>CM055784.1:3792500-4475000 GCA_029405325.1 Claviceps purpurea | reverse complement strand
TCCTCAAGAGAAACAATTCTATTGTCAACGCTAGAGTGCAGCAACCACCCTAGGCCAGTTCATCACATCTCGTCCCCTAATGCTATCCTAAATACAAAGATGTGCGCGCCTGTCAGAGGCATGAGGACAGTGGCAAAGGCATGTGATGCATACCTCGTATAGGAGTGGCAAAGCCATGTGATGCATACCTCGTATAGGAGTGGCAAAGCATGTGATGCATACGTATAGGAGTGGCAAAGCATGTAAGATATACGTATCTGAGTGGCGAGACATGTGATGTGCGCAGAAGCATGTGCACACGGAAAGGATATCTAGCGATGGCCGCTCACATAGTTTGGTGAGAGGCCAGAGATCGAAACCGTCACCATCAGACCCCTAGCTTGTATCCCAATACTATCTTGCAGACTCTTGAGCATACCTTCACTCCGTGCAGACCCAATACACCCTGACAGCGCCCCACTCTCTCGCATTAAGAAGGAGACGAGCCAAAATGAGAGTCGTGTGCTGAGCTGAGCGCCCGTGCTGGAAGGGCTCAACTTTCAAGTTTGGATGGCGAACTATGTATGTAAGCGCTTTTCATGGAACATGGGAGCGCTGAAAAGAAGCTGTCTTGGATTCGGGTTGGCTATTTGATCCCAACTGATTGTTACTACATACATATATTGTACCGCATACTAGGTATCGACGGACCAGCCGGATTGCCGCGCTGGAGGCCATGGACGACGCGTTTTCAGGAACGATGCGACCGAGAGAGTGTGTGATGAACTGGCCTAGGGTGGTTGCTGCACTCTAGCGTTGACAATAGAATTGTTTCTCTTGAGGAGAAAGAGAGGAGAAAAGTCCTCTCGTCCCCTGATGCTATCCTAAATACAAAGATGTGCGCGCCCCACTCTCTCGCACTAAGAAGGAGACGAGCCAAAGCTCGAATCCATGACAGAGTGTCTGTTTATAGAGGCCGCGACGTCTGGATTCCAGGGCGGTAGTCCCGAATCAGACCCGATTCCAGCATGAGATGGGAGAGTCGGCCATGGTGTACTGAGTCGAAGGCTGCAGTGATGTCTAGTTGCGGTAATGATGCTATGCCTCCGTGGTGGTGCCAGGACGCACGTACCACTTCCGTCAGAGTGCTGAGGGCCACTTCCGTGGACCTGCTCGCTCTGTTCCCCATCTGGAGCTCTGGGAGGGAGCCATTGCTCTCGGCTGCGGCGGTGACCCGTGCTGCTACCGCTGCTTCCAGCACTTTTCCAACTATACTCAGGAGTCAGGAGGGAGATGGGGCGCCAGCCCCCTGCCTCGTGATATTCCTCCGGTTTCTTGCCCTGTTTGCGTAAGATGACAACTTTTGCTTTGCGGAAGCGGGCAGGGTAGTATCCAAGGCGACAGCTGCTGTTGAGTAGGTGGACCAGAACCTTTGTGAGGGCGGGGCCACAGGCCTTGAGGAATCCAGCGGGCAACTCGTCGAGCCCCGGTGCTTTCCACTTTCCAGCTAGATAGACGTTTGATGATCTCTTTAATCTCTTCCTGTGTGAAGTGGTCCTCCGTTGGGAACAGGGCGGTGTCTTGTGGGATGTCCGATGTGCGTGCTGTGGGGTGGGGGAAGAATCGTTCTGCGAGGGGTGCGGCTTTCTCCTCGTGGGGGCAAGTTTCCAGTTTTCCTCTGTTCTTCTGCTGCTCCGCTGTCTCTGAGCTCGCCGCGCCGCTCTCACCGTGAGCGTGGCGATGTTTGTCAATTCGTCCACGATCCAATCCGCGTATGTGACTAGGTCCTGTGGTGAGAGGATCGGGGTGGTGGCGGTCTGGAATCTTGATCTGGCTTCCGCGCCCACGAACTCTTTATCCATCTTCCTGTAACGGATCGTATAGTCTGAGAGGCAAAAGGCGCTCTATTGATCGCTATGAACGAGGACTATAAGCTCAAGAGGGAAAGGAAGCAAGAAAGAGCAAAGACTGCGTGTCTCCGCTGGTTCTGACCATACGGCTGGTCGTCAAGCGAGTGCCAAGCCGTATGTGTGGATCGCTCGTTTCAGGCAGGACTCAGGAGCGATGCGTCTTGTACAACACGTGACCCAGCAGCGACGGTGGATGAAGCGATCCTCACACTTCCCACAGCAGAACCGTTTTTCATCCGGCCTAGCAGGATTGCCATTTCCGTATACATACTGTGATGAGCTGTGGTACGTGGTCGGACCCTGCAAGATCCGCCCCACCCAAGAAGTTGACGTCCACGTCTGCTGTGGCCCACGCATGGTCGATGGTGCTGTCTCTTTTCCCTTGTGATCTCCATGTGGTGCCCCCCCAGGGGGTATGTAGCAAGACCAAGTCTCCAGCGCGTCGTAAATTCTAGCAATTCGTCGCTGCCTGGCGAAGTTCTTCCTGCCTTGTCCCAGAGGGGGTGGTGCTGGTTGAAGCCTACGACGAACACGCTCCTGCCTTGGACCGGGGCCGTCATAAACTCCTGGATAGGTGTGACCCATGCTGCCTCGTACGCGGGTGAATATACCGAATAGATCTCGATGCCTTTCAGAACAATTGAGCACCAGTCCGTACCTGTCCTGCTGGACCACTCCTCGGGCCCGTGTTGTCTGTTGACATGGATTGCCGTTCTCCCCGCATACACGACTAGTTGGAAAGGACCAAGGCTGGAATGAGAGGGGATCTTGTCAATGCCCGTTGGTTCTTGAAACGCGATCACGTCGAGCTTGGGGTGGGAGTTCAGTGCCAAGTGCACGAGCTGTGCGCGTTTGCGCGTGTTCCAGTACATAATTTTAATCGCGTCCATTGTAGTCGGGTCGGTACGGCGGTGCCTGCCGTCTGGGAGTCTGCGGTCGATGCCGCGGGGGTCAGTGTTGGGGTTCGTTGTGTCGGTGGGAGTGTCTCATCCTGCAGTGCACGTTCGCTCGTGGCTCTGGTGAGCCTCGTCATAATTCGAAGGCGTTCGCTCTGCACGCGGTTGCGGCTTCCTGGAGGCCTTCCAACCTTCCGGCGAGGGGCGGCCTCTTGGGAAGGCGTGGCCTCTGCCTCTTGACGGTGTCCTGTGCCTGTGTTGCCCTCTGAGGCTGCGGTGTTGGCGAAGTGCGTCGGTCGGTTGAGGTAGGCCACCCTGGCCTTATCCCATTGAGCAATGGCGGTGTGACACTCGCGAGACCACGCCACGTGTGGCCCGGAGCAGTTCAGACAATGAGGGCGAGATTCTCCTTGGAAGACTGGGCAGTCTTCGTCGCCACGGTCGTGTCTGCCGGCTGCGCATCGACCGCATCTCGCTGGGGTTTGACAGTGGGCGGCGATGTGCCCAAATTTGAAGCAGCGGTAGCACTGCCACGGGTTGACGGCGGCGTTGTACGGCATCGCGTCAAAGATCTCCGATTCGTAGACTATGCCATTGTCACAGAGCCTGTTCGCCGTTTCGACACTGTCGACCGCGACGATGAGGGGGGAGAACGTGGAGGAGCCCCTCGGTTTTCTGGTCGTAAGTTGTAACCTTGGCGATCCCGGGGCCGTTGGAGGGGGAGCGTGAAATGCTTCAGAGACGGCTTCCCTCACCGCCGCCTTGACATTTTCGATGCTATCGGTCGAGCTTTTCTGGTGTGTCTTCCTTTCGTCAAGACGTCCCCTTTCCTGGGCGTGTTCAAACCCTTCGCGAAGGACGGGGAAGAGGGTTGCCCACGCAGCTTCCGGTGACGCTGCGCCGAGACTGTAGACACTCGATGAAAGTGTCGTATACTTTCTCCATTGGTGTCGACAATCGTTCCCGCGACGGGATCTTCTCGCTTTGACCGTCCATTGGCGAGGGCGTCGCGTGGCGGGCGAATTTTCCGTTGTGCAAAGGTTCACTCTTGTTCTTGAACATTATGCTCAGCCATCCTTCTGTGAATTCCTTTGGGACGGTACTTTCATCTAATATTTGGTTAAATATGTCGACGAGGCAAAGGATGACAGGATGGTGTTTTTGCTTACTCTTCCCAGGCCCAGCAAAGTTCTTGTAGAACTCTGCTGGTAGACTGTCAAGTCTAAGGAGGTCACAACGGAGTGAAGGCTGAGGACAACATGTCAAAGGTGGGTGTCGATTGCTTGAAGGTTTTAATCTCTGGCCCTCTACCATACATGTGCGAGGCCCTGTCTCTTTATACCTCCCATCGCAATCTCTGACTTCTTGTGGACCCACTCCCTGCCACTTGTGACTTGTCCAGTCCCACAACACACTGTCCCTGACATAGACCGTCAGACCCTGGGGATTTGCCCGCTTCCGCCTGTCTGATGGCCTTGAGTGCTTCTCCTACTGTGATTGGTGAGGCCAATCTGTTCGCGAGATGGCCCGGTACACTTTTGGTCATGTAACTTAGGAAAAAGTTAGCATCTTCAGCAACGGATGGCTTAGGACAATACCTACAGTTCAGTGTAGAATCGTATGCCGATCTCGAGCATATCAGATGGATTGGATGTCATACCGCTTACATTATCTTCAAGCGCATCGACCGTCATTGTAGGTGGTGCTGATGCGCGTTGGAAAAACCATTTCGCCGGCTTCTCGCCTAGGACAGCGTATTTAGCCATGGCATTGTAAGCGTATTCCCTTATTGATTCCTGGCCCATTACTGTATGTATCTCTTGCTTCGGATGCTAGGATCTTTCGCTCGAGTTTTTCGGACATCCTTTCAGGTATTCGTTGTTTCTTTAGTCTCATTGTTTTCCTGCGTGATACAGCGATTTTCTGTTTCTTTGATCTTTTAGCCTTTATTGACACTTTAACCAGTTCTTCGCATACGTGCCTTTTGTCTTCCAGCCATGAATCAGGTTCCCAATCCTTCAATTGAGTCCTAATATGGGGCTGCTTTAGCAAGAGTGGGTTCAATCTCCATCGGCCTTGACCTCTCGGTACAGTAGAAGGACCTCGGAACGTTACAATCACAGGTTTGTGGTCTGAGGGCACAGGAGGAGGACATATCACTGCCTCGATCACCTGGTCAAAAAGTATTTCATTGCAATATATCTTGTCTACACGTGACTGTCCAACAGAAGAATTAGCATGTGTATATTCAATTTCGTCCTTGTGACATGCTCTCCAGCAATCCGTCCAATGATTACGATCGCCATCGAGGCACCGCAAAAGTTGGGCGAATTGGGATCTGATGCCCTTTCTGGGTAACTTTCTGGATGTGCGATCGTTTGCACTTTCTGTGTAGTTCCAATCTCCACAGAGTATATCCAGTTCGGGATTTTCAATTGCTAGGGACTCGATGCACTTACTTGTCCATTTTAGCCAATTTTTTTTCCGTTCCTGGGCAATACGCGTTAGCGACCCTAAGGTCTAACGATCCTATTTTTACACGACAAATTAGCAGACGTCCCCCATTGTCAGTGTATATGTGTTGATCCACTTTGTAATCCTCCACAGTAGCGAGCTGTGTATTGATGAGAGTGGCAACTCCAGAACCTGGGTCTTTGGGGTCAAAGTGAGTCCAGATCTTGATGTTCTGAATTGCCTTCTCCGCTAAGGAGAGTTCAGGCTTAAAAAGCCTAACTTCCTGTAGGGCCGCGATAGCGATACCCTCCATCACCATCCATCTGCAGAGATCGCTCAATTGGGAGAAATCGAGTGATCTGCAGTTGAAGGTGGTGACCTTAATAGGTGCATGTTTGGGGATAATGGGAGTAATCTTCTTGGGATTAGAAATAGTACTCACCATCTCCGGAATTTCCTCCAATCTCATTGCCATGTTCTCCGGGACGGTTGTCCCGGCCAAATATTTGCACGCCAAAGTGATGTGATCCTTATTTTCTGGCCAAGTGCACAACTCGCACTTGCCCTTTCTGTTCTCTGGTCGGAACCTCAATTCGTACTCATTTGGGCCAGAGAAGGCCATTGTGGTGACTTCTGGGGGAGTCTCCAGGACCAAAACACGTTTGGCCCCTTCGATGTAACGGATCGTATAGTCTGAGAGGCAAAAGGCGCTCTATTGATCGCTATGAACGAGGACTATAAGCTAAAGAGGGAAAGGAAGCAAGAAAGAGCAAAGACTGCGGGTCTCCGCTGGTTTTGACCATACGGCTGGTCGTCGAGCGAGTGCCAAGCCGTATGTGTGGATCGCTCGTTTCAGGCAGGAGCGATGCGTCTCGTACAACACGTGACCCAGCAGCGACGGTGGATGAAGCGATCCTCACATTCGACTCCCCTTCGCTTGTATGTTCCGTACCAAAATTTGTTGCCGCTCAGAAACTCAGCCGATGAGATCAGTTGTTGCGCTTCCGAGTTGGTAATCGGCCCTTGTCTTTCGCAAATAAAAATCCTAGGGCCACTGGTGAGATATTTTTCTAGCTGTACTTCCACAGGAGAAGTACAGCCGTCTTTTATTCCAAATTTGATTACCTTGCCCGCGCATGCCATGGCGTCGTTGGTGGTGGTAAAAGTCACTGCCCACAAATTTGCTTTAACTGGGCTTACTCTCTCTGGGATGACTCCCCCCCCTCCAAAGAATCCATGACAATCTCTATCATAGCGCCCTCGTCGATCTCTTTCTTTGTGGGGGGGGGGGGTCTAAAAACCAAATGCTTCCCATTTGAGAGTAGTCCTTCCCCTACCATCTGACTCTGCTGGTCATCCACCACGGCCGCTAGTCGTTTGCCGCGTTTGGTGAGCTTGGCCTTGAAACCAGGAGGGCACAGGAGGAGGGCATACCTATCAGTGCCTCGATCACCTGATCTAAAAGTTTCTCATTGCAAAATATTCTGTCTACACGTGACTGTCCAACAGAGGAATTAGTATGTGTGTATTCAATTTCGTCCCGGTGACATGCTCTCCAACAATCTGTCCAATGATTGCGATCGCCATCGAGGCACCGCAAAAGTTGGGCGAATTGGGATCTGATGCCCTTTCCGGGTAACTTTCTGGATGTGCGATCGTTCGCTCCCTCTGTGAAGTTCCAATCTCCACAGAGTATATCCAGTTCGGGATTTTCAACTTCTAGGGACTTGATGCACTTACTCGTCCATTCCAGCCAATTTTTCTCAGTTCCTGGACAGTACACATTGGCGACCCTAAGGTCTAGCGATCCTATTTTTACACGACAAATTAGCAGACGTCTCCCATTGTCTGTGTATATGTGTTGAGCCACTTTGTAATCTTCCACAGTAGCGAGCTGTGTATTGATGAGAGTGGCAATTCCAGAACCTGGGTCTTTGGGATCAAAGTGTGTCCAGATCTTGATATTCTGAATTGTCTTCTCCGCTAAGGAAAGTTCGGGCTTAAAAAGCCTAACTTCCTGTAGGGCCGCTACAGCGATACCCTCCATCACCATCCATCTGCATAGATCACTCAATTGATGGAAATCAAGCGATCTGCAGTTGAGGGTGGTTATTTTGATGGGAATATGTTTGGGGATGATAGGAGTAGAATTCTCAAAAATAGTACTCACAATTGCGGGCATTTCCTCCAGTCTCATTGGCATGTTTTCAGGAACATTTGTCGCCATCAACAGTGGGCATTGCAATGTATTATGCCCCTCGCCTTTCGGCCAGGCACACAATTCGCAGTTGCCCCTTCGGTTTGTCGGCCGAAAGCGAAGCTCGTATTCCCCCGGACCTAGGAACGTCATTGTGGTTGTTTCAGGGGGGGACTCCAATACCAAGACACGCTTTGGTCCTTCGCATCCCCTTCTCTTATGAGCGCCGTACCAGAACCTATTGTCTTTCAGAAGCTCGGCATTCGCAATCATTTGCTGTGCCTCGAAATTCGTGATGGGACCCTGGCGATCGCAAATAAATACCTGTGGGGCGCTCGTCAGGTATCGCTCAAGCGGTACACTTTGGGCTGGGTCACATCCGAAACGTGGCTCGAAGCGAATCTCCCGGCCGATGCTTGCTCTTGCGTCCTCAATTGTGGCGAACGCAACTGACCACGTGCCCTTCTTGACCGGACTGATACCCACTGGAGCCGCCCCACCTTCCAGAGAATCTGACACGATATCGATCATGTCATCGTCACTGACACCCTTGCATAGTTGGGGCAGACGGAAGATGAGGTTTTTCCCGTTCGACAGGGGCCCCTCTCCCGCAGTCGGGTTCTGGTTGACTGACTCTGCAGCCATTCGCCTACCTCTCTTGGTGAGCTTTGCCGCGAAGCCCGGCTTTACCACCTTTGACGGTCCAGCGGCGGCACGCATGGTGCTGGGTCCCACGCCAGCATTCTTCCCTTTCTTTGTTCTTGACCTATTCTTCTTTGGCATGTGCGTCTTTGGGACAAGTATATCTTCGGCCGGCTCAGTCGAGATCTGTTGCACCTCAACGACATTGTGTCCTGGGACTGCAATGTCATTCTTCTTTTGATGCACTGCAGCATCTTTGTTTTCGGCCGACCGGGCTGATTTCTCTTGCGATACCGCGTCATCATGTTTAGGAACAGCAACGCCCTTCCCTTTTTGATGCACTGCAGCATCTTTGTCTTCGGCCGGTCTGGTCGGTTTCTTTTGCACCACTGCGTTGTCATAACGAACTCTTTTGTTACCAACAATGGGCTTATCCGAGGTCAAGTCTGTATCTGAGGACTTACCGTCATTTTTTGGGACTGTGGTGCCTTTTCCCTTCAGGCACACTACGGCATCTTTGTTCGTAGCGGTTAGGACCGCATTCTCTGTACCACGAACTCTTTTGTTAACCCTCTCTGTTTTGTTCAAGGTTGAGATGGGTTTCATTTGGAACTTGCCATTACTTCGAGCGTCCAGTGGTCTGTCCGCGATTGTGAGCGCGTTCAACTCTTCGACGGCAACTTCCGTGAGTGCCAAGCGTTGCTTCCTTGCCCTTTTGTTGGCATATTCCACAGTAGCGAGCTGTGTATTGATGAGAGTGGCAACTCCAGAACCTGGGTCTTTGGGGTCAAAGTGAGTCCAGATCTTGATGTTCTGAATTGCCTTCTCCGCTAAGGAGAGTTCTGGCTTAAAAAGCCTAACTTCTGTAGGCCCGCAAATCGCTCAACTGGGAGAAATCGAGTGATCTGCAGTTGAAGGTGGTAACCTTGATAGGTGTATGTTTGGAAATAATGGGAGTCAATTCCCTGGGAATGAAAGGAGTGCTCACAGATTCTGGTAAGTCTTCCAGCCTCATGGGCATGTTGTCAGGGACAATTGTCCCTGCCAGGAGCTCGCACTGAAGGGTGTTGTGTCCCTTGCTCGCAGGCCAGGGACACAACTCACATCTCCCATCTCGATTGGCTGGCCTGAATCTCAGCTCGTAATCGTTCGGGCCCGAAAACGTCATTGTCGTGGTTTCTGGTGGAAATTCAAGAACTAAGACTCGTTTGGGTCCCGCAACCCCCCTTTTCTTGTAAGCCCCATACCAGAATCTATTGCCTTTCAGCAATTCCGCGGTAACGATCAATCTCTGTGCCTCCAAGTTGGTCATTGGGCCCTGACGGTCGCATATGAACATTCTCGGGCCGCTGGTAAGGTATTGTTCGAGGCGTACTTCTTGTGGCGGGTCGCATCCGTATTGTACCCCGAATTTAATACTTACTCCGATGCTCGCTCTTGCATCTTCGATTGATGCAAACCTCACTGTCCACGTATTTCATAACGGGACTTATATTTTCGGGGACCACTCCTCCTTCGAATGAATCCATTACAATATCGATCATGTCGCCGATGTCGATTTCCTTTCTCACCGGAGGGGGGCGGAAGATCAATGTTTCCCATTTGAAGTAAGACCTTCACCTTCGGTTGTGTTCTGATCACTCGGCTTTTTCGCTTGCCTTTTGCCTCGCTTCGTGAGCTTGGCGGAGAAGCCAGGCTTCTCCACCTTGTTCGACTTGGCGGGATCGGTGCGGTCGGAGCCCTTTCCTTTGATCTGATTTCGTTTTCTTTTTCTTGGGTTCTTGTCCATTTGATCTTTCGCATTTTTTGCCTCTAGGTGCGTCTGGGCATTGACGGCGTCATTCTCGTTGGATTTGGTCGAGATTATGTTGGGGCGTGTGGCTCCAGAGCTTGTTCGATTGTCCTGTTGAACATTTGCATTTTTCACCCTTAGATTCGTTCACATAACCTTAAAGGGTTATTGTGAGAGATATAACCTTGATCGGTGCATGTTTGGAGATAGTGGGAGTAACACTCTTGGGATTAGAGATAGTACTTACCACAACTGGTATTTCCTCGAGCCTCATTGGCATATCCTTGGAAGTTTGGGACGATCGTCCCTGCCAAAAACTGGCACTTCAAAGTGCTGTGGTCTTTGTTGTTTGGCCAAACACACAGCTCGCATTTCCCGCTACGATTCTCGGGCCTGAATCGTAGTTCGTATTCGTTCGGACCCAGGAAAGCCATCGTCGTGGTTTCCTCCAGGACCAGGACTCGTTTGGCCCCTTCGACTCCTCGTCTTTTGTGCGCACCGTACCAGAACTTGTTGCCATTCAGGAATTCGGCCGACGTGATTAATTGCTGTGCCTCTGTATTGGTGATTGGTCCCTGGCGTCTTTGGGACAAGTATGTCTTCGGCCGGCTCAGTCGAGATCTGTTGCACCTCAACGACATTGTGTCCTGGGACTGCAATGTCATTCTTCTTTTGATGCACTGCAGCATCTTTGTTTTCGGCCGACCGGGCTGATTTCTCTTGCGATACCGCGTCATCATGTTTAGGGACAGCAACGCCCTTCCCTTTTTGATGCACTGCAGCATCTTTGTCTTCGGCCGGTCTGGTCGGTTTCTTTTGCACCACTGCGTTGTCATAACGAACTCTTTTGTTACCAACAATGGGCTTATCCGAGGTCAAGTCTGTATCTGAGGACTTACCGTCATTTTTTGGGACTGTGGTGCCTTTTCCCTTCAGGCACACTACGGCATCTTTGTTCGTAGCGGTTAGGACCGCATTCTCTGTACCACGAACTCTTTTGTTAACCCTCTCTGTTTTGTTCAAGGTTGAGATGGGTTTCATTTGGAACTTGCCATTACTTCGAGCGCCCAGTGGTCTGTCCGCGATTGTGAGCGCGTTCAACTCTTCGACGGCAACTTCCATGAGTGCCAAGCGTTGCTTCCTTGCCCTTTTGTTGGCATATTTTGTGTTGCAGTCCTTCTTGCCATTCGGCTGTGCACTGTTCTTAAGGCCATTGTTGTGACTTCTGGAGGAGTCTCCAGGACCAAAACACGTTTGGCCCCTTCGACTCCTCGTCGCTTGTATGCACCGTACCAGAATCTGTTGCCACTCAGGAAATCGGCCGATGAGATCAACTGCTGCGCTTCTGTGTTTGTAATCGGCCCCTGTCGCTCACAGATGAAAACCCTTGGCTTGGGCCGCTTGTTAAGTATTTTTCGAGATATACTTCCAGGGAAGAAGTGCAACCGTGTTTTACTTCGAATCTTATACCCCTGCCCACACTTGCTCTGGCATCCTCGATGGTGGCAAAGCACACAGTCCAGACATGTGCCTTGACCGGACTTACACTCTCAGGAACCACTCCCCCCTCCAAGGAATCCATCACGATCTCGATCATTGCGCCCTCGTTGATTTCTTTCTTTGTTGGGGGAGGTCGAAAGACCAAATGCTTCCCGTTAGAGAGTAATCCCTCACCTACCATCTGGCTCTGGTGGTTGTCTACCACAGCCGCCAGTCGTTTGCCACGCTTGGTGAGTTTAGCCTTAAAACCAGGCTTTACAACCTTGTTTGGCTTGGCAGGAGGGTGGGCAGAGGCAGACCCATCCCCAGTTGGTCTTTTTGATTTCGTCTTCTTATTTTTATTTCTCTTCACCGCCCGTTTGAGGGCGGCACTTTCTTCGATCGAGGCATCTTGGCTTGCATGATGGGTCTTGGCATCGTTCGACTTGGATGGATCCTCGTTCTCGACTTGGCCTGGAACAAGGGCATTGATGGCGTCATTCTCGTTGGTCTTGGTCGAGATTATGTTAGGGCGTGTGGCTCCTATGTTTTTAACAATTCTGTTAACCCTTTTTGATTTGTTCAAAGTTGGTATAGATATCATTTGGAAACAGCGATACCCTCCATCACCATCCATCTGCAGAGATCGCTCAATTGGGAGAAATCGAGTGATCTGCAGTTGAAGGTGGCAATCTTGATAGGATTATATTCGGGGATAATGGGGAAAACCTTCCCAAGATTGGAGATAGTACTCACCACAACTGGCTTCTCTTCCAACCTCATTGGCATATTCTCAGGGACTTTCGTCCCAGCCAACGATTTGCAATTCATCGTGGTATGATCTTCTCCTTTCTGTCCCACGCAGAATTCGCACCTACCGCCCCGATTCTCCGGTCTGAAACGGAGCTCATACCCTCCGGGACCTTGAAAGGTCATTGTGGTTACCTCCGGAGGGGTTTCCAATACCAACACACGCTTTGCTCCCCCTACTCCTCTGACCTGGTGGGTTCCGAACCAGAAACTATTTCCAGCTAGAAAATCGGCTGTCGCAATTAGATATTGTGCTTCGTTATTTGTGATAGGACCGATCCTATCACAAATAAAAACTCTCGGCCCACTGGTCAGGTATCGTTCCAATACCACCTCTTCAGCATCGAACGAGATTTTTTTGCCCACACATGCTCTTGCATCATTGACGGAGCCAAACGCGCAAGTCCACATTTGTGGATTTACAGGGCTTATATTCTCAGGGATGATCCCTCCCTTCTCCAGAGAATCCATCACAATTCCGATCATTGATCCCACATCAATGTCTCTTTTTGACTGAGGTGGTCTGAATACCAAATGCTTTCCGTTGGAGAGTAAGCCCTCGCCTTCAGATTGTCCTTGAGCGCTTCCGGCATTGTCAGCTTGTCTTTTTCCACGCTTGGTGAGTTTAGCCTTAAAACCAGGCTTTACAACCTTGTTTGGCTTGGCAGGAGGGTGGGCAGAGGCAGACCCATCCCCAGTTGGTCTTTTTGATTTTGTCTTCTTATTTTTATTTCTCTTCACCGCCCGTTTGAGGGCGGCACTTTCTTCGATCGAGGCATCTTGGCTTGCATGATGGGTCTTGGCATCGTTCGACTTGGATGGATCCTCGTTCTCGACTTGGCCTGGAACAAGGGCATTGATGGCGTCATTCTCGTTGGTCTTGGTCGAGATTATGTTAGGGCGTGTGGCTCCTATGTTTTTAACAATTCTGTTAACCCTTTTTGATTTGTTCAAAGTTGGTATAGATATCATTTGGAAACAGCGATACCCTCCATCACCATCCATCTGCAGAGATCGCTCAATTGGGAGAAATCGAGTGATCTGCAGTTGAAGGTGGTAACCTCGATAGGTGCATGTTTGGGGATAATGGGAGTAATCTTCTTGGGATTAGAAACAGTACTCACCATCTCCGGAATTTCCTCCAATCTCATTGCCATATTTTCCGGGACGGTTGTCCCTGCCAAATATTGGCACGCCAGAGTGATGTGGTCCTTATTTTCTGGCCAAGTGCATAGCTCGCACTTGCCCTTCCTGTTCTCCGGACGGAACCTCAGCTCATACTCGTTTGGGCCAGAGAAGGCCATTGTGGTGACTTCTGGGGGAGTCTCCAGGACCAAAACACGTTTAGCCCCTTCGACTCCCCTTCGCTTGTATGTTCCGTACCAAAATTTGTTGCCGCTCAGAAACTCAGTCGATGAGATCAGTTGTTGCGCTTCCGAGTTGGTAATCGGCCCTGTCGCTCACAGATGAAAATCCTTGGGCCGTGTCACGACTGATCACAGCGGGCACAGGAGGCGGACGAGTGCAGCTCTATAAACGAAGAGAGTAGACTAGAGAGAAAAGGAAAGAAGAGCAAAAGGGGTGCGGCAGGCGTTGAGCCCTAGTACTCCGCAGGCTGCACCGAATCTGCAGCCGTCACGTGACGTGGCTGAGGGCAGCGGTCCTCACACTACCCCCCTCCAAGCCGCAGCCGCTGGTGGCTGCAAGGCTTGACAAAAGAAAAGGAAAACGGGCAAAAACAAATATATACACATGTATCAAAAACAAAACCAACCGAGACAACAGTCACCTCATTTGTGACGTGTTTTGTGCTTCTTAGGGCCCAGGCTTCCTCTCGCGTCGTGTTCCGCACGGTTGTCGTCTGGGTGCGAACTGCTTGGTACGTCGTCCGCGGCCTCCCGAATCCATGTTTGAAGCCTCACGGGTGGGCCAGCCGCATCAGGGTATTCCCGGTGGAAACTTTCCAGCGTTGTTGCGGCATTCTTGAAACCCTCCGCGTCGTAGAACATTTCATCTGGCTCGAGTCCCCTCCAGGTCACCTGATACTGGAGCCTCCTGTTGTCCCCACGGCCGAAGACCCGTGACGCCAGTATCCGTTCCACTTCCCACTCCGGTTCGCCGTCAATAAGCTCCGGTGGCCCTGGCTCTGTCTGTTGTTGCGGCAACGGGTCGTCTGCTGCCTTGCGTAATCGATCAGCATGAAACACGTTGCTGCCTTTGTACTCGGGCGGAGTTTCGATAACGTAGCTGAAACCTCTTTCCTCCTTGACGCGCCACGGTCCGGCCCATTGAGAGTCAAGACGAGTTGTCGGGGCTTCAGTTGTGAATCCCTTTTGCTGACATAGACATAGTCACCGACAGACCAATTTACTGGACGTCGCTTTTTGTTGGCCTGTACCTCCTGCAACTTCTGAGCTTTCACGGCATTCCTGTGGGCGATGGCTTGAACGTCCTTGAGTTGTTTGACAATCTTCGCGGCAACTTGCTTCCGCTCTGAATCTAGATCGACTTCCGGTAATGGCAATGAAAGCGGGTTGCGGGGTTCACACCCGGTTACCACCATGAGTGGGCTCATGCCCAGCGAGGCATGGTAAGAACTGTTGTGTGCGAAGTCAAGTGACGGAAGGTACTCGCTCCAGCGGGTCTGGTACTTGTCAATGTAGAACCGCAGGCGCTGATCCAAGTTGGCGTTTGTGATCTCGATGCCTCCCTGGGTCTGTGGGTGGCGAGAGCTTCCGTGACGATGTTTGGTACCAGTCAGCTTGTTGATCGTCTCCAAGAACTCAGAGATAAAAGGTCCAGCGTTGTCAGAGATCCAGGCTACAGGCATCCCCAGAAGCCAGTAGACGCGCCGATAATATCGCTTGGCTAGTGTTTCGGCGTCGTCGTTCTTCTTTCCCGGTAGCGTCATCATAAGTCTGCTGAACTTGCAGATGAATGCCCAGACGTAGTCGTAGCCGTGAACGTCGCGTGGCATCACCTTGCCGTCAACGATAACCGTATTCCAGACGCTTGTTGGGACCGGGATTGGGTGCAACAGCCCCGGGGTTTTGTCATGTCGGGTCTTGTTGCGTTGGCATTCCTGGCAGTTGATAACGTAACGTTTCACGTCTCGACCCAACCCATCCCACCAGTAGGTCTTGCTCAGCTCGGCCCTGGTCTTGTGTTGACCTCCGTGAGCGAAGACAGCGGGCTCGTGAGCCTCACGGATGAGCGCCGTTCGAAGAAAAATCTTTCCGTCGGCCGTAGTCTCGGGAACAATCAGTTTACCGTCGTGTGATCCCAGCTTGCGGGTTTGGTTCTCTTGGACGATCAAATCAACAAGGTCGGCACCTCGAGGGGCGGTGGATGCGTCGACAGCTCCAACGGCGATGATCGGTTTTTCAATGCGATCGGCGGGAATCATGACGAGATCCCGCTCCAGTCGCTCTCGTGCTTTAACAGTGGGGTTGTCTATTGTCTTACGGGAAAGGGCGTCAGCGGCAACATTCTCTTTGCCGGGTCGGTATCGCCACGTAATGTCGAAGTTGGCGAGGTACTGGGACCAGCGAATCTGACGTGTCGAGAGAATGCGCTTCGAAGAGAAGTAGACGAGCGCTTGGTGATCCGTCAGAACAACGAACTCGGTTCCCCAGAGGGCTTGTTCATGATCCTTGAGAGCGTGAATGACGGCGAGTAGCTCTTGATCCTGGATCGGATAAGACTGCTCGGCAGGCGTCATGGATTTTGAGGAGAAGCCGATGGGCTTCCAGGTCTTGTCATCCTGTTCTTGCCAGATCACGCCACCAGTCGCTTTGGCCGAGGCATCGCATTCTACCTTGATCGGGCGTCCGGGCTTGAAGAAAGCTAGGACGGGTGCCTCGGTTGCGAGCTGCTTCATCTTGTTGAACGACTCCAGTTGTTCGGGACCTTTGACGAATTGGGCATCCTTCTTGAGCAGCCGATTGAGCGGCTCGGCCGTCTCACTTGCGTGGTGACAGAATACGCGAACGTAGTTGCAAAGGCCTAGAAACGAACGTACGGCTTGCTTGGAGTTGACATCATCCCACTTCCAATCGGTAATGGCCCGTATTTTCTCTGGATCTATGCTAACTCCCTTGCCAACATCCAATTGCATGCCCAAGTACCCGGTGTCCGTGACGTTGAACGAGGACTTCTTGATATCGCCTTGAAGGTCAGCCTTGTGCAAGCGGTAAATCACTTCCTCAACAGCTTCAAAATGGGCGTCGTCGTCGTCGTCCTCGGTAAAGATCAGAACGTCGTCGGCGTAAGCACTAGCGATTGAATCCAAAAGCTCATTGAGTTGAGCGTTGATCAAAGCTTGGAACCACGCGGGGCCCACACTTAGACCAAAGGGAAGCACCTTCCACTGGTAGGTGCCAAAGCGAGTTTTGAACGCCGTCAAGTAACGAGACTCCAGGGCGACAAGCATGCGATTGAAGGCTCGGATGATGTCAATCTTAGAGAGACGCTTGGCGCGGCCCACGCGTGCGATGGTGCCTGGCACGTCTGGAGCCATGGTGAGCCGTTTCTTGATGAACGTGTTTATGAAGCGGAAGTCGCAGCAAAAACGTTTCTCCAGCGAGTCCTTCTTGGGCACAAACAACGTCGAGGCAGCGTGGGGAGGCATCTCAGGGCAGCGCTCAATAAAACCTATGCGAGCTAGCTCGTCTACCGTTTCTTTCTCAAGTTGCATATAGGCAAACGGCGTATTGTAGCGAGCAGGCTGTCCAGTGATTGGGCGGCTGAGTTCAAGAACGACGTCGAAGCCGGGTCTGGACGGTGGCAGGTTGGTGGATGCCTTCTTGGAGAAGAAACCCTCCAAGTGGAGTAACTGCGGGGGAAGCTTTCTGCGGACCACGTCGATGTGCTCAGGGTTCTCGCCCTCGGGAAATGGAATGTGCTTGCCGTCGAAAGTCTTGAGCCAATCGCGCTCCTTCTTACCTGTCGAGACAGGCGTTGCTGAAATTTCTGCTATGGCAACACATTTCTGAGGTCGCTCAATTAGCGGAACCGGGCTACTTGGCATTGGCACACTCGCCCAACGAGTTTGACGAGGGTCCTTGGCGATCTCGTTGGCGATGGTGGCCCCCGTTGTCGCAGCATCAGTGGGCAATTTTGACGTTTCAGAGGGGAGCTGGTTGACCGCGTTGACATCGATTGGCTCGCGCCAGTTGCGCTGGAGAATGGCCTTGCGCTTGATCTCCTTGTCTTCCTTTGTCATGAGCCTATCGCGGCGGATGACGTCTGCTTGGTGCTTAAGATTTACCTGTCGCGGAGGACTGTCAGAGACCAGGATAGGTCTGGAACAGTAAGCCAGCGGGGGAATATCATCCGGCCAAGTGAACGATTTGGCTGCGGGAAAGAGTCCCACGCGGTGTTGTACCCAAAAGTCTTGACCAACGAACACATCGTGGTTAGACTTCATAATCAGGAACTTCTGATTGTTGAACTGGCGATTGTCAATCGCCATTGAGGCCTCGGATGTATTGGGTGACGAAGCCTCGAGGAGTGTTGCTGAAGTCGGCTAGCTGGATAGGCTTTGGCAGCTTCATGATCTTGCCCTTAAGCATCTTGACCACTCGCTGGGCGAATTCGGGTGTCATCGAGAGATAAATCCCTGCTCCGGTATCACAGAAGGCATTGGCTTTTAGACCGATTCCGTCAATCTTCACTTGAATTGGCACAATGAATTGTTTTGACGAGTTAAATTGATCAATCTGGCCTATCTGCGGTACGATGCAGACCACTGGGGAGTCTTTCAGTGGTCTGAATCGTTTCCCGACTCACAATCAGGGCTTGCCTCCGACAGGTCCTGCGAATGGTAACCCCTGTCCCTTTCATCCTCATCATTGAAACGTGCCGTAAACTCCCGGATGACCGCCCTCTTGTTGGGGCACTCCGCCTTCAAATGGCCGGTCATACCACAACCGTAACAGGCGCCTTTGTTACGCGCCTCCTCACGGGTCATGTCGATGAGTTTCTTCACATCGAAAACGGGGGCAGGACGGGTCTTTGAGCGTTCCGAGCGTCCGGACCGGTGTCTTGGGGGCGACGACGATTTGGCTACGTTCCGCTGCTGCTGGTACTCGTAAGCCTCCTTTTTGGCGAGGACCGCGGCCGTCAGAAAGCGCGTGAATCTTTCGTACGACACCTCGCTGTCGTCCGAGTGGAGTTGAAGCTGGCCCATGCTGTCGAACCCCTGAGGCATGCAATTGAACAACATGGCCTTACGGCCCGTCTTCCGGACGTCGGCTTTGTCCGCCAACGTGTTCACCCTGGAGATGAAGTCGTTGATATCGTCTTTCTTGATATCAAACCTCAATCTATTGAGGGTGCGGTACGCCGTGGTGGACCCATGAGGATCGCCATAGGTCACCTCCAAGTGAGCCAGCATTTCTCGAACGCTGGCATAAGGATCTTCCTCCGACGTGTATCGCGACATCACCATGTCGCGAGGGCTGCTCTTCAAACGGCTAAAGACGAAGGTCATGCGAGTGCCCTCGTCTCGGAAAGTATACCGGTTGGTGTGGAGGTAGTCGATGATGACCACCATCCACCCCTCGAATTCCTCCTTGTTGCCCTCAAAGACTTCGGGCAAGTGGCGCGTTTCGCGCGCCTTAGGATCAAAATCCGGGTTCTTGGCGTCCTGGCTGTCCCCGTACGGGTCCAGCTTTTTGCTGGCGGCCAAGCCAGTTGATTTGGAACCAGTGCCGCCAACGGCACTGGTTTCTCGGGTTCCACGTCCCTCGCTGCTTGGAGAGGTGGTGCTGGCCGCCCGGGTTGAGCTGCGCTCAAGCGCTGTCAACCTATCGAGCATAGGCTGAAACCACGAGGGCGCCTCTTCGTTTGCCATCTCTTCGGTTGACGCCAAGAGTTGGGCGTCGACGGCAACCTGGGTGTCGATGTCGGTTTCTGGTGGTTCGGGAGGCAGAGAGGACTCGTCTATCGAGGGGTCGTCTGCGATTTCGGTCGACGGTTGAGCTACTACACGGTGCTCGTCGTCGGGGAACGCGCCAGGGCAGAGGTCGTCTTCTTCTTTGACGGTGCGGGTGGCGGTAGCCTCTCTCTCGGGCTCTTCGCTCAGCTCTCTGCTGGCTAAGCGGGCGGATGATCTAGTTGAGGCTCCCCAGTCCTTCTTCTTTGGCATTAGGGGCGGCAACTGGTCGTTCGATCGTTCTGCACCCTAATTTTGGGTCGTGTGCAGCCGACGGAGTGTTGCACGATCGGGCTGGGATCGGGCGGAAGAGTGAGTGGTGCGTTTGTCGGACTCGTGCACCAGCGAGTGAGTTGAGAGTCTACTCTTGTGTCACGACTGATCACAGCGGGCACAGGAGGCGGACGAGTGCAGCTCTATAAACGAAGAGAGTAGACTAGAGAGAAAAGGAAAGAAGAGCAAAAGGGGTGCGGCAGGCGTTGAGCCCTAGTACTCCGCAGGCTGCACCGAATCTGCAGCCGTCACGTGACGTGGCTGAGGGCAGCGGTCCTCACAGGCCGCTTGTTAAGTATTTTTCGAGATATACTTCCAGGGAAGAAGTGCAACCGTGTTTTACTTCGAATCTTATACCCCTGCCCACACTTGCTCTGGCATCCTCGATGGTGGCAAAGCACACAGTCCAGACATGTGCCTTGACCGGACTTACACTCTCAGGAACCACTCCCCCCTCCAAGGAATCCATCACGATCTCAATCATTGCACCATCGTCAATCTCCTTCTTTGTTGGAGGGGGTCTGAAGACCAGGTGTTTCCCGTTCGAAAGGAGTCCTTCACCTTCTGTCTGACTTTGGCTGCTCACCAAAGCTTTGCCAATCGCTCACCTCGCTTGGTAAGTTTTGCCTTGAACCCGGGCTTCACTACCTTGTTTGGTTTGGCGATGGGTGTAACGATGGCTTAAGTCTAAGTCACAGTAGGTCTGTTACTTAGGAAGTGGGTCGGTTGAATATATTCGAGCAGTTATCGGCGTAAGTCACGTTAAGAGATTACTCTCAATAGATGAAACTATTGCTTAGATTAATCAGTAGAGATCTGAACTATAGACTATGGGGGAAACCTCCATCCTTATATACATGTTCATCTCTCTACTGTGACTACTTGGTCATGGGACTCATCCGAGTACCCTGATGGTCTCCTCATGACCTCGTGATCATATTGTCCTTCTAATCCTATTGTTCAGCTGATCATATTGTCCACCTGATCCTATTGTCTACCTGATCATGTTGTCCACATGATCATTCACTTGACTGTAGCGCGCTCCGTGCAATGGTCGTGTGATCATTCTGATCACCTGAGCATTCACTTGACTGTAGAGTGCTCCGTGCGTCGGCCGCGTGATCAATCGTGACGTAGCGTTTGTCACATCATGCCCCTCCTCTATTGGTCTTGTCCTCAAGGCCATTGTATCAGTCGCGAAGGTTTGTTTCGTCAAAGTTGAGTGTCGTTGATCTCGGGACGGTACCTATGGGACCGATTGGGTCACTGTTTTGCTGAATGAAAACGTTCAAGTTCCGTAGAGCAATTCGTGAGGTTCTTGACTGGTTCCCAGGTATTTTCGGAATCTGCATATCCCTTCCATTTGATGAGATACTGTCGCCTTTTGGCGCTTCCTCGGACTTTGAGTATCCTTTCGACTTCATATTCGCTGGAGTCGTCGACGGTAATTCTAGTAGCAATGGTGGATTCGTCTGGTGCTTTTTCGAGTAAGGAAATATGAAAAATGGGATGGATCCGCATCCCTTCTGGTAAAGAAAGTTCGTAGTTGGTATCCGACAATTTGCGTTTGATAAAGAATGGTCCGATCTTCTTCCAGTCGAGCTTGTCGCTGGGCCGTCTTGTCTTGATGTTTTTGCGGATGAGGTAAACTTTATTTCCCTCCTCTAAGATTGGCGCTGGCAATCGTTTCTTGTCCGCGTAGTATTTCATACGATTTTGCAAAAGATCCATTCCTGCTGAAGTTCTTTCTGTATTTCCGTAATTGTTGCTGCTTGCGCTGTAGCTGCTGGCGCGTTCACAATATGTGTCGCATGTATTTCGATGGTAGGGTCAAATCCATAGTTAGCCCTGAATGGCGACATGCCAATATTCTCAATGTTTGCACTGTTGTAAGCCCATTGTGCTAACGGTAGCCATTCTACCCAATCATTCTGTTGGTAGTTAACATAACATCGTAAGTATTGTTCAAGTATTTGATTCAGAATCTCGGTCTGACCATCTGTCTGCGGGTGGAACGCCGTTGAGAGATTCTGCTTGATTCTCATAGTTTCCATGAGGCATTTCCAAAAGTTCGACGTGAATAGCTTGTCACGGTCAGATATAATTTTCGTTGGCAGTCCATGTTGCGCAATAACTGTTTTGAAGAACATATATGCCAAGTCTTTGGCGTCGCTCGATTCCATATAAGGAATGTAGTATGCGTACTTCGTAAGTTTGTCGACTATGACCAAGATGCTATCGTAAGATACTCCTGTCATCGGTTCTTTGGACTTAGGTAATTTGACGATGAAGTCCATGGTAACAGTTTGCCATGCTCTTTCTGGTGGTGGTATAGGTTGTAATTCACCATATGGTGCGTGTCGTGCTGCCTTTGACTTGTTGCACTTGTCACACGATTTGATCACTTGCTGCACCATACTTCTGCTTCCGGGAAAATCATACGATCTTCTCAATCTGCTGATCGTTTTCCCTACACCCTGATGTCCGTGTAAAGGGTGTTCGTGTATTTCCTTGACGAGTTGTTCTCGAAGTGTACTGGGAACATACTGACGTTCATTGTACAAGAAGATTTCGCCTTGCTTGCTGAAATGCGGCTTCGTTTCCCAATTGTCCAAGCAACTGTCTTTCTCAATACGTGATGCGATCTTCTGCATCCAAGTGTCGTCCGGCTTAGCCTGCCAGGTTAAGTTGACTTGTCGGGTGCCCAACACAAGGTTCCCATCCTTGGTGGCGCGTAACAAAGGCGCGTTGTCGACTTGTTCTTCCGACCTTAGATCCTCTCTTCGGCTGAGCGCATCTGCTCTGCCGTTTTCGGATCCCTTCCGATAGATTATTATAAAGTCATAATCCGTAAGGGTTTCGTACCATCTAATCTGTCGTTTATTGAGTTCTTTCGTGGTCAAGAACGATGTGAGATTCTTGTGATCGGTATAGACCTTGATTTGGTGCTTCGCTCCAACGAGGTAGTGTCTCCATTCCCTAAAGCATTCAATAATTGCCATGAGTTCCTTGTCATGAATGCCGTAGTTGAGTTCGGGTCCGTGGAGTTTCTTGGAGAAAAATGCAACTGGGTGCAATCTCCCTTGATCGTCTCGCTGTCCGAGCTGTCCGCCTAGCGCATAGTCTGAGGCGTCCGTTTCGAGCTCAAAAGGTTTTTTCTTGATCAGGTGCTTTCAGCACAGGTTCTTTCGTGACCAATTCTTTCATCTTCTGGAAAGCTTGTTCTTCTCGTTCACCCCATTTGAATCCGATGTCTTTCTTTTGTCAAATCGGTAAGAGGTCGCGAAATATCACCGTATCCGCTGAGGAATTTCCGGTAAAAATTCACAAAGGCTGTAAATGCTCTTACTTCTTTCAAATTTGAGGGTGTTGGCCAATCCTTAACAGTCTCGATTTTGTCTGGACTCATTCTGACTTCTCCGTGTGTGAGTACATATCCTAGGAACGACACAGTTTGCTTGTGAAACTGGCATTTGGTTGCTTCGACTAGGAGGTTGTTGTCCTGTAGGGTCTGTAGTACTTCGTGAACGTGTTGCTTGTGTTCCTCGAGGGTGTTTGAGTAAATGAGGATATCATCGAGGTAAACAACAACAAAGACACCTATCTGTTTGCGAAGGACATTGTCAATCATTGTCTGGAAAGTCGCGGGTGCGTTGGTCAGTCCAAAAGGCATGACTAAATATTCATAGTGGCCTCTGGTGGTTCGGAACGCTGTCATCCACTCGTGGCCTCTTTTGATTCGTATCAGGTTATAGGCCCCTTTCAGATCGACTGTTGTGAACCACCAAGCTCTTCCTACTTTGTCTCTGATCTCGATTATGAGTGGTAACGGGTATCGATTTTTAATGGTGATCTCATTCAGTTGTCGATAGTCGATGCATGGTCGTAGCTTCCCGTTTTTCTTTGGTACCCACAGGATTGGGTATCCTGCTGGGGACTCCGATGGTCTAATAAATCCCTTTTCTAACATCTCCTCCAGATACTCCTTGAGCGCTTTGTCCTGCACAGGGTTCTGGGGATATACCTTGTGGAACCGCGGTTCCTTACCGGGCTGGAGTTTGATCTCATGGTCCCAGCGTGAATGCTCCGGTAGTCCTGTTTCTAGCTCTCCGCTGAACAGCTCGCTGTACTTTGAGTATTCCTCGGGAATCTCCGTTGTCTCAGCTTTTGGCTCTCTGGTGATCACATATATTCCTAGAGGCCGGTCATGATCCGAATGATGTGCCTCTGTTGGGCCGCTCTCAGTGTCGTAATCGCATCCTGGTAGATCCCACTGAAGTTGGCCTGTTCTCCAGTTGACTCGGGGATTGCTCGCTCGCAACCAGGGTATCCCTAATATAACATCGTGTTGTGAGATCGCTGTGATGTCCAAACTGACATGGTGTTTCGTGCCTTGTATGTCGATTGGAAGCTGCGCAACTTCCGTGTCGACTACTCCTTGGCCATACTTCACTGGATGTCCTTCCACAGTCGTGAGTCGGTAGGGCTCGTCTTTCATATTCCAGGGCAATCTTAATTCATTGACGAGATTCGGCGAGATAAAATTTCCTTGTGCTCCGCTATCGATCATTGCCTGGATTTTACTTCCCATAATTCTCATGGGTACAAGAGGTGAGCGGTACTGCCGATGTTCGCAGTACGCAGAGACCTGTCAGATCTCCGTCGAAGGATTGGTCCTAGGCGCAACGACGGTCGTCGTTTCCCGCAATCTTCTTGGTGCTCTCCTCGCTGCTTGCCATACTAACAGTTCGTGTAGGCAAGTCGGATCGGTTTGCTGCATTAAGTCTCCGATCTTCAGCCACCGGTCGCCAGACTTTCTTTGGAGCGCGACACTTGTTGGCGAAGTGTCCTGGTAACCCACAGTTATAACAAGTCTTGGGTTTTTCTCTGCTGGCCGCATCGAGTTCCATGGGGCCTGAATGAGTTCCATAGGCCGTGGATCCTACTCGGCGTTGACTGGTGTTTGGCTGGTTTCTTCCTCGGGGAGGTCCACGAAATCCCGTGTCCCTTCCGCCGCGTTCAAGTCGTCTAGCATAAAGTCGGTTGTCGACTTTAATAACTTTGCTGACGAAGTCGTCGAAGGTATCGGGACGATCATCCTTCGCGATTTCATCTTTCACATCTTCACGAAGCCCGTCGTAAAACAGCTCCATCTGGCTATCGTCTTCCCAGGTGAGGCGTGTTGCAATTCGTCGAAACTCCCGCGCATAGTGCTGAGCAGAACCGGTCTGCCTAAGAAGCTTGAGTTTGCGTGTGGCAGTTCGAACCTCATCGGGGTCGCCAAATGTCGTTTGCAGTATCTCTTCGAAGTTTTCGAAGTCCGAAAAGATCCGAGCGGTTTCAGCATCAGGGGTTTCATTGTCCAGGTAGTCTCTGAGAGTTGGCTCCCACCATTCCATTGCCTTGCCAGTGAGAAGGTTGCCGATACAAAGTATCTGGGCGGCAGAAGTGGAGATGGTAGTGTTTACCCGGAGATAGGCCTTCGACTGAGTGAGGAAAGTGCGCACATCACCTTTGCTTCCGTCAAACGAGTCAGGTTTGGGAAACTTGGGAAGAGTGAGTGCACCTGCTCCATTGGCACGAAGAGCAGTGAGCTGCTGAGTGAGCAATTCAATCTGCTGTCGCATCTGTGCCATAGCTTGGCCGGAGTTGCTGGTTGTTCCGCTTGCAGTAGACATGGTGAAGGATGACTGCTCGAAGTTATCAAGGTAACTCACTGAACAGGACTGATTAAAATGTAACGATGGCTTAAGTCTAAGTCACAGTAGGTCTGTTACTTAGGAAGTGGGTCGGTTGAATATATTCGAGCAGTTATCGGCGTAAGTCACGTTAAGAGATTACTCTCAATAGATGAAACTATTGCTTAGATTAATCAGTAGAGATCTGAACTATAGACTATGGGGGAAACCTCCATCCTTATATACATGTTCATCTCTCTACTGTGACTACTTGGTCATGGGACTCATCCGAGTACCCTGATGGTCTCCTCATGACCTCGTGATCATATTGTCCTTCTAATCCTATTGTTCAGCTGATCATATTGTCCACCTGATCCTATTGTCTACCTGATCATGTTGTCCACATGATCATTCACTTGACTGTAGCGCGCTCCGTGCAATGGTCGTGTGATCATTCTGATCACCTGAGCATTCACTTGACTGTAGAGTGCTCCGTGCGTCGGCCGCGTGATCAATCGTGACGTAGCGTTTGTCACAATGGGGCGAGTAGGGGCAGCTCCTTCTCCAGCTGGCTTCCTTCTCTTCGTTCTTGTATTCTTTTTCGCCGACCGCTCGATTGCTTTCGGGGTAGCTATTTCTTCGACTGGGCTGGTCGGAACATCTTGTCTATTCGAGGGACCTTCGAATCTTTGTTCGTTTCGGGTGAATCTGCGTTCCCTATGTCACGAACTCTTTTGTTAACCCTCTCTGATTTGTTCAAAGTTGGGGCGGATATCATTTGGAATTTACCAGAGCTTGTTGATGCCTTCGGTGCTCCGTCCACAATAGATAGGGCGTTTAGCTCGTTTATTCCTAGCTCCGATAATGCCAGTTTGGTCTTCCTGGCATGCCTATTTTTCGCCTTCGGCGATTTCGAGACATTCTTGCCTGTCTGAAGCTTTGTATGTTTCTTTTCCGTAGGCATTGTTATTAATTTGTATAATAAAGAACCGTTGAGAGAAGTAAAAAGGGATTTCTTCGTAGGAGAAAAAGATGTGTAAGGAGGGAGGATGTAAGGACTTGCCTTTTTTCCTCGTCTTTCCCCTTTATCGCCTTAGACTACGAGAAGGTGAGTCTTTTACCTGGTGCGGTAGGAGCAGAGGGGGATTATCTGTCAAAGTGGAAGGAGTGACCGTCCACTTGCGCGGGTTGATCATCCTTGTAATCTTCCACAGTAGCAAGCTGTGTATTAATGAGAGTGGCAACCCGGGTCTTTGGGATCAAAGTGTGTCCAGATCTTGATGTTCTGGATTGTCTTCTCTGCTAGACAGAGATTAGGCTTAAAAAGCCTAACTTGTTGTAGGGCCGCTACAGCGACGCCCTCCATCACCATCCATCTGCAAAGATCGCTCAATTGAGAGAAATCAAGCGATCTGCAGTTGAAGGTGGTTACCTTGATAGGAGTACATTTGGAAATAATGGGAGTGAAGTTCTTGGAATTGAAAAGAGTGCTCACAGATTCGGGTAAGTCTTTGACCCTCATAGGCATATTGTCAGGGACAACAGTCCCTGCCAAGAACTCGCACTGAAGGGTGGTGTGTTCCTTGTTCGCCGGCCAGGAACACAACTCACACCTCCCATCGCGATTGGTTGGTCTGAATCTCAACTCGTACTCATTTGGTCCCAAAAACGTCATTGTCGTAGTTTCTGGTGGGAATTCAAGCAGTTTACTTCCCCTCACCATCGAAAGCCCTCACCATCCTGCGCACGGACCACCAGAGGCCGAGATCGCGGTGACCAAAACAGCGAAGGTGGATCCAAAAGGAGTCTCATTGGCTGCAGCGTTCTCAGCGGCAATGGCACGCTCTCAGAGTATTGATGACTTTATATTGCATGCACGCTCTTAGAGTATTGATGACTTTATATTACATACGTGTAGGCCACCCTCTCCGCCCTCACTGCCATCCAAGGGGGTGTTGACCGAACCTCTGCCTTATCCTCGTGTGATTCGGCGCTGATATGAAGTCCGCCGACCCCAATAACGTGTTGTTCCTGCTGCGTCGTCGGCGGAGGTTGAAGGGGCTGCCAGGCGACGTAAGGGTGTTGTTGCTGGTGCGTCGTCGGCGGAGGTTGAGGGTGTTGTTGCCAGAAACGAAGAGATTGCTGCTCTTGTACATGCCATAACTCACGGGCCGCCCTCTCCGCTCATTCGGCCGACTCTACTTGTGACTGGTGTAGCACGCCGGTAAGCTGTTGAATGCGTTGTTAAGCGAGGAGGAATTTCTCCGCCTGCTGGCGTCCTCAAGTTTGGCGTCTGTCAGATCTCCTTTGTGACACCACTTGCCGTAGAGCACGTTAGCCCTCCGGCAAGAGCAGCTATTCGTTAAACACGCAGTCTGGCTCTTGCAGCCGCAAGATACACGGTCTCGAGCGAGCGCTCGCACCGCAGCTTGGGAAGGACCAGGAATGGGACCTTGATCAGAAGGCCGGCAGAGCGGCCGAGCGGCTTCAACGCTGTTGCGATCGGTCAGTTCGCTTCTGGTGCTGCCACGCGCCGTGCTAGACGCCTTCGCGTTCGGTCGACGCGCCGCTGGCTTAAACACCTTTCAAACGACTGCTGGCTCACGTAGTCGTAGCTCCGGAGGATTTATGAAGTGCTGACGGTTGACGAACCAATGCACGTCGAAGTCCGTGGTCTTGAGCACGTCGCCGCTCTCCAAGATGCTCATGATCTTGTGGTAGCACGGCAGCCCCATGGACGCAGTGTAGTCGTAGTTACAGATGCGATCGTCACGTGTGCATTGCCGGTATCGGCCTCTGGTGGTCCGTGCGCAGGATGGTGAGGGCTTTCGATGGTGAGGGGAAGTAAACTGCGGAATTCAAGGACCAAGACTCGTTTGGGGCCCTCGACCCCCCTTTTCTTGTACGCCCCATACCAGAATAGAATGTTCATATGCGACCGTCAGGGCCCAATGACCAACTTGGAGGCTGTTATGGATTAGTCTTTGACTGACTTTGCACTCCAAGCAGGAATGCTCTCCACCGCAAAAAAGGCAGCGGAGGCCTTCCTCAGTGATGAGGCGGGTGGATTCGACGAAGTTAAGCTGCTTTCGTACCCACTTTACCGCGACAGAGAACTTGATTACCCAGATGGCCAAGGAGACTCTACTCTGGACAACGCGGCCAATTTCAAACGGGGGGCAGTGCTGGCCGCTTCCGGTGACGAAATTCCACACCGTCGTGCTGATCCTTTCGAGGTCGTCGTCGGAATGGTAGGGGAAGACCCACACCGTGGGAGTGGTGGAGCCTGTCTCGCCAAAGTTGCTGATAGTGAGGGCCACCGTTTCACCATCCAAAGGGAGACGCTGAAAGCGACTCTGAGACGAGCCACTTTCAAAGTGGATGGTGAAACGGTGGCCCTCACAGGTATCAGCAACTTTGGCGAGACAGGCTCCACCACTCCCACGGTGTGGGTCTTCCCCTACCATTCCGACGACGACCTCGAAAGAATCAGCACGACGGTGTGGAATTTCGTCACCGGAAGCGGCCAGCACTGCCCCCCGTTTGAAATTGGCCGCGTTGTCCAGAGTAGAGTCTCCTTGGCCATCTGGGTAATCAAGTTCTCTGTCTTACGATGTCGATCATCTCGCCGATGTCAATTTCCTTTTTCACCGGGGGGGGGGGCGGGGGCGGAAGATCAAGTGCTTTCCATTTGAAAGGAGACCTTCTCCTTCGACTGTATTCTGGTCGTTCGCCTTTTTCGCTAGCCTCTTGCCTCGCTTCGTGAGCTTGGCGGAGAAGCCAGGCTTTTCCACCTTGTTCAATTTGGCGGGATGGGTACGGTCGGGGCCCTTTCCTCCGGTCTGACTTCTTTTTCTTTTTCTTGGTTTCTTATCCAGTTGACCTTTCGCATTTTTTGCCTCTGGGCGCGTCTGGGCATCGACGACGTCATTCTCGTTAGACTTTGGCTCGGTCGAGATTATATTCGGGCGTGCGGCTCCTATGTTTTTGACTTTTGTTAACCCTTTTTGGCTTGTTCAAAATTGGGGTAGATATCATTAGGACTTTACCAGGGCTTGTTTGGTCCGAGATCGTCAAGGCATTGAGCTCGTGAATGCCTAGATCCGATAGCGCCTTTCTGGATTGTCTCTTTCTCCCATTTGATTTCTTAGCGATGCTCCTGCCATTTCTAGATCTGGCGTTTCTCTTTTCTCCGGGCATCGTTGATTCGTTAATATTTTTGTATAATAGATCGTTCAAAATTAAAGGAGAAAAGGGGTCTTTCGTAAGAAAAAGAAAGATGGGTAAAGAGGAAAAAACAAGGACTTGCCTTTTTCCACTTCTTTTCCTCTTGGGCTATGAGAAGGTGAGTCTTTTGCCTGATGCGGTAGGAGCAGAGGGGGGTTTTCTGTCAAAGTGGAAGGAGTGACCGTCCACTGCGCAGGTTGTTTTGTACCTTTTTATCACTACCTGAGAACAAGGAGAAAGGTATGCGTTTTCGATTATCAGGCACGTATAATCATTCAGGTAAAATGAAAGATTCTCGTGAGAAGAGGATGATTGATTCTCAACGGATGTCGTTGGCGATGTTTCAATGGAGGATAAACAATTGAACTGGTGCCGTCCAGTTTTCGATTGGGGGGAGAACAATTCAACTGCCAGAAGAAGTATAGTGTGGTTTTTGCTTGGGACTGTTTACCTAGTCGGGTTGCATCTTGGCTGTCAGAGTCTCTTCTTGGTTGACATGCGATCCGGTGGGCCAGAAGGTTCTACATAGATGGTTGCCAGAGTTCTGTGGGTCACCAGACCCTGTGCTGGACCAACCAGATGTGCGCTCACGGTCTTGTGAGGACCTTTGCTGCCTTTTTGCATCCACCGTCCCTCCTCTATTTTCTGGGACGTGGGGTCAGTCCGTTTGTACGGACTCACGGAGTACGTACATATGTACCTCGTACATATGGTACGGGTGTACATATCCTCGAAATCATCCGCGGCCAATGAGCGTCCGCACAGAGTTTGGAAAGCTTGGAACGTTTTCAATCGATAAGAGGCCCGCGGGCCGCATATCCTAGGGTCTCGACAAGGCTTCCTCATTCCCGTTGTCCGATTTCAACTTTGTGTTGCTGCTTTCCCTCCCACTGGTACCGTTTCCTCTTCCGCTTTGTACTTGTCGGAATCGCACAACACGGAATATCCTCGGCGTTTCATGTAAGGTGGGATCGCACGTGACGAGCTGCGATCCCTGGTGACAGGATAAAGGGCTCGTCCCCTCGAGCCCCTTTCCTGTTCACCCTTAGATAGACAAGACATAAGACAACTGAAACCGAAGACCTACAATACTGTGTGACGTTTTGATATTTGCATGCATGCTTGCTTTCTTTGCTTTCCCTTTGCGAATCCAACACTGATCAGTGGTTACTTCGCATAACCACAGATTGGCAAGGTCCGAAAAGAAGAGACGTCGACAGATTGAAATACACTGTACACGTGCTACACGAAGACGGACAACTTACTCGAATCGGGCTTATGACGCGAGATCTCACGCGGGAACCACCTTCTTGACGTGAAAACACCGCTTGACGCTTTCGACGTGATACCACCGCAAGGATACAAAACGCCTTGACGTGGCATCACCGCGAGAAAATCTTGACGTGCAATCACCGCTTGACGACACCTTGGCGCGGTTTCGCCGCAGGAGACGGTTACAGTAACTAGTTCAGGCTTCCAGGACAGAACCGACACATATCTCGGATAAAGCAGATATACTCGAATCGGGCTTATGACGCGAAATCTCACGCAGGAACCACCTTCTTGACGTGAAACCACCGCTTGACGCTTTCGACGTGATAACACCGCAAGGATTCAAAACGCCTTGACGTGGTATCACCGCGGGAAAATCTTGACGTGCGATCACCGCTTGACGACACCTTGGCGCGGTTTCGCCGCAGGAGACGATTACAGTACATTAGCAGAGATAGATCACGTTCCTCCACACCGTCAGCTACGGGAAAACTCACTTCCTGACATTCTTCTTACTATACCTGAAAGGCGAGCAAAATGAATCAGCTACCCCGACAGGAGAAGTAAAAGAAGCAGCCAGAAGCGAAGATTTTTGACCTTCGCGAGTCAGAAGATAGAAGACTTCATTGTCCCCTCTATCGAACATCTTGACCTTTGCTAGTCAGACGATAGAAGACTTCACTGTCCCCTCTATCCAACAAACTCTTGACCTCGCTCGTCAACCAATTTTTCTGCATCAATTCTCGGATAACACTCGTGGTCGCGCACATACACGCAAAGCTATCGCCACGATGCATTGGACGAACTTATCACCCCGCCGACTCGACAGAGATAAAGGCCCAGACAACTCGCCTATCCTATCTAGTCAATATAGTCCTCCCAATCACCGACATGTGCCTCGACAAACCGGATCTTCGTGCGTCAGCTATGTACAGCAGCCCGGCCCTCCCGACTACCGCCCCTTGCGTCGGACGCCATCGCACCCGCCTGACCTGTCTGGTCCATCTGGTCCCTCGGATCAACATGGCGTACCTCGTCAGACCGGATTTCCAGACGTTAGGTGTCCTCCACCCAATACGTTCAACTCCCGTTCACTGAGTCGGACGCCAGTCAATCAACATGGCCCGGACTACGAAGGCTGGGGCCTCCCTGTGCAGCATCACTCCAACAGCCGAGACTGTGATGCGCGATATTTGTATGGAGCACGACATCAATATGGTCCTGACCCCCTTATATATCCCGGATATGGATACCAGACATACAGATCCCCCCCGTTCGGGCATTATCCATACGGACCACCTCCATACAGCTATCATGACTACGGACGTCCTCCCAACCGACAGCATCCTTCCGAACCTGTTCCTTATGGCCACCAAGAATTCTATGATCAACCGCAGCCGCGGCCACTGTGGGAGCACGGATACCTCATTCCACATGATCGTCAGTACTTCGATGAACGTTCTTTCAGACCCGAAGCCAAAGCTCGACAGATAACAAGGCAGATCGAATCCTTGTCAGATGATGCCTCAACAACATCCGCCATACCTGCCAGCAGCAGTGCCATTAACGAGCACGCCAAATTTGACTTGTACATGGATGATGATTTTTCCGACGAGGATCTCTGTGACGAAGGTGACACAGCCGATTTCATTGACAAGGACACCGCCAGCATGCCTGATGAAGGCCTCAATACTGAAGAGAATCTGCCAGAGGAATCCCTTTCCGAATGTGTGCTTGTTTTTGAAGAAAACCAAGGCTCCGAAAACTCGTGTCATGAAGTCCCCGCTGCCGAAGACCCCACTGCTGATAACACCAAAGTCTCGTGTGACGAAGATCCCGACCAACATGACGAAGACCCTCCCTGCAAAGAAGTAGAATCTGCCGACTTCCCGACCAAACATGACAATCAACAAGGGAAGAAAGAAGAAATTCTGCCAGAGGAATTCGTATCTTCGGCTAACGAGCTTCAATGTGATTTTCCAATGCAAGGCAAGAATTTGGTCACGAGAATTTTGGTCTCAAACCAAGACAGGACGTTCACTTTGCGACGCAGCATCCGGAAGAACATGTTCATGTCAATTGCGTTCCTATTTGCGATGCTACTGGTCAGGATACCGATCATCAGCTTCCTAAGGGACCTCGCCAGCTACTACCACTTGCTGGCAAGGCTTGTTCCATGAGAGAAGGCTGCAACAATCCCTGACACCCGCGATCCTGCAAGTTCTCTGCAGCAATTATCGCAATCACAATGACGGCCGGGATCCGTCCGCCCGACTCGACCCGTTTGTACCTTCGGACGAACCACGTTCACTGTTCTTCGTCATTGTTCCTTCTTCAAGTCTACTTGTGTACCCCGAGTTTTTCCGTGTTTCATTTGATTGTCATTCACTCGTGCGATTCCTCTTCTTTCAACAAAAAGAGAAGACTGCGAATGTCGGAATCGCACAACACGGAATATCCTCGGCGTTTCATGTAAGGTGGGATCGCACGTGACGAGCTGCGATCCCTGGTGACAGGATAAAGGGCTCGTCCCCTCGAGCCCCTTTCCTGTTCACCCTTAGATAGACAAGACATAAGACAACTGAAACCGAAGACCTACAATACTGTGTGACGTTTTGATATTTGCATGCATGCTTGCTTTCTTTGCTTTCCCTTTGCGAATCCAACAGTACTGCTGCCCGATCTTTTTTTAGGTCATTACGACACTGAGCACTCTGCGGTTCTTTTTGAGGCTCATACTGTCGCGCCGCATCATCAAGACCGCGTACCAGCAAATTCGGATTTCTAGAGGGAAAAAGAGCAGACCAGTCATTGACGGCTTGCAGGTAATGAGCTCGCAAACGCTCCACTATACGCAGGTGCGTGCAGCTGGGCACATGTTGTGTGACGAGTCAATTCAGCAAACAAGTAATTATCTGACTGACCGATAGGTACAAGGAGGTAGATAAATACATAGATTGCCCAATCCCACAGTTCCCGTTTTCCATATCTTTCCCGCCACCGATGTAAAAAGTGAAATTTTCAATTTTCGGTGTCGATATTTTTACTCTTCTCACTTTTTGTTCGTTACATCTCTCAGAACCAACGCGACTTCACAAGCGAAGCAGGAAAGCTCCTTGAATATGGCGTTTAACCGGCAAGATGAGGATATGCAACTTCGTTGTCTGTCTTTGATCAAGGTAGACATTGTCGGTGACTTTGCGGGAAAGGAGTTGTTTGCCATTCATGGCGACTCTTTACTACTCCATTGCATCAGGAAAGCTAAAGTGGACATTGAAAGTACGTTGACTTGACATCAGCACAGAAAGAGGGAGAACATTTTGATAAGAAGTGCTAATGGACAATGAAATTCAGTTGGATTTCAACTACTTCACGCTGTTTTCGCGGTAGAAGCTTTCATAGAGACACTGAACAAGCGAGGATGCAATTTCAATATTGTCTGGTTTTCTGACCACGAGAAACTTTGCATGCCTGAGGATGTTTCTCCCACGGCAAAGTGGAACTACTGCCTCACTCGAGCAATTATTGTCAAGCACTTGGACAGACGGAACAGTGACTGTGCAGCAGGAAGCACTTTCAGCCTTTCCATGCACAGTAGTTCATTCCAAAGATACTTGGACGAAAATGCCATTTACTTCTTTTTGAGTCTCGGTGGTCAAGACGACGAAGACTTGTCACATAACGGTGTCCAATACATGCAGTTGCTCCGATGGCTAAGCTCAAAGGGATACAGCATTGCGGCTCTTGACAGTCTTGAGATTTCTAGCTCCAAGGTTAGTCACTTTTTGCTTCAATGTGTTGACTATTTTAAAATATTAGAGACTGAACGAAAATGATTAGGTCTATGCACGGGTACGATCACCGGCAATGATGAAAGAAGCTATCGAATTGCCCGAAGTACAACAGATTCCGAGATCGAAATCAGTCAATGAATTGGAGTCCAGCTGCGATATGCTGTTGTTTGACTCCTCTCCATGGGGAGACGGACTACCATGCTCCGAACGAGATCGCGTCTCTCTCGTGGGACTCACCAACACATTACTGCTAGACGATAGACAGCGCATGAAACACTGTGCTCTGGCATATATCATTCATCTTTCACTCCTGAGGCACCTGGACCTATCTCAGAGGTCGTGTACAGAGATCACTCTTCCTACGCTTGAGCAGAAGAGCATGGACGAATTTCTTAGTTCTTTCAACAATATTTGCACTTCGTTTGTCGAAAATATGATACCTTCACGAAACTGGGATCTTTTTGATCTTGTTGATGGTCGAATCCTACGGCAAATATACGTAAATTTGGCGAATATATCGCTACCAAAACTCATCATTGATGAGGTCCTTCGATATGCGAATGTCCTTCGCCAGTCAACACAAGTCGATCTGTCTCGATCCATACCGCAGTATGACATAGTGAGGACGTCGAATCCCGCGGTTGCTCTCATAGACAATAGCACGTCTTGTTCAGTCTTAGAGTTCAGGCACTCTGTCCTGGACGCATTTCTATCAGAAATGAGTCTCTCTACCCAGCGATCGATCACTTCGCAATCCACATTGAAGATTTTTCAAGAGCTTTCGCATTGGCATAATGCGCGAATATCTATCGATAAAAAGCAGATACCAAAGCAGAAGACCCTCTTGGCTATGAGGCGACACCAGAGACTCATGAATAACATCTTGTCATACTCCGCGAGCCTGACAAATGCTTCTGGGAAAACGATCAATCCAGAGACGATAGTCTCGGAGGTTCAAATGAAGCCTCCGTCTAAGAAAAGCAACAAAGTCAATCGGGGCGTTGACGGCAAAGCACCAAAACTGCCGACGTCGCATGAGCCCAAGCACAAAAAGCCTGCCGCATCCGGGGGTCGCCAGGCTGCAATGAAGGAAGCAAACTTGATTCAAGCACGTAAGTCGAACGAACTTTTGAAAAAGGCGCTGAGCTACTGGGACAGACTTTGTGGTCAGTTCGAACATGAAACGGACCTGGACAGCCGCTATCGCAAAATTGTCAAATATCTTGCCGAGTTAGTTGATCAGGACATGGGCGTCATAAGAGCCGAGGCTTCTCTCTATCTCTGTAACTGTCTGGCTCTGATCATTCATAATGCAAGGAAAAAGAGCAAAACGATTGATGGTAAGCACAAGGTGAAGGCAAGCTATTGACAAGACAGTCACTCTAACTCAGTTAACTTAGAAATGGGCCTGATGGCCATCATCTGGTCTAAGCTCCTCGACATTAATTCCCTGTCGCTGTCAAATGAAGGGGCAGATCTATTTAAGCTATTCGCTGCGGCAGTCAAGTTCCCTGCCTCAGTGGCCCCCGATGCGTCTCTCAAAGGACGAAAACTTCCCTTCCGCCACATAATGGCCATTCTCGGGAATAAGTTGTCTATCCCGCTCGGCTCTCTTCATTTCCAGCTTCTACACTGCGGGCCATACCTCGAGAGAGGGTTTGACTCAGCGCCTGACCCTCGAGTTCTGTTCAATCCAGATGCTTGGCAAAGAAAGGTTCTGGATGCTATTGATGCTAATCAGAGCTTGTTCGTCGTTGCTCCCACTTCGGCGGGTAAAACTTTCCTCTCTTTCTATGCAATGAAGAAGGTCTTGCAGTCCAATGACGACGATGTTCTAGTCTATGTCGCCCCAACCAAGGCTCTTGTGAATCAGATTGCTGCAGAGGTTCAAGCTCGATTCTCTAAGTCCTACAAGAATGCCGGTTCGTCAGTGTGGGCTATCCACACTCGAGATTACAGGATCAATAGCCCCAAAGGATGCCAAATTCTTATTACTGTTCCTCACATATTGCAAATTCTGCTTTTGCATCCGTCGAACTCGAGCGAGTCAAAGGCCTGGAGCTTGAGGATCAAAAGAATCATATTCGACGAAGTCCATTGCATAGGACAAGCGGACGATGGTGTCATCTGGGAGCAGCTATTGCTTATCGCCCCCTGCCCAATCATCGCTTTGTCTGCAACGGTTGGTAATCCAGAAGACTTCAGGGCCTGGTTGGAGACTTCGGAAAAAGCAAAAGGGCATGAGTTGACAATGATCGCACATTCTTCTCGCTATTCTGACTTGCGAAAATTTGTCTACCATTTACCGATCGAGCAGAATTTCCAAGGCCTGAAGTCTGCTGAAGGCATACATATCCCAGGACTCGACGAGGGACAGCATGCTGCGTTGAGTTTTTCGCACGTTCATCCCGTGGCCACGCTGGTCAATCGGTAAAGCTACACTATTCTCACACCTGATTCGTCATTTTAATGTCATACTGATTTGCTGTGCTAGCAATCGTGGAAAACTGAATGACATCAACCTCGAGCCAAGAGACTGCTTCGTTCTGTGGAAGTACATGTCAAAGCACCAGACCAAAGACTTTTGCATCAGCGACAACTTGAACCCTGAGCATTCCTTTTCTGGTATTATCAAGAAGTCTGATGTCACGAAATGGGAAGCGGCATTAAAGCGAGTCATGGAGGGGTGGATCCAAGCCGCCGACTCACCATTTCCATCGCTACGAGCTGATTTACAGTCACTCACTGCTCAAAATGCGCCCGTCAACAGCAAGACACCAAGAGTTAAGGAGCCGACGTCGGCCAAAAGCGTCGACCCAGGGACGGAGGCGTCGGATCTGCGCAACGCAGCATTGCCTCTCTTGACGGATCTCCATCGCCACGAGTCTCTTCCAGCCATACTTTTCAACTATGACCGAACATATTGCGAGCGTATCCTGTGCTTTGTTAACGACCAGCTCAAAGTTGCCGAAGATAAGTGGAAAGCTGACAGTCTAGCGTGGCAGAGAAAGATTGCAAAGTTTGAAGAGTGGAAGAGATCAGGCGTCAAAAGCAAACAGAAGGTCAATCGTACGGGCCCAAACCAGCGTCGCCAAGATGAGGGCGAACACTCCAAGTTGGATTCGATGCAAGACGAGGCTGATAAGGACATAAGTCGATGGGAAAGTTTCGATCCAGAGGCACCATTAGAGATGTTCTCTTTCGCAGACAGGACGAAAATGCTTGACTCAGAATTCGAAATCCAGATTGAGCGGCTGAAGTGGCAGAACCTAAAGCCGGAAATACTCGGGGCTCTGCGTCGCGGTCTAGGGGTGCACCACGCGGGCATGAATAGGGAGTACCGTCAAATGTATGTCTCCTATTTGTTTCACCACCAGTGTTCTGCTTCCGCTTCTCGACTGTGCAGCTAATTTGTCCTTGCAGTGTTGAGATGCTTTTTCGAAAAGGCTACTTACGAGTTGTTATTGCGACAGGCACGTTGGCCCTAGGCATCAACATGCCTTGCAAGAGTATCGTATTTTTCGGAGACTCCGTATTTCTTACGGCGTTAAATTACAATCAATGCGCCGGGAGGGCTGGCCGCCGCGGCTTTGATGTACTCGGAAACGTTGTGTTTGTAGGATTGCGTCCTGAAAGGGTGTTCGAAATTATGTCGTCGAGGCTGCCCGATCTTCGCGGCCAGTTTCCCCTGTCGACCACCCTCGTTTTGCGTCTCATGGGCCTCCTCCATCACACAAATAATTCACCCTACGCGGTGAGAATCATGAAGTCGCTACAGGTACAAAGCCGTTTATTCCTGGGAGGCCCCTCGGACCAAATGAGCATCAAACATCACTTGCGATTTTCAATCGAGTATCTGCGAAGACAAGATCTGTTATCTGAACATGGCGCTCCTCTGAATTTTGCAGGCTTGGTAGGGCATCTCTACTTTACCGAAAACGCCGTCTTTGCTTTCCATTCCTTGCTGAGGGGCGGATACTTTCACAGGATCTGCAGGAACATCAATCGCACAAAATACGGGGTGTCGCAGCAGCTCATGCTCATTCTCTCTCACTTATTCGGTCGCATACCTCTGCGAATGGCTGATGCCAAGGCCATAACGGACAAAGAACATCGATCCCCGTCGATTGTGGTGCTGCCCGCGCTTCCCAAGGCAGCAGAAGATATATTGACGGAGCATAACAAGGAGACACTCCATATATTCCGAAATTATGTTGGATCATTTGTCGAGCAACATCTCTATGATCAGCCTGACAATCAGCTTCCATTAACAAACTGCGCAATACTGAAGAAAACCGGGGCTGACACTATCGAAGCATCGTCGTTCCTGGACATTGTCCCTCCAACAAAGCTCCGCTCGGCATTCGCTGCACTATCCGGATTCACTGATGAGTTCGAGTCGATCCACGATCTGTGCACAACGGTCCGTGCTGGAGTCTTTCTCGAGGAATCTGCAGTACCGTATATTCCTTTATATCCGAATGACGATGCAAACATGCACTGGAACGCCTATCTTTACGACTTTTTCAAGCATGGAAGTTTGGAGGCGCTGGTGCGATATAACGGCATCAAGGCGGGCGACGTCTGGTTTCATTTAAAGGATTTCTCGTTAGTCTTGGCTGCAATTGTAACAACACTGCAAAACTCTCACGGCAGTGCAGTGCAACAGCAAAGTACTGGACCGCCAAAGCCAGACGATCTGGAAGAATCATGGGATTCCGAGATGAAACCCGAGATATCATCTCAGGACGAGAACACGTCAAGGGCGCAAGACAACGAAGGCGGCGGACCCGCTGATGCATTGACGGAATCAGAGGCGGAAGAAGAAGGAAAAGAGGCAGAGAAATATGACGCCGAGGAGAGCTTGGCAAATATTTTGCTCGCATTCATGGAGTTGCAGTCGCAATTCAACGAAGCGTTCTATAAAGTCGGGGCATAGTTGTCGATTTCGTACGCGTTTTGGTTACTGATGAAAGTAGGACAAGGCTCGATTGATTGAGTGATCAAGTGTTTTCCGTATGCTGTCTTAAACGCGCATATTTCGAAGACTAGATAGAAAGGTTTTGTAATACCATTGCACGTCTGATGCTGTAGCTTTCATGCCTTCGTTGCCACCAGCTGAACAAAGTTGGATATGATCATTTGGAAGAAATTAAGCAGTGCGCTTGTTGGTTTGTAAACTTGAGAACCATGAAACACAAAATACCGGACAGGGCGAGCGGGGCCATTGCGGGCATCGCCATCAACAATTCAGTGCCACTCTGGCACATGTGCATGCGCATGAGCGGAGACTTCGGAGACTTCTGAATCCTGATGACGGGAAAGGAGCCCGTTTGGTCTTCGCAAGTTGCACCCGGAGAGTTGAAAAAGCGGAGATACAGCGGCAAGCCCGGATATACGCATGTACGGGGTATGTATGTACACAACTAAAGATACACGTGTACTTACTACTGCTCCGGGTGTATGTACTCTATACAACGGAAAGACCCCCACTGGGCCTGCGACACATACTAGCCCTATGTAGCTCTGACTCCTGAACCGTACACAGGATGTATACAAGTACATACTCCATACCTAGGCACATGCGATAATCAGGTCATTCTCCTGCAAACGCCCCGGCCAGTCGGTGGTGCCTTTGTTCTTGGTCGAGCGTGGCGTACCCCTTGCGCTACAATGGCTGCAGTCATCATGATTGTTTGACAATGTTCATTGTTCCAAGTTTTAGTGTCGCGCCATAGTTGCCGTCGGGGGCGGAGCGCTGGCGCCTCCCCGTTTATTATTTTCAGCGTCTTTCAAGGTCTGGCTCGTGTTTGCTTCGTTCACAGATCTCTTGTTTCGCATCATTGCGTCTCATGTTGTGCACAGGGCGGGCGCCGCCTTCTTTGACTTCAAGACCTTCGGCCCCCCCAATGCCCATACAAACGTGGCTTTGCAAAGGCGTCAGCGGCGTTTCCAGCGTTCTGAAAGGACAAGAACTTTGCGGGTTGTCTGATGGCAGACCGCGCGTGAGACACCAACTTCGGTGAAGTTCGGTCGTTCAAACAAAGAAAAAAAACTTCACCAACCGACATACCTACCGCTTCGCGACGGTTTCTTTTTCGTTACATCAATCCAGTTTCTCCTTCTCGAGCAAATCGCACCTTCCCATCCCCTCTACGTCGTCCACTCGCCTGCGATTTTGCGTTTCCTAGATTGTCCTTCGGTCGCGAGGTCTTCCCCGCCTCGATCCACTTTGGACGAAGCCAAGCCTGTGGTTCGTCATTTGTCCTCCTCCCGAGTCCCAAAGCTTGAAGTTTGAACAGTCCCCAGATTTAGTCACAGCTCGTGTGCGCACTGCCTGTTTCCGGCTTAGTTGATCCTTCCGGTAGTTAGCTTCGGCCGTTTTGTCATGGTTCATTTAACGGGTGGCGTATCACCAGTCTCCACGAATAGCACTGACACCATCCACCAGTTCAGCCACAACGCGCATCCCGCTCACTAAAACTCTCTCAGGGCCCCTACCGGAAGCTTCCGTCCATCTCGTCCGTCAATTCAAGTGCATTTTCAAGGCAGCTACGGACGTCAAGGCAGCTACTTTTACATAATATCTGCTTGCGTTCGGGCTATATGAGAATCTCGATCACGTTCGTCTCTTCATGCAGCCCTCGCCCCTGGGTGTCGTTCTCTTATCCTCGATTCCTCGTCCTTGGGTGTGTCCACAATCATCAAGCAGCTGTGTCGCAACGAGCCTCTCCGCCACGATCCATCGACTGAGACAACCTAACCCATAGCATTCGACCGTGTCTGAAAGCCTCGGCCGGCTTACGTTTTGTCTCGATGACGACCGAGACAATCCCGCAATGAATTCGTCCTTAACCTCATTTTTGTTCGCTATCTTCTTCGTCTCCGTTACTGCGACCAAGCTTCTTCGCCTTTATCTCAACGCCCACGGGTTTCCTGTTCTAGTATTTGTCGTTTGCCTCCCGGCATTTTTCCTCGCAGATGTCATCTTAATCAGTGCTGTCTGGGCCCTGATATGTCGAAAGAATGGCGGTTTGGGTCTATTTGGGTTTGCGGTGGGATGCGTGATCTGGTAAGTCGGCGACCAGACATTGTTACAGTCCATACGTCCATCTGGATGATGCTGACAGGATACTTTTACGTAACCTCAGTCTCGTGACCCTTGGAGCGGCATCATCACAGTTAGGATTTTACTATCACACGGGAGGCGAGCTTGATTGGGGCGATGCGACCAAGTTTGCCTTCAGTGAAGATGGCCGCAAAGTTCTACTGAGCGAAGGCGCCACTCCTCTGTCCTTCGCCTGCGCCATACTTTTACTGTCCTGGATCGTCAAGTCACGGCTATCCAAGCTTGTCAGTATAGTCGTATCATCTGGTGCAGTCCATGCACGGTCAGGTTCGTCTCGATAATTGCTTCTCGGTCCATTCTTGAGGAAAGAAAAGCTTGAAACTGACGGTTGCTCATAGCACTGCGATGGGTTGCGACAAGAACATACTCGAGATCAAAGTCCAATAAAGCCGAAACAGAATCGTCCCTTCTGCCCACTCGCGAATACGACTCCGATTCCGACTTCCTTTACGATTCTGATGACGCCAACACAGACATTACACACAATGAAACGCCTGGCCAGCCGGGTAGCGAAAACGTTGGTGGTCGCACGATCTATTGTCCTCGTTTCGTTACAGGAGGATACACCATGCTAGTCCTGCTCGCCTTACTCTGTATATTCACCATCTTCAACCATGACCGACCTTATAATCGCATGTTCACCACGCTGCCGCTGCCTCTCCTTGCTGTTTTTGCTCCAAAGCCGGTGGAGTGCTCATCGAGTTCGTGGCCTTTGCCGGCGCTTATTGAGAAAGTGAGATGGGAAAAGCAGAATGGGAACTACAAGGGGTGGGCGCCAGGCTCAGCCAACGAGGTCATCGAGAAATATAGGCAAAGAGTGCCGGATTGGCTGCCATCTGAACTTCCGTATGGGTTCGCTCGCTGGAGTCAGGATTCCAAGTCAGAAGATGTACAGACGCTACTTCACAATACCACTCTCTCACATGACGATGGCTGCGCTGATCCACTGATACTGGACCCATACTATAACCCAGCTAATGATCCCATGAAGATCACAAATTTGGACAACCCCTTCTTGGAACCACTACAACAGATCATGCAAGAGCGATCCGTGAAGATCAAGCATATTGCTCTGATTTTGATGGAGAGCATGCGGGAGGAGCTCTTCCCGCTGCAGCAAGGCACGGGCTTTCACGACTTGATTATGAAATCCCACGACGAACTCGATCACGACGACATCAATGAGCTGCTATCGCATATCTCACCCAACTCTGAACGCATCACTGGCCTAGAAGGCAATTGGATGGGTCAAAATGGCACAAGTTTCGGCAGGCAATTCTCAGAGTGGAATGACGAGACGAAACCAGGATTCGGCGGAATCAACATTCGTGGCGCGCTTACAACAAGCAGTGTTTCAACAAAATCTTTGGCGGCGGTCCATTGTGGCACATGGCCATTAGCTGTGGACATGTTTGAAGAGGCAGAAGCAGAAAGCTACCAACCTTGCCTACCACAAGTCTTGGAGCTGTTCAACAGAATCAAAGCCAACACTTCGAGCGATGATTTTCGTGAGCAGCAGTGGTATCCTGCCTTTTTTCAGGCTGTTACCGATGGATATGATCGGCAGGACAAGTTCGACGACAAGATGGGGTTCAAACATATCGTCAATAAGAAGCGTATCAAGCAAGACGCGCTCTACAATCCCGAGTTGGAGGAAATCAATTACTTTGGATTCCCGGAAACTGCGCTCAAGTCGTATATAACAGATTACATCACAAATGCTACGGCGAACAATCAGCGCATGTTCATGTCGCACTTCACGAGTACGACCCATCACCCGTGGGCGACTCCAAAATGGTTCAACGCGAGCGAGTACATGGGGACAGCCCACGGATTGATGCAAACGCACAAGGATCTTAACAGCTACCTCAACACAGTTCGATTCACCGATGCGTGGATTGGTCAGCTCATGCAGATTCTCGACGAACAAGGCATTTCCAACGAGACTCTAGTCGTCTTTGTCGGGGACCACGGGCAAGCGTTCAAAGAAGATGTCAGCAAGACGGGCACATATGGAAACCCACATATCAGCAATCACCGAGTCCCCATCACCTTTCGACATCCACAGCTACCTCGCGTGCAACATCAAGTCAACGCAACCTCTCTCAGCATCTTGCCTACCATTCTCGACCTTCTCGTGAGCACCGATTCACTAAATCCAAAGGACACGGCCGCAGCGGCAGATCTCGTTCAGGACTATGAGGGCCAGTCGCTCATACGACCGTTCAAAGCCACGCACAAGGGACGACGAGCATGGAATTACAGCCTCGTCAATCCAGGCGGTCGCATGCTGACGATTACATCATCCGATACCCCATGGAGGCTGGTCCTTCCCTTGGATAAGAAGACGGAGTACATTTTTTCGGATCTCGGCAGCGACCCAATGGAATTGGAACTCGTGCTGGAATGGTCCTTGAGCAGCTTGGCGTCTACAGTCCGTCGCAAACACAGCGAGGAGGCGGCAGACTGGCTGCGTGAAGCCGAGAAGGTGGGTCTCTGGTGGGCATCGGAGCGCAAAAGACTTTGGAAATACAACCCGTCATAAGCAGGCAGATTGTATTCCGGGGGTTTGCTGCTAGTGTCGCCTTGATCCTACTTTTTTCTTGGATACAAATGTACATACTTTGGGTATTCGGGGACAATGCTTGCATGGGGTTTAGTATACGGTTACATACCTGATTTGGCATGGAATTCCTTGCGCATCTAGATTCCCACTTGTCGTTGATCAAGTTTTGTTTTCTGGGCATCTTTCTTTTCTCGGAAGCCTCTTTTTGGCGAACTGGCTGAGGTGTATTTGTATAAACAGCAAGCATTTCTGCAGATTGTAGTATAGCCGGGGTATTGAGCCAAAGGCCAGCCTCTATTGTATATTAATCACTTACAACTACCATATTTCGTAACATCCTGTTCTATGTGTTGCAACTTGCGTCTGATGGAGTCGAGCTTTGGGCTCGGATCAAGGTACATACATCCGATGATAGATAGGTACCCAGAGGAGCGTGCCAAGTTCCAAGTTCCAACCCTACGAGACCCACACGCGAAAGGAGACTATTCTTCCTCAGTGCCTCCTCTCATTTCCTCCTTGAATCCTAAGTCACTCGATACATAATTCTGATGGGCAAGTGCTCTCAGGATAGTCTGTGACAATACCTAGGTACCTAGACGAGAAACAAAAAAAATGGGCATGTTTCACGCGCGATTGACCCATAATTGGAATATGACTCGGTGTACGCGACACGAGAGGTTTCTGTAGCTCCAAGCGCAACAAGTACGAATCACGAAATGCAAGATATATAAACCAGTCCAGCATCGTCTACATGATTACTTTTATCAATTAATCTTGCTATGTATTATTTTAAAAGTCGAAGATGAATGCGCGCTCCAAAGACAGATGCAATTGCTATTTTATCCCACGTTCATTAGGCGTATACTCAAAAACGCGCATCCAAGGCGTCATCATTGATGCTAGAAAGACAGCACAGTCGTGAATTAATTACGCGCTCTTCGTTCCTGCATGCTGCGTCTGCTTCTTCTTGATCGGCCACTTCCATTCATAGCAGCCAGAATGCGCTCCGAGCCAAGCTCTCCGGCAACCATGACTGCGAACTGAGGATTGACGGTAAGGGGCGCTAGGATCGATGCATCCACGACGTGAATGTTCTGCGTGCCCATGACTTGAGTGTTCGTGTCGACGCACTTGCCGATACGGCAGGAGCTAGACCAGTGGTTGACGGCGCCGACGGCATAGGCAGACGGGCTGGTGATGTATTTTCGGATCTCTTCTAGGGTGGAATCCCGCGGAATGTTGAGGGGAGTCAGGCCGTCCTTTGCAGGGGATGTGGGTGTCGAAGGGGGCAGATGCTGGAATATATCGTGGATGAAGCCAGCAATGTCCTCGGCGTCCCTAGGGTTGCTGTAGAAGACATCCCCGCTGGGCAGGGCGGAGAACTTGCCATCCTCAGAGAGCACAACACGGCCGGAAGACAAGAGACCTGACGTTCCGTAGATGTTCAAGGTGACGGTGTTGTCGCCGGTGAAGTCTGAGTAGCCAGCCGAGTTCACGGTGCCTTGGACTCCGGAGCGCGTCCCGTCTGAGTGGTTCATGTAAGTCCAGAAGACGGAGGTCTGGGACGCGAAGCTGTAAGGGCCGGTTCGCGAATTGAGATACATCTCTTTGTCTTGCTGCTCCGGTTCCGCGTACTGGTAAACATAAGACTTGATGTTGGGCGACGACAACTCGATGAAGGTGTTGGGGTTGTCGAAGAGGCCCTCGCCGACATGCGGTTGAACGATCCAGTTGGTCTCGTTGTACGGCGTGAAGGACTTGGCAGCCAGCTGGGAAAGGGCTTCCTGAGGACCAATACCGGAGTACATGAGCATCTTGGGAGACAGCAAGGCGCCCGCGCTGAGAACCACGCGACCCTTGCCAGCGGTAAGCTTCACGGACTTGGTCTCGCCATTGGCCAGCTGCACCATCACGGCGGAGGCCACACCACCAGCCTGCTCAATATACTTAACCGTGACGCCAAGCTGGAGCTGGAAGTTGTCGCGGGCCAGAGCACTCTGCAGGTACGTCCGGGTCGGTCCGCCACGTTGTCCACCAATGTAGTTGTAAACGGGACGTCCGAAAACGGCGTCCTTGTCGTCAATGGTGTCCAGGAACGACACATTGGAGTAGCCCGCGCCGTCGACGATCCACTTCTGCACATCCTCATAGCCGCTCTGCAAGAAGAACTGGCCGTCTTGTGAATAGTGTGTGATTGCGGGCTGTCGCTGCAGGAGCTTCTGCACAGAGCCTTGGACGTCGGAGCTGTGCCAACCGGGGGGGTGGTAGTCGTCCCAGTCGGAAGCAGGAGGCTGGAAGTACAGACCTGCGTTGATGGCGCTGTTTCCACCGACTGTGCAGGCTGCAAAGGTGGTTGATTGCTCGGAAGAGCAAAGAAGGCTGGATTTGCCGTTGAAGATGGTCGTGTCTAGTCAGGGGTAGCCATAATGCGTCAGCACAAGAGATTGTTGGCCATACACATCTTACATCTCATGCGGATGTTGTACGTGCTTTACAAAAGGGACAGAGAGAATACTACTCACATAACCCAGGCACATCGACTCTGCTCAGATTCGTGCCACTCAACCAGTCAGGTCGTTCCTCTCCACCAACAACACCATAAGACCTTCCTCCTTGCTCCAGCAAAAGTGTCCGGTGTCCCGCCTCGCTCAGTCGGTCTGCGACGATGATACCAGCAGTGCCAGCACCAACGACAATGGCATCCCAGGTTTGAGAAGCCCAGTCTGCCGTCGCCGCCGCTGCAACGGGGGCTGCTCCCACCGCCGCCACAACCCCAACAAGCCTTGTAAGAGCGGAATGCATGTTGTATTGTGCTTGAAAGTAAAGACAAGACTGCTCAACTCAATGAACAATGAAGTCGAAGCTGACGATCAAAAAAGGAAATCGCGACGGGAACAACATGCTGATGAAATGGTTTATAAAGCTGCGTTTTGTTTTTTCGTTTGCTCTCGCGTTTGCTCTCGCGCCGAGCCGTCCGAGTCCAGCATGTTTTTTTTTCACCGTTGTCCTTTTTAGTTCGCTCTAGTCTACATGATCGATCTGCTATTCTTGGTAGCACGAATCTATTGACACCCGTTTTGCGCGGTAGAACCCAAGAAGTTCTCGTATTTCATTTTCTTCAGCGCTAAGTGGGACAAAGCACGGGCATTGCGGACTCGGTAGACCGGCAGATTTAGTGCGACCCGTCGATTCGGTTCATTGTTGTATTGGCCATCTTGGGACTACACACTGATTTCGAATTTTCTTTTCATGGCCTCTTTGTTCCTTCTTGCCGGATTCCATTTGGAGTTTGAGTACGCTTTCTGAGTCTTCTTCAAAAGATGATTCAATCTCGGGCGTTGATTTGCAGGGGCTGAGCTGCGGAAAATTTACGCTTATCTCTTTTTCTGTGGTGTAACGTATATTAGCCTTGCAATAATTCCAGGGTGTAGCAACCAGTACCTATGTAGGTATGTCTCTCTGTCTATCAATCAGTCCAACGACGCATTCGAGAAGACGAGCAACGTCGAACGAAGCCCGGCATTAGATGCGGCTAGCAAGGAATTTGAGATGGGTAACAAAGAACACGAGAATTTCTGCGCTAGAAAAGTCTACACGACCCAGACCCCTTGGATCACTCAGGCCATATTGTAGCCGGAAGCCTCATCTCGGCAACAGCGCCTCCAAAATAGGCTAGAGCGCCGAAGTCCCGGCGCTTTGGCATCCACTGCGTCGTCGGGAGCTTATTGCGCAGCGCGCTGCTTGATCTTTGACGGAAGTCGGCGCCTGCAGGACTCGTGGAGCAGAATCGTCATCGTGGAGCAAGTCAATCCCTCAAGCATGGATGAGGCTTGGCGATATGCGGCGATATGTAGGGGAATGGGGCGTGGGAACATTGCAACTCGCAAGCGAAGGCCTGACGACCGAGTTGCCGGGAAACGTGCCATGGGCCAGGCCCATGTCATCAATTTTCGGGGTTTGTGCGCGAAGGGTCCAGCGTCTGCAGTTCGGGGCCCTGGGCCCTTGTGGCGTAGCGACTAGCCTCTAGAGTCTAGGTACATAGGTACCTAGGTACGGAGTACATATGTACCTATCCCTACAGTGGGGGGCGCAAAAATAGCCTTCTTCCACTGTAACTGTCTGAACTTTACTACGAATACTCGATTGCACATCTCTAGAATGCAGAATAGTAGGTATGCGTGCTCTGTAGAGGAATCTCATTGCGTATGGTGGTCCAAAATATCTATGGTGACTCAATTCTTTCTGGCCCAGGTGCTGTTTGTGATTACACCGCCGGCACTGCTGAGGCTTAAAATATGCGTCAATCGTGAATGGCGCCGCCGTCCACAGCCAAGCTCTCGGTGGCTACAAACGGCCTCGCAGTTCACACGAGGTCCAGAGTTGCTGTTCGCTGATTGGAGGTCCACCAGCATCTAGATCCAAGTACTGAGCTCTTTCGCGCGACGCGTTATAATCACCCCTTCAGTTTTGTCAGGGTGCCCAGAGACTAGGGTCTCAATCGCCTTCACTCGAGATGTTTAAGTATCCACTCATCCTTTAACAACTCCTTGGCAGAGCTGCGTTTCTCTGGTTCCCACTGTAGCATCTTCCTCATGAGACGTAAGAAACTTCCTTATCTTCACCCTTGAGAAATTTCACCCTCTGCTCGAGTGTTTTTGGTTCTGGGAGGGAGATTCCGGCGCGAAAATTGCCTATCAACCCCGTATTAGAGAGAGCGAAAGAGTCTAGAGCAACACATGACTTGCCGGTATCAGAAAAGAACTTGCTTCTCAGGTCGGCTCGGGCAAGAAGGCTCGGCGGCGGAGGTCCAAGGAGCGCTATTATTTCGGCAAGATGGGCACGGCTTCTGTACGTCTCGAATTCCGGTTCACGACCGGTGAAGAGATGCCCTCCCTGGAAGCAGTCCCAGATCTGAGATTAATTAGTCATAGAGTGCTGATTCAACCTTCAAGTCAACTGTCAGGCACCTAGGACACTAACCAAGCAACCCGCGTTCCATATGTCAACGCTGGACGTCCAAGGAATTTGCAAGATAACTTCCGGTGCTCGATAGACATCGGGTTGAATGTCTTCCAGGTGCTCAATCCCATCGTCTAGTCGCATCGACGAGGCGAAGTCACTCAATACGAGCCTACTGACTTCATACGCTGGGCCAAGTTCACGCGACTGGTAAATAATCTTTCCGTCTAGCTCTTTTCTCGGACTAGGATTGTCTAGCTCTTCTTGCTCGAAGTCTCTGACTCCTGAGTACGGATTTTTCTGCGTTGAAGAGCAAGTTACCTTCCTGGATGTCAGTATGTGCTATATGGCACTCTTGATGGAGAAGGTCCAAAGCCTGAAAAAGGCGCTCCAGCACGAAGGCCATAACTGGCTCCGGAAATCTCCGCGCCGGATTGCGATGCCTGACACCGTATACGTCATCCCAGAGTGGCGGATGTACGAGGCACTGATGACGTCCATTGGGGCCGTCAATATAAAATGAATCGAGCAGCGAGCGGACAGCGTAGCGGCCTGGATGCTTAATCGACGTATTTTGAATGCGTTCGTACGCCTTGAGCTCGTTTTCCAGCGAAATATCACAGTAATCTGATTCGACATAGAGCTTAAGAGCAACGTGCTGACCTGCGCTAAAATGATGATTCAGTGGGCAGCGTCGTACAGAAAAGAAGCCAAGCTAACTCACGTCAGATCCCGTGCCAGCCATACGGTTGATGTAGTTCCAAACCCCAGTTTGCCCACAACCTGGTAACGAGCACGGAAGATCTCACCAATCGTGACTGGATAGTATCGGGACGTGGCATAGTCGGGAAGGTTCTCTTCTTCGATCTTCTCGTCTGCGGAAACGATGGCGATACCCTTTCTGGGGAAGTCAAGCGGCTTCCACGCAGGGCTGGGCTTCAAAATAGGACTGCGCTTTAACGCAGGACTGCGCTGAAAAGCAGAAGTTGGCTGAAAACCAGGGCTGCAAAGCTTCTTCCACGAGCGGCTATAGAGCGACATTGTAGTAGCTGTAGGCGAACTGATGGCAGGCACGTGTAAGGACGTCTCGCACTGGTTTATAACGGGCAGAGCTAACAACGAGGCAAAAAGATCCCATATCTTGTTCAGAGAAACACGAAAAGGTCGTGCTATGGCGGTTGCATTCCCTAATTGGCTTTGGCCAAAGGAGGCTGGGCCGCTGGAACCAGGCATCAAAATTTGGAGTCGCCTGCGCACATATTCTTCTTCCTAGCTGGCCACCTCTGGATGAACGAACTTTGCTCATTTTCATACATGATTCGCATTGTATGATATTGTTTCCCCTTCATTGTCTAACATACACTTCAAAATAAAACACGGGAAATCGTGATTTGAAAATGTGCCATACTGTATAGCAGGTACAATGCGATTTAGGTACGTGTAAGTTGGTCTTAGTCTGTGCGGCAATTAAGCGCTAGCCAGATGTGGCAAGAATCCAATTTTTAGAACCTTCTGTTCCGAAAACTTGCTTGGCGAATAGTTTTGCTCCGGGAAACGTGCCATTCATCCATTCATCCCATGTCATCAATTTTCGGGTTTTGTGCGCGAAGGGTCCAGGACTTCAGCGTCTGCAGTCCGGGTGCCCTGGTCCTTCGGGGCGTTATGTCTCCGCATACCTAGTGGGGGGCGCAAAAATAAAGTGAAACCTCTCCCGTCCGCGTCAACTGGTGTACACCGTGTATGTACCTACCTTGTACATGCGTTCTTCCACGTAAATCCAATATTGTCGCTTGATAGGTAACTGTCTGAATAACTCGATTGCAGATCTCTAGAATGCAGAATGGTACACATTTATCCGTGCTCTGTAGAGAAATGTCAATTGCGCGTGGTGGTCCAAAAGTGGTGAACCAATTCTTTCTGGCCCAGGTGCTGTTTGTGATTACACCGCCGGCACTGGGCTGAGGCTTAAATGTGCGCAATCGTGAATGGCGGCGCCGTCCACAGCGGTGGCTGTAGACGGCCTCGCAGTTCGCACGGAGGTCCAGAGTTGCCTTTTTTACCTCCTGACGAATTTGATCATACCACAACTCATTTGACGACTTCACCGTCAAATTCTGCCATGAAAATGCTTTTCCCGTCCTCAACACATCCGCTCTCGTCTCCTTTCAACTTTGTCACAGTGAATTTGATGCACCGCCCTACCAGCATGACCATGACCATCGTCCCCCATCGCCATCCATGCGTCTGACACTCGTTTTCCTCGCCGGCCTCGGCACCGCGCTTCGCTTCTCTGTCCCCCCAGTCGAGGGCACCGAATGGGTCGAAAGCCGACCCTTTCCCCTGTTCTCCCATGAGCAATGCACCGGCGGCAAAATCGACGGCAATCACTTCTACATCCCCAAGAGTCCCAACCTAGATCGCAGCGGGCTCGGCTGCAACAACGGCCACCTCCGCGCCCAGCGTCGCTACCATAACGACTACTCCTCCGGCGTGCACCAGTTTGGCGGCGCCTTCACCATCAACTCCGTCTCCGATACACGCATCGCCATCAGACAGATCGTCGACGAAGGCCGTCATCAACCTTACTTTACTCTGTGGGCTGGCAAATGGGGCAAGCTGTATGGCGTCGACGGATATCAGTTCTTTGCGAGGCACATTGCCAATGTTGGCAAAGCCGTCCGTCTCAACACGGTTCATGACGTCGAAAAGGGCCGCATCAGCTTGTATATTGACGGCAAAGAAATTTACCGGGACACGAGGGCGCCGCGGGGCAGTTTCTATGACAAAATTGGCGCGTACGTCACGGACAAGAGCCCTGGGGGAATGAACATAACGTGGGACTATGTGCAGTTCTGGCACAAGTGAGGAGTACTCGGCACCTTCTTCTTCATGCTCGGAGACCTCGATGGCAGCGTTTGGCTTTCTTCTCTGTGTTGTTTGTATACCTCGAGGACAGCAAGAAGGGTGGACACTATCGCGAAGACGCTGTCGTCTCAACCTGTCCTGACTGTTCACTTATTTACTAACTTATTGATGGAAAGAGGGAATGGGTGGCCTTGGAACTTAACGTTCTGAATAGCAAGCTACGACAACTAGATAACTTGACAGCCATCTACAAAATGTTTCTCAACCAACTCTTGACCTTTTTGCCCTGCTGCGTCTCGTTTCTGTCCCCTGCGTACACATTATACACCGGCGCAACATGGCCTTCTCGAGGCCCAACAAAAAACTCTACATTGGGAAGTGCAGCCTTTTGCGGCATTGTCAGCAAAGGTTCGAGTATTCGAGCGGAAGAAGAGGAGCACGCATGAATTCGTATGAGGTGGAGTAAAAATGCAATCCCAGAAAACGATTCTCGTAACAGAGGGCGATCGATGGGGCGCCAAGGGAAGAGGGACAAAAAGGGTAAGGAAAAAGGCCGCGATTATTACCTGCAACTTCTCCGCGAAATCCTCAATCGCTGGCAGCATAATCTCGCTCCCACCACCGCAGATCAAAACCTGCGCCACTGGAAAGGCGCCCAGCCAGCTCGGAGGCGCGGCAGACGCGCTCGTATAGTAGTCCTTGGATGCTCCGCCCAGAAACGCGCCGGCCCACGGCCCATCCACCTCCGGCGTAATCAAGTCACCGCCCGAGTAAATGCCCGCGAGCCGCGCGCTGTGGTCCTCCCCGATGAGCGTCCAGGGAGCAATGGCGACAACGCCGGCGAGAGGCTCGTTCACCTTCAGCGGCTCAATGGCTGGATGCGTATGCGCCAGATGCGACAACACCCCCATGGCCAGGTTGCCGCCGGCTGAGTCTCCTCCGAGGAGCACCTGCGCCGGCGCCCGGCTTGTATGTTCGAGCACGTATCGCAGAGCCTCGACTGACTGCGTGAGTTGTGTCGGGTATGCCGCGCCGGGGGCGAGGGAGTAGGTCGGGACGAAGACGGCGAGATCTTGGCCGTGGGAGCGAGCTGATGCGACCAAGCCGTCGAGGAAGATGAAGTAGCCCATGTTGGCGGGCAAGCAATAACCACCACCTGTAGGCCATTACATCTGTCAGTCACCCGTCGATTATGCCGTCTCTTGTGAGGGATCAGATGGAAGATTTGGGGGCCGAGTATCAATCCGTGGAACAAGCACTTACCGTGATACCAGATGAGCACGTTTTTCGCATTTTTGCTCCCCAGCCAGTGCCCTTGAGCCCCGTGGCCCAAATCCACCGTCTCCGGCTTCATATTTGCTGACCGGGCATATTGTGTGTACACGACGCTCGTCAGAGGCAATATGAGTCTACACGCGGAAGAGGCAAGTCAGAGCTAATTCACCCACAAGTCGTTGCTTCATATTTTCGTATTTTCCTCTGCTGAGTACACCAAGGCTCAGGAATCGCTTACTGGAACTGAAGAGGCGTGAGACGCGTCGTGGCTTTCCGCAACAGCGCATACGCAATGTGCAGACGGATACTCGGAGGATCCCTTGGACTGCGGAGAAAGGCCGTCAGCGCGGAGAAGATGGCCACACCCAGGATGCTTGCCACCGCGGGAATCAGGTCCAGCTTTTCCAGAAGGGAGAGTTGACTTGTCGCCTTTGTCTGCATCGTGATGGCCGTGGCAGCGCAGTATCGAGTCTGAGATGGCGGTCCCACGATGGCGGTTAAGTCAATTGGGCCCCATGCTTGATGAAGGACGCGATTTCCTCTTTTTGTTGTTTGTATCTTCCCCGGCTATGCTCTCCATCCCGCTCTGACTGCCTTCTGCCATGCTATTTTCTAGTGTCTGATCGCACACTACTCGACGCTTGCGACAATGGGCCAGGCCGCGGCCGGGAAACCAAGAAGCAAAAAAGTTAGTGAGTTGATGGGGAGGCGCGCACAATCTGCACGTCCCTCGGATGTCAGCGCCATTGTTCTTGCGGGGACCAATCGCAACTGCGAAGAACCTCGGTGGTCTCGTTCTTCGTGCGTTTCGGCGCAAGCCAGACAGACGCGTCTAGGTAGTGGATAGTTTGCCATTGTGGATGAGACCTAACTTGTACGTACAACAGAAGAGAAACAAAGATGTGAAGCACTACCTAATGGTTCAATCTACCTACCTAGGTACCTACCTACGGAGTAGGTACTGTTGCGATGATCAATGGTGAGTCGTGACTGCTACAGTCAAACCTCGATATAACGATTCGCCATAAGACGATATATTCACCTTAACGATAATTTTGGGCCTAATTTTTTGAAACCCCATACAAATAACGATAAACCCCGCTGGGGTGATTAAAATATTTTTTGTACCTGTAACCTAGGTAGGTATGTACATAGCTCTTCCGTCTTTGACAGCGCGTTTGTGGCAGCCAGTTAGGTGCTCGTCCTACGTCCCACCTATATACTTTCTGGTCAGTGGTCACGAATCAGATTAGGAGGTACCTATGTAGGTACCTTATTAGGTACCTGCCTCACTTCCTGTAGGGCCGCAACGGCGATGCCCTCCGTCACCGCAGAGGCCACTCAATTGAGCAAAGTCAAGAAGTGATCTGCAGTTGAAGGTGCCTACCTTGATGGGCGTAACTTTTGGGACATTGGGAGCAGGGTGTATTGGAAACGATGCTTACAGAATGATTGGGAGGGTAAATAAGTCGCATGGGCATGTTGGCGGGGACAGCTGTGCCCACCAAAAATTCGCATTCGAGGGTAGAGTGTTGCTTCAACTTGAAGGCGGGCTGACTCTGCCGAGCACAAAACTCGCACTTCCCATTCCGATTGACCGGCCTGAAACGCAGCTCGTAGTTGTTCGGTCCCATGAATTTCATGGTAGTAACTTCAGGCGATGTTTCGAGGATGAGGACCCTCATGGCGCATTCAACATTTCTGTACACCATAGCACCATACCAGAATCTGATTTCTTTGAGAATATCAGCATTCGTGATGAAGTGCTGGGCCTCATCGTTGGAAATTGGTCCCGGGCGATCACAAATGAACACCGTCGGGCCACTGGTCAGGTATGGCTCCAGTGGCACAACTTGTGGGGGGTTGCATCCATGTTGGAGACCAAACTTGATGGTTCTTCCGATGCTTGCCTTCGCCTCATCGATGCTATTAAATCGGGCAGTCCAGATATTTTTCCGGATGGCGTCGACAGCTTTCGGCATCGGGCCACCGAGAAGCGAGTCTGCAACAATATTGATCATCTCGAACGAGGAGAATTCTTGGTGCATTTGAGGGGTCCTAAAGACGAGGTGAGTGCCGTCCGAGTAAAAGGCGGTTTTTATCGTCTCTTCGTTCTCCTTATTATTGTTCGCCAATTGCCGTTTGCCACGTTTGGTCAATTTCGCTGCGAAGCCAGGTTTTGACAAATTGTATGGATTGGAGACGGGGTGGGTAGGACCCTTCTCAATCGGCTTCTTGTTACGTCGAGAACGTGGCGTTTTGGTATTCGAGCCCTCATCTGATATATCGCGAACTCTTTTGTTACCATTTTTTGACTTGTTCAAGGTCAGGATTGGGACTGTTTAATACTAACCATTATTGTTCAACATAGCTACCTCTTGGTCCGCATCTGTCGTGGTCATCTTGGTCTTGGATGTCTCGTCATCCAGGTACATGGAATTGAGCGCGTTGACCGCGAGGACGGCGGGAGCCTTCCTGGACTTTCTGACTTTTCCCTTCCTGGTCGTCGTATCATGGGTTTTCGCCCTCGATACCTGGTTGGCATTTTGGGGGTTTTCTGACTTTTCCGTATACGCCATTGTTATTATTTTTGGGAAAGGTTATAATAAAAACGGATCGTTACAGTGGACTGCTTGGTCTTGGAGAGGTGTGAAGGACGAAAAAAGGAAGAGAACTTGCCTTCAAAGAAGTCTGAGGCCTAATAAGGGATTTGGCTGTCGTGTGCAGTGTGTGCAGTCTCTACAGCTGTCAGCGACTTTTCTTCGACACTCTCTCTTGACACCCCGGACCACGAGAGGTGAGTCCAATTACCTGGTGTGAGAAGTTTAGGAAGCAGGATTTCCTAAATCGGAACTCGGAAGGAGGGACCGCCGATTGAGCAGGTTGTGTCGTAATGTTCTACCGATGGTCCGATAGCGCGCCGTCCACTGTCCAGACAAGGAGAAGGAAGGCGTGCGCTTTCAAGCAGAAGGTACGTAGAATTATTTAGGAGAATTGAATTCAGGCACGGAGGAGGTTCTTTCACTATCGTGGATGGTGCTCCTCACTGACATGAACAGAGCAGTAACGCGTGCAATTTTCAAGGCCTTTGTTTTTAATCCTGATTACATCAACAACAAGGGTAGATATGATTTCGCTGGGAGTCGAAAAGCATACACAAATGGCCTTAGATTATCCTGAAACAATCTCGACAGCCAATATCGCGACAGTGGCGCGGTCATTTGATGTGCCGCACAAAAACAAAGCGACCGCAATTTTTCACCGTGAGCACTATTCGCGCCGTACAACATGACAGCCTCGTTCTGACACCGCATGGTCCAAAGACCCAGTACAGAATTCATCTGTCTTCTAAATGCCATTTTACGCCGCTTCAACAAACACATTTTTCGCAAAGTTGTGCCGGTTGTTCCCGACGTTGCTCAGGCACGTGATCAAACACAGGCCTGAAGTTGTTTTGTCAACAGCGGGCCTACGCTTAGCCAGGATTTAGAAAGCGACACCCTCGGAAAGCTCGAGATCATCATGCAAACTTTCAACTAAATTCAATCAAGCAACACTGAACAGTCAACTGAGTGCAGTTATTCGACACTAAAAAGTGAAAATTCCCCCGTCGTAGATCGATCTAAGTCTACAAAAGGCTCTAGAGTACTCCGAGTCAGCACAAGACGCGTAATGGGCAGCAGTGGCGCGTGAATTCAACGTGCCACGAAACCGCCTCATGACGATTTCAAGGACTTGGATCACGAACGGGAGTTCTTTCGATCAAGACAAAGCGTAAGTACGTGGAAGAAATTTCATTGTGCCGCAACGTTGATCGATTAGACTTCGTTAACTTCGGTGTGCGGTCGGACGGACTTTGTTACGGACGCTGCGATTACATCTTGCAGGAGAGGTCGTCATCATCATCGCCTCCGGTTACTGTCGGAAACTCATGGACTGCTCGATTCATATGAAGACATGGGTATACAAAAAAACTTTCAGAAGGAGGTTGATTCCGACCGACACGCATCTGAAGATATCACACGAGTGGAGCACGGCTTCGAGCAGCTTCGAGAAGTCATCCAGAATGAAGAGATTCGCGCTCGTCGGAATCGTGTATTTTCTCGAAGCGTTGTAGCCACGAGAGGCTGCGCTCATCGTTATAATAGCCGGTTGGAGTTGGAGCGATAATCGTGGCATCATCTAGCTCGGGCTGGCGATACCAGCTCGACATGTAAGTTGGCCGCTCAATATGAGGAAAGCAGGGGGATAGTTACTGCCGGCCGAGATAGCTTCGATCGCTGTCGCGGTTCTCTGGCATGCTGAAGAGATGCTTTCTGTTCCGTCTTGTTACGATGAGCTGAACCTTGCCGACCCGGCGACCCCTATGCGAAACCGTATCTCAATGCTCATCCATATTCCAGATATCTTCTGGAGGAATCCCTTCATTCTATATGACTTCTCAAAGCTGCTCGAAGTAGTGCTCTACAGTCTACTCGTGTGATTTCTTCAGATGCTTATCGGTCGGAATCAACCTTCTTCTGGAGCTGATTGCTCTCCTGTCGGGGTCTCTCTCAAAACAACGGCACGCGGCGATGGGCACCGTTTTGCAAGATGACGACCCGTTGCCGCCTGACGAAATCGACGGTAAGCCGAAACAGGAAGTGGATCGTAAACTTGCATCACGATGACTCGAAGGGTGGTACCAGCAAGGGGCTTCGATATTAAGTCGAAATGAAGAGGACTCACTTGAGCCTGATGAGTGGTTCTACAACGCCAAAGGTTTCAGGACATCGCCGCAACGAAGTTGGAGGGCTTCCACCGGGAATATCCCAACGTCGCTGGACCACTGGTGAGGCTTCAAATGTGTGTTTGGCAAGCAGCTGACGACTTGCCAAGCGATTCGCACCCAGACGACAACCGCGCAAAGCACGGCGCTAGAGGAACTCTGGCCCCTCATTGAGGTGACGCTCTCAAGGATGAGTAAGGCCAAGATCTTCACGAACGTCGATGTCCGTCAGGCTTTCCACCTGACTCGTTACGTTTCCTTCCAGTACCTTTGGGATGCGCAACGGCGCTGCCATAACGAAGTTTCTGAAAGTCTACCTAGATAAATTCCGCACGGCATAGTACATACATCAACTACATTCTCGTTTGGTTTGAGAACAAATGAGGGCTACCGGGAGCAAGTCGGGAAAGTCCTCCAAAGATTGAGAGAGGCAGGATTCCGAGCCGACATCAAGATTGCGAATTCAGAGTGTCTCAGAACAAGTCGCTAGGCTACATTGTCACGATGGAGGAGTTGATGGCAGATGCGGAGAAACATGCTGTGGTACGAGATTGGGAAATCCCAACCACGGTGACCGGTCAACCCAATCAATGGTTCCTATTACTCTGCAACTTTTTATAGATGCTTCGTGTTGAAAATTGAAATACGGCAGGATTGTGGCAAAAGTCCAGAGTTTTTGGTCAATGCGGCCACAACCAGTAGCAAGTCACAAGTGTGTTATTGTGGCAGACACAAAATGCGGCCAATGATTCCAACACTCGCAGTCTTCTCTGTTGTGGAAGAGAGAATCGTGGCTGTAACCAAAACTCAAAGTCCAACAGAATGAAAGTACTTCCATAAGTCCAAGCAAACGAGCGTGACATCCAAAATGTTGTCAAGGAAAATTAAAGAAGGCAAATGCAAGCCGTAATACATTATACGCAGAGGCTGAGAGAGCGTCCACTCAACCATCGCGGTCACCCAATAGCTCGCACGTAAGGAATATCCTCAGGGGCCAGGGCACCAGTCTTTTCAGTGTGCACTAGCCGGTAAGGTAGTTCTCGAAATCCCATGTTTCTTTATGATCCTTCAATATTTCACCAACGAAAGTTGAGTACATACGACATAACCTGCTCAATCGACGATCCCTTCCTTCCGATTGTATGAAATCCTCCCTCTCTGCGCGCCAGTATACCCGCAGTTGCTCCTTCCTTTTGACCTATGGTACGCTACAGATTAAGCGAGGCAACCTCGCCTGCAGGCTGCCATTGGCTGCTCTTTCCTTCCCGACTATCGGACCGAACTTCTATGCATAGATTTCCTCGATTGTTTCTTCGTTTTAGCACTTGTATTCAACCAAATCCTGTTATTTTCTTTTCGATGCAAGGTCGTGCTGTGATCCTCTGAGGATTGCTGTTCTCTTGATCTGCTCCGTGGATATTCTTTCCTGTCCTGTTGTAAGCAAGTATCGTCCTCTTCCCAACTTCTCCGAACCAAGCAGTCCCCCCAAAAAAACGAACCATTTTATTATCACCTTCTTCAACATAATGAGAACGGCTTCTAAGTTCTAATTAAAAAGTTCAGGCAAGGGCCAGAAGGCCAACCAGGACACAGGTGGTCAGGGCTAAAACCCACAATGCGAGTCTATTGCGAGATCCAGAGATAGGAAGGTTAAAAAGGCCAGGAAGACACTTGAAGGCATTGGCGTCAACGTGCTCAATTCCCTGACTCTGGACGATGAGAAATCCGAAACCAAGAAGACCACGACGGGTGCAGTTTCAGATATCGCTTTATCTAGCCACAGCAGTGAGTCCCAATCAATCCCAATCCTGTCCCTGGGTGAGTCCTCAGTCAACACGTGGTGACTAAAGAGCTCGCGAAATAATAGATCAGAACAAAAATTTGTTCCATATGCTGTGCATCAGTACTAAGTAGGCTCGCTAGATCTTCGTATCGCGAATATATACTGCCCCGGCAGTGAAAAAGCTTGGCTAGAATGGACGGGTATGTGCTCCAGCCTCCAACTCCCTCGAAATTCTTAAACTCTGAATTGAACGTACTCTGTGGAGACTGGAATCACACACAGGTGACAGCGTGCTGATGATAGAACATCCAGGAAGCTACCCCGGGGCCCGACGAGCTATCAGACTCGGCTTTTGCGGTGCCTCGATGGCGACCGCAATCACTGGACGGACTGTTGGACCGCTAATGATAAGCCCGGATTCACTGTCAAACTTACCAAAACGAGGAAAGCGGCTGGCAACTCGGGTGAGCAGCCAAAGGCCCAAAGTTCGACAGAAGGCGAAGGCCTCCTTTCGTACGGAAAACACCTGGTCTTCAGACCCCCTCCAACAAAGTTACAAAGAAGGAGATTGACGATGGTGCAATGATTGACATCGTAATGGACTTTTTGGAGGGGGGAGTGGTTCCTGAGAGTGTAAGTCCGGTAAAGGCACATGTCTGGACTGTGTGTTTTGCCACCATTGAGGATGCCAAGCAAGTGTTGGAAAAGGCATCAAATTCGAAGTGAAACACGGCTGTACTTCTCCCCTGGAAGTATATCTTGAAAAATACCTAACAAGCGGCCCAAGAGTTTTCATCTGTGAGCGACAGGGACCAATCACCAATACAGATTCGTGGTACAGAGAATGCGGTCCTAACCGCTACGAACAAAGATGACGTAGTGTGCCTAAAGGGAAAAGGCACCACAGTCCCAAAAAATGACGGTAAGTCCTCAGATACAGACTTGACCTCGGATAAGCCCATTCATTGTTGGTAACAAAAAAGTTCGTTATGACAACGCAGTGGTGCAAAAGAAACCGACCAGACAGGCCGAAGACAAAGATGCTGCAGTGCATCAAAAAGGGAAGGGCGTTGCTGTCCCTAAACATGATGACGCGGTATCGCAAGAGAAATCAGCCCGGTCGGCCGAAAACAAAGATGCTGCAATGCATCAAAAGAAGAATGACATTGCAGTCCCAGGACACAATGTCGTTGAGGTGCAACAGATCTCGACTGAGCCGGCCGAAGATATACTTGTCCCAAAGACGCCAGGGACCAATCACCAATACAGAGGCACAGCAATTAATCACGTCGGCCGAATTCCTGAATGGCAACAAGTTCTGGTACGGTGCGCACAAAAGACGAGGAGTCGAAGGGGCCAAACGAGTCCTGGTCCTGGAGGAAACCACGACGATGACTTTCCTGGATCCGAACGAATACGAACTACGATTCAGGCCCGAGAATCGTAGCGGGAAATGCGAGCTGTGTGTTTGGCCAGCCGCATATCCTTTGGGACGATCGTCCCTGCCAAAAACTGGCACTTCAAAGTGCTGTGGTCTTTGTTGTTTGGCCAAACACACAGCTCGCATTTCCCGCTACGATTCTCGGGCCTGAATCGTAGTTCGTATTCGTTCGGATCCAGGAAAGTCATCGTCGTGGTTTCCTCCAGGACCAGGACTCGTTTGGCCCCTTCGACTCCTCGTCTTTTGTGCGCACCGTACCAGAACTTGTTGCCATTCAGGAATTCGGCCGACGTGATTAATTGCTGTGCCTCTGTATTGGTGATTGGTCCCTGGCGTCTTTGGGACAAGTATATCTTCGGCCGGCTCAGTCGAGATCTGTTGCACCTCAACGACATTGTGTCCTGGGACTGCAATGTCATTCTTCTTTTGATGCATTGCAGCATCTTTGTTTTCGGCCGACCGGGCTGATTTCTCTTGCGATACCGCGTCATCATGTTTAGGGACAGCAACGCCCTTCCCTTTTTGATGCACTGCAGCATCTTTGTCTTCGGCCTGTCTGGTCGGTTTCTTTTGCACCACTGCGTTGTCATAACGAACTTTTTTGTTACCAACAATGAATGGGCTTATCCGAGGTCAAGTCTGTATCTGAGGACTTACCGTCATTTTTTGGGACTGTGGTGCCTTTTCCCTTTAGGCACACTACGTCATCTTTGTTCGTAGCGGTTAGGACCGCATTCTCTGTACCACGAATCTGTATTGGTGATTGGTCCCTGTCGCTCACAGATGAAAACTCTTGGGCCGCTTGTTAGGTATTTTTCAAGATATACTTCCAGGGGAGAAGTACAGCCGTGTTTCACTTCGAATTTGATGCCTTTTCCAACACTTGCTTGGCATCCTCAATGGTGGCAAAACACACAGTCCAGACATGTGCCTTTACCGGACTTACACTCTCAGGAACCACTCCCCCCTCCAAAAAGTCCATTACGATGTCAATCATTGCACCATCGTCAATCTCCTTCTTTGTAACTTTGTTGGAGGGGGTCTGAAGACCAGGTGTTTTCCGTACGAAAGGAGGCCTTCGCCTTCTGTCGAACTTTGGGCCTTTGGCTGCTCACCCGAGTTGCCAGCCGCTTTCCTCGTTTGGTAAGTTTGGCAGTGAATGATGATCCGGGCTTTACCACCTTGGTTGGTTTGACAATGGAGCGAGTAGGGGCTGGCCGCTGTAGCTTCTTCTCCAGCTGGATTCCTTTTCTTTGTTCTTATTTTCTTTTTCATCGGCCGATCGACTGCTGTCGGGGTAGCTATTTTTTCGACTGGGCTGGTCGAAATCATCTTTTTTGTCACATTCTCTGTATAGCGAACTCCAAATGTGCACCTATCAAGGTAACCACCTTCAACTGTAGATCGCTCAATTCTTCTCAATTGAGCGATCTGTGCATATGGATGGTGATGGAGGGCATCGCTGTTGCGGCCCTACAAGAAGTTAGGCTTTTTAAGCCTGAACTCTCCCTAGCAGAGAAGGCAATCCAGAACATCAAGATCTGGGCACACTTTGATCCCAAAGACCCAGGTTCTGGGGTTGCTACTCTCATCAATACACAGCTTGCTACTGTGGAAGATTACAAGGATGATCGACCCATATACACGGACAATGGGGGACGCCTACTAGGCTACTATTTTGCCGAGTAAAAATAGGCTTGTTAGACCTTCGGGTCGCGAATGTTTCTTGCCCGGGGAGGGAAAAGTCCTGGTTGGAGTGGATGAGTAGGTGCTCCAAATCAGTAGAAATTGAGAATCCAGAATTACACATACTCTGTGGAGACTGGAACTACACGGAGGATGCTAATGATCGAACATCTAGGAAGTTACCCAGGAGAGTCATCAGGTCCAAATCTGCTCTACTTTTACGGTGCCTGATTTTTATCTGGCCGATTGAAAGGGGATCTCATCGAACTGGCATAAAGTCCTCCAGCAGAGAGGTCTCTCGAAACAGTTGCTAGGACAGGTGGTTACCTGGTAGCTATGAGGGTATCGCGACTTGGCTTCTCAAGCTGGCGACTGGCTTGGGAGGGAGGAGAAGAGTCATCGAGACAAACACGGGCTGCTTCAGAGGCTTCAACGGATCGAATGACAAGCGAGATTTGTGGCAGCATTTTACATCACGGCTTCAATTGTCTCGCTCTAGGAACTGTTTGCCTTTAGCGGCCAAGGCCAGGCTCGTGATGAGGCTGATTAGTTACTTAGTTAGCGAGATTATGCTTACTCTATTCTCATCTCATGATCCTACTTGGCCACCGACAAATCTTTCAAGGCGAGAATTGCATAGACGAGAAAGTTGTGCATGTGCGAGCCAAAAATATGAAGATGGAAAGGTTATACGGAGTACGTATAGGCAGAAACAGGAGCGGCGGCGATGGTGGTGAGTCGTGACACCTTGAATCGTTAGGAGGTAGGTACCTATGTACTGTATGTCTATGACTCATGAGGTAGGAAGTGGGCCAAAGGCTTTACGCGCCGACTCCGCACCAGCTTCAACTTGTTACTTTACTCATACATACAACAACACAACGCCGAATTGAAACATACACTGCAGCGTATAAAAACGGTACGTGAGATATAAAAATGCACTTGTGTCTTGCTAATGAATATCTTAGCCAAGTCAGAGATTCCAGCATGGGGCGCAGGCGGCCAAGGCGCGCCGACGCGTTCATCGATCTTCAAAATCTGTCAGATACACCGCTTGAGTTTAATCCAAGCGAAATACACGACCTAATCGAGGCCTCCATGCGCAAGGAAAAAGAGAAAAGTAATCGTACAGCCACATCGAACAGAAACACACGGCGGCGTGACCTCCGCGAAGAAAGGAATCGTGCAACCACATCGAGCACATATACACCGCTGCCTGAGTTCAATCTAAGCGAAATACACGACCGAATCGAGGCCAGCATGCGCAAAGAAAAGGAGAAAAGGAATCGTGCAGCCACATCGAGCACATATACACCGCTGCCTGAGTTCAATCTAGGCGAAATATACGACCGAATCGAGGCCAGCATGCGCGAAGAAAAGGAGAAAAGTAATCGTGCAGCTACATCGAGCAGAAACACACGACGGCGTGACCTCCGCGAAGAAAGGAATCGTGCAACCACATCGAGCACATATACACCGCTGCCTGAGTTCAATCTAAGCGAAATACACGACCGAATCGAGGCCAGCATGCGCAAAGAAAAGGAGAAAAGGAATCGTGCAGCCACATCGAGCACATATGCACCGCTGCCTGAGTTCAATCTAAGCGAAATACACGATCGAATAGAGGCCAGCATGCGCGAAGAAAAGGAGAAAAGGAATCGTGCAGCCACATCGAGCACATATACACCGCTGCCTGAGTTCAATCTAAGCGAAATATACGACCGAATCGAGGCCAGCATGCGCAAAGAAAAGGAGAAAAGGAATCGTGCAGCCACATCGAGCACATATGCACCGCTGCCTGAGTTCAATCTAAGCGAAATATACGACCGAATCGAGGCCAGCATGCGCAAAGAAAAGGAGAAAAGGAATCGTGCAGCCACATCGAGCAGAAATACACGGCGGCGTCGCCTCCGCGGAGAGATTTGACGCCATATCCCTACCGAGGCGGAGCTACGAATGCTAATCTACATGCTGTAGTACGACTGGCTCGACGGCGACAACGAGGGACACATGATGCTGAATACATCTTCTTCATTCGAGGACGACCTTTTGTTCATAGGCTGAAGTCAGAGCCGGAGATCGAAGGGCTTGGGAGAATCGGGGCGGAAGATACGTGAATGGACCCCGTTGAAGAAGGTGTGTGGTCGGTCCATGTAGAGTCCAACGTATATGCTCGGCAGGACTCAAACGCAATTTCACATTGAGGCAATTGATGGCTCTTGTAATGGCAAGCCGGACACGTCTAGTGAATTGTACGCCAGTTACAGACCACAGATCTACAAGAAGCGGAATCAAGACGTGAAGCGCGATCCGCCGATTCTAATGGCGCTTGCTCCGATCAATGGTAAGTCACATAGCCCCCGGCGTTATAATCATCCTCCAAAACACATCCGTTACGTCGATGCAGGGCTTATGGCATACAGTGGCATAGGGCCCCAGCTTCTGCCTCTATTGCCGCTGCCCGCATCGTGCGAACATGGCAAATCCTTATGGCAAGCCCTCATCAACATCCGCGAGGCATCCCCTTTGAGCATGCTTGGACATGATTGATACCGTATTTTCATGAGCACACACCATTTCTGGTAAACACCGACCAGAGAGCATCAACGGCCTTCTTCTCCCGAATGCAGCAAGCAAGCACTTCATTGTGGCTAGCATGAGTCTGGCGACGTGTCTAGTGATGTATCATGTGTCTGGTGATGTGTCTGGTGATGCGTCTGGTGACTGTCAACCACGATGTCTGCCGATAAATCCTTGCAATCGTTGAGTGAGAAATAGACACCATCACCGACTCGGTGCAAAAAACGTCATGTCAGACGGCCAAATGAAAAGCACCCGAATCCTGCTGCCTGGCACATCGCACCGTGCACGACACCATCCCGGTCGCCTAGTCCCCGGAGCATCCAATCGCTACGGTTATACAAGTCCGCCACGTCTGACTCGGCGCGGCGCCTGAAAGAGCTGAACTGAACAGTTGGGCAGGCCGACAATGCAATAGTATACTGTATCTACATAAGAAGAGGGAATTTTATGTACATGTTTGTTTCTGTTACAATGCGCGTTCCGCCGATGTGATGAGGCGTGCATGTTGTGACACCTCAATACAGCCGCATTCACACTTCTTTACACCGTGGCGCTGTTTGCAACCTGTCAGAGCTTGTTGTGGTCTCTCTCATGTTTGTGCGCATGTAGATAAATAGGCGAGGTTGGAAGATGCTATTATTGTTGGGGTTGGTCTGATTCTCCTCGTCCCTCCTGCCTTTTTGTCTTGCACGGGATGTGCATTGCTGAAGCACACGACTATATTTCCACCTTGCACTGGCTGTCATAAAGTAAACGGAAGAACGGAAAAGTGATAAGGATATTAAGCTTCTACCATGACATCCAATGAGCCCTTGACGTCTGGAACTCCCGAAAAGGCAATTCCACCACCAGAGTAAGACGGTTCGCTTTCATCCACCTCTCACTTACACCGATCACAAACAGATAAAACGGTGTATCAACCCCTTCAACACAGAAATCGTCCACTCTTTTCCCATACCAGATCATAATGAGATCTCCCTCTAACTTCCCGTCGTCAGTCCTCCTACTCCCTCCTCCCCTATGACCGATAAAGCAACGCCTCCGCCCCAAAGACCAACATCAACCACCGTCGCGGAGCCCGAGATAGAAAACCCCCTCCGACATCTATCTCGCGATGAGCTCTTCGCAAAAGTCTCCGTCTTCCACGACCACAAACATCTGCAAGACCACATCGACCTCTCTCTCCTGCAGAGGGGGGCTCTCGTGGCGCAGGACCCTGCCAATTTCGAGACTCTCGATCTTCTAGACGACGTGGAGAAGAATGCGCTGCGCCAGGAGCGTACGCATCGGTGGAAACACCCCTGGCCGTTGTACTATACGATTATCCTCAACTCGATTGCTGCAGCTATTCAGGGGTGGGACCAGGTATGATGAACTCGCGAGTTCTACCAACTTATATATACCCACGGCCCTCTTAGTCTCACGTACACAAGCGTGGAGGACGAGGTCTTTCAAAAAGGGAATTCACTGACAGCAAAATGAAAATGGTCAGACTGGCTCCAATGGCGCCAATTTGTCCTTCCCCGACGCTCTCGGTATCCCTGACTCCAAAGGATCAAGCTGCGGTCCCGTCGCAAACGAAGGCGAGTGTGCGAAAAACAGCTGGATCATAGGACTCGTCAACTCGATGCCCTACATCACCATCTGTCTCTTGTGAGTGTCTCCCCTGCCCAAAGTGAACATGCAATGCGTCGAAAAACTCCCCACGCCCTTTGACCACCCCTGAACATAAGGCTAATCCCGCGAAAACGCAGCGCCGGATGGCTATCCGACCCTCTGAACAACTTACTCGGCCGCCGCGGCGTCATCTTCATCGCCGCCATCTTCTCCCTCCTCGCCCCCTTTGGAATGGGCCTCTCACAAACATGGGGCCAGCTCGCCGCCTGCAGAATGCTTCTCGGTCTAGGCATGGGCCTCAAAGAAGTCACCGTGCCAGTCTTTTCCGCAGAGAACTCGCCCGCCATTATCCGCGGCGGGCTCGTCATGTCCTGGCAGATGTGGACAGCGTTTGGTACACCCCCCCCCCCCCCTCCATATTGCTGCTTTCTCACTCGTTCCTTTCTTGAAGAATTTACACAGCACTGAGCATTGTACCTTATGAGGCGCATACCACTTGTATGCTAAATACTTCTACAGGCATCTTCCTAGGCACCTGCGCGAATCTCGCCGTCGGCAAAACCGGCGCCATAGCCTGGCGTCTCCAATTCGCCTCGGCCTTCATCCCCGCTGTGCCTCTCGTCATCGGCGTGTATTTCTGCCCCGAAAGCCCCCGATGGTATCTCAAGAAGAACAAGTATCCCCAGGCATGGCGTTCGTTGCTGCGTCTGCGTAACACGCCCCTCCAGGCGGCTCGGGACCTCTTCTACATCCACTGCCTGCTTGAGCAGGAAGAGATGCTGGTGCGGGAGTCGGGGCTCAAGGTCGCAGGTAGCATGTTTACGCGCTTCGTGGAGTTGTTTACAATTCCGAGGGTGCGGCGCGCAACGTGGGCGTCTGGGATTGTGATGATTGCGCAGCAGATGTGTGGGAGTGAGTGATGTGCCCCCCTTTCTCTGTCCATGCTTTGTCGCTTCTGTGTCGTTGTGGGCAAACAAAACACCCAGTTGCTGTGCGTGGTGAGCTTTCTAACATGATCCTCTCAGTCAACATTATTGCCTTTTACAGCAGCACTATCTTCAAGCAGAGCGGCATAGACGACTACACCGCGTTGTGGGCCAGTTTCGGTTTCGGCCTCATCAACTTCCTCTTTGCTTGGCCCGCGATATGGACGATTGATACGTTTGGTCGGCGGGCGTTGCTTCTGTTTACGTTTCCGAACATGTTTTGGACGCTGCTTGGTGAGTTTATCTGCCTATCCTAAGTGGTGGACTTAGAGACGGGATGCAATCATCACACACATGCATGCCCTCGTATCTAAATCCGTATACCTGCATAAAAGTGTGTGTGTGCATGGGAGCGATACGAAGAAACAAGGGAAACATCTCGATGTAAATGCTAACAAAGCTTCTCAGTCGCCGGCCTCTGCTACCTCATAGACGCCGGCATCGAACACAGCACCCCCCGCATCGCCGCCGTAGCAACCTTCACGTACCTCTTCGCAGCCTTCTACTCCCCCGGTAAGCCGTCCTCATCATCACCACGTTAAACTTATGAGAGAAAGGGCCTAACCACCCCTCTCCAGGCGAGGGCCCCGTCCCATTCATGTACTCCGCCGAAGTCTTCCCCCTCTCCCACCGCGAAATTGGCATGTCCTGGGCCGTCGCCACCAACAACTTCTGGGCCTCCGTCCTATCCCTCACCTTCCCCCGCATGCTCATCGCCATGACCCCCACCGGCGCATTCGGCTTCTACGCCGCCCTGAACCTCGTAGCCCTAGTCCTCATCTTCCTATTCGTGCCGGAGACGAAGCAGAAGACGCTCGAGGAGCTGGATTATGTCTTTGCTGTGCCGGACCGGACGCACGCTCGGTATCAGCTCGGAACGGTGCTGCCGTGGTGGTGTAGGCGGTGGCTGCTGCGGAGGCGGGGCGAGAAGTGCCCGCCTTTGTATCGTCATGGTGACTTCACTTCCGAGACGGGCAAAGGCTGAAAATGCGTCATTGCAGTAGGGTTTGGTCGCATGCGGGGAGTGGGAGGCGTGTCACGCTGCCATGTGTTCGTGGGGTTTGAATGGCCGGATGGAGGTGCGATCGGATGACGTGAGTTAATTAGATGAGGCCGAGATCGGATGAAGTTACATGATGGACGAATGTGGCTAATGATCGAGCGAGGCTGATGTGATCGCGTGGCGGCGCGTCGTGTGCGGGTCGGGGATGACGAACGGGGCGAGCGATATTTTAAACTTTTTCGTTAAGATTTCGACACGGTGATGTTTTGATTCGCGCGAATGGCCCAGCATGTCTCTCGCGCCACAGTCCTGGATTCGCGATTCTTGAGTTGCTGTACGCCGATTCGATTCCGTACCTTTCAATCCAAGGACTGTGCGGCGATCTTCTGGTCCCTGGATGAATGGACCTCCAGAGAGGACACACAAAGCATGAATGGGCATCACGAATTCATTTCGCTGCACAACGCTAAAGGAATATTAAGTACACTACATATACGCCGACAATTTTTTTCCCTCTCATGTCCTGCCTCAGGTCGACCTGCAGGCAAACGGTTTGTGTGCATGGCCGTCACTCGTTTCTTTGATCTGTAGACATAGATGATTAGTATGCTGCAACAAGGCGCTGCGTTGTGAACTTTTGGGTATTATACTCACAATATCAACGATGGTGGAATAGGTTCCAGCAACTAGAGTCACAACTCCAATGATGAAAGCAAGAATGCTCCCAAGACTGATGGGCAGGTTCTTCTTGGAGTACCAGCTGCCTTTACACAACAGCTTGAACCACATGATGGCCGGGATCCAGAAAGAGAAGCCCGACACAAAGAGTGCGGATGCCAGAGACAGCAAGTCGGAGAAGATGGGAATAGCTTCTGCAATGATCCATCCAACCAAGGTGAATACAATGACCAGACCAATCCAGGATGCCCAGCCTTTCGGCGTCTTGATGAAGCGCAAAAGAGAATTCTTGAACATTCGGCCGTGCAGGTAGCGGAGCGCGACGGTAGAGTTGATGGAACCGGAAATGAAAATAACCGGCAGGGCGACGCCAAAAGCCACTTTTGAGATGATGGGGCCCGCAGAGAGGAGAGCTGGGGACTGGACTGACGATCCGATAAATGCGTAGCACAAGGCGCCCGTCAAAGTATAGATGCCAATCTGAATGAAGCCAGAGGCCCAGACGGACTTCATGTAGTCGGTTGGTGTGTGCATTTCGTCCATGAAGGAAAACTGACCAATGGCGAAACTGAAGGCAAAGATGATGTTGCTCACGGCGACAAAGGCCTGGGAGAAAGAGATATCCTCCCTGGGCCAGGCGGACCAGTCAACACCGGAAAGTCCACCGTCGCTGTTGTGTGCTTGGATGCCAGTTGCAATGATGGTGATGCCGACGGCGGCCACAATCGAAACGAAGTCGATGTATCCCAAGATTGCGACCTCGGTAAACGATGGGGGGATGGCCAGAATCAGGAGAATAATGGCAGAGATGGCAGAGAAGACAATAGAGCAGACCTTGCCGTCGTTGAGAGTGCTGAGAGCGATGCTGCCGGTGAGGGCGTGCGAGCCCACGACCATGACCAGCTCCAGCACCAGGGCGAGACCGAAGATCTCATATCCAATTCTGCCGAGCAACAGGCGACCGGCATCTGCGTAATTGGCCGTCTCGGGGAACTTGAGCTTGACCTGACCGACCAGATAACTGGTGAAAATGGCGACGAATCCGAGTGTGATGGTCAGAAACACGCCCGGAAACATGCCCAGGGTGTGATATGCGGCAGGCAGACTGAGAGCGCCCAAGGCAATAGCCTCGACAATGGTGACGACCGCCAACCGCTTCCATCCCAGGCGGTGAAAATGCGCATTTCCGGCCGCGGCAATCTCCTTCATCCGGTCGTGTGCTACCTCCTCGCTCGATTCGGCGAAAATGTCGTGGTCGCCAGCATAGCCGTGAGATGACGGATCGTGTGGCGCGGCAGCTGCCTCTTTGGAAGACGATTTCGTGTAACCCACACACTGCTCCATGTCGGCACCTGCCGACAAGGTCTGATCGGCAGCAGGGGCATAGGCGTTCTGTGTGGCAGCCATGGCGGCGAAACTCGAGAACACCTCTTTGTCGGTATACTCTGTAAGCAGAAGCAAAGCAGGGCGGGCAGCTTTGCAAAGAAAAAGACGAACGACCAGCAGGCAGAGGGAACAGGAAATGTTAAAAAATCAAAAAGAATTATTACCGGACCCGGTGGTTTGTTTATAAAGCCGCCAATGCAAAAGGTGGGGGGACGCATGGGGCCAAAAAAAAAGCAAAAAGATAAGAAGCGCGAAAGGGCCGAGGAACGACAGGCCGAACTGCACCGTTTGCGTACAATGACGACGCGCCGTACAGAGATTGCTGCAGAGATTTTTCCTGGGTCTCCCGAGGCAAGCCGAGTCATGGAGACTGGGGCAAAAGATAAGGACGGACGGGAAGGTACTGACTGACTGGTTCAGGCTTCGCGCCAGGCCAGACTCAGCAGAGTGAGGATCACTCCACCGAACCGGGGGCCGCATTCCAACAACTTATCAGCGCCTTCTGTTGATTCCAGACTTTGCCGCATCTCCACTGGTTCACGATAGTCCGGGGACGGATTGGAAAGCCCACTTCTGTTATCACGGAAGACAAAAACCAACACGCAGGATGGGGATAACGTGGAGGCCAAGGGTCCAGGATGGTCCGATTGCAATCGCCGCAAAGAAAGGCTCGATCCTCATTGGGCAATATGCACACCGACAGCACGTGTTTGACTGTGTAGCGTCCAGCTTTCTCTTCCCGCCTTCTTCCCCCGCGTCTAATCCGTATGGTAGGTGGAGATCGTGCTTCTGCCCCAGTTCAAAGTTGCAACAAGAGACGGAGCATGGACCGTGGTCAGCGCGGCAATGGGGTCTTCTTCGTCATGTTGCATTGTGTGCCCCCAAGAGTTGCGGTCAGCCAGTCGGCAGTCGACGGGCCGCCGCGCACGGTACATACATACGATCTCTTTAGCGGCGTCACGCGTGCCACACTACATACCCTTTTGGGATTCAAATCGACAAACCCGAAAGCAGACATCCGGGTGGCACACACTAGGCGAGACATGCACGGCGAAGTTTACTCAAGTTGTTTTGGGCGATGGGCGTCTATATTGAAAGTAATACACTATCGACAGAGAAGAAATTCAGGCGCAGCCCTCCTGAACAAAGTCGAAACTTTGCCCGCCAACCTTCTCCCCGATGTCTCCCCAGGGGAAAAGGAAGGGAAAAAATAAAATGAAAATAAAATGAAATAAATAGCCAGCCTCATCGTCCCACACGCAGTTCGAGTCTCAAGGACGGCATGTGCCAGCAGTTTGAAATCAGTACCATGTCCTGATACTGAAGACTGAAGTCTTGCTACAGTGTGTATGTGCATTGGTGCAAGTTACCACCCCAGCCTTCCCTGTTCTTTTCGAATCTTCGATTTCCCTGAAGGTTTTACAATACAACTCCGGCCGGGACGGCAGAGTTGGCCTTAGGGGTGGCACCATCGACGATCTTGTTGTCGGTCCACGTCCATCCCTTGCAGGAGGAGGACGAGCCGCAGAGAATGTGCACGTTGGCGCCGCCGGGCTTGACGTTACCGGTCACCTTGTTAACAGTGAGGTTGGTGATGGGGACGCCAGTGGTGGGATTTCCAGTTGGTTTACCGTTCTTGTAGTCCTGCTGGATGACGATGCCGATATCAGAAATCTCACTCATGGAGATGTTGTCGTACACAACGTCCGAGACGGCACCCTCGGCGCCGGCGATGGTCTTGATGCGGACGCCGTACATAGACTTGGTGACTTTGGAGTTGGCAATGTGCACGCCCTTGACAGTGTTGGAGCTGCGGAAGCCGACGGATCCGATGGAGAGACCATGGCCTCCCGAGCAGAAGCCATTCACAAAGGTGATGTTGGTGCCAGAGTTGATGGCCATGCAGTCGTCCTGGTTGCGGACCGAGCAGCCAGAGATGGTGACGCCGTTCGAATTGCCAATGTCGAAGCCGTCAGTGTTGTGTCCTCCCTGGGTATCACCGGCAGAGTCGTCGATGTTGACGTTGAAAATGCCCAGGTTCTCGGCGTGGCTGATGCTGAATGCGTGTGCGGGGGTGTTGAGCACGTTCAGGTTTCTGATCTCGGAGTTGATGAGGTCGTGGGCGTTGAAGAAGTCGGGCTTCTTCTTGCCTTGACCGTTGGTGCCCTTGCCGTCCCACCATCGTTGACCTTCGCAGTCAATGATGTTACCGGGGGAGCCCGACACCTTGATGTTCGTTCCCGACACGGCGATGAGGGGGCCTTCCCACTCTTGGTATTCGAATGTTGTTCGGCCAGTGAAGATGACCTGCATCACCAGTTGTTAGAGACAGCCCATTTGCGACACTATGCATAATGCAGCACCACGCGGCACAGCCAATGAAATGAAGAAAAGAGGAAAGAACTCACGCGAGTGCCATCGTTCAAGTCGCTCAGGTCGAGAGTCTTGCCGGCCGGCACTTTAAGGTTACGCAGAGTGATGGTGCTGCAGCTAGTTTTCTTCTGAATCGCCTGCGCGACATCGGAAAATGTGCAATCGGCACCGGACAGCGCCGCAGCCCTAGAAACTGCGGGTGCAGCCGACACAAAGCTACCCGTCCAGACGGGCAGCAAAAGCATGAGAAGAGAATACATTGTGAGTTGACAAAAAAGTGGTTAAAGAGTGTGTGTGTTGCGTGTGTGCGTGTGTGTCTCAGCGTGTGTGCGTGCGTGCGTGCGCGTGTGTGTGTCTCAGCGTGTGTGAGGGTGTGTAGATTCTGGTTTTGTCTAGCAAAAATAAAACAACAAAGAATGAGTGTGAATGCTATCCTGTGGCCGTCCTACAATGACTGTGCTCAAACCAGGACTCAAAGAGTGTGAGATAGAGAGGGAAGAGAAAGATACAAGACCAGATGCTTGATTGAGGATTTATACTCTAGAGGTCGAGGCTTTCGTGGGCCTTTTATTGAATCGCGCAACCAGCTCTGGCAAGGTATAATACTCAATCCCTTGCCCATCACCCCTGGCGGCCCTTATACTGGCGGGCAATTCAATTTCATTCCCCCTACCTATAAGGTAGGGGTGGTGGGCGACCTGCAAGTTGCAAACGAGAAGTACATAGCTGCCCCGCCATTTCGATACCAAAAAGATGTACCTAGGTCTATCTCATATTTCGGCTTTGATGCAAGCTCACTCATTCAATTTAAACTCAATTAAATGGGGGGTACATGTTTTTAGTGTGGAAATGGCGGGGTAGCTATGTACTTTTTTTCGTTTGCAAGTTGTAGGCCAGTTTGCAGGTCGCGCAACACCCCCCTACCTGTAAGGAAGGGGCGGATGAAATTGAATCGCCCGCCAGTAGGTTAGCCCAACAAGAGTCGAGAGTATGTACAGTACGGTACATACCTCTCCTGTATCTCTTCAGCGGCGCGTCACAGTATGTACCCTTTTTGGGATGCAAAACAAATCGATAAACCCGAAATCAGACATCCGGATGGCACACACACACTGTGTAGGCGAGACATTCACGGCGAAGTTGACTCAAGTTTGTTTTGGGTGATGGGCGTCTATGTTGAGAGTAATACACTATCGACAGAAAAGAAATTCGGGCGCAGCCCTACTGAACAAAGTCGAAACTTTGCCCGCCAACCTTCTCCCCGACGTCTCCCCCGGAGAAAAGGAAGGGAAAAAAAACAAAATGAAAAAAATAGCCAGCCTCATCTTCTCACAGGCAGTTCGAGTCTCAAGGATGGCATGTGCCAGCAAGTTAGCACCTCAGCCTTCCCCGTTGTTTTCGATTTGCCCGAAGATTTTACAATACAACTCCGGCCGGAACGGCAGAGTTGGCCCTAGACTTGGCACCATCGACGACCTTGTTGTCGGTCCACGTCCATCCGTTGCAGGAGGAGGACGAGCCGCACAGAACTTGCACGTTGGTGCCGCCGGGCTTGACGTTGCCGGTCACCTTGTTAACAGTGATGTTGGTGATGGGGACGCCAGTGGTAGGCTTTCCAGTTGGTTTACCGTTCTTGTAGTCCTGCTGGACGACGATGCCGACACCAGAAATGTCACTCAAGGAGATGTTGTCGTACACAACGTCCGAGACGGCACCCTTGGCGCCGGCGATGGTCTTGATGCGGATGCCGTTCATGGATTTGGTGACCTTGGAGTTGGCAATGTGCACGCCCTTGACAATGTTGGAGCTGCGGCCGCCGACGGATCCGATGGAGAGACCATGGCCTCCCGAGCAGAAGCCATTCACAAAGGTGATGTTGGTGCCAGAGTTGATGGCCATGCAGTCGTCCTGGTTGCGGACCGAGCAGCCAGAGATGGTGACGCCGTTCGAGTTGCCAATGTCAAAGCCGTCAGTGTTGTGTCCTCCTAGTGAGTCGCCGGCAGAGTCGTCGATGTTGACGTTGAAAATGCCCAGGTTCTCGGCGTGGCTGATGCTGAATGCGTGTGCGGGGGTGTTGAGCACGTTCAGGTTTCTGATCTCGGAGTTGATCATGTCGTGGGCGTTGAAGAATTGGGGCTTCTTCTTGCCGCCGTTGGTGCCCTTGCCGTCCCACCATCGTCGGCCATCGCAGTCAATGATGTTACCGGGGGAGCCCGACACCTTGAGGTTCTTTCCCGACATGGCGATGAGGGGGCCTTCCCACTCTTGGTATCCAAATGTTGTTCGGCCAGTGAAGATGACCTACATCACCAGCTGTTAGAGATAGCCCATTTGCGACACTACGCAGCATCACGCGGCACAGCCAATGAGATGAAGGAAGAGGGAAGAACTCACGCGAGTGCCATCGCTCAGGTTGCTCAGGTCGAGCGTCTTGCCGGCCGGCACTTTGAGGTTACGCAGAGTGATGGTGCTGCAGCTGGCTTTCTTCTGAATCGCCTGCGCGACATCGGAAAATGTGCAATCGGCACCGGACAGCGCCGCAGCCCTAGAAACTGCGGGTGCAGCCGACACAAAGCTACCCGTCCAGACGGGCAGCAAAAGCATGAGAAGAGAATACATTGTGAGTTGAAAAAAAAAGTTAATGAGTGTGTGTGTTGCGTGTGTGTGTGTGTGTCTCAGCGTGTGTGAGGGTGTAGATTCTGGTATTGTGTAGCAAAAATAAAACAACAAAGAATGACTGTGAATACTATCCTGTGGCCGTCCTACAAGGACTGTGCTCAAACAAGGACTCAAAGAGTGTTAGATAGAGAGGAAGAGAGAAAGATACAAGACCAGATGCTTGATTGAGGATTTAGTCGAAGAAGTCGAGGCTTTCTTGGGCTTTTTATTGAATCGCGCAACCAGCTCTGGCGAGCGATAATACTCAACCCCTTGCCCATCGTGGCATCACCCCTGGCGGCCCTTCAGGCACGAACGCTACTCTTGCTTCCTCCTGAGTCCTGCTAGCTAGCTAGGTACTCTTTTCCACCCTGGACGAATGTGGTGCCAAGGCCAGCAAATATGGCAGGACCGCGGTCGTACGCGCTACAAATTAAAGCATTGCGGTTGCGGACTCGGCAATTTTTTTTCGCTTTATTCCCAACTTTCCCCTTACGCTTGCTGGGCTGTTTAGGATAAAAGCGTGAAGCGGTTAGTGCCCCCGCGTTTTGTTTCAGATTCGCGTGGTGCATGTTGCCCGTTGTATTTGCTTCTTGGCGCTTTACATCGCATAGCCGAGCAGAAGGCCTTGTCAGAAATAAAGTAGGTAAGCTTTCGTTGGCATGCAGAGTCCGGAGTCCGGACATTAGTGACTGGACAGCCGACAGACAGGAGGGGCCTTGTCTCTTCAACATGCGGCCTTCGGTCTGGCCGCCTTAGCCTTGCACCAGGTTGAGGGCCAGCAAGTAGCAATGAGCAACACAGCGATTTGTAATAATGCATTCAGCAGGACAGAAGGGGGCAGAGTCCGAAACGTGCATGAGAACAAAAATACCAGCAAAGACCAATCCGCCGATATGTGGTTCCGCCGATACAATCGGTGAGAGCGACATCAGCCTCATTCTTCGAACAGGGCCGCCGTCTTCCTGTTCCTGAAGTGCACGACAGATGAGACGAAATTGTGCCCTGCGTGTGGAGTCCGCACCGTCAACAACATCCAACAACACCAACCACTGACCAGTGACTACCTACCTACGCTAGGGCCTTTGAGAATCGGAGACAGGGGACGGCCAGGGGCGGCCATAGGGGCTAGCAGAACAGCCAGAATAGGCAGATTCAGGCTAAAGTCTACACAACAACATGAACCTATGTACTCCGTACCTACTCCGTAACCTACGAATAATTTACGTCTTGCTGCGCTTTTGCACTTCGTGTCGAGCGGATTACGGAGTAGTTAGTTGTCCCCAAGGGCCCAAGCACCGTTCCAGAGCCCCGTCGTGTCCTGGTATCCCTTCTTGGCACTCAAGTTGGAAACAAGAGGATAGGTATGAAAGTTGATTAGGTACGTCCGAAGGCGCGAAGTTGCAAGTCCGGGCTCGTATTACAATAGCACTCGCGTAGAATCATCATCAATCATCACGATTCATTCTACATGACACAGTCGCCCCCGCCATCCAAGATTCCCCGGCCTTTTCTTCGTAATGCGAAACCACAATACGCGGCGGGGGAGTTAGTTGCTGGATGATCAAACTCCGTCGGGTGCAAGATTCCACAGGCATCGTCCAAACAATGAACAATGCACATCTCTCAAACAAAACTTGCATTTTAGTCTTGTAGTCTTGCTTCTCGTCTCTTCGCTTTTACCAGGGGGGGAAGAATTTGCCCGGTTGCCATTACAATTTACGGCCGAATATCAACGGGGCCCCCTCCTGAGGCCCGTCTTTTCCTCGGCTTCGTCCACAAAGGCTTCCTTCCGGCCCCGTAGGCCGTAGCATCAGTGCGCTGCCGTGCCGCGGTTGAGACACAGTCACACAGACTCACAAACTCCGTTTCCGATTAGCGATGCTGCATGCAGAACCTTCTACGGAGTACGGAGTACGGAGTCCGAGTAATACAACGCGTCGCCGTCGCAGTCGTCCCAACTTCCCATGTCCCCCCCCTCTTTTTGGAAACAAAGACACATGGCACTAGGTAAGAGACGAAGCCCTACTATACTCCGTCCAGTAATCCCTCCGCGGGAGGGATTGGTGATTGAAACCGCGATTGATGAGTCAGGATTTCTTCATTTCATTGCATGGTTCGAGTGAGTGGTCGAGTTGCTTACGCAATTTCACGAATTGGTCGCGCTAAAAGTCAGGAAGCAATGCATGATCGCAGAGATGCAGCAAAGAAAAGAAAAGAAAAGAAAAGAAAAACATATTTGTCCCCTACACTCCGTAAACTGCTTTGAAAGATACGGAGTACACGAATGCAATTTAAACTTCTTTCTTCTTCTCGAGCCCCCATCTCGAGATCCGCCTTGTTCGGGCAAAAGTCGCGGCCTGGAATACGACTTTCTGCCGCGAGGATCTATCCGGCACGGCGTCGGGTGCTTTTTATTCCCTTTTTATGCCGTTCATAACAGCCTGTTCCGGTCTTTTTGCCTGCAGATGCACCGGACAGGTGCAAGCAGGCCCTTTGGCTCGATTTCTCCATTGGGGTGGTAGATTCCGCATCATTGCGCTCGGTAATCTCATGATTGCTGCGCCAAGGTGGGTGATCCGCAGTTGTTGACGAAGATTCGTGCAACATCGCCATGGGATGGACCCGGAGTCTATGATGATGACATGTTTCTTTTTCGCTCCTCTCTCAACTTCCTTCTTCCTTTTCCTTTTCGCCTTTGTCTTTTTTTTTAGTTGCCTTACTTCCCTGTCTTTTGTTGCCTCTTTTCTTCATGTCTCCTTCGCGTTGGTTGGTACTATTTGTTGTCTCTTCAACTTCGGTGCAGCGCGCAAGCTGTTACATTGCATATCCTCTCTTCCTAACGCCATTCCCCGCCATCTGCAGCTCCCGAGCCCCAACAGTGAACGCACAATGCGTTATTTGTGCGCGCTATGTGCGCGACATATCTACGCTTCATTTCGGCACAGCTCTCACACCAAAAAAAAAATAGGACATCTCAAAGGCGAGCTGACGTGGATGAGTACATCGCAGAGACATCACGTCTCGAGCCTGTAGCGCTGTTCGGTCCAACGACTTCCAGCGCCACGCGGCTACAGCCTACGACTACGGCACGCGGCTCACCCGTCCCCGCGTCTACCCTCGAGTCAGAAGCCGGATGGGTGCAGTGTGCGGAAAGTGCCGCTGCACATGTACATAACGCTGGTCGAAATGAGCAATTCGGGAACGTCAAATCATAAATGTGACAGACTGACAGTTGATCCCTTTTGACCAGGGGTTGTGCATGTTTGCATGTGAGGATCAAAGGTGAAGAAGTTGATTAGCTGACGTGGAAGGCTCAACAGGGTCGCACTCCTGAGAATTGCAGTGTTGCTCGTCAAAAACGACATTTGATGACTTGATTACCACATTGTCTTCTCTGAGAAGGAGATATATGCGACTTCCTCGATATCCGAGAAGGCGGCAGGTGGATGCCTTTGGTGCGCTCAATTTCTCCCGCTGGCCAGTGTTCTTTGCATAGCACCTACAACCGAGCGTTCGAATGTGCGCGAGATCAGGTTTATCTCCATACCAACCTTCATAGGTAAGGAGTCTTATCATGTCGGCTGTGGGGGCTTCTGTTCTTGAGATAAGCCACTGATTCGGCGATAAAGGGCCAATAGGTGAGGGGAATCCCTGAAGCGTCAAGGATTGCATGTGTCCTTTCAAGGACGATGCGATTCGTAACTTCTGCGACGCCATTCTGCTGGTGCTGGTCAGTGGCTGTGTACTCCAGATCAATGCCCGAACTTCGGCAGGAAGCAGTGAATTCCGACGACGTATTCTCGCCAGCCTGGTCAAGCCGGATCCGATGACAGCGTCGTTCCGGCCGTTCAACGAGGTTGAGCCAGGAGAAAAGAGCGTCTGATAGTTCTGATTTCTGTCTCAAAGGTGTGATTTGTGTCCAGCCGGTAAAGTCATCCACGAATGTTGCCCAGTAGCGTGCTCCCCCATATCCAGACACCGGGAGTGGACCGGCGATGTCTGTGTGAATGAATTCTAAGGGGTAGGTCCCCGGTGTTGCGGGCTTGGAGTGTGGAAGCTCTTTTAGCCTAGACTTGATGCAACTGAGACACAAGCAAGACTTAGGCAGTGGTCTCATACCGGTAGACATGTTAACAAGTTTCTTGAGATTGTCCTCGCCTAGATGACCCATGCGGGCATGCCATGGGGCGAGCCACTCGTCTTTAATGGCGTACCGTATACACTGGGAAAATAGACCCGGCAGCGCGCTTTGACCAGGTCCACAAACCTGCAGAACATCCCTATCGTGACCAGCAATCTCTGCCTCATGTGAAGGTATTTTTGGATGGCATCCCAGCTATAGAGGTCTCACTTAAGGAAGTTTGGCACGGGTTATGTGGAGATTATGCAGGTTTACCTATGGACTTGGTCAAAGCGCGCTGCCGGGTCTATTTTCCCAGTGTATACGGTAAACCTGCATAATCTCCACATAACCCGTGCCAAACTTCCTTAAGTGAGACCTCTATAGCTGGGATGCCATCCAAAAATACCTTCACATGAGGCAGAGATTGCTGGTCACGATAGGGATGTTCAGCAGGTTTGTGGACCTGGTCAAAGCGCGCTGCCGGGTCTATTTTCCCAGTGTATACGGTAGGCTGGGAAAGCCGACGATGTGTGAGATCTCGTGAACGCGGCACCCTCGAGTTGAAACCAGTACAGACCACAACTCTCCTTAGCATAGATTGGACCTGACTCGGTGGTTAAGACGAAACTGTCGTTGGCGAAGTGTACCTTAGTACCGTTGGCCCTGAGTTGCGAGTGTGACACCAAGTTGCAGGCGGAATTCGGGTCATACAGAGTGTCGGGAAGTGTAAGGTAGATTAGTCTGGAGTCCGTACGGCAAGGGAGAATGGCAGTGCCGATTTGCTGAGCCTTGTTGCTGGTACCACCGTAGCCGCTCACAGCAGGGCCGGTGTAAGGACGCAAGGTGTCGCGCACGAAGTAACCGATTTGACAAGATGCGTGTTGCGTTGCACCGCTATCCAAGACCCATCTTTGAGCCAGATGGCCTTTGTCGTTAGCGACGGCAGCAGTGGCAGGCGCGAAACTCACCCCACACCATATTCCGATGTCGGTTGGAGGTGTCCAAGATATCAATCCTTGGTTAGCATTGTTAGGCAGGGGTTGCTGAGTGGTCGACTCGGAAGAGGAAGGATCAGACGTCTGCTTTGCTTTTAATTCATTTCGCTTGGCCTTCTTTTCTTCGCGAGCGCGCTTCTTTTCCGGGTGCTTGATCCAGCAGTTTGAGCTGCGATGCCCTGGTTTCTTGCAATGATCACAGAAAGGTCGTCCACTATGAGCACTAAGTGCGTGAACCTCTTGTGTCTCATCCTGACCCTGAAGTGCTTCTTCCTTTTGCGCGAGTTTGACGACTTTACGGAATGTAATGCCGTCGATCTCAGATCCATCCTTATTCGTGGTAGGTGCAAGGTTGTTTTGGAGCCAGAACGATGACTTCCAGGCCTTATAGTTGGGTGTAAGTCCTTTCATGAATCTGCATATGAGTTGGGCATCTGGTATGTTCCAACTATTTTCGAAAGCACGAATGTTATCCCTTGCCCTGGACAACTGATCTGCGTAATCCGCGATGTTCTTGCACTTGTCGAGCCTGTAGTTGTCCATGAAGTCATCGAAAAGAAAGGCCGCATCAGCGTTACCTTTCGGCTGATATTCTTTACGCAACCGGCGGAGGTATACAGCTACCTCGATCCTGGAGGCCTCGGCTAAAGTGTCGCGGGCTGAGGAACCAGAGCAAGTCCCAATAAGGGCACATGCCGCTTCCTGCCGTTTTGCCCAGGCCTCTTTCTCTCTGCGCAATCGACGTGGAGCCATCTCTTCCGGGTCTCTCCACTTGGCGTTACGTTGTCCCTTGAGCAGATCGGAGTAGCCTTGTACTTTCAGGACGTCGGTCATGGCTCTCTCCCAAGATATCCAGTCAGCGGAGGTGTCGAGAGGCTGAGGCTTCTCCGCAAAGCTGGAAAGTGACTGGTTGGTCATTTTGTCGAGGTGTCGTAGGGATGAAGAATAGGAGTAGAGATTGCGAATATGAGTAGGGCAGCGACAAGGAAGCGTGTTTGGCGAGAACAGGATAGGGTAGCGACAAGAAAGCGCGTTTGGCGAGAACAGGATAGAGTAGTGACAAGGAAGATGCGTTCTGATGTATGACCGAAGAAGGATCTTGAGACAGAGAAAGTATGTCTTCGGCCTGACAAGCGGAAATAGATGGCTTGTACTAGATGTAGTTGCCAAGTTGCCAGATGACTGTGATATCCGAAACGAGGAAATAGATGGCTTGTACTAGACGTAGTTGCCAAGTTGCCAGATGACTGTGACATCCGGAACGAGGACTAATGATTTCGTCATAGACACAACTTCTGACATGCCCACGCAAGGACAGAAGTGCCAAGTTGTCGGCTCTGAGCTGACTGTGATATCTATGACAACTATGAAAACAAATAGTTTCGTCATAGACACAACTTTGACATGCCCACGCAAGGACAAAGTTGACAAGTTACCAGCTGACTCTGGTATCCGGGATGAAAACTATGAAAACGAATAGTTTGTTTCCGGACGTAGACTCTGACAGTGCATGCCATCATCCATGACTTCACGGCACTGACACGTGTACCTACCAAGAGCACCATACCTAGAAGTCAAAATGTGCAGGTACGTGTACACATTACGTTAGCCAGCAAAGAAGCAAGTTTACGGCAGTGAGTGCTCGCCTACGGAGTTTGTACTCCGTATTTTTGTTGTTAAGCAAAGCATACTCTCTGTAGGTACTCCGTACTTCGTACATGATGCTCCGTACATAATCACAAATCACATGCAAAGTACTCTGTGCAGAGTAGCCCATGTCCATTGTCGTGTTGGCGGCCACCTCCCATCTTGACAGGGGCAACGGTGCCAGCTGATACGATGTCAACCCTTGTCTATAACATGATGATACAAATCGCCCAGTACAGAGTATGTACCTACCTACCTACCTATGTATGTACATACATACATACTTCGTACTCCGTACCTAGGTCCGATTTTTCACCCTCGTCTTTGCTTGGTGATCCGTGTACAGCCAATTTCCTTCCGTCGCACCTCTGGGACTTGGGAGGTTTTCGAATCGTGCAAAAGACAATTCCCATTCCACACAAAATCAGCCATCATACCTACTGTATATCTGACGTTATTGCACATTGCACCCGCTCTTCTTCCCGACTCGATCCCTAACACGACCAATTAAACCATCGTCCGCCCGCACGGCCAACTCTCGGACTCGGAGTGCCCAGCCTTCAAAGTCAGAAACAATACAAACTGCAATACAGTGTACATACACAAGCATCCTTCATTCCTCTCGGGCATAAAAGTCACCATCCATGCGCTGCATGAACTACGCAAAAGTTCCGGACTCCCTTTGACCTCCATTTCATCGGCCTCGAACCTCCGTCAACTTCTCGCCCCCTTCTTCAAAAAGTACCCCCCGCGGCCTCTTCTTGCGAAACTCCAGAGTAGAGAAGGAAACTTGCTCGCCAAAGGATCGTCTTTGCATCCCTCCGCCATGGAGGCTTGGATAGTTGCGACGTTCGCGGCCCCCGAGATGTTGCCCCGTGATGCCATGCAAGATATGCCTACATACATGGACACGGAGGTAGCATCTTTCTAGGCATGTGCGCTTATCGGGGGGGCTGTTTGAAGCCGTTATGTATGTGATGCCGCAAGAATGGGCTGATTCTTTGTCCTGAGATTTCCAAGAAAACATGATAAACGAACATCCACAGGCAATCATCTACGTCACAACGGCTGTCGCCTGCCTACATTGATCGCGGAGCCACCAGGACGAGATACGCATAGACTGATCCGAAGTAAAGTCCTCCGCATCATCTGCAGTCTCCCCTTCCTCATCAACAGTATCGCACTTAATCTGCGACACTTCCCTGAGCCCTCGAACTAGCCCGGCTCGGCCCGGCGGACCAACAATAGACTGCAGAGTGGTACTATAGTCTGTATGTGCCAGCCGAGCTCGTGACTTGTTGTCTCTTATTAGTAAAGCTGAACTAATAAGTCATGTCATTGCCACGCGATCAACAGCTACATCGGGACCGGGAACCGGGATTGCGCTGTATCGAGTATATATCGGCCGTATGCAGTCGGATCGGCCATCCGGTCCCAATATGTATCCCCTTGGGCCCTTGCAAGTTGCACACCAAGCCCATCGACGTCACACCAAGCCCGGGGAATCCATGCAATCCTGTCGCCGCCACCACCACACAGCCACGCCAGATGAAATCAACTGCGCCTCTGATCCTCCTGATCGTGTCACTGTGGGCTCCTTTGCGCTATGAGCCATGCCATCCGTGGACCATGGCGACAACAACACGGAGGAGTGCAGCCCAGATGACGATACAGTCCAACTACATAGCACGTTGAAGCATATTCAAGTGCTGAAAGCGAGGCGTCCTGGGAGAAATGATGCCGCAGAGAAGAGATATTGAGAAGGTATGCGGATCCATGTCGCCGGCATTGTAAGTCCCTTGACCAGTCAATCCTAGATTAGCCGCCTCTTGCGTGCATTTTCTCGTTTCATCACACACTTGGGAGACGAGAAACCCCGACCGCGGAATTCAAGGTCAAGCTCGTTCCTTGTTTCAGCACACGGGTATCCGCGGAGTTCATGTCAAGCTTTTCTCGTTTCGTCACCCTGGAGAGAGTGAGTCCTCGCAGGACCGCCGTCCTCAAGTCCAAAGCTCCTTCGGTTTCATCATGGGTTCCATTCGTGTTCTTTTTGGAAGACCAGTGTGCTCCTTCCCACACGTTAGCTGTCAGTTGCGGGCCAATGCGACCACTTGGCACGAAGGATTTAGAGTCACAACGTCCGCGGAGTTCGGATGAGGACGGCCAGATACATACGTGTCGTCAGCCGCTCTGCGTGGCCTTTGCGACTTGGACTTGGTAACCTGTTACCGTGCTCTATGGTTGAGTGAGTCTGTGGGGAATGCTGATCAGTATGATGCCGATTTGGTGTGCTGATCAATTTCCTTACGGAGCCCTCCACGCGATCAACCACTTCAAGAGCGCATCTATGTGATGGCCTGAGCTTCGCCCAGTCCTTAGCAATATAGGAGTCAATTATACAGGGTTCAGGAACTTGTACAATGTGTAGTCTTTTGTCGTCTTCCATGGCGCAACGAGGCACATCACCCCTCAGACGGCGGCGCAGACACCCGCGATTGGCTCTTGGAACCAGACCATCACAATCTATGACAATATTGGCACGGTGTAACGGCTTAGCGCGGTGACATACCTGTGTCGATCGCAGACCGTCGACCGAGGTCAAGTCGCAAGCAAGGTCACGGCAGTGATGGCTTATTCCGTCCAACGCAAGAGTTGTTCCTGAGGGATATTTCATCGACATCTCTCACTGGAGGGGACTTTCGATTTTCCGGCGCACACTTCGTAGCCCGACACAGAAATTTGCCACCTGGTCTCTCTGACAGGTGTCAACACCTGTATGCCTCGTTTCGAGCCCAGACGCTTAGTCCTTCGTGAATGTTCTACCAGAACTCCGCGCGAACGCAGCTGGATGTAAGAATTCTCCCCTCTTCAGTCTTTGGCGTATCTTCTAACATGTCTTAGCCATGATGCCTTCAATGAATCGTGGTGATGGATGAAGATGTTCTCGCGCAATTTGTGGACTCTAGAGAGTGTATGGTCATTTGGAGCCGTATTGGACCGTTCCGAGCCGTAAGTCATCACAATGTTGAACCCACAAGCTACCGATGACTCGCAGCTTTTTAGCGATCAGACAACACCAAGAAAAGGCTCCTGTGCCGATGAAGATACCTCCGAAATTCTAGATGAGCTCCTGATGGTGCGTCAATAGAAGGAGTTCCTTGAACCGCATCTCTAGCCGGGTGTTCGAGGCCATCGCGGAGACCTCAGCATAGCCGACGACTTGAAAGAAGAAAACCATTCTGGCCAAGGATCACTATTCTCGCCAGGGCCGGGAGAAAGGAACGGATTATACGATGCCGCGACCTCAGTCCTCGGGCTTTGACGACGATACTTCGGCGTCAGTATTCACTCACTCACACAGAGCTTGACATTCGATTTCGTCGCCACGAACGCCGGCACAGGCGCGCGTTGAGCTTCGAGGATGATCCAAACGAACCGCACCTTCGACCAGTACATTACGCTACTTCATGACCTTCGCTTCTGAGGTTCTGATTGAAAGGGATCGAGGGTGCGGTTCGTTTGGGTCATCCTCGCTACTCAACACGCCTCTGTGCCAGCGTTCTTGACGATGAAATTGAGCTGAAGCTGTCCATGAGTGAGTGAATACTGATGCGGAAGCATCCGCCAAATCGTTATCAAAGACGGAGGTTGTGGCGTCTCATGATTCGGTGCTTTCCCTCGGCCCTGGAGAGAACAGTGATACAAGTCACGACTGTGCTTTCGGCCCTCTTTGGGCTTGATGCGAGGACGCCATGGATCTCGCTGATTGACGCCCTCTGCTGTGATTACATTCGCAAAGACCTCATCATAATGGTCAGGATGGAACTTGGAAGGTATCGCTGCACAACCCTAAGCTTGGCTGCTCAGGCTGTGGCCTCTTGATAACTACGGAAGTCCTTTCGTCAGAAAGTTGTCCGTCTTCTGCGCTTCTGGATCGGGGCCTCCACGGCATCAAGGAAACTAACTATAGCCATCTGTCAGATTGTTGGGTGCTGAGAGATCCTAAAGGTTAGGCGGTAAAAAGGTAGCGTCCTATTGGAATACCAATTTTCACAGCGTCAAACGTTTCGAAGAAGGGATGACGAGGCAAAAAATGATGAAGAGTTTTCGACATTATATGCCGGAACCGCTCCTCATTCATATAATGTCGAAAACTCTTCATCATTTTTTGCCTCGTCATCCCTTCTTCGAAACGTTTGACGCTGTGAAAATTGGTATTCCAATAGGACGCTACCTTTTACCGCCTAACCTTTAGGATCTCTCAGCACCCAACAATGAACAATCTGACACCATCACTCCGATGCGTAAGCCAGAAATTCGGGGATGTTGCTGTCCTGCCTGCTGAGACCAACGCCAATCGGTTCCAAACGAGACATCTCGACGAAATTTTCACCAGGATCGATATGAGATATCTCAGCGGCGTTCACTGCGATGTTGACGGCAACATGGTGGAGGTGCCGCCGCAGTGGGGTCATGATGATGATACGACCTAAGTTCGAAGGGTTCGCTGTGTACAGCCTCGTTGTAGCTCGAATGCGCGACTATGTTTTGAGATAAAACAAAGCAACAAAGCAGCGAAGCCGCTGAGTGCAAAGAAGCGTCTTCTTGCCAATTTGCCAGTGCGATTGACCCAGCCAATGCGGCGGTCGTTCGACTTTTGCAGAAGTCATTGTGCCCATTGTTCACGCCACGTCGGGTATAGCGACTTCTGAGCAATGCTAAACTTGACGGCAATGCGTGAGAGTCTGTCGGAAGAACGAGATTTGAAAGGGGTCAAAGGGTCCAAAGGGGTCCTAGGGCTCTGAACCCTTGAGAGTCGAGACAATCGAAAATGAATTTGTGAAAAAGTGGAGGAGAGTCTGGCCGGCTTGCGGGGGCAGTGGCTGTTTTAGCTAGAGAAACAGGAACGGCGCAGCCGATTGCGTTGCGCCATGCGCCCACGTCGCCAAACAAAAACAAAACACCAGACACAAGAGTCAAGACACAAGAATGTTTGTGTCTTGTGGTCAACCACGAAACCCACAGACCACAGTTCGCAACAGATTTGTCTCCTTGAAACAGAGCCGGTGGAAGAGATTCCAATGCTGCAAGTGCAGAGCGAACCCAGCTGACTATGTCGTCAGCTGTGGCCTACCTACCACATGTGCCGATGCACGACTCGCGAGCCATTGTAATTTGTGATACATGCTGCGAGCCGAGCGCGCCAAAGCCTGGTCCCGCCGCGCTTGTGAGACAGAAGAAAGCGCACATGTGGCAGCAAGGAATCGCTCGGGCACCGCGAAGAGTCTGGAAGACACTACTCCGTACAATGCCTTCAAAATAGATGGCAGATGCTCGTGCGGTGGGCAAAGCGGCCTGGAAGGAATTGGCACGGAGCAGATCTCGAGACCGCCCCGAGAGATCGACAGTGTACAGGATGCGCACACGAGGCACATGCGGTCTCGTGAGAGATGCTGGATGGATCAATGGTTGAAACATGAATTGACACTCATGACATTGACGAGACAAGACGATGGAAGGAGCAAAACATTATGCGGGGGCGGGGCATGTGAACGCGCTCTTGGCTGGATGAGGGCAAATGCTATTCGTGAATCGTAGTGCAGTGACGACTGATGAGGCACAAGTTCACCGCACAACGACTGTGCGCCTGTGCTATTACTACGCGATGCTTGCTTTAGTGAACGCGGCGCTCACGTTAGCCGCCAAGTCGGCGTTGTTTCTGGCAAGTGGCTGCAAGTCTGACGAACGAAGATCTTAATCGAGTTTGCGGGCAGCGGCACAGATGAACCCGCAATCTTCCTCTTTTGGTTTCGCTTCTGCCGCGCTTGGTCACCCGGCCTTCCAGCCTCGCGCCGCTTTCAAATCGGCCGATAGGCTGATCGCGTGTTGCTGGCTGCTTCATCACATCATTTCACATGGATCAATGGCATCAGATGGGAAAGGAGGCAACTGTTCTCACAGAACGTTTCCAGGAGCTGACCGACTGATGTCACGTCCATCTTCTCGCAGACCATGAACAGCAGCCAGTAGCAAGTACCGTCAGCATCACAACGTCGCGCAACAGTTCTCCGGACTAGCCCCAAGGGCAAGACGTCGAATATTCTTCCCGCACTATCGGCCACTAGCATGTTTGACTCGATCTCTCTAAAAAAAACATCCGGGCGCTGGAACAACTCACGTTTTCTACTCCGTTTCTGCAGCCTTCACGTTTCGCGCTGGCGACTCCGTGGTCCGCATTCCCCGGTTCTGGGCCAATCGCAAGCTTCTCCGCAAGTCCCCTCGTCTTGAATTCTCACTCGCAAAACCTGGCAAGATGGCGCGCGAGTCTAAGCAACCCCTGCACTACCTTCCTTGGTGCGTCTGCACAATGCCTCAACTTTGTCTTGTCATGTTGCCTTTATTATAAATAAACGGCTTGGGCATTCGTTTGACACATCCTGTAATTCCAAAGATTCTCATTCTATAAACACATTCATTGTATCACGTTCTTTTATAACATCGTGGCTCCGCCTTCCCCTCTTTACACGCGACATCAGTTTGCTCCTTCTGTAGCTGCGCTCTGTCCAAGACATACTTCTTCTTTCTGTTCCATGTAAGTGTCCCCCGTCAGGAGTTGTAACTCTTCGCTCCTCATGCTCTCCTATCCCTTCCTGAACTTGAGTAGTCCTTATTTTGTTTTCGGTGACTGTTGGGCGTTACCTCGCTTGTCCCAATACTCACAGTCTCAACTCTAGCCACCTAAATAATCTCAACAAACATGGCTCCCGCAGTCGCCTCCGGCCATGTCGGTAACCTATCCACCGAACAAGAAGCAAAGCTTCGTGAACTGTGGCAATCGGTCTTGAAAGTATACGACATCCTCAGGGACTGGGAAGAAAAGAAAAACGATGCCCCAGCTCCCCCTCCTAAAGTCGAAGCCCCGAAAAAGTCCCGCTGGTTCGGTGGCTGGAAAGAGGCTGAAGCTCCCAAGGCCGCCTCTGCCCTCCCTGAGGAAGCCCTCAAGCTAATCAGTGACGGCGAGGGAGACAAAAGCGACTTGATCAAGGACTTCGAAGCAGCTATTTCAGCGCAGACCCCCGAGTCTCTTCGCGCCATGGTCATGGGATCCCTCAAGCACGAACATCCCGATGCCGTTATGTTACGGTTTCTGAGAGCTCGCAAATGGGATGTCAAACGCGCATTGGTCATGATGTTGTCTGCCCTGAATTGGAGGGAGAACATATCTCGGGTTGATGCGGACATTCTGGGACACGGTGAAGAATTCCTTGTCCAAGACGAGATGAACGGAGATGAGAAGAGCAAGGCCATTGCCCGAGATTTCATGAAGCAGATTCGTGGGGGCAAGAGCTTCATCCACGGTACCGATAGGGAGAACAGGCCAATCAGCTATGTTCGTGCAAGGCTTCACCGAGCTGCTGATCAGTCTGTGGAAAGCATCGAGCGATACACGACCTATATCATAGAGACGGCTCGTTTCTCACTGACGTCACCTGTCGAGACCGCGACGTTGGTCTTCGACTTGTCCAACTTCACATTGGCCAACATGGACTATGTCCCAGTCAAGTTCATTATCAAGTGTTTCGAGGCTAACTATCCCGAATCGCTGGGCGCTATTCTTATCCACAATTCCCCATGGGTCTTCAAACGTGAGTTTACTTGATCCCTTTCCTTCCCTTGTGCGGCTTTATCTCTTCACTTCAAATGCTGACTGATTCTGCAGCTTGCTGGAAGATCATCTCTGCATGGCTTGACCCCGTCGTTGCCGCCAAGGTTCACTTGACCTATGGACGTGAGGGGCTCGAGGAGTTCATCCATCCCTCTCAAATTATCAAGGAGCTTGGTGGCGATGAGGATTGGGAATACAAATACGAAGAACCTGTTCCCGGCGAGAACGACGCTATGAAAGACACTGCCACGCGAGACGCTCTGCAAAAGACCAGAGATGAAATCGCTCACGAATTCGAGTCATCGACAAAAGCTTGGATCGCAGACCCGGATAGTGCCCGGGGCGCCCAGTTCAAGGCCAAGCGGGAACTTCTGACTACCCAACTGAGAGACAACTACTGGCAGTTGGACAAGTATGTCCGCGCACGATCACTGTACGACCGACAAGGCAATCTTAGGCCTGGCGCCAAGACGGTCTGGTACCCTCATCAAGCAGCAGATAGCGATGCGAGGCTCTCCGATGGCATGTTGGAGACGAAACGCGCTGTGATTACCACAACGACCTTCCCGGGGATATCAGCCTAGATACGTTCCCTGTGTTACGCTTTGTATTATGACCTACATGTACTTCTAGTGGATTGTTTTTTATTGCACGGTTGGCGCAGCATAATTGTATACCTAATATGACCTTATCATGACTTCACTTGGTGCGATACGATTGCCACCCGTTCCATAACATAGAACGCATTGTGTGCATGTCCGGAGTAGACCGATTGATGTTCGTCTTCTCCACAACGCGTAGAGGAGGTATGCTCAAAATGCAATCCGGTCCAAACAGTCATCTTAGCGCACTCTTCATGACGCTAGATACATATCTAACATACCTTAAATACCTTAGGTAGTATAACGTTCACCTATTGTCATTCGAGGTCAAGGCGAGCCAATCGCTCGCCACAGATTTCACAAACCCTCTTGTCCCTTCCCGGCTGCATAGTGCGCACTCACCACGATGGCACCCTACTCTCTCACCGATTTCGGCAAAGCATAAATTGTGGCCTCCAATGACTCCTACTTCATTCAGGGTTGCCAAAAGCCGAGCCGGCCACATTGGACCGGACAATAGGTAGGTAGGTACATAGGTAGGTATACACTGCGAGTGGTCCCATAGGTGCAATCGCAGCTTGTAGTACCATTGCAAATTCCATTAGCCAACACCTAATAAGGCTGCGTATACTTTGGCCGTCAGGTTCAGATTAGGGTACCAAATAGACTTCAATTGGTATCAACTCCCTAACTAAGCCTGACACTAATATCTAACTAACCCTAACCTGTGCCTTGATGGTACATGCAGTCGGCGCCAATTGATGGTACAACCAAGGATTACCTCGACAAGCACCTTCACAACAAGTCCCTCACGTCCACCAGCCTTCCCAAGGCAATCTCTATCCTCTCTAGTCCATTTTCGTGCTGCCGGCCTTGCTCCTCTTCCAGTGTCTCGCCAAGTTTATCAAAGTCAACCCAGCAGCAACACTACTCCCCTCCTCGACCTGCTTCGTCCAGAAGCTATCCGAGCCCATAACAAGCACCGATTTACGACGCTCCCTTTCCGCGCGTGACAGATTCAGTCCAGCCTGCTTATTATGCTCAATCTGCTCCAAATGCTGCAGCCGGCGCGCATATCTCTCATTGCGCTTCCTGCGGATCTGCTCCGACCCGTAGCGCTCGAAAATCCACTTCGTCAATGATCGTAGCATCAAGAGCGCGTGTTCGCTGATGAATATCGTGATGGGGAGGGTAGACCAGCTGCCGCCTCCGATGTTGTTCGTTCCAAAGAAGTGCACGATGGCGGCTGTGGTGATGCTGCCGAGGAGGGTCAGTGTTTCGAGTGCCGTGACCCATGGTCCGATGCCGTCGGATCGTGTTGGCGCGGGACGCTGGTGCTCGATGCAGATTCTCGCAAAGTCGGAGCGGAGCTCGATCCAGTTGTTGACCAGGAATCCCATAGATATCAATGGCCAGACTGGTGAGAATAGGGCGAGATAGCCGAATTGGAGCACAATCTCTGCAATGTCGTCCTGTACGTTGTACTTTGATCGCATGGATTGGTTGCGAACGCTTTTTAGGAAATCTGCTTCTTTGGGGTCGTCTGTTGTTAGCGTGAGGAGCATGGCCTCTCGCGTGTATGCTCGGCGAAAGTCTCGGTACCAGTCGCTTAGTTTGTACTTGATCAGGGGGAGGATGTTCTCTTCGAAGAAGTCTGAAAGCTGCCCTGTTACCGTGAGACCAATGACCTGAGTGCGGAGTCGATCTGAATCTGGTCGAAAAGGCCGAAAGACGAGGGTGCTTGTGAATGAAGGGAAGACATGGCCTAGGAGCTGCTTCACTTGAGGGATAATTTCATCTCCGAAAGGCACGTAGACAAATGCGGTCAACAGGATGGGGAGGTAATTGGTGATGATGCTGAGAACAAAGAGTTTCAATGTCAGAGACATTTCATGGTCGTCCGCGGTGCGGTGATTTTCGTATTCCGTCAGAGCAGTGGCGACACCTTCCAGGGCCGATGAGATTCGGGGAATGGCAACGGCCAGCAGGATGGTCGGCACATATTCCTACCAACTGGTCAGCAGAGGATTTTCTTTCCTACTTTTTCTTCCGTCGCTTTTCCTTCAATTCAGATGAGTCGCTGGTAGAGTCGCATGCTTACCAAGATAAATTGGTGAGGACCTTCGTACGTCTCACAAATCAAAACTTCAACGACAAAAAATGAACAGATGATAAGACCTAGTGCGAGAGTGGCTAGCAAAATGAATGGAATCTGAAGTAACTGCCGTGAAATCTGCTTCCATTTAGGAAAGTAGTGTTTCGTGCGACCATTCTCGTCCACAATGATCTTTTCGTACTTGAAGCTCGGCCGATTCACTTTCACCTTGTTGACGCCTCGAACTTGCCAACGAATACTGAGATCTACCTCCTGTATCTTCCAGTATTCCACAAAGACAGTGCACCAGACGCTCGTCAAAATGGCGTACGATAGCGAGTATTTGGACAAGAACTGCCACGCTATGAGGCCGGTGACAGCAGGAAAGGTCATAAACATGAGATACGTCTGAAGGAACGCAAAGTAAAACGCCACCTTTGGGCCATGAAGATTGCGAATCTTGTCATAGTCGTCGACAGTCAATATGAGGCGCTTGCTCAGGTGCCGCAACAGAGACTGGTTGACTGCTTCGTTGTGCAGCGGAAACATGGACTTGACATGTTCCCATTCGCCTACTTCGGGAGTGATACCGGCACCACCCAGTTCTTTCGGCCAGTGGATCAGATGATACAAGGAAAGCAAATCTTCTGCTTCGAAGAAGGCTTTGACAACTGTGTCCTTGTCACCGCCAGGATGTGACTGAATAATGGCATACAGCCAATCTTTGACTCTGCCACCGAGTCAGCCGAGACTCGTAAGCAATGCGTGCCGAGGGCGCATGAACGTTACCTCTGTTTGTACACGGCGTTTCCTAGTAGCTGCTCAGATGCCTTGACAAAAACTAGGATGGTCTGGTCATAGCCTGGACGGACCTCTGTGTGCAGTCCTGCTGCCTCGAGGCCATCCAGCAGACGATTGAACTCCTTGGCTGCCACATCGTAATCTTGGTTTTGGTCAGCCGGTGCGTGTGTCGTATTCGACAGGTGCCAACACGGAATCATACATACCCACGCCTGCAAAGTCATATACCACGACGTACTTATCGTTGTACGTCTGCTCTTCCTTGGACAATGACGACCCATCGACCTGTGCTGGCGTCTGCTCAATGGGCGACGCTATAGGCGACGCTGTGCACGTGGGAGACGGCGGAGCGAGATGAGTATCGACAGGCGGACACAAGGACGGGCGTTGACGATGACGAGTGGTTTGAAGGGCCATTATGGTTGCACGACTGAATTCCGACAGCAAGGTGATGTTGTGCCGGGCTTTTTCTGGGCGAGGCTCCTTCCGCGCGCTGCCGAGATCCGAAGGCTCAAGATCACTGAGCTCTAGCCTCTCACCCTCAACCAGACTGCATGAGAGTCAGAGGGTGCAACGAAAGCAGAGGACATGCTATTCTGCATCGGGTGATGGGCGTCGAAATTGAGCTACGAGACAGAGCGCGGCGAGTCAATGGCTGGTGCATTGAGGGAGGTATGTAGCGGAAACTCGACAAAGCCAACAAAGGAGACAAAGGTCAACAAGTGCAGATCGCAGCCTTGCAGCAGGCAAAACCATAGATGTCCTTTGCGCGGAAGGACGGGGACGGCCAGGGTGAGCACTGAGAGTCTGAGAGCAGAAACAAGACATCAATCTCCGCTGCTGCATGTAAGCAACTGCCCCACGCCTGGACTGGGACTCGGAAGAGACTTGATGAATCCCTGGCGAACTGACGTTCGAATTCACAGAACTGTCTCAGAAAAGAATCCCGGCAATATGTACAGAGTAGGTACAGAGTACATACGCGCTTCGATCACTGAGTGAGAGCTAACGGAGTAATAAGAAGCAACGAGAGCAAATAGCTTGTACAGACTGTTATGACGTTTTGCAGGCACAACCAACCGCAAAGTCTTTGGGTATACGTACGCCGCCAAAGATTACTCAACTACACGAAAGTCTCAGCAATTCTGTTTAAGCTTCCGGAGGGGACTCATGATCCAGGTAGCTAACTTAGCTGGAATTGGTGTCATCCCTTCTTCCGCGAATAGAGTGGCCACCGTGGCTGGTGCATATTGTGGCTGAAATTTGAGTGAATTGGTGCTCCCGATACGAAGTTTCCCCGGCCCAAGGACCCCTGCTATCGCCGCTTCGAAGAAAAAAAAGTCTGGCGGGGCGGCAGACTGTGCAGCCAAGACGGTGCATTTTGCTGCTTCACATCGCATCGCAGCAGTTCGCACACATCTTCTCCTCGACCAAATACGTACCCAAACGTGTCTTTACAATGGGTGCTGGAAGACGCATGGGCAGGAAACAGGGTGCTCCCGAGCCCCTGTCAGAAGAACACTTCGCCAGGCTGAAGCGCAAGGCCGGTCTGCCTGTCGACGCGCCCACAGAATCAGACAACAAGCGACGAAGAACAGCAAAGAACGCCCAGTCGCCCAAGGGCAGCAAGACCAGTGGATCTGCGGCGCAAACGCAAAAGAAGCCTGTCAAAAATAATAGCAGATCCTCTGCTCCTCAAAATGGTGCAAATGGGAAGAAGACGAACGGGAGGTCCAAGGTCGTGGCCGCAAAGCAAGAAGTTCTCGAGGAGGATGATTCAGACCTTGATTCGGACGACGACGCATCAGATCTTGCTATAGAGAAGCTATCTGACTTGGAAAACGGCGGTACGCCAGCGGTTCTAGGTGATGACTTCTTAGGCTCCGATTCAGGTTCATCAGTGTACGACTCGGATGCCGAGAATGTCGAGCGGCCCATTTTCTCAGAAGACGAGGACGAGTCGGACCCCGAGGAGAAGCTCACAGCGGCCAACATTGAGGGCTTGTCGCGAAAGCTGGACATGCAATTGGCAGAGGCAGAAGCTGCCAATGCAGCCGAATTGGCGGAAAGTGCCATGCGGACCAACATTGCTGGAGACAGACCGCACATCCTCGAAGATGGCGACAACGAGGACGACGAGCTTAGCAAGACTAACGCCCTTCTTGCACCGGATCTGCAACTCCTACGAACCAGAATCACCGAGAACATTCGCGTGCTCGATGACTTTGCCAACCTCGCCGAAGAGGGCCGCTCCCGGTCAGAATACACAGCGCAGCTCATTAAAGACATTTGCGCCTACTATGGCTACTCGGAGTATCTAGCCGAGAAGCTCTACAACCTGTTCACGCCCCGCGAGGCATTTGCCTTCTTCGAAGCCAACGAATCGGCTCGTCCCGTCGTGATCCGAACAAATACACTCCGCACGCATCGTCGAGATCTCGCGCAGGCCCTCATCAACCGCGGCGTCACGCTCGAGCCTGTCGGCAAGTGGTCCAAGGTCGGCCTGCAAGTGTTTGAGAGCAGCGTACCCTTGGGCGCAACCCCTGAGTATCTCGCCGGCCACTACATTCTCCAAGCAGCATCCTCATTCCTTCCCTGCATGGCGCTTGACCCCCAGGAGAACGAGCGCGTTCTCGACATGGCTGCCGCCCCCGGTGGCAAAACGACCTACATGGCCGCCATGATGAAGAACACAGGCATCATCATCGCCAACGATCCCAGCAAGAACCGTGCAAAGGGTCTCATCGGTAACATCCACCGCCTCGGCGCCCGCAACGTCATCGTCTCCAACTACGACGCCCGCGAATTCCCCAAACCCATGGGCGGCTTCGACCGCGTCCTGCTCGACGCGCCCTGCTCCGGAACAGGTGTCATTGCCAAGGACTCCAGCGTCAAGACCAACAAGACGGAAATGGACTTCATGCAACTCCCCCACGTGCAGAAGCAGCTCCTCCTCGCCGCAATCGACTCCGTCAACCACGCCTCCAAATCAGGCGGCTACGTCGTCTACTCGACCTGCTCCGTCACGATTGAAGAAAACGAACAAGTAGTCCAGTATGCCCTCTCGCGCAGACCCAACGTCCGCCTCGTAGACACGGGAATCTCATTCGGAAAAGAAGGCTTCACGAGCTTCATGGGCAAGAAGTTCGATGCCAGTCTCCGGCTCACGAGGCGGTACTACCCGCACACATACAACGTGGATGGCTTCTACGTCGCCAAGTTCAAGAAGATTGCTGCCTCGCCTGTCAAGAGCGGCGCGTCCACCAAGGACCACCAAGGCCAACAACGTGACGACAGTGCTGAAAACGTCGTCATTGACAGGACGCCCATCTCCACAGAAGAGGACGAGCGGGCCGAAAAGAAGGATGACTTTGGGGGCTGGGATGATGAGGAGGACAAGGCGTATATGGAGAAGGGGAGGAAAAATGCTATGCGGAGGAGGGGTCTTGATCCGAAGAGTAATGCTACTAAGGGCAAGAAGGCGAAGAGCGAGGAAGGGAAATAATTTCATCATGTCTGTTTCTGGGTGTTGTTTCTTCTCTCAAGATGCTTTTTTGTACTTGCTACGTGTCAACTTTTCTCTTTTGTGTTGCTACGATTTTGAATCTGCCAGTCATGCTTGTTGCGGAATGTGAGGCAATGAAGTTGGGACCAGGTCTAGCTTTTTTATCTTTTGTGCTAGGTAGGTACTACGGTTTTGAAATGTGAAGCAAAAGAAAGTACTCTCGTCTTTGTACTGTAATACATTAGGTACACATTCTCACCCCTCCAGACACAGACACACACACACACATACACACGGGCACACACACACGCACATAGTTCAATCACCAAGGCGATATTTCTAAATCTTGCTATATATTTTGTACGCCTCGTAAAAAACTTGTCATCATCCCAATCCAGCAAAAAAATTGCCAGAATGGAACAATCAACAAAAGCTATATGCCAAAATGGACCAACTGAAGAATGAGAAAGAGAAAAAAAGCAAATGGGTACCCTCATAAAACATCATATTCGTCATCGCAGTCGTGAAAAAGAAACAGACAGAGGAAGGGGTGAGGAAGAGAAAGAGAAACAAGAGCAGAGGGGGCAAAGACCAAAGAAAAGAAAAAAGAAGCCCCTCTCAAAACCCCCCAGAAGAAAAAACCCACCAAACAAAAAATCCTTCCCCATCCCCCCTCCTCGGCCGGCGCTCCTGTCTACACGCTTGCTTCTGTTAGTTCCTCCCATCTATGACCCAATTCCCATGAAACAAAATGCTGCCGTCACACGCAATGCAATACCAATGCAATGCAATGCAATGCCTATTTTCCTCTCCAATCCAAAAACAATTCTCACACGCACGCACGCACGCAAAAAAAAAACAAATACCCTCCTCGTCACCAGAGAATCCAGCACGGCTTTCGAGTCTCAACACAACAGAACAGAACACAACTCCATCACATGGCCAGATCATCAAACTGGGACACAAGATCCCGAATCGTCCACCTCCACACATCTCGATCCCTCGGCCCCCGATTCACCCACTTCTCACACTTCTTCCTCCACCGATCTTCCTCCTCGCGCTGTCTCCGTATGAATTCCGGCCCAACATCGAATTCTTCTCCCACGAGCCAATCGTCCTTAATGTCAGAGGTCCGGCCCCGGCCACTCGAGGTGCCCTGTCCGCGAGTATCCTCATCGCCTGTGTTGTGGTTCTTGCTATCCTCCAGGTCGGGAATATCTTTGAAGACATCGTCCTCGTCATCGTCGAGGGCGTCAAACCCGTCCATCGTGTCGGTGGTGGCTTCCGACCTGGCCTTGTCTTGGGGGCCCAGCTTCAGCCAGCACATGCTTTGGGGGTCAAAGACCATGCCGCTGACGACTTGGACGCCTTTTGTGGCGCTGAAGTTGGTGATGAGGGCGGGTCGAGGTGTCGCTCCGTCCTTGTCTCGACTCTGGTAGTGATTGTTGGCTGAAGGAGTGCTGGCAGCACCAGTGGCAGCTGCTGCAGTGGCGGTCGCGGAAGCAATGGCGGCAGTGTACGAGGGTGTACACATTGTACCATCGAAAGCGTGGAGTACGTTTTCGTTGCCCTCCCACCGAAACGTGTCAGCATTGTAATACATACCATTCACCACCTTGGAATCTTTGTCAGCGTTGAGGTTGGCAATGAGGTGTGGCTTGAGCTGCTGAGGCTGTTTAGTCTTCCTTCTCGGCCGGTTTGTCGTCTGGGGTAGGCCGGAGGCCATTATCCTCGGCCCGAGAAGAGGAACGTGGGCTTCCCGCTGGCCAGCAATGGTAGACAACGGGCCGTGGTTGGGTGCGCGGTGGGCCAGCGATGCCTCCCGAGCGATGCGGCTGGCTTTGGTATCACGGGCAAAGCGCGGCGTGTGTGTTGTCGGCGTACTTGTCGGCGTCGATCTTGCCATTGAGTAGGGCGTCAAGGGTGCTGGCGTCGTGGCTCGGTCCGGCAGAATGCTTTGATAGAGCTTGTTTCGAATCGTAGTCTTGGCATTACCGCCGGTCAAGGGCTGCTTGAGGAATCGCGTTTCTGAATCTCGCGAAGTGGGTAGGTCGTCAAACCCATCAAGTTCGTGGCCGTCGCCAAAGTGCTTCTTATTCTTCGGCTTGCTCAGGCGCTCCCAGGTGTCCGCGGCAACCCTATAACGATGCGGACTCGGTGATCGCGCGCGCGACCTCGACAGGGAGCGGGACATCGGCCGAAGGTCAATGGAGTTGTCCGAGTCGTGGCGGCGGAAATGTCGCAGAGTCTTGGAGGCAATGTGCTGAGATCTGCCCTGAGAGACACCGGCAGGCAAGAAGGGCTGTGGTTTTCGCGTCAATGGCGGGCTGCTGCTAAAGCCTGAACGCGGCTGTCGCTCAACCGGCGTCTTGGGCCGAAAGCCAGTTTGCGGTCGTCCCGCCGTCTCGCCTCTCGAGGGCGGACGATGGGAAGATATGGGCTTGCGCGTCGGGGGGAAAGATCGCTTCTGTTTAAGAAGTTGAGAACTCGTAGTCGACGCTTCGCCCTTGAGCGAGGAAAAGGATGATCTGGGGGCCAGTTCGCGACTGCGAGAAGCAGACAGAGGGAACTGTCGTCCAGGAGAGGTAGTGGTAGGTGTGGGCAGGCTGTTGACAGAAGACTGATGTGAATGACCCATGCGCGATTGTGCGAGACGACTGATGCGCAAGGGAGCTGTTCCTGATTTGCCGCCGGTAGTCTCAAACACTGGTGCCAGCGAGGTGGAATGCGCACGCTCGTGATTAAGGCGGGAGAGTCTACTTTGCGAGGGCATGGACGAGGAGGAACCGGTCGGCTTGTTGGTAAAAGTCAAAGACACGGCAGTCTTAGGCCGTGCGGCACAAGCTGTCTGTGTCTCTTTAACTTTGACGTTTCGGTGAAGGGCTAATTTCCCGAGGCCAAAGAAGCTGCCGTCTCCAATATCCAATCCATCGAAGAAGTCCTCGCGATCTGCCTCGGCGTGTGGTAGCTCCTGGGGAGGCGCTGGAGTTGCTGCTCTGCTTGGTGAAGGCGAGGTTTCTTCGAGAATTCTCACAGGCGAAAAGTTCTTCTTGCGCTGCTGGAGACGTTCTTTCAAGTTGAAGGGCCCCGAGGGCAAAATGAGTCCTTCAAAGGCCTCGTCTTCACTCTCTGCTGTCATGGAACTGGAGATACTGGGGCTAAGGCAAGACGTCGAAGAACTTCGTACCGAGCGCCCGTCTCGTCGAGTACCGCCGTGACGTGTACCTAAGCTGCCCTCGCCCCAGTCGAGCTCGTCGAGGTTGGATAGCAATGATGGCGTCGCGGGTATGTCCTTCTTGGTGGACAGCCGCAATTTTCCATCGGAAGGAAGCTCAAGGTCCTGCTCAAAGTCGTCGTCATGGGGCTCCTGAGCCTTTTCAGACTTTTGTGGTGTAGGGGTAGGTGGTATGAAGGAGAGTGTTTGAAGAGTTAGTCTTGGCTTGGGGACTTTGACGGTGGCAGAACCGTCGCCGAAGAAATCATCATCATCATCTTGCGTTTCCTTGTACTTGTCCAGATTTAAAGCGGAGGAGAGCGCACTGGTTTTCGGTTGCGTTGGTTGTCCAGGGGAGCCCAGCTGAGAGAAGACAGGCGATTGCATTATCCTCGCTGGGCTGCTCTGTGTCGAGTCTCCGCTCACTTGGCGAATGGTGGTTGGGAATTCTGTGTCAGTCTTGGGCTTGACACTCAACGCTTGCGAGGCATCTGGAAGCTCGAGATCCGTTTCCCAGTCGTCCTGATAAATCTGTTTAATCTTGCGTCCTCCTAGTCTTTTGATCGTGCCCCCCCTTAAAGCAGAGGAGGGTATATTCTTTGGCAGTGGAATTCCAGCATGCTCTGCCGCCGCAATAGCATCCATGGTGGATCGCTCATCATCTCCAGGTAAAGGAAGGTGCGTCTCTTCTCCAATCACGGAGTCCAGCTCCGATCGAAAGGATACGTGCGACGAAACTGAGTCACGTCGCCGCGAGGATTGCCGTGACAAAGTATGCGAGCTGGGAACCCCAGTGTTGGTGGTGGTGAAAGAACTCCGAAATGAAAGCTCGTCGCCTTCTACGAGAAGGTCCTCGTCATCGTCCCAGTTTTCAATATCGTCCTCCACGGGTTGCCGAGGCTTCAAGCGTAGGGACTCCATGCCAGGCAGATGCGCGCGGGTGGGATGTATTGGAGGCAGATATCGCGTAAAAGGTCGAATTACTTTATTCTGAAATGATTCGACTGAGAAGAATTGGATCGGAGTGGTGTGCGAATGCGACCAGATTTCGATATCAGTTGAGTGGATTCATAGTCGTCACTTGCACAGCGCAGACTTTGTAAATCGGTCCGCTAATCGAAAATCGGCACAGCTAAGTCCGTCGTTTGTTGTCGTCGTCGACAGATGGTAGCTTCAAGCTGCCGGTGTCCTGCGTGCGGGTTAGTACGGCTTATTCGCGATTCAGGGTGGTGAAGATGACTGTCAAGGCAGTCCGTGGCGGCTCTTGGGTGCGTACCAGTAGTTCGACAAAGCTGCTCGAGACGGTTTTGTCACTCTGGGTATTCTGGATGCGAGCGTGGGTAAATAAAAGCGAGTTGCTGATGCAGTCAGAGTTGTGCAGACTGGTCTGTCCTAGTCGTGCATTGAATGTCTGATGCGTTGAACAAAAAGCGAGGAAAAAGAAGGCTGGGAAGGCAAGAAATCGGAGGGACTGGAAGGGACTCAAGGGACTGAGGCCACCGCCGGACCATAGCGTTTTTGCCAGTGACCGGGGGTGGCTGGCAGCATTCTCCCAGGGCCCTGGGTGAGCCCAGACTCCTGAACTCGGAGAGAGACCCTGGCTTGGGTCCGGCTGATCTGGGCACGGGGTTGCCTGTTCAGTCGGAATTAGCGTGCATGACTTTCCACGGCTTCTTCAACGCACCGTCTGCTGCGCTCCAACAAACGAGCGTCTTCCCCTGTAGCTCCCCTTGTAGTTCCCCTGTAGCTCCCTCGGACGCCCCTGTAAGGCCCCTTGTAGGTCCGCACGTTAGGGCCCCCTTGTAGGCCTTGGTTGTCTCACTGCGAAAGACCAGAACTGCGTGTGGGGCCCTAAGCTGAGGATGCTCTAGATATGGCCTAGCGCTGCCACTGGTTGCAATGATCATGGTGCGTGAGTCAGGGTGACGCACCCTTCGACCAGCAAACCACTGGGAGGAGGGTGGGATCGAGCAAACGCAGTGCCGAAATACGCTCCGAAATACGGGCGTTTGCACCAAGTTCCTCACTTTCCTCAATTTCCTGGCGACAAAAAGGTGGCAGGAAAAGCATGTGCGAACAAGGCTACCGTTGGTAACCACCCGCAAGAATGCAGAATGCTGACGCGCAGTCCGAGAATGGCGGCACGAACATGCACATGTATGCAGCAGTGGCAGCACAACTACGGAGTACCTAGGTACGTACCTATGTATGTACGGTAATCCGTACGCGCCGATGCAAGCACTGAAACAGTGAACAGTGAAGCGCTGGAGAGTTGGAGCTCATTGGAGGAACCCCAAGTCGCGTTGCTGCAAACAATGAAGACTCAATTCCCATTTCGCGTCGAGTTCGCGCCCGCTGTCGCACAACCTGTGGAGTCTGGACACACTGGAAACTTGCTCTTAAACACTCACGAATTGATAGACGCCTGTCCGTCAAACGAGGGGAACACCGTCCCCGTACGAGACGCAAGTGTCGATCCCATGGTTGTCGCAGCAATGCTTTTTTGCTCTCTCCGCAAAAAGCGAACGAAGCATTAAAGTCTGGAAGATAGCGATCGGCAAAAACTGTGGCTACGTCGTTGGAAGTGGTCCACATGGGCCGCCTGGCCGAGAAGCCTGGCGATGGCCAATCGTGTGAGAGGGATTGTTGGTGCCCCGCCAGTGTTGCATCGTCTTAGCTTTGACAACCCGCACAAGTCACGGCCGGGCTGCCATGCAAGTTCACCTTCACATTCACGTTGGCACGGGAATGAGGCTGTTTGTAGTATCATCTGCACAGAACTTAGAATCTTGAAGAAGAAAAATCTTTCCATCTGCCCACATAGCATAGTCAGATCCAGTCATCATGGCTCCCGAGAAAGTGCTCAAGATTCCCCGAACGGATCAAGACGCCGCTTTTGTTCTCGTCCACGTCGCAACCAAAGGCTCAAAGCCTCTCGATCTTAAGTTGGTGGGGACCGAGGGAGCTGCCCCTTATACATGTTCGTGTGAGTTCTGGCCAGACCCTTTCAATCCTCGCGCTTTCGTCTCAACGTACATTGCCTTACCAACTTGCAGTAAAACACGATCGCGTCTCATCTCTCCGTGTGCCAAATTCTCCCGTCTCGGAAAAGGAATGGCAGAACATCCTCATCTCTGTCTTTCAACAGGAGCTTCTCTCCGATATCCAAGCAACCGCCACTGTGCGGAGCGAATCTTCAATATCCCTGACCATTCGAAAACAAGTCCAAGGCATTACTGTAAGTCCCAAAAAAAAGTTCAAGGGTTTCTTCCATTACTCCGCACCAAACAGGACCCCTGACATCTGACACAGCAACGCCTCGGCGCCATCTCTTTGAGATATGAAACGAATGAGACAATCGAGCTGTTTGACTGGTGTGGCATCTCTGCGGATGCCCTGACGCAGAGTCAGCAGTCTGCCGCTGAGTCTGTGTCCAAACTGAGTGGTGTTCAAGCGTCCGTCGAGGACCTCAAACGCCAACTGGACGAACTGATCCAAGCCAAGCAGGAAGACGAGCTCGTGCTGCTAGAAAGTCTCAAGGACCTGTTGAATGAGAAAAAAGTAAAAATTCGCCAGCAACAAGCCATCATTGCCGAATTGTCGGTAAAGGGGACGATACAGCCGGAAGAACCAAAGCCTGCAGATGAGCAGCCTCAAGCGAAACTGTTGGGGAAGAGGGCCACTAAGAGGAAGGCCACTGCGGTAGAAGCCGAGGAACCTGGCAAGGATGCAAACCCCACAATCACGCCAGAGCCAGAGAATTCAGATGTGGACACTGCGACTGAAGAAACTGTTTCTCTTCCTAGCGATGATGAACATGGCGATGAGAGCGGCGACACCGACGACGGCGACAACGACGGCGATAAACGGAGGAGTAAGCTTCAAGGCAGTGGCAAGATCGCGACGAAGGCGGAATCGCCAACAAGGCCAGCTGCCACACCACCTCCTCCTCGGGCCCTGCCGTTTCAGCGGAAAAAACCTGTGGCGACTGCCAATGACACTGAGGATACTGATTCAGGTGACGAATTATAGAAGGACGAGCTTATGGAGTCGAGGCGCATCACATGTCAAAAAATTTGTCATCGTTGTGAGCCAAGTCTATCTACCTACTTCGATAATGCGACAGCAGACTTCATCGTCTGTCATTAGCATCAAACTTTTCATTCCAAAACGCCCTGAAATGCTTCTGGTTCCCCGTCTCTGCAATGCGCGTCACCTCTTCCTGTGTAAGTGCAAATGACGGCATTTTGGAAAGATAGCCCGCCAGACGTTCTTTCTTGGAACTTGTCGTCACCGCCACCAACCCCTGGTCTATAATCCAACGCAGGCCAATATCGGACTCTGAGACGCCGTATTTCTCGGCCAGCTCGGTCCAGATAGGGTCGACGGGGCCACCCTTGGCCTGTGTAACGGGAATAAGTGGCCCGTAGCACGCTACGGCTATATCGTGCTTCTTCTGAAATTCGACAAGGTCTCCATGTTGGAGGTAAGGGTGGAACTCAATCTGATTGATGGCAGGACGAACTTTAGCCGTCTTCATAATCATCTCGAGGTGTTCTTGGAGAAAATTGGAGACCCCGATAGACTTGGCCCGTCCTGAAGCTTTGATAGCTTCCAGGTCTGCCCACTTCTTCTGCAGATCCTCTTCCGAGGCGGAGAAGGGTGCATGGATAAGGTATAAGTCCACAAAGTCTAGGCCGAGCTTCTTTAGGGAATCTTCGAATGCTTCCATGGTCGGTCGTTTCTTTGAAGGGTGAAGCTTGGTTGTGATGTAGAGCTGGTCTCTGGGAATGCCAGATGCCTTGATGGCAGCGCCAAGTTCCTCTTCATTGCCGTATACTGAGCTCGTTTGTTAGTCAAAGGTCGAAATCCGGCATGCGATTGGGGTCGTTGTTCGACATGCGTACCTTCAGCTCCATCAAGATGGCGGTATCCAACATCAATAGCCTGTTTTGTCACATCCACGATGTTCTGGTTGAATGTGGAGTCTGCTTTGTAGTTTGCTGTTCCGAGCCCATAGGCAAGCTGATTGCAAGAGTTAGCCACCAGCCTTGAATAACGTCTGGGAGCGCACGTACCATGGGAATCTCGTTGCCGTCATTGAGTTTCAGCAAGGGCGGGAAAGAACCCTTTGATGCCGGAGTGGCAGACGTCATGTTGGTGGATGAGGTATGTTGTGTTTTGGTAAAGAAGCGATCCGGTATTGTTCAATGTGGAAGCGCTGAGGGAGGTTATGATTGAACATAAAATGAAAATGAAGATGAAGATGAAGACTGTGGCGCGTATACGATTGCTTGCGTGTCTGTTTCAGTGGAAGTCTCCACATGGCACAAGGACGTCGCATCATGTCCAGTCTCGTCCTTACCCTGCACGGAAAGCCGTTTGCGTTTGTCATCTCATCTGTTGACCCGGAAGCGATCCGTGAAATGCCAAGTCGGAAAAAACCGAGCTATCACTAGTGAGCGATCGTATTTCTGTTTCGCTACTCGGGTGGTTCGGGCTCTTCCGATTGCGCGAGGGGGCAAGGAGATTGAGTCGCAGCGCACTATCTCGGACACTTTACGGAGTAGACACTTAGGTAAACTCCGGTCACCCGTGTGGAAGAGGTATTCTTGATTGATTGAGCCCACTGTGGACGACGCAAGTCCGAGTACAAATACACAATACCTACATAGTTGAACCACCGGCCACCGCTATACAAGCTCATTTTAAAGGTATGTATGAGTTGAAGTTCAAACAGCTATGTGCTCAGTAGGCGTCGCTGATAACATCACGTGGCTTGGGTACGCAGCCATGCACGCTGATTGGCTGCAGCACCCACCAAAGCAGGAAGACCCTGCTCGTGGCCTCAACCTCACGAGCGGTCCTTTCCTTCTTTCCTAGATAGACATGCATAAACGCGATGAATTCACAACACCACAGCCCAGACCTTTGGTTACGAATTCCCATGCATCGACTCATTCTTTCCTTTCTTCATCTTTGACTATTCGCGACACCTGACGTTACCAACAGAGACCACTCCGCGGACCTGGTGTGCGAGTCACAGGAGAAGGGCCAGGGCGCAGGAGTGGAGGCACGATCGTTCGGGATATTCAGGCCGTTAGCCGGGGATCGATAGGAGGACGTGGAGGGCATTATACATTATATTATCGCTGGCCTTCCCCAAGGACTCTGAGGGAGGCCACACGCCTCTAGAGTTCCTTGCAGAGCCGTAGTCGATTATTGCGTTCTGAATGTCAATTCATCAGTTCCAAGCCCATTAGGTATACTGCCCTTGTCACAGCCAATACAACGATCGTCGATAAAGCGTACACTACTTCTTCCTTAATATACCATGGTGGTCAACCGAAGATGTACAGTACTCATCCAATAGCGCCCTGCAATTCGGAAGCCAAAATTTGCCAAATCCGGTTATTCCTGGGCTCTCGCTAGCGACGCAGACTCATTTCGACTAGGTGCTGGCACTGCTGCTTATCGCAACGCTAGAGTCTAGAGATTGGAGAAGACAAATGAGAGATGGACGATCAAGCTTGATGCTAGCAAAACAGTGAAGGTTCGGATAGCAGCCCGGGTCGTATTGAAATGACGATTCGGATTCGGGGACTCTAGGGAAGGTACTATCATTACCAGCCCCTTACTAACACTGTCACCATCACCTTGGAAAAGGGGCATAAGGAATTCTATATTGAATTTGATGCATGAGTACAAAAGATTTTTCATTATATGGTGGCAGAGGCCACCATAAATGGGTCAGTTAACAGCGCCGCCGTCGTAGTCCGTTCATCAGGATTCGTGATAATCATTCTCTGAATGAACTTAAGGAATTTCAACCTTTCCTCATTACGTGGCACTTTCCAAACACTATCTCGATTCTGGAGGACTGGTATTAGGCCCTAGGGTGTCAGTAGCGGCTGCAAATAAATTCGAAAGAAGCAAAGCAGAGAACACCAACAATTTTCATGTTGCCGATCATGCGTGATCCAAAGTTTCGGCCAAGTTTCTGGGGGGGGTCCACCGAATTGAATTGCATCGAAAAGAAAATCTTTCAGAGAACCCCTTGTCGAAATGAGCTCGACGCCACATTTGACATGGTATAGCTGAATACTCGTATTAACCTCATGCTTCGAAAAGCTTAGCAACGATGACCTACCGTACATCCGACAGCCCAAATGTCGGCCGCTTCGCTCCAAGTAGAGCAGATTCTGCCATCGCACAGTACGCGAAGTAAATATTCTGGTGGTAGAATCATCTTGGGAGCTGCACCTAACAAGTTCGGGGTCGCCTTACTTATCCTGTAGGCTGTGTGAACAAGCGAGTATAATGTTAGTTGTGTCACACAATTATGCGCAACGTCCACGTACCTCTTCCAAAGTCCAGAATTTTGACAATTAACGAGCCAGCGGGAAAGGCCTTCCTGCTTTCTAAAAAGTACGTCATTACTGCAGATGGAACAATATAAGGGGGAATCGAGTTCATCGGGAATTTTGGATCGCGAGGAATGACTGCAATAGCATCTGAGGTGACGAAATAATCGATTATGTCGGCCTCCTCGAATTGATCCAGCTGCGGGAGGGCAATCCCGAAATTGCCGATGTGGGGATCTGTGTATGAACGTCACGTCAGTTGCTTGACCATCATCGACATCAGTGTACACTACCGGTCCTACCTCCGTGGATTATGCCTTCCCCGTGGAGGAACGCAAACCCTTCTACAATTTGTCGTACAGCATCAAATGAACAATAGTGGTTGGTATCTTCATCACTCAGTGGAGCGACCACTTCGGTCACCAAACACTGGTGGAATCCATTCGGTCCTTCAACAATAAATACGTCTAAGAGTTCGATAACTCTCTCGTAGCCATGCTTTCCTGGCCCAGTTTTACAAATATGGGATAGAATCTCGGCTTCTCTATCGGGAAGGGGTTTGTCTGACCCAAGTCCGACTTTGACAGCGACATAACGTCTACAGGGCGAAGTCAATTTCTCAGACCACACGTTCTATGCGCCAAACTTATCAAACTTACTCCTCGACAAGGTCGCGAGCCAGCCACACTGTAGCGAATGCCCCATATCCGAGCTTCAACATGATTCGATATCTGGGCTCCTTGTTCACGTCGCTAACACAAGTGAGAGGCTTGGGGAGGACATCGCCGAGAATGACCGGATGCAATCCAAATTGCTTGTAGTTTGTCAGATCTTCAAACTCCACTTCACAGCCGGAAAAAAAAAAAGAATCCACTTGAGTTTGCAGAGTTGTTGAAGTTTCCATTGTGTTTCAAGGACATCGAGGTATGAGATGATGGTGTAATGATGCAAGTTTGCTGGACAGGAATACGGTGTTGTTGTTGTTGTGTGCAGGGCTAATCCCGGATAAGGGTTCTCTCCAGAAACCACTTCGCATCTCAGTGTACAACAATTGTCTGTGCGATATCCGGCGTCAGCGCCATCCACCATGCTGTGCCACTCGAGCACAGGTTACGTAGGTTTACGTTCTGAAGCGAAATTTTGCCAGAGGCATGGCCGCAAATCCAGTGAGTCAGAGGCGGCCTCCACGGCACGCAGTAGCTAAAAATACAGAAAAGGAGAGATAAAGAAAGGAAAAGCAAATGCAGGAAAATTGAGGGAGCGCCTAGGCGCAGATGTCCTTGTAGAAGTTTGTCACTTCTACTACCTTCAGAAAGGTTCCGAAGTCTTTGCTTACTGCCGCGGCGATAGCTCGATCCGCGGAAGGTGTCAGCCGAACACGGTGGCAGGCTTTCACCTTGCGGTAGTAGAATAGGTGATCGGGCGATTTTCGCCGCCCGCAAGAGCAGAGCAGGCGGGCATCTTCGTGACAGTAGTGTTCGTGGTAATCCGCGAAGTCCCCGTGGCCGGTCCTGGCAGCGAGGAGACGGGCGAGTTCGTCGTTGGGCTGGGACTTAATCGGCAAGTCCAGCTTCTGATACGAGGATGGCTGTTCGCTTTTCCACCAGCTCTCAATCGAGCCCAGCGCTTCATGTGTGCCGCAGAAGGTCGTGTCGCGCATCCAAATGCCTTGGTGACCCGGGGCACCACGTGAAGCTAACGTCGCCGTGTTCCCGGGCCAATCGGGCAAAGTCTAAGATGGAGCTCGTCCCGTGATGGACCTATCGCGGCCGTGTTATGTACCTACCTAGGTAGGTAGGTATGTACGGAGAGTCAACCCCCGATATGACGATAACGTAAAAGTTCCCAAAACCCCATCGTTATGTCGAAATATCGTTTTATCGAATGGGTTTTCTGTGAAGAATTTCAAAAAATGAGGCCCAAAATTATCGTTAAGGTGAGGATATCGTTTTATAAGTTTCGTTATATCGGGGTTTGACTGTACTGTACATATGTACATGAAATCGCAAGTGTCCTCCTCAGACCCCGGCTATCTGCCTGAATATTCCGAGTGTGCCAGCAACCGCTATGATCAGGTATACGCTATACCACCAAGCACTGACCTGGCATTGCGCCGGTCAAACGCCGTGCTGGCAAACGTTGTGCAGGCCTCAAGGCCGCGTGGTGATGTTGAGACAGTTTGGTCAGAGCAACCGTGAGCGGGCGATCTCGCGTCATAAATGGCCCCTCGGCTCAGCAAGGTGGGGTTCGGGAGTTTGTCATTTGACGTCAGCCCCGTGATTGCCACCAGTGACCAGACCGATCAGCTTCCAACAGCTCCAACCTACCTTGGGATGAAACGTGGAGAGAAAGCCGATTCGGTTCAGTGAGGACCAACCCCAAGGAAGAAGCTGCCTTTGATGCTTTTTCGCGCACGACTTCCACGAGTGGCCGCCCTGCGACCTCGAGCTCCAGTCGTCATGGCTACGAAACACACCGCGGCCACAATTGGCGCAACGCTTCAAGACCTACCCAAATCATGGCACTTCACCGACTCACTTCCCGCAGATGCTGAGTATCCTACTCCAGCTGCTTCGCACAGGACTCCCCGAGACCAAATCCGGCCGCGACAAGTACGCAACGCCGCCTTCACCTGGGTGCGACCTGAGGAGCAAAAAGATCCAGAGCTTTTGGCTGTCAGTCCGGCAGCGCTCCGGGACCTGGGCATCCAGGCTGGCCAAGAAAAGACGGAAGAGTTTCGCCAGCTTGTTGCAGGGAACAAGTTATACGGCTGGGATGAGGAGAAGCTGGAAGGAGGCTACCCATGGGCTCAATGCTACGGAGGCTTCCAATTTGGTCAATGGGCTGGCCAACTCGGTGACGGTCGAGCCATATCGCTGTTTGAAACCAAGAATCCGGCGACGGGAAAGCAGTACGAGTTGCAGCTCAAGGGAGCTGGCATGACCCCCTATTCTCGATTTGCTGACGGCAAGGCAGTCTTGAGGTCCAGCATCCGAGAGTTTATTGTGTCCGAGGCCCTCAATGCGCTCGGGATTCCAACCACTCGGGCACTATCTCTCACTCTGCTGCCTCACTCCAAAGTCATGCGGGAGACCGTGGAACCGGGAGCCATAGTGCTGCGTTTTGCGGAGTCTTGGATCAGGCTGGGTAACTTTGACATACTGCGCGCTCGACAAGATCGTGGTTTGATACGGAAATTAGCCACGTATATTGCTGAGGATGTCTTTGGCGGATGGGAGACTCTGCCTGCGAGACTGCAGAAATCCGAGAAGGCTGATGAGTCGACGCCTGTAGAGCCAGGGGTTGGCAAATTGGAGGTACAGGGGCCTAGTGAGACGGCAGAAAATCGGTTCACGAGGCTCTACCGGGAAGTTGTTCGCCGTAATGCTAGATGCGTTGCAGCATGGCAAGCGTACGGATTCATGAACGGTGTTCTGGTTAGTCTGCCCTTCTGCCGCTGTCACAAAGCACTCGCAAGCTGACATCTCACAAAGAATACGGACAATACCTCAGTGTATGGCCTCTCCATTGACTTTGGTCCGTTCGCATTCATGGACAACTTTGATCCATCCTACACCCCAAACCATGATGATCATGCGCTGCGCTATAGCTACAGAAGCCAGCCGTCCATCATCTGGTGGAATCTCGTCCGCTTCGGCGAGGCGCTGGGGGAGCTCATGGGCGCCGGCGGCCTTGTTGATGACGCTACCTTCATCTCCGAGGGCGTCAAGGAAGAACAGCAGCAGGAAGTGGTTTCACGCGCAGAGAAACTCATCACACAAGCAGGTGATGAGTTTAAGGAGACGTTCCTCGACGAGTACAAGAGGCTTATGACGGCTAGACTTGGCTTGCGTCAGATGAAGAAATCAGATTTCGATGACCTCTTTAGCCCGGCGCTTGACACATTAGAAACGTACGAGCTCGACTTCAATCATTTCTTCCGGCGACTAAGCCACATCCAGCTGTCAGATCTTGCTTCACACGCGGACTGCAAGGAGAAGGCGCCTGTTTTCTTCCACAAAGAAGGCGTGCATAGAGAAGACGAAGCCAAGGAATGGCTTGCCACGTGGCTAGGGAAATGGCGAGCTCGTGTCATAGAAGATTGGAAGGACGACGGCGAGGATGTCAGTGACGCGCGAGATGAAGAGAGACAACAGGCCATGAAGCGAGTTAACCCTAACTTTGTACCCAGAGGATGGATCCTGGATGAGGTAATTCGACGGGTGGAAAAGGAGGGCGAGCGCGATGTGTTGAACCGCGTCATGCATATGGCCCTGAACCCTTTTGAAGAGGCGTGGGATGGCAAGACGTTTGACGGAGAAGTCTACAAGGGCGACGCCGATGAGGAGCAGAGATGGGTTGGCGATGTTCCGCGACAGGGCAGAGCTATGCAATGTAGTTGTAGCTCGTAGGCTTCTGAAGAAGAACTTCGAGGCGTACAGCCTGTTCCATCTGCTGATCTACGATAGAACGGTGCGACAGACATTGGAACACCAAACAAAGGTATGTAACGACCGGCGGTAAGAGGCAACGCTCATCAAGATTTTGACATCTCTCCCATGCTTCCATAAACGGCGTCATATGTGAATTCGTCTTGAGCACAAGATAGAGGAAGACTCGACTGAAAGCAATATGCCTGCAGATGCAGATATAAGCTCAAGCTCACCTACAATAAAGTGTGCTCGTGTACAATTAATTAGAGAAGAAGGAAAGGAGTAAACAGAACGGGGCAAAATTCTCGCGATAAAAGTAGTGCGGCGCAGAAGTGAAGTGGCCTCAGGCAGAAACAGATGACCAATTGGGGTGGCCGGCCAGCCAATCAGGAAGAGCGTAAATTAATCAGAGGCCTGGTGGATCATTACACTGCTAATGGACTTGCTGATGATTGATTTCACTTCCTGGACGTCGACGATCCGCGTCTTTATCCCGCCGCAGCCCGCCTTGAGCTGCCCTTCTTCTCTTCCTACTTCCGTCAAGGCGACACGATGCTCCGACAGTCCCTAGCACGTTCGGCTTGGCGGACGAGCAGGCGCACCGCCGCCGCCTCGCGGGCCTTTGCCACATCCCCAAAACGTCAAGCGGAGGTTGAACTAACTATCGGTGCGTAGTCTCTCGTTCTTGGAGCGCATTGAGCCTGCGTGATTGCTAACGGGTCTGTAGATGGAAAGAAGGTTTCTATTGAAGGTGCGGTGTGACCCTTAGTCCTGCGAAATCAAGCCGTGGACTTACGTCTAACTTTGATGTGTTGCAGCTGGCTCTGCCCTCATTCAAGCTTGCGAGAAAGCGGGCGTTACCATTCCAAGGTGAGTAAAGGGCAATTGCGAGGAATATATGTTGCTGAGCTAATTTGGTTTCTTAGATATTGCTACCATGAGTACGATTCGCTACCTATATGACGACTCGATTATACATGGACACTCGATCTAACAAGGAACTAGAAAACTAATGATTGCTGGAAACTGCCGAATGTGCTTGGTTGAAGTGGAAAAGGCCCCCAAGCCCATTGCGTCTTGTGCATGGCCAGTTCAGCCCGGCATGGTTGTCAAGACCAACTCACCCATCACACACAAGGCCCGTGAGGGTGTAATGGAGTTCTTGCTGGCCAACCACCCCCTCGACTGCCCTATTTGCGACCAGGGAGGCGAATGTGATCTTCAGGACCAATCTATGCGATACGGAGCCGACCGCGGACGATTTCACGAAATTGGCGGCAAGCGCGCCGTCGAAGACAAGAATATTGGACCCTTGATCAAGACGTCAATGAACCGATGCATCCATTGCACTCGATGTGTACGATTCGCCAACGATATCGCCGGTGCTCCCGAGCTCGGCTCTATTGGACGCGGCAACGACCTCCAAATTGGCACCTATCTGGAACAGAACCTGGACTCCGAGTTATCCGGAAACGTCATTGACCTCTGCCCTGTCGGAGCGTTGACGTCAAAGCCCTATGCGTTCCGAGCTCGCCCCTGGGAACTGAAGCACACCGAGTCCATTGACGTTCTCGATGGCCTTGGCTCCAACATCCGCGTCGACTCCCGTGGTCTCGAGGTTATGCGTGTACTACCCCGTCTCAACGATGACGTGAACGAGGAATGGATCAACGATAAGACGCGGTTCGCCTGTGACGGGCTCAAGACCCAGCGATTGACGATGCCCTTGATCCGTCGGGACGGAAAATTCGAGCCAGCTGACTGGCAAGAGGCACTCACTGAGGTCGTCAAGGCATGGGAAGCCAAGAAGCCCAAGGAGAATGAGTTCAAGATTATTGCTGGTGCTCTGACCGAAGTTGAGTCTCTGGTCGTTGCCAAGGATATGGCTAACAAGCTTGGATCCGACAATCTCGCAATGGATACGCCTACCGGTAGCCAGCCAATTGCCCACGGTGTCGACGTTCGATCTAACTACCTGTTCAACTCCCGCATCTGGGGCGTTGAGGAGGCCGACTGCATCTTGATTGTCGGCAGCAACCCTCGTCACGAGGCCGCCGTCCTGAACGCCCGCATTCGCAAGCAGTGGCTCCGATCCGACCTCGAGATTGGTGTCGTCGGCCAGACATGGGATTCCACGTTCGAGTTTGAACACCTTGGAGCCGACCACGCTGCCTTGAAGAAGGCTCTCGCTGGTCCCTTTGGCAAGAAGCTTCAGGCTGCCAAGCGGCCCATGATCATTGTAGGATCCGGTGTGACTGATCACGTCGATGCCAAGGCCTATTTTGAGACTGTCGGTGCCTTTGTCGAGAAGAACGCCGCCACCTTCATGACGTCGGAGTGGGATGGATACAATGTCCTTCAACGGGAAGCCTCAAGGGCTGGCGCCTTCGAAGTTGGCTTCACAACTCCCTCGGCCAAGGTTGCTGAGACGAAGGCTAAGATTGTGTGGCTACTCGGAGCTGACGAGTTCCAAGAGGCCGACATTCCCAAGGATGCCTTTGTCGTCTACCAGGGCCATCACGGTGACCGCGGTGCCCAGATCGCCGACGTTATCCTGCCCGGCGCTGCCTACACCGAGAAGGCTGGTACCTACATCAACACTGAGGGCCGTGTACAGACTACTCGCGCCGCCACTTCTCTGCCTGGTGCGTCCCGTACCGACTGGAAGATTCTCCGTGCTGCCAGTGAATTCCTCGGCGTACCTCTGCCATACGATAACCTCACTTCTGTCCGTGACCGCATGCTTGAAATCTCTCCTGCACTGGCCGCTTACGACGTGGTTGAGCCCGTCGCTCTGCGACAGCTGAGCAAGGTTCAGCTGGTCGATCAAAACAAGGGATCAAAGGCTACTGGAGAGCCGTTGAGATTAGCCATTGACAACTTTTACTTTACCGATGTTATCTCCAGAAGGTGAGCAAGCTTTTCCCCCTTTTCATTTCCTCCCTGGTTTAGGCCACGTCGGGCATGTCAATTATTTTCATCGCATCCGCGTTCTAACATAATCTGAACTAGTTCACCGACCATGGCACGATGTTCCGCGGCCAAGGCCACCGGCGACCCCAGGACGAATTTCATGGCCCCCGGGATGGAGGAGGATAGGCCCATGGGCCAGATTGCCTACGGAGCATAGAGATGGATTTGACGGGTGTACCAAAACACGAATTTCCTTTTGTTGTATTTTCGAGTTGGGCCGGAGCGAGGGTGTCGCTTGTACATATTAGATTATGGTGGGAGGTCGGCTTGACGTTGGGGAGAAGAGTCAAGAAGGATCGTAGTCAGGACGATGTATACAATTCTTTTTTTGTTGCCATGAAGAACTCGCCCCAACTTCATAACATATCACAGTCGTGCTGCATTAGTTTCATCAACTCCATGCTATTCGTCCTCACCTCTCATGCCCACAGCCGTGATAGACCTAGTAACATGACATTCCCAACATCTCCTCGCCCATTCTGTGCTTCGCAAAAGTATACCCAATCTCTGCATCCCCTCTGCCTTCAGAATTTCCTTTTCAGATTCACACGCCCTCCAGTATCGCTCACTCTCCTCCTCCCATCTCCTCCCCACCCATCCCCCCCATCCTCATCAAGATCCATCGGCACGTGCCCCAACCTCACCGTCCTCAACGCCTCCTCAAGCTGCCCCTTCGTCGCCCTCACAAAATTCTCATACCCCCTCAGCTCACTCATCGTCCCCGACACAACCAGCCTCAACTTATTCTCCCTCCTCTCCTCCGCCCCTTCCGTAGGCCAGGCATCAAAATTCGGCACCTCCGGTAACTCAGCGCCCGCTGCTGCACCCTTGGGAGCCTCCATATTCGCCACCATCAGCTTTCTGTCCTGGGGACTTATGCCCGTCCTCTCCTTGGTCGTTGTTGTTGTTGTTGTCGCGGACGACAACGGTGCGGGTTCCTCCTCACGCGCAACGCGTATGCCTTCTCTCTTTGTGAGTGCTAGGATGTTGGCCTTGACGGCGGAGGCCTGCGCGTCGAGAGTGGCTATGCTGCCTTGGAGGTGCTCTTCTGGTGTTCTTGGGGGGATGAAGCTTGTGAGGAAGTCGGCTGGGATGGGGACGAATATGGCGGGGGTCATTGATGTGAGTACTGGGATTTCGGCTTCCATGTCTGCTGTGGCTGCTGCTAATGCTGATGCTCCTCCATCAGAGGGGGAGCTTCGTGGGGTGCGATTCATGATTTGTTTTTTGTCTTTTGAAGGGGGCTGTGGTGATTTGGAAGAGGGAAGAGACAGGGATTTAGTTTCTTGCTACGTGTTGTGGTGAATATACGTGAGGCTGGCGATTGCTTTATGCTGAGGGAGGTTGGCCTGGTGTGGTTGATGTCGTCGGGGAAGTTGCAGGTTCATTCATTAGTGGGCGGGGCCCGTGGCGATGCAGTGAGCGCTGCTGATTGAGAGAAAACGGCATCCCGTTGGAAGCTGGCTGAGGCCCAGAAAACACTACACTACTCCGTAAGTCATGGAGGCATCAATCAGCCTTGCATACAATGCTAAAATGTTGAAAAAGTCATCTTTATAAGAACATGGAAATTATCTAGACATAAGTACTTAACGCTGCGTCTACCTGTTGCAAAAAAAATCGGATCTCGAATGGCGCTGCATTACGCCCAAGCTCTTCCCAAGAATGCAACAAGGTTTCGGCCTGCATACATAGATCTGTTCCTGCAGATCATAAACCACTTCAAAAGGATCAGCATGCTGGTGAGCCAATTGCCCCTCTTTCTCTATAGGAGGTATGCTGTGCCCCCTGGATGATGTTCCTCGGCTTCTGCCTACCTTGAAGCCTCGGAGAATCGGCACGGAACGCCACATCACTGCCTGGATGTTACGCCGATGTCTATCATCGCGAACCAAAAAAACGAGATGGTCAATCACCTCGTTGGGAGGACTTTGCGCACATACTCCCTCATGATCTTCAACGCAGATCGCACCAGCTCCTCAAGCCGGCCATCTTTGCGTTTGCGCATCCAGAGCAATACCACGGCAAGCAAGACGCAGTTCACAAGCAGGTGCTTGAGCATCACCCACAAGAGCCAACGGAACCAGGTAGAGAAGCTTCGATCCCTCCGCGACCGCCACTCTCGGCCTGTCGCAATCTGCTCCCGCAGAGCAGCAACCTCTGCCGACAGTTTTGTGACGGCGCGCTCAATCTTCTTCTGCCACGTCGGCGCCTTATAATCCCTACTCTTTTCTTCCAGCGCATCGTCGAGGTCCATCAGCTTTTGCGATCGTGCATCAGCCTCGTCCTGTTCGCTCATAGGACTAAGGATCTTCATGGGACCCTCAGAAACGATCGGCGGCTGTTGTAGTTGGCGGCGTGCTTTATTCGAACTAGCAGTCGCTTTGGGGGATGAGGCAGTCGAGCTCGGTGTGTTGTGTTTAATCTGGTTCCACACGAATTCCAGCTCCGTGACGAGTTCAATGGCATCACTGCAATGTCATTGTTAGCCGTGCTTGTTCTGCTCCTCTCTCCTCCACCGACCTCTGTCTCTTCGTGTAGTATAATTCGGGGTGGACTGTGGTCCCGGAGGCGGTCCCACGTACGTCGTGTTGGCATATCGATACATGGTCTCGACGAGAGCCTCGACATATCTCCGTTTTGCCTCAGTCCGACTCAGACCTTTTTGCACATTCCATGCATCCCACTTATCTCGTTCTCTGCGAAGCTCTTCATCTGTGATAAAGGGCCCGGCGGTGGGCTGCTCCATGACGCCGTCGACATCCCCCTCCATTGCTTGCTTGTATAGGCCATAGAGACGTAGCCGGTCTGAGGGCGGCGGCCGCGAGGCACCCGTCTTGGGGATCTTTTTGACGGTATTGAGCGCATGGACGAAGACTCGGTCTATGAAAGGGTTGAGAACGCGATATTTGTTAGCATGAGGAAGTTGGATGATTAATTCAATTCGTTGAGGAAAGGCACCACATACCAACCGAGTCGGCCATGCTGTAGCAATAGACACAGCCGTTCTGCCCGCGCCTAGGCGAAGCCTCTGCTCTACTTTGCTTTCTCCTTCGCCTCCTCAAGGCAGTTCCCGCACGATTGAGCCGCCGGCCACTCCCTGTTGACGAGATATCAAGGGGACCTTTAGTGGCGCCTTTCGTCAACAGGGTTGGTCGGTGGCCTTAGCGGGAATAGCTTTAGAACAAGTTCCTTGCGGAGGACAAAAGAGACAGATATGATTGCGATGAATTGGGGGAGTTTCAGGATTGGATACGAGGCAGTCTAGGCTGTTATGATGATGAAACAAAGGCGATTGAGACGGTGGTTTATGACCCGTCTGATGGCCGATGGACGGGCCCATTCGGACTGGAGAACTTGCCGAGGTCTGCAGGGCCCAGTGGGTTCATGTCGCATCTGGCGCCAGCCCCATTCGGCGACAAATGCTTCAGTCAATGCGCTCGTAGGGTTCGCGCGTTCAATTGCATATGGTACGTACCTACTTCATCGGTCGGTCATAACGAAATGCAATCGCGTTCCGTCGCGTTTGAAACGATGTCCTGCATCCTTCGTTTTACTTGATGCCCCTTGTGCTAGCCAAACTTGGCTCAATGCGTTTACCCACTGTTCCAGCTGAACCTTCTCCTGTTCTCGCCGCTCGGCATCTAGAAGCAGGCTCTGTATCGTACACAAAATTATACTTGACAACTGCGGATGCACCGCCAATACGGAGTAGAAGTACGGACTTCCACTGACGAAGTGCAGGTTGTGTATTGCGTGCTGGTCCAGGGCGACCGATCTCCCAAATCGATCGAAGCAGCAAGGTGATCGTTTTGTTCACAAACGACAGTGCCCGTCGCGTTGAATCAATGACTCCTAAAGATACGCCAGCAAACGAAGAACTCACCACCATGATGTGATATCGCTCATATATTAATAGCAGCAAGTTGGCGCTTGCTGTTGCTGACATTCCTAAACTCAGCTCATGATTCCGGATGCTGCTTTACGTTCTCCCCACTATCCTCGCGCATCTTTTCCTTCTTCGCGCGATACAACTTCATCAGCTTCTTGTTCTCTAGAGCTGCTGCCGCGGCCCTCTGGCCAGCCTCCTTTTTTCCCAGTGCGGTCCCCCAGCCGAGCAATTTATTTCTCTCCCCCCATCCATCAAGATAGACGCCTATTGTAAATAAAGGCAGTCCCGAGTGCTTGTCTTTCGCGGGCCCTGGCATATCCTCATACCGCAACTGAATCCCCTTTGCACCGATATGAACTCGCAGTTGATCTTTTGCGCAGAGTTGAGTCATCGGCGTACTTGTCTCTGCTTCCCGCTTCTTCTCCTTCTTCTCGTTTTGCACAATTTGCTCTTTGAGAGTCCTGCCAAACAAGCTTTTGAGCCATGACACCGTGTTCTGCAAGCCATTTTCAGGGTCGGAGATGACGGCAGCAGCTACATATGCCTCAAACATGTCGGCATGTATTTTGGTAATGTCCTTGTCGTTTGATTTGCCTTGCCCACGGAAAAGATGAGCGTCTGGCGGCAGCTGTGCTCTGGCGTCCAGACCATATTCACGAAAATACCCCGCAAGGTTCCTGTTGCGGACCACAAGCTCTCGAAGTTGTGATAATTGCCCTGCGGGAACGCTTTGAAATGTTTGATAAATGAGCATCGACGCCGTCAGTTCCAGAAAGGCATCTCCTAGCCATTCGAGGCGTTCGTAGCTGGGCCCCTGAGTTTTCATTCCAGGGTGACGAAAAACGGTCTGCTCAAGTTCCGCGTCCAAGATTTTCGGTATTGGCGGAAGAGCCGCTGTAATTTCTGATGATACCCAAGGAGTTACTTCGCGTGTCGTGGGAACAGGTAAAGAGCGAAGGCCAGGTGGTTTATGATCGATCCCGTTATTCTCAGTACTGGTTCGTGCCAGGCTCTGTCTTTTGGAATCGTGTCCATCCTCACCGTCCAGACTTGGCGCTTGTCGTTTTGACATGATCTCTGCGTAAGTTTTTTATCAGATACAAACTCACTCAAATGTGAGAACTGTGATCAAATCTTCCGCTCTTGAAGACACAACGGACTTTTGAATGGGTAGATTCGAGGCAGGAACTATTTTTAGGCTTCAGATGATTCGGGAACGGCTCTGACCTTTTTGTTCTGGCGGTGACTTACCTACCTGGTAAAGCGTGCGCCCCACACAGGCAGGACCAATCAAAAGCCGCAAAGTATGGCCTGCACTCCTTCAATTAACGTCAGTTGATCTTGTCGCCTAAAAAAAAGTGTCGAGTTTCCAGTGACAATCTCGTCTGCCATGCCAAGATGAGTGTTCCTCGAGCGCGACTTTTGGATCTGATGAAGGTACGAAGAATAACAGCCCATTTCACGAAGTACATCGCTGATCGACTCGCAGGCGCGATGCCAGGTCTTCGCGACAAACTTCAATCCTGAAGGTGTGCGCATGGGCAACAAAGTCCTGCGCCAACGATTGAGAGGCCCGTCCCTCGTAACCTACTATCCGCGAAAGGTAGCGACTGTCAAAGATCTGAATCGAGAGTTTGGCCCTTACCTAGAGACATGGGATGATGCGGAACAAGACCGACTCGAGTACATCGAGGAGTACGTTGATAATATGACAGAGATCAAAGCATCATGAGGAGAGATGGCTGACGGATTGTACACAGATTGAAGAAGCGTGGCAAGGGTGCGCCGAAGAAGAAGAGGGGCCCTCCTAGTAGTATGTACTCAAACCGAAAGTTTTGCGTTGCGAATTGTGCTAATGCTTCACAGATGAGAAACACGGAAAGAAGCGATAAATGGCTCCAGCAGATCGAATCTCGGGCTGTGGATGAACGAGCGAGGGCAACGCGCGGTGCCGTAAACACGCAGAAAACAAGCGAGGATAACGAAAGCTCGTGTCGGCGATTCAAGGGCACTCAGCTGTCACAGGGCGATCGGAGAATATTGACTCACGAGGCGGAGTTTGTAAATCTATTGTACGAGTTCCCCAAACGACGATGGCTTTGGAAGAATCAAATAGACGTATTTATGTCTGCGAAACTTGCACATTATATACCACAGACGCAGCGGGCTATTTACACCTTAAGGCATGTGTCTGGAACACGATGGATGGTGCGGCGCAAATCCGTTTCCACAAAACAAGTAACTTATCACCTTCAGGTTCGTGATAGGATGAATTGGAAAGTCGCAACATGCTCAAGACGTCTTTCACTTCTCAAGTGTCGTTTTTGGTGCCTGGACTAACGCCTTTCAATTTATCTCCCTTCCACCTGCCCCCCCGCCAATTGCCAGGTGCATGCGGCTGCTCAGGGCTTTCCCCAGGTTGGACGGAACGCATTTACTAATTACAAGTCTTGGCCTCGGGATCTCGCCTGTCCCATCGTCTTTCCCTTTCGTCATTCCAATTGCTCATTAGCGATGATAGGTGCTCGCTTGACACTCGATTCCTGCCATTTATTTCCCCGCCATTTCCCTCTAATCTGTTGCACGGAGTTGAAGACAGGCTGTTCAGGACTTGCCGGCACCTGCCATTTTCTTTCTCCAGTCGTTCTTTCGTCACTTCAATTCAGCCAACATATACTGCAGCCATCTTCAGTCAGAGCCATTTCTCCCCTTCATCTGCTTTGTCTCTCTTCCTCCGTTCCATCTCTTCTAATTTCTCTGCACCCACTGTCTTGGTTTTCCCACGTCACTTCTGTCTGCGATCTAACAGGTCTGTTTTTTTGAGTGAAATCTTCATAATCTTATTGGCTGTGCCTCGGTCGAAGAGAGCACAGTGGCTGTTATTTATTCCCTTTTCAATACATTTCAGCAGCTTTGGTCTGCGTCATCTCCAAGCCCGACTCAGTATGGCCGCCTCCAATTTTCGAGGCTCTCCCCTTCAACGTACCGGCATCATCAATGGGACTTGTTTTCAGGAAGACTCTTCCCAGCCTGGCAGTGATAGGCCATCACCTGTCCAGCAAAACAAAGTACGTGTCACAAGTCTCGCCCCTTGCTACGTGTTGTGTTGTTTACAAACCGAGTACCCTTCGATCGATCCCTGCCTTGCACATTCAATAAAGCTTACAAGTTTCCGCTTAGGGAATCGGATCACCATATCAGGGACAAAGCATTCATGCGTTGACGTCATCAAAGCTGGCGAACAAAAATGGCTCCAAGGTTATTATTGCAAAACGTCTCCAGCAGAAACAGAAGACTTTGAATCTGACATGGTTGATGAAGCAGGAATTTACTGATACTCGCAACACGAACGATACCTACCCAATGGATAAGCTTTTGGCAAGGCTGTCAGAGCAAAAGGCAATCCTCACCCAGCAGAGCGAAGCCCTGAGGTCTGGGGATGACGACACCCCCGTGTGCCAACGGATGCAAGCTCACACATCGTCTAGCAACTCTCTCCCCATCACGCCAGCCACAGAGGGTTTCTCGTCTACAGCTCCCAGCACTCGCCCGGCTAGTGCCACCTTGGAAGAAGCTCGTCCTGAATCTGACGAAGTCCTGAGGTTAAAGCTCCAGCTTGCACAGGCGGAGAACAAAATCTCCATACTCGACCAGGAATTGGCCACTCGTCCCCCTACAGGAGGTGACCTTGACGCGCACCCCATACAAATGACGCGGAACCTGGGCACAGTAACTCGTGAGAGCGCTTGGTCCATGGTGGACGATGACCAGTCAGACACAAGCGAGAACCTATCTTCGACCGCTTTTTGCAGAGCCAAGGGAATCTGGGGCAATACGAAGGCGCAAAATTCCACCAACAACGGGTCTCAAGGTGCAAATAGTCATGAGCCTCTACCAGGAACCTGGCTGGGAAACCGAACCTTCAATGCGGGATTTTCTGAAGCAGCTGCTCACTATCAGATGATGGATGGATATCGTGGAGATCGCTTGAGCCCAGAATCGGACCTTGTGATGCGTCAAGCTGCCAGCCGTAGACTCCCCCGGTACGATCATCGAGTCAGCAACTCCCATCCTACTGCCAATATGGGATACAACCCTATGGGTGGAGGACCAATGCCCCCATACGAGGCCATGGGAGTAGGAGCCATGACATCGGGTTCATTGGCTCCGCCTCCTGGACTAGGTGCTCTGGGCATCGGGGGTTATCCTGGTTACCAGCAACAGCCCCTTGGAACACCGCTGTCTCCCCATGCGTCTGAGTTTACGTCCAAGACAAGCTGGAAGAATGAGGTGAGTCACTTTTGCGAAAGTTTTGATCTTCTCTTTGACGCGCGAAGCAGGCACTTGCTGCGGAGGGGCCGACCTACCTGCCCCCTACTGAGCCTCTGAATTATCGTCGTCTTCTCGATCGCAATGTGACGTGCAATTGGAAATACATTGTCGACAAAATTGTGTGCAATAATGATCAACAAGCCTCTATATTCCTTCAGCAGAAATTAAAAGTCGGCACTCCTGATCAGAAATACGACATTGTTGAAGCCATCGTGGCACAGGCGTATCCGCTGATGGTGAACCGATTCGGTAACTTTCTCGTCCAGCGGTGCTTTGAGCACGGAACACCAGAGCAGGTCATTAAGATTGCTCAGGCTATCCGGGGCAACACGCTCAATTTATCCATGGATCCATTTGGATGCCACGTGGTGCAAAAGGCGTTTGACTCGGTACCGGAAGAGTACAAGGCCGTCATGGTGCACGAGCTCCTTCGCCGCATTCCTGAAACAGTTATACATCGATATGCATGCCATGTATGGCAGAAGCTATTCGAGCTTCGATGGACCGAATCTCCGCCTCAAATTATGAAATACGTCAACGAAGCTTTGCGAGGCATGTGGCATGAAGTAGCTCTGGGGGAAACAGGGAGCCTTGTTGTGCAGAATATTTTTGAAAATTGTTTGGAGGAAGACAAGGTAAGTCGACTTGATTGGACAGGGTCGTTTGTATCGGTTCACCGGCTAATCCGTTCCGTCTTCTTTTCTCGATTAGCGCCCCTGTATCGAAGAGGTTCTCGCCAATATTGATATCGTGGCTCATGGTCAGTTTGGCAACTGGTGCATTCAGCATATTTGCGAGCACGGGGCACCCCCAGACCGCGGCAGGGCCGTTGATCACGTCATTCGCTATGCAGCCGAATACAGTACCGACCAGTTTGCGTCCAAAGTGGTGGAAAAGTGTCTGAAGATTGGCGGCGGCGAGTTCCTGGGCCGCTATCTCGACCGCGTGTGTGAGGGTCGCTTGGATCGGACTCGAATTCCATTGATTGATATCGCGAGCGATCAATATGGCAACTATCTCGTGCAATGGATACTGAATAATGCCACGCCTCAGCATCGAGAGGTAGTGGCAGCGCATATCCGCAAGCACATGGTGTCTCTCCGTGGTTCCAAGTTTGGGTCCCGAGTTGGCATGCTTTGCACGAACCATGCCGTCACCACTCGACCTGGTCCTGGCGTCGGTCCTGGGATGAGCGGCGGGAGAATGTGTCCCGGTGCACGATTTGGGGGAGCATATCGTTAATGTTAGCAACGAGATGTTTGAGAAGCGGTGTACGGGTACAGAGCTGCGCTCGTGTTTTTATCCAAAATCTTGAAGTCATTATCGCCTTTGCATAATATAGGAATTTTGCTTTATTTGCACCTCGCTATGTTGTCTTGAATGTGACCTCTGGAAATATGGAAAGAAAAACGCCTTTGATATGCATGACTCATGATTTAAAGCAGGTGGGTGAAGAAAGAACATCAAGATCTCGCGCTTTCTACGGGAGAGACTGGCCCTGCCGAATCTGTATCAAGAGATGGAAATTCTGCGTCGAGAGCGTCGGGGAGACTCAAATCTACAGCCTGTTGAGTGGTTTCCTTCTCCCATGGCTTCCTTGGAGCAGCCCGCGCCCCTACAGGCTTGACGGACTGAAGGGAGAGTAAGCAGGATGAACACTCTGAGCCGGACGGCGATCCTCATTGGAACAAAAGACTAAATGGGCGTTGGTGAAAGCACTTACGGCATCTCTGGCGACAGTATTGGGTATCTGCCTTATACCGGGGATTTCCTTACCCTCCGACAGTAACTGTAGCATTTCGGCAAATCCCACAGGATAACTCGGTTCACCAGCCGCAGCCTCGGCACCCGCTCTCCTATCAACATAGAGATCCGCCTTAGGAGCCGCCTGCTGCCACGGCAGCAAAGATTCCGTCGCGGTAGTAGCAGCGCCAGTGGCCTTACTTGATGGCGACGACGACGACGATGCCAAATACTCATCCGGTAGGACTTGAGGCGGCGTGTGGTGCGGATTCCGGGCCAGCCAGGCTGTGTATCTTGCGAAGTCGATCTGTACGCCTATGCGCTGGGCGTAGTAGAAGATGCGGGCGTGGATGGCCATGTCGGCTGAAGAACCCTTGGCTGAAGAGGAGGAGTCCCGGGGGCCGAGAATGGCGGAGAGGCCGGACTGGACTTTTGTATTAAAGAGGGGGACTTTTACATGTACCATTTTTATGCCTTGCGGGAGGAGGGAAGATTGAAGGGGAAGAAGGGGGGGTTACTGAGTGAGAGGACACTGGAATCGCAAGGTGCTAGTTGGGGATTAGGTATGAGGCTTTGGACATACCAGGAATGACTTGTCCTTTGTCCAGGGGTAGGCATCGAAGGCGTGGAATATATCGTCATCGGTTTGGAGGGAGCGGATGCGGTCGGCGCCGGAGAGGGAAGGGGGGGGTTGGAGGGCCATGGGAAGAAAGAGGGGGGGTGCCGCCGGGGGGAGTCAATGGCGTGGTGGAAGTTGAGATTGATGTCGCTCTGATGAACTTGAATTTATGGGGGTGAAGTTGGGCGATGCGATGCGAATGAGTGAGTGAGTGTCAAGTTAGTGAGTGAGTGTCAAGTTAGTGAGTGAGCAACAAGGGACTTGGGAAGTTGGGGCTTGGGGATCTGGTGGGGCGTGCGATGCGGCCCGGGAATAACGTCAATTGGAGTGGATGGGGCCAGGGAATCTGGGGTTTCGGTCCGGCAAGCTGCAGCAGCATAATTGTCAATGATGCGCAGTCGCGGATACATATGTATACTGGTTTGCTTTTGAAGAAACAGCAACATGAAAACACCCGATTCTCGTTCACGCAACCCGGAATTAAGTTACAACAAAGTCAACGTGGGATTTGAATTGCCGCGTGGGCGTACAAGGGCCTACATTGACTCTTAAGAGCATCAAGCTGCGCTCAAGTTCGTCTCAGTGCTTGTGCCGCGGCAACATCAACAAGGCACGACTCTCTGACACTACTCATAAGTTTCACCATGTCATCGAAACGACACATCAAATATTTGGCCGGCGTTGTGAGCCTATTCCGGCTACATATGTGCAGGATTGGAAGAACTCAGAACTCTGATGTAGGTACCGTATCTAGGTACTGTACCTATGTACATGTGTGTAATGTACATACCTCTTGTACCTGTGCAACGAAATGAGAACACGTGACTTGCATGACGCGTCGGACTCGCATAGACCCCTTCAGTTTTGCCCATCTTTGGCGCGCTCTAGCGTAGCTTCGCGTCACTGCATTTTGACAAGCTGTTTGTAGTATTTTTGCTGCTTCACATCATTCATCTTACAAGGCGACCGTGTTTTTCGGCACAAAAGTTTTGAGTATCAGATTTTACCACGCCGAGTGAGTCCGCTGCGACATCACTTATTTTGTGCCTCCGGGCCCCATGTCCGACAAAACCTTACCATCAAGCCAACAACAATCGTCGATATGGATTCAGCTGCTCGTGAAGCGCGTCTTACCGCCCGGGAGCGGGATACCGACGAGTCGAGGTGCCTTATGGCCCTTCTCCCACCAGAGATGAAGTACCAAATCATGTCTTACATCAGCACACAGCAGTCGCTTTCTCGCCTAGGCCAGAGTTGCCGAGCTTGGTATGGTCCCGCTACTCAGGAACTTTACACCAGGGACGCCGAGGAGCACGGTTCGTTCGCGATCAAATGGATGGCTGCCCATGCAGTTGACGAGCAGACAACTGACTCCGCGCTCAGAACTCTGGAGACTTCTCGTCGGTGGGGAGGCCAGATCGACGCTATCCAGCGGGGTCTTACAGAATGGGAATCATTATGGGATATTGGCATGTTGTACGAGGATCTGTATGAAGCTTCGACTGCCCTACATTCTGCCATCGTCTTGCAAAATTTGCGCCTCACGGAAACTTTGCTGGATATGAAAGCGAGTCTCAGAATCCCTGGCTTACCCCTGCTCTGGAAATCAATTGGCTCAAAGAAACTCTTGCGAAGATTCAGATACTTCCAGGAAATGTTCGAGGATTGCACTCTCGGCCCTGCGTTTCCTATTTTCCTGGCCTTTCTACAGAGCGATTCGGACATGTGCAAGCTACTTATTGAACATGGAGCCGGCCGTGAAGCCACGCTCGTCAACACCATCACTGGCCCCAAAGCCATATCTATCCTGCACTTCGCGGCTGCCGACCGTACCACGGATTATCGCCAGTGGCAATGTCTTTTTCACGAATTTCGCGAATATATCGACGAGCCCTGCCCACGAAGAGATGAATTCACACCACTTCACATTGCCCTGGAGAGCCGCTGCACCCAAGCTATGGAGATGGCGGTGGAGTATGGGGCAGATAAAGAGGCAAGAGATGGTTTCTCATGTACGCCTCTGTCCATCGGCATTACAGCAATCCCACACGACGAGGACGCGGATCCGGAAATACTTGACGAGCGCACAATGTGTTTTCGAAAATTCGTGGAGTTGGGAGCCAGTGTCAATCCAGAGGGAGACTCTGTCCTAGTGCTTGCCGTGCAGTACTATGCCCCCTATGCCTTCGGCCACCCTCTCATGAGGCACCTGATCTACTTCCTCCTGGACCACCATGCAGATATCCACGGAACCCTCGGTCCGCGAAATACAAACGTGTTGAACGAAATAATCAAGACTATTCTCCTTATCAAACATAAAGATCCTCCGACGCAAGAGTTACTCAAGGAGTTGGTGATCGACTTGGTCGATAGAGGTTTTAATCTCACAATACCGGCGCCGGGATTGCCTTCACCATTGTACCTCGTCTTAGATAAGTGTAGTGCCCGAGAAAAATGGCTTTTCGACTTGCTCTGCGAGAAGGGCGCGACAATCCATGAAGGCGAGGTGGACGCAGCCTTTCTTGACTGGTGTGGGTCTCCACGACTGTGGAGGACGAACAAATACAATGCGTGGTGGAAACATCGAGGGCAGGAGGACAAGCTCTTCCTCAAATGGTGTGAGCACCCTCACAACGCCTGGTGGTGGCAGCACGTCAAGCAGATATCGCCTCTCGCGGTCTCACGAGCTTACGGAATGGCGTTGAACAGACCCAGACAACTCTACAATATACTTACACACCTGCCCCTTCCTGCACCATTGAACGACATTTTAATCGTGGCTGCCTTCCAAGCCAAGCAGCTATGGAGCTGGAGACTAGTTGTGCAACGCAAGTTTGAGGACAATTTTCTCGCTACATGGTCTTCCGACTTCGAAGAAAATATGATTCATCTTACGGTCCGTAAATACCATGCTCATAGCAGCTACTCAGCCGCAAACGCGATCCGGGATGTTTTGCACTTGAGGGACAAGGGTGTGAACATGACCTCGCAAAACGATCTTACACAAACTCCACTGGAACTTTTGTTGAGATTGGGTAGGCGCAAGGATGACTACATGGAATTTGTAGCGATTATGGAGGAGGAGACGCACAATCAATCCTGAAGACGACTTCTGAAGGTGACGACTTTGAAAGACGACCTTTTTGGAGCTCATAGGAGTGATTGGCCTTTCTGCTCTTAAATTCACAGGAAAAAACATCACGACATCGACGCGCTTGCTTCTGAAAGTGGCCTTTTCTTCAGATTTGGAAGCTGTTTCGTATTGTGGGTACATTGTCAGCGCTGTCGACATCCAGCCTAATAAGCCCGATTTCACGTGCGCCGCAGAAGACCTATTCAACCCGAATTCCCGGTAGACACTGGACTCTCGATTCGAAACAGCTTTCCAATCCAAAGTAATATCCTGCTGGTAAAAGAATTGGTCCGATCGGATGCAATGAGTAGGCACGGATCGTATGTTGATGTTTTCATCAGCAGTTTTTCACAATCACCACTTTATGGTGTCGCCGAATCGGGCACGCATTGGTGGGCAACATACTCGGCACACCACTTGGAAAAACTGCTGATGAAAACAACAACATATGATCCATGCCTACTCATTGCATCCGATCGGACCAATTCTTTCGAAGCGGAAGCAAATGCATGGACCGTGGGACGAGTGATAGATTTTCTCAGTGCGGGCGCGTCCGAGACTGCTGTGTGTGACCTGATGAATGAACGGGGAAGCGTCGTGCATGGTGATGTCAGGGTCCTTCTCTGTGACACCGCGATGAGTGGTCTGATGCAGAGGTGAAGCAGCGTCGGGCATGCTGGTTTCCGATTTGTCGCTCTAAGTGCTGGCGTATGTTAGCTTGTACGTGCCGGTCGGGTTCTTATCGCTGTCTTGGGCTGGTCGGGCTGGTGTAGGTGCTTGTGATGTCGGCTGTTTTACCGTTAACTTTGTCATCTGCTGTATCATCTGTTGCCGACTGTCGCTGCAACAGTTGCGCCTGATGGCCCATTGGTCACGTGACCCTTTAGTCGGTGGCACGGAGTATGTAGGTACATTAGGTAGGTACCTACCTAGTACATATCTGCATCGGATTTGCGCGATTCCAACAACTCGCCTTACGGGTTAGGGGAACGCGTGATTTTGCGATGAATAAAAGAGCTAAGCAAACATTGTCGCATACGTTACATTAGAGTCGCACTAAGATGGTGATGCCGAAGCTCGGAGCTTGTCATTTGTTGGTGAGGCGGCCACCCCGCGCGCCTCCCCGCGATGGTGCCGACTTGGCACGCAGTAGCGCTTCGCCTCAGACAACACATCAGCTTCATCTGACGACGCACTTGTGCCGTCTACCATCTACTTCCCTAACCCTTCTGCTCCTTTATCTTGACTCCTGGTCTGCCGTTTTTTATCCTCATCGTCCCTAAACCTGATCGCAAATCCTATGCTCGCCAGGGAGCCAGAGTCGTACTTTGTCACGTAGCGGCGTCACCCTTGGGGCAAAATCGAAGTCTCGTGACCTGTCTCTCCCTCCTCGTCTTCGTACGCGACCTCCCGTGGGATTTACATAACGGTAGTCCCAGCCCTCCCAAGTCGCCGATCCAATGCATCAAACAGCCCTCAGAGCGTTTCGGACATCAACATCATACTTCAGCGCCGTCCGCAACCTCCCACGAACCTCACGAGCCCTGCGCCGAGGCACCGGCCCGCTCGCCAGCCACTCGACCACCGTCGCCCATGAGCCTCTGAGGTCGTCTATGTACTTTCGTCGCCTGCCCGTGACTCTCGTGTCCGGCATTGCCGTCGGCTACGGCGCCTGGTACTCGTACAATTTGGCTAGCTCGAACAGCGCTCAATCCGTGGCCCATAGCTTCGCCTCGCCCTTGACTCAGGGTGTCGATGCTCTTCCCGCACTAAACGCCCTTGTGGTCGGATTAGACGAGCTGCAGCAGGGTACCGTAGTAGGCAAAGTGCCCATCTCGAAGCCTACGGCGGATGGCGGCCGCAATGTGGAAATGTTGAACTCGGACCAGGCGACAGAGAAGCTGCGGCGCATGGAACAGTCCTTTTCGGTTAATCGTGGCCAGGGTGTGACGAGATATGATTTGGTGCAGTTGCCGAGTAATGATCCCATCGAGGATGATCACGCCGAGAAGATTGTTGTAGTACCGGGTCGTTCTGCCAGTGCGGAGGGAGCACAAAGCGACTGGATGTTCTGGGGCGTATTCGATGGCCATTCGTGGGTGAACCCTTTTTCCAGTGAATTTCTCTTTTTCAAATGAAGCCATTCCACTGATTGTCGTTGATGGGGGCTTGTTTTAGCGGCTGGACCACATCAGCAACGTTGAGAGAATGCCTCATCAGCTACGTCGCGCGAGAGCTTAACGAAACATACAAGTCCGCCAAGACAAACTCACCCCCCAATGAGGCCATCGATCTTGCCATCAAGACAGCCTTCAACCGCCTAGACCACGAAATCGTGCACAAGAGCGCAGAAAAGGTCTTCAAGGCCAGCTCTAAAACCGTGGCCGCTGAATTGCTCCAACCCGCCCTCTCGGGTTCTTGTGCCTTGCTCTCTTTCTACGACAGCCGAAGTAACCTGCTCCGCGTAGCCTGCACAGGCGACTCCCGTGCCGTTCTCGGCCGCCGCTCCGATTCGGGCAAGTGGACTGCCACAGCTCTCTCGGAGGACCAAACGGGTGGCAGTCCGGCTGAGGCAGCGCGCATGCGCAAGGAGCACCCAGGCGAAGAACACGTCGTCCGCAACGGCCGTGTCCTTGGTGGACTCGAACCAAGCCGCGCTTTTGGCGATGCCTTCTACAAATGGAGTCGCGAGGTATCCAGCAAGCTCCGCAAGAACTTCTTTGGCCGGACTCCCTCCCCGCTGCTCAAAACACCCCCCTACGTCACGGCAGAGCCCGTCGTCACAACCACAAAGGTCAACCCTTCAAACGGCGACTTTCTCGTCCTCGCGACAGACGGTTTGTGGGAAATGCTTACCAATGAAGAAGTTGTAGGCCTGGTAGGCCAATGGATTGAAACTCAAGCTGCCACCGCCACGTCTTCTTCAGCATCCCCCTTTGAAGCGGCCTGGTCCAAAATGGTTGGTTCCATTTCCAAGAACAAAGCTCTCCCCGTTGAACAAGCCGAGCCCTCTGCCTCATCCTCTTCCCAAGACGGTCAAAGAGTGCCCATCCGGCTCCAGCAATGGGGCATAGACCCCATGGCAAAGAACCGCTTTACCGTCAAGGATAGCAACGCTGCAACTCATTTGGTCAGAAACGCGTTAGGTGGCGCCGACGACGAGCAGGTGCGCTCGTTGCTTACTCTGCCTGCCCCGTTTGCAAGACGATACCGGTATGTCTGCGTAAATCCAATCTTCTACTCCTTGAACTGAGGCTTCTACTGGACGTCTCATCTCAACCATCTTCTTCACACCTTCTACCATGCCCAATATGATACAACCACAGTCCATTTGCGTCTATTCCGACCCCCTTTCTTCCAACACAGAGCCCCACCATTACAGATTCACTAACATCTCCCCCTTCCAGAGACGATCTCACTGTCCAAGTCATATTCTTCGGCGACGGCCCCATAACAGGCCAAGTCACCATCAATCTCGACGCCACAGCCCCTGGTGTTAAACCGAAGCCGAAGATCTAGTTGAACAGTAGGCGTTGTAACTTCGATTCTGACTCCCACTGCCACTCCGTTCCTATCTCCTTGCCTCTTTTCTCCCGCCTAGCCCCAGCCGCCACAGCGCCCCTGTCGGTTCTCGCCATGGACTCATTTGGGGAATTCCTCGCGGGGTGCGCTATGATGGGTGCTGCTGCTGCGGCGACTGCAGCAGCGACGGCGGTGTACATTTTTCGTTTCTGATATCATTGTCTCGAGAGCCGTGGGGCTGCCCTGGTGTGAGAATTTGCCTCAACCATTGAGCGATTTTGAGTTGGTGGTGTTCTCGAATGAAGATGAAGGGGAGGGACTGTATATGTTCATGTGGCAACTGGCAGCGAATCGTGGCAGCGTTGAGAAAGCGTTTTCAAAGCGGGCAGGTTTTGTTTACTTTTGTAGTTGCGCTGGAGTTTCAGGGATTAGTCTTATCAAGCGAAAAAAGGAAAAGCAAAGAATGATTAGGGAGATGGGACGAACGGCGCGGGCACGAGTACGCTTGCTTCGGTCTTGACAAGGTAGACCCGTGGAGCAGCTATGGATGTCAAGGGGAAGCAGTGCATCGATATTGTTTGGTATCATTTCATATTGTAAGCTCTATTGATACCACTACCGCCCACCATACTGCTCAAAACTACTGCTACAACAAATACTGCTGCTACTACTGCTGCTGCTATCCCACTACTATACAACAACTGTATGCCGTGATCCCCACCACCACGACTCACCCGCCGAGCACTTCCCGCAGGACTAGTATCCCCAGCATGCATGTGACAGCACCTTCATAAACAACGGCTTCTCCTGCATCACACACCGAAAGGCAGCCCGGAATGAAGCAAAGAGACATTTGGACGTGCAAACGATCGAGGCCCCGCCCGTGTCGACTAGACATAGACATCCTGAGGCCAGAGTAGTTTTCTCGTCCACAGGCAACGCAGCATGGCGACCAGGACGCTCATCCAAGCTACGATGAGACAGACAGTCAGGACAGCACCAAAAACATGAACGGCTTTGTTGTTGAAGACGTCGCCCATGGTTTCTGTGGCGACGACCTATTATTTGTGGTTTGGCAAGGACATCAGCCGGCCCGTCAGTTAGTTGATATTATTTGTCCCAGTTTTGGGGGGATATAACTGGCTCTGCGTGGCTTTGCGAGGCTTTTACTGCACATGTATGTATGGATGAGTACGTACCAAGGCTGTGTTGGGAAACACAAATGACCACCACGTCATCTGAAATGGTAAAGTCTGGCCGGCGCGTGTATACTTCCAGAGGGACCCTATGGAGACGAGAAAGAACCACATGGCGAGGCCCCAGAGCCATAATCCCACTAGTACGGATACCACTTTGATCACATCAGCTGTGACGGTCGTGTCGAGGAAGTGGTCAGGAATAATGGCCTTGGCTTGACTTCCGAGTTGCACTGTCAATGTTTAGTCAATACACACAAACATACATAAGCGGGACGGCATGTGCGTACCGATTCCAGCGGCCGTGAATGCAAATGGTCCAACAGAGATAAACTAAAGCAGTTAGCCTCGACGGCGCGACGGTAGAGCAGATTTTCTGCATGACTAGGAACAGTCTCACCACTCCAGGTCGCTGCATGTCTCGAGGCAGCTTCTGTGTCATGAGACGGTAGATGAAGGCTGCTGAAATCATAAAGGCAATCAGACAGCCCGTGCCTTGCGTAGCGGTCGCGCACAGAGCTATGGCCGTTTTGTTGATGGAAAGAGGATGTCCAGCGACGTCTGCAGAGTCGATGAGATGTGCCGCGAAGGGACACGTGAGCAGGAGCGGATAGGCAGGGAAAACCCAGGTCGGGGTCATCATGTGGATAGGAAAGTTCCTGTCGACGTTAGGCCTGGGGCAAGAGAAAGTCGCATTCATACGTTTGGCACGTACAGGGTCGACCATAGGATGAGATACAAGCCAGCACTGGCTACAGCACTCAAGCCAACATAAATCCAGAAACAGACCTGCAACGTCTGTAACAGCCAAGGTCCGCAATGAGGAACCGCATACTCGCTAATGTTGATGAGGATCATGGCAATGCTGCGGGCAAATCTTCAGTCAACGCAACCAAGTAGACTTTACAAGACTGCTCACGAAACAAACTATCATTTGTTAGGTCTGGTTTTCATGACGCTTTCCAATTGTTCTCCACAGAAGTGGCAAGACTCACAAAAGCCGGTATAAAGAGTGATTCCACTTGGTCGGTAAAGGAGCTTGTAAAAGCGCCGGGACGCAGGTAAAACCGACACGACAGCAAGATACAGTTCATTACGAAAAGCGCTATGTTGAGAAGGCAAAAGCATAGGCCAAGAATGGTGATCCAACCAGCTCGGTAATATGCTATTACATGCTGTCAGCTGAGCCAGCTCGAACTTGAGGTTGAATGTTCCTTGTTCGTCCTATTCGGTCAAACTTACAGGCATGGAGCACATTGGCTACACCACCTGTCGCCATGGTCTGTACAGTCCCTCGTCTGTCAGTCCAGTTTGCTCTAGCACGAAGAATTTACCTGTACATGCGTACCATTGCGAAAAACGACCAATGATAGCATGCGATTCGATCTTTCAGTGTCACCTTCCCAGAAGGGCGCGCCTTCTCTATCTTTGACGTGATGTTCTGTATACTTGGCTGATTTGACACTGGAATTTGCCGACTGAAAGAGACCCGAGTACGCAGTGTAGGCGCGGAAGACGGCATGCTTGGTAGCATTACAGGTTGAGGCAGAGGAGACAAGTCGGCCACTTGTACACCCGTTGTAGGAGAAGACGATGAGAAGAAGGCAGGCCGGTGTTCATCGTAGGGAGAGCCATAGTCGTATTCAGGTGAGCCTTGGCAATGGTTGGGGGCATCTAAAACTTGGTCGCAGTTGTTGGTGGCCATATTCCTGGCTCCAAATCCTCCGGTCGTCGGGCCAGAAGCTTCGATACAAAGTATAGCACAACGAGCACGCTGGGCTCAACCTGGGCGAATGCCAAGTTGATATAGACCATGTGGGTGAGGAAGAGAATTTGATGCAGAACGATGGATCCGACATTAGCGAGAGGCATATCACATGCACCGTTACGGTGGACAGTCTCCTTCAGGCCTTCCACGTCTTCGATTTGTGTAAGTACGTCGAAAAACCGCGTAGTACTGGGCAAACTGAACGACGTTTCGTCGTGATGCTAGCCTCTAGAGTTTCGGTGCGAGGACTAGCTAGCTAGGGTTGTGCTAACTCCTGTCACCGGCGAGGCTGGAGGAGGTGCGATAAAGGGCCTAGGAAATGGATATCGAAACTTGATGAATCCTGATTTATGGCGGACAAAGATCCACAAGAGTACAGTAATTATTCGCCTGGTGTAGGTAGACGGCCCCGAAGGCTGATTGCTTGGGGGGTATGACGAGACGACGAGCTACGGGTTCGTGATCACACTCTTCCACGAAACGAGCGTATAAATTAATGCCGAGGCAGAGTAGTACTTGCGAATAAGGGGGTAGATAATCAAGGTAATGAGTAAAGGATGGCGAAAGAAGATGCGTAGGATGGATGCAATGGGGAGATGCCAGAATTGAAGTTGTTGCCGCAGAAGTTCTTGGGGTACTTGCAAGGTGGGGGCACTGGTACTTTATCTGGCTGGGTATGTGCTTGGGAAGGTAGGTACCTAGTAGGTAGGGCGGGATGCTTGGTGGCGTATTGTGAGTCGCAAACCGAGGATGATAAAATGTCCGACGTGCCTTTCGTCTTTCGTTCTCTTCCTCACACAACAGGACTTACAAGAGCAGTGACGCAACCGGCCTCGACTTCCATCTGCGACTTGAGAAGACCGAATCCGCAGCGATGGGAGTTTCGTTCCTTTTCTCTATGTGCAATGTGCATACCGTTTTCATCATCTCGTTCTAGCGTCGCTAAGCCCCTGCAGGCGCCTGTGAGCCCTGCAAAGGCAACTCCCGTCTTTCAATGGCCAGGAAGTGGCACGTGACGCTCGTCATCGCCATTTGCCATTTGTCCCCAATTGACGACGCGCAGCACTGAGGCCACGAAGCAGATTCAAGCCGGGAAATCTCGACAACTCACTCAATCAGCTTGTTGCCGTCTAGGTACTGCCGACGCCCTCAACAACAGCTCCTGCGCGACTTCAACGAACGACCAGGCTCAGGCATCAAGGCTGCCTACTCGGTGCCAGAACTGGCTGGCGGTCGCTTGGCCTCTGCCAGCATGCATCAATAACAACGCAGTCACCGACCTTGGCATTCATCACGAAAGACTCAAACCACTGCAGCTACAATGACATTCACAAACGCCCCTGTGACCAGATTGCTGGTTATTGGCCTCGTCTCTGCGTCTATTGCCGCCAGCATGCTCGATGTGAAGCACTACTTCTACATCTCCATCGACACGCATTTGTGGAAGTATCGACAACTGTGGAGGTTGCTCGCCTATCAACTATGCTATACCAACTCGACCGAGGTATTATTCGCCGCCATGTCACTATACAGTCTGAGAGTCGTTGAACGCATGTGGGGTTCGCGAAAGTTTGCGGTATGTTTCACCATAAGTCACACGTTTTCCTGAACAGGGCTCCAAAGGCGTACGGCAAACTGACATAGCGCTTCAAGTCGTTCCTGCTCGTCTCGTTCCTCTTCACCGCTATACTCCCGCCGATGATCATGATCACTCTACGACCCCTATCGGCCGGCTTCTTCAACTATATGCCTGCAGGTCCAACGCCGATTATCTTTGCCATTGTGGCTCAATACCACGCCATGGTGCCACACATATATAAATACCGCGTGGCTATGTCGCAGAGCACCGAGGCAAATGCATCGCCTGGTGTCACTCTGTCTGACAAGTCCTACTTATACGCTCTTGCTTTCCATCTGTCGCTCTTGCAATGGCCTGGTTCCATACTCGGCGCCCTTGTTGGCTGGGTCACTGGCAATGCATGGCGAGGCGGTGTTCTGCCTGCTTCGCTTGTTTCATGGCGGTTACCGGGTTGGATGGTAGGCCTCCGTTCTCACAGACGCAGCGCCGAGTTCGAGGGCTTGCGCAGGCGGCTCGAGGGAGAGAACGGGCCGTCCACTGGTGTATCATCTGGGATGCAGTCCGATGGCCAGCAGGCGGAACGCAGGAGGACCATGGGTCAGCAGATCGTGGACCAATTCCGGGAAGCTCTATAGTCCTTTTCAGTTTGCGCGTGGTGTGCGTGGCATAGATCGCATTAGCAAGCATTTTTTTAGGTGTATCATGGCACGGGGCCGGGTGTGTTTTCATAGCAAGACTAGTTTTCGGCCGCATGTTGTCGGAGGACGTGACTAGTGATGGAGTGTCTTTCCAAGATGAAGGTTACACGCATGTGGCAATTGAATGAATTCATCGTATTGTCCGCTCGACAGATTTGGTTCGATCTCACTTAGGTCACGTAAGGCCACAATGGCTTGTGTCTTGCCAAGCTTCGCAGGAGACGCGTCCGAGGAGTTCACGACGTTCAGGGACATTTTGTCCTCGTCCCCGCTCCCTCACGCGAAAGTTGAAACGGTAGCTTGAGTGCATGCGACTATAGAAATCTCTCGACAAAACGGGACGATGGATGGGCACGGCTGCTGACTGCTCGTGAGTCGTGCCTGCTCCATGGAATGGGGAAGTTGTCGGTGTATTGAGTGGATCCCAGTTCAACGCCCAGTACAGCAGTTCTCCGAAGTATTGCACAGGGTTGACTTGCTATTACCGGGAACCGCAGCAGAAATACAAGACGGGATCGGAAGTTGTCCACGTTCACCGTGCGGCGTGGGGGTGACATCGAGATATTGCCATCGCTCCCGCAGTTCAAGATGCGAGGCTTCGCACGATTGGCATGACATGTGATCGGCCAGACGGGGATTGCAGTGTGCACAGATGCACGAAGGCCCACTTCTTAGCCGCTTCCACCAATCGTATCGCTGTGCCTCGCTAGGCTTAGCTGCGACCGACAGGGAGATCGCTGCCCCCTTTTCCGCCGCGCCTCTCCAGCTTTCAAGACTCCCGAGTCCCGATCCCCGAGATTCACTGAACTACAGCCTCCTGGCCGCCTCCACCGTACCGTATGCCTCACGACATGACATGATCCTCTCCTACCGACCACCGCCATTGTAACGTCCTTTCTGCTCTCACTTGCCGCCGACCTCGAATGCTCACTCGGATCTTCTATTGCTCTAGCCAGTTACGACCCCGCTCTCATTTTTTTGGACGCGCCGAAATCTTTCGTACTCCGAGACAACCTTTGTCACTTTCTTTCCCTTTCTCTTCGTTAAATTTCTGGGGGGAGGGACGGGGGTTGCCGTTTTGCACACAACATCGCCAACGACTGGCCAACTCGCTTTTGAGACGCGTATTACACGGCCAAGGACACGAATGTATGAGGCGCTCGAGGGATCGCCTCTATAGCTTTACGGTTGCTCTCCTTCCTTAGTTGACTTTGCTTGTGCGTTTGCGCTTGCTTGGAGGACTTTGTTTTTCTTGGATACACTCATGAATATATACGTGTAATTGGAACGTAAAACACCAACACCACGGCGGCTACGGGGTACTATGAACAGGCAACCGGCGGGGAGGGCCCTCGATGACTACGGGGTTGCCAACCTGTCACCTCTTGCCTTGCGCCCCAATCATAAACACGACGAATACAGCCTGGACAGGACTATGAATGGGATAGTTCAAGATGAATCACGATATGACGAGGTACGATTTTCTTGCGCCACAGTCGGCGAAACGTCTATTCTTTTCCTACGAGATTATCACGTGCGTAGTGCTGATATGTTTTGTACATTCAAATAGACTTCCGATGCGACACCCACCCTGCGATCGCCGCAGGTTGATCTGAAGGATCCAATTCAGGTTCATTTACTCACCGAAACAGCGCTTTTGGATAGTCAGGGATTCGAGATCCTGTCCCAAGAGGAGGTGGACGAACTGAAGAAGCAGGCCGAACTACTCTCACAGCGCGTCGAATCAACGAGATCCAACCTCGCCATCCAATGCAAATATCGAGATGCCGCCGCGTCCATGGCCAGGCTTGGTCAAGGGGGCGGCGCAGACGACTATCAGTCCCAAGAATCCGAGCGCGAAAGGATCGAATGCGAGCGGAAATGCGATGAGCTGGCATCGGAGCTGCTCGAACTCGAAAAACGACTTCTCATCCCACATCGCAAAATCGTGGAGCACACGGCTGCCATTCTGCAGCTAACACACAAGGCGTCCAAAAAGAAGGCCTCACAGCAAAACGGGCAATCGCTCAGTGGCATTCCTGGCAGCCCTGAGAGCCTATATACATATTCCCACGGCCGAAACAGCTTGGATCAGATGGGCGACGAAACATACTTCGACGACTCTTCGGGCTATCAGCTCGACGGCATGGAGCGCGCCCGAAAGAATGCGATTGAGATCCCGCTCAAGTCGCCGATTCGCGAGCAAAACCAGATACGCGTGGAGCTGGATCGTTTGCGGGAGGAGAACACACAGTTGCGAAGCCAGACTGATGGGCTGTTGCAGAAGCTTCAGGGCCTTAATATGTCGTTACGGGAGACGATTGTTCGGTTCAACCCGGAAGTCAACGATGGCTATGATGAGCCACCAGAGATTTCCTCGATTCCGGACGCTAAGCTGGAGGACTTGCTCAAGAGCCAGACAGAATATCTCGAGAGCGGCTTGGTGGCGGTACAAGCCGAGCAAGAGTATTTTGCTGGCGGTAATCAGATAGGCGAACGCATCGAAACCATCAACTTGCAGCTTCGCGACCTTCTCATGATGTCTGACCCTCATTACACGCCCACGACGATCCCGCCAGAGTCAGACGTCAATGGCCAAATGGCGTATCTGGAAAAGTCCATTCGGAGCGTCGACTCGCAACTCGCTCGGGCCAACAGTTCGTCGTCGGGTGCAAACAGTGAGACGGGGCCTGTGCTCACCGGCCTATGGGAGTCAATCCAACGAGGATTCTCGGAAGCCAAGAAGCGCAAAGACGATCACCGCCGAGCCCGAACCGAAAAGGGTCTGCCCGAGGATGACGACGATGCATCTGATGATGAGGGTTTCGACACCGCAGAGCCCTACTCACTGGAAGCCTTTGCCGACAGGGTGCAATGGATGCATGCGCAGTCCTTGACTTTGAGAGACCAAAAGTACGTCCTCAAGCGGCAGATCAAGCAGCAGCGAGAACTCAACAACAAATCAGACGCCGAAAAGGACGAGGAACTGGCTCGCAAACAAGAGGATCTGGAGCAGAGCCAGGAGATGCTCAGCCGCGCGGAGCAGAGCGCCACAGACGTGCAAAGGATGCTGTCTGATGCCATGAAGGAACTGGAGGACGCCAGAACGGCAGCCGCTGATACAGTGGACGCAGCCGAAGCCAGCGTCCAAAAAAGGGAGAATAGGATTATCGAGCTCGAGGAGGCTCTCGCAGCTGCGCAGGACAGTCTAGCGTCGGCGGAAAAGGACCTGTCGGCGGCTCGATCGGGAACCAGTGGCACAGAAGAGAAGATTGCGGACATGACCGCGCAGATGACAGCTGTTGCTCAGGCGAAGAAGGCAGCCGACGAGAGAATCAAGGAGCTCGAAACAGAACTAGCGCAAGTCACTGCACAGGTGACAACGTTAACAAAGGAGAGAAAGACGGCGGATGGGACGACCAAGGAGCTCGAAAAGAAGCTGCTCGACATGACTGCACAGGTGGCAGCCGTGACGCAGGAAAAGAAGACGGCCCATGAAGCGAGCAAGAAACTCGAAAAAGAGCTTGCAGAAAACTCGACGCAGGTGGCAGCAGTAGCAAAGGAGAAGAAGAAGGCTGATGAGAATACCAAGAAACTCGAAAAGAAAGTCGCAGACATTACGGCACAGGTGGCAGCTTTGACGCAGCAAACTAAGACGGCTGACGAAACGACCAAGGAGCTCAAAAAGGAACTAGCGGCCAAGACGAAACAGTTCAGGGTCAAGGACGATGAAGTTGATCAACTCAACATGACCATCGCGGAGCTCAAGACAGAAGTGACCATTGCGAGGGCAGAACTGGACGGCGCTTATGGGTCCCGTGCAGAGCGCGCCGCCGAAGTCGCCGCCATCAAGCAGAGCTCAGAAAGTCTCAAGCTTCAAAACCAGGTGGACAGACTAAAAAAGGAGCTCAGTGCCACGGTGGAAGAGCTGGAGGGAGTGACGAGGGAGACGATTGGATCCGAAAAGGAAAAGGCTGATGTGGAGGCCAAGCTGGACGAGGCCCTGGCTGCGAGGACCTCGCTTGAGACGGAGCTGCAAAAAGCAAGGGATAAGATGGCCAAGCTGCAAGAGGAGCTGGATGGCGAGCGTCTCAAGATTCGCACCGATGGAGCCAGGCCAGGCGCCGGCGCGTCCATGTTAAGTGAGCGCTTCAGGGCAACGATGAGGGAAGAACGCAAGAAGTTCCAGGAGGACCTCAGGGTGCGTACACTGCATACATTCGGCCTCTTTTCTTTTCTTTTTGCTTGGCCATGATTTGCCGCCACGGCTGCAACATAGGTTGGTCCGTTTTTGATACTAACATGTTCTTGATAGGAGGAACGAACACGATGCCGCAAGTTGGAGGAAGAATTGTCCCGGCTGAAACGCAGCCAAGGGCCAGGCAAAAGCCCCCTGAGCCCGCGGTAGAACCGACAGCCTCAATGTTCTTAATAAGGCGCCATTCCATTCTTCTTTCTCGATGCGTATCGTATTCGTATTTCCCACGCGTCATCCCTTTTTACGAAGCCCGGCCACTTCTGTTTACGTTCCTTGGACCAGGACGTCCGACATTCATAATGAATTTTCTACTTGCACTTGCAGTCATCACAGCGCTTCTTTGAAACTGAGTACCTCACACTCCTGATACTACAGGCCGTACGATGCAGATACTTTGAACTAAACTCGTCCTTCTTCTCATGTTCAAAAGGGACTACCGGTCTAGCATGTGCCTTGCCGCCCGTTTGAAACACCGTGCCTCACCAAAAACGAGATGATACTCGGTAATTCTGGCTGAGTGTTCCTTATTTTATTTTTATTTTTTTATATATACCGACTTTAGGATTGTTTGGACTAATGATGGGGGGGAAGAAGCCACTACTATGTAAATAACGACGGAGGAAAACCGCATCAAGGCGAAAAGAGTCAGAGGGGCATGGGATAAGGGAGGGGCATGATGCATCATTATACCTGGATCGCGTTTGCTTGCCTTTTGTGGTATACATTTTTCTTCTTCTTGATGGATAGACGAAGAGGGGTGTTATTTGGATGGGTGGTATTCTGGCATAAAATATATTTTGGATAAGACTCGTTGTGTTCCGGGCACTGTGAGTGTTGTGTGTGAGCCTTGAGGAGGAGTAGGGTGCGTGTCCACTGTGAAGGCTTGGGACTCGAGAGGAAGATCATATTGTCGCCCTTTTCGGTTCGTCTGCATTTGGTGACGTTGTGTACATACAGGATACATGGCACAATTCTGTTGTTTAATGCTTATGCGCATATCATCTAGGGGGCGATCGCACGGCTGGTGATCACTGATCAGAAGGATGTGCATTATGCATAATGGGCATAGGTGCGGTAAAGGAACAAAACGGGTTCTCCTTTGTCACGACTCACTTGTGTGGCCACTGGCATGGTGTTGTGTAGTGTAGGTACTAGGTAGTGTGTACGTATAAGTCATGTTTGCTCATGTGTTTGTCTTTTATGTTCGTGCAATGTGTTTGCGTGTCTTGTCTATGTTTCATAATTCATTCAACTTCATTGTCCATGTCCTTCCTGCCTTTGATGTTTGTGTCTTTACATGTTATTCTGGGTTTGCCTGAAAAGCTCTATCCGGTCTGCCACATACTGTACATATCCGCATCTTCAGCAAAAGCCCTACATAACTTCAAAAGAAAAAAACACATGAAGCCCTCTGCGCAGCGCCGCACGATCCTAAGCCTCTCTTTCCCAGATCTCAGCTATGCGCATTGTACATAGTACATACGCATCCCCAGCATGGCCCTCGAGCCTCACGAGTCACCACTGACCAGTGACCACAAACTCCAGTCTCCTGTCTGTCTGCCCCTTGAGTCCGATTTCCTTCGGACGTTCCATCGCTTCGATCACTTACAGATTTGTTTCACCAGAGGATAGCGCACACCCTAGGCTCTCCTTGTGCACCCCTTACTTATGTAGGTACTTCTTGCCATAATAAGTAGGGCCGTCCCAGTGTCCCACGCACAAAGAATGTGGCTCTTTGGGTGTTTTGCTTTTCTTTGTCTCGTGGGGTTGCACGAACTACTTCGTATGTAGATTGTAGGAGGTATGTACATTGTACTCCCGGCTCCGTAAGGCGACATGAAGCGTGGGCCGTGGGGTTTCCTGTTTGCTTGAAGATTTGTGAGATGGCGGACTAGTCTTTGTGACATGTGTGGATGTTGTGAGAGGAGTCACTCAGGACTCAGGAGCGCTGATTTCGTTTTTTGCTTTATTCCCGTCTATTCTTCTATGTTGTACGGTGTACCTATCTTTTCGCCTGCTGTTCAGTGTTCATCCATATGTCATACCTCCGGACTTTCAGGTATTTCCGTAGTTCATTTTCTCGCCGCCTTTCTTTCTGTCAGTCATTCTCCGGGTCTTTCTTTTGGCCCAGTTACAGTATCCCGGCTTTCTTGCTGTTTATTCTCTCGTCCTTTCTCCCCTTTCTCATTCATATTTCCTCCTGTCAGGACTCAGGAGTGCTTTCACGTATCCAGTCTCTCTATGTATCAGGATTCAGGTATTTCGTTCAGCCTTTCTTCCAAGTCCCAGCCCTTTTTCAGTATGTTTCTAGTTTCTCCCCGTCTTTCAATCAGTCATTCTCCCGTCGCCCGATCCTTCTTCCCGTCTTCCCGTCTTCCCGTGTTTCATTCCGCAGCGGCACTCTTCCCGCTTTCTTTCCGTCCTTCTTCCCGCTTTTCCTTACCATCCTTTCTTATTCACTGTACATACTCTCTTGTCTCATCTTCCCTCTTCCCTCTTTTAAGTTTTCTCTTTTCTCTTCCCTCGTTTCTCGTTTCTCCCCCCCTTCCGCACCCCCACCTCATGGACCTCCAGGCTCCAGCCTCTAGGCTCCCGAACGGTACCCTTTCCTCGATAACAACCTCCCATTCCAGCCCTGCCCCATCACATTTCGTCGTTCGCAACACAACAGTCTACAGTCTACATATGTACTCCATTCCCGCGCCAAAGAAGCCCCATTCCTCGACTGAGGACTCTAGAGTGTTGGTAGCATGCTGCATAATCACTAGGGGCCATCCACTGTCCACAGACCACGACGGAACACAAGGTGTAAAACGATGCGACTGTGTGAAGTGGTAAAGTCTGAAGACGGTACAAGGTCAGAGACACAGAGCAAATCGGGACTCTATCTATCAATTATGTACTTTGCGCGGTCTAGCTCTAGCGTCTGAGATAAGATGGCCTCCCGATATATAAGTAAAGTGAAGTAGTTGCGTGTGGATGTTTCGAGTCTCAAGATGGCCGTTTTTGCTCCTTTGTAGAAAAGCGTTCACTGTTCAATGTTCATGGTTTGTAACACAATACACATCAGTCAGGATCAATCATCAGGCATACACGAGCATCAATAAGTTATAACAGCAAGTCACTCTATGCATTCCCAACCCAATGCAAGTACAAGTCACGTCACATGAGTAATAATCTGTCAATCAGGTCACAGGTAAAAGTCATGTTATCTGACAAACTACCCCTATACTAAAATCACCTCCCACACACATCCTACTTCCTCATCCGGCCCCCCATCTAAACAATGCCCAAGAAGTGATCTACACCCATGGTATTAACTCGATAGCCAAGCTATAAAGCCCCAACAACATATACATATATCAGCCTGGCTGCACGCTGCACAGCCCCCGGCTTTCTAATCTCTATCCCGCTACCAAGAACGCCAAGTCTAGTCAACTGCTGACCGACGAACCAATGCAAAGTATAAAAAAACAGGCGCAAGACTGGCTCTGCTCAAAGGCGGCCTCCAAAATGATGAGAAAACAAAAGTCGCAGTGTACAAGTACAGCTCGAGGACAAGAAAGAGCCCACGGCATAAGCCAAGGAATAAAATCGCAAGCCACACGCGGTAGCCGTGGCGCAATGCAGACGCCAAAATGTGCACAAGGTAACCTGCTAATCTCAATGGAACCCATTCTATCATGAACTCAAATTCAATTCGCGGTGCCCGAGTCTGGGATGCAGGAAAACAAAGTAGTAAAATGTGATAGATGATGATGTCGAAGACCGCACTGGAAAAGGAAAAGATCAATCATGTTTGCTGAAGAATCGCCGGCGTGTTGTGCTGGGCCGCGAAAGACAGATTGCGCGATGCGTCGTATTAAGTAGGTTATAAGCAGAGCCCATGGTAGTAGGGCCCGGGTATGTAGATATAAAATGAAAGATGCGCTGCCGGTCAAAGGGGATTACTGCCGCGTGGAGTAGTAACAGGGTAAACGAACTTCGGTAATGGTTTTGGTGTTGGCATCGAGAGGCATGCTAATTAGAGAGCAGAATCAACCATCATTTCGTCGTCGCCGAGGTATGCGAGCTGAGCCCACACCCGCCAGTGCAGCACACCGAGATGGGCCAAGCGAGTCGCCATATCCTCAACACCTCCCTCGTCCTGTCTGTCCCGTTGGGCCGAGGCAAGATGTCTGGCGCCACTGTTCCTGCTGCTGCCTGCACGACCACCAGTGGCCACGGCAAAGAGTGAGAGACCGGAGAGAGGCTTGTACTCGCGAACACGGTTGGCCAGGTCGGTCATGAGCTTGCTGTGGAAGGCCTGCTCAGCCTCTCTGTACATTGGCGAATCAACGCGGCAGATGTTGTCCATGAGCTTCTCCTCAAAAGTTGACAGCAGCTCAGACGGCGCATCGGTGTGGCGGAAGATTTGAAGCGCCATGGACGGCGCCATGACGTGCCAGCGGTTCGAGTGCCTCGACGAGGGCGAGGCGGACTGAAGCAGTGCGACAAGCGAGTTGTACACAGTCTTGGCCTTTGTCCTGGAGTCGCTACTATCAGGAGCCACGTACGACGGCAGGTTGAGGGAAGACCGCGGAGACGATGCGGCCGAAGAGTCGGAAGCGCTGAGACCAATGCTTGATGGCCTCGAGGTGGACAGAGGAGTGTTGAAGTTGAACTCGGACGTCTTGGGCGACAGGCTGAACGAGTCCTCGCCCCAAGGCTGCTCCTTGCGGGCGAGGATTCTGGCGCTATAACGTCCAACGCGCTCAAGATCTTCGTACATGCGCATGCAGATATCTAGGTTAATGGCATCGGCCACGTCGGAGCGAAGCTTCATGATGCGCTCCTCGTCAAACAGGAATGTGCTAGGCACACGCTTCTCGGCAGACGAGGGCAAGACCAGGCGAGACAAGGCGTCAAAGAAGGAGCTCATATCGCCAAGGCTGTGAGCGGGACCGCCCCCGGGCGACGCAGAGAATTGCCTGTCGGCATCTTTGTACCACTCTCGCGCCCCCCTGACGTCGACCTTGCGAGAGTCAATCTTCTTAGCAAAGAACTTTTGCTCAAAGTGCGTCGTATCTTCGATGAGCACGGGGCGCAGGCATCGAATCTGGTGGTTGGCAACATCGAGCTTCATGGCTTCCAAGACGCTAAGAAGACTGCGCATTCCCGTCACGAGCAAATCTAAATCAGAGTCTCGGTTGCCCTTGCTCAACTGGGTGTACATGGTGTCAACCCACTCGTCCCGCATCGGCGCACAGTGGGACTTGAGGACGCGTGAGAGCCATAGAGCAAGCTTCTCGAGATCGGCAACGCCCTTGTAAAATTGCTGCATCAGCAGCTCGACGTTGAGGCCTTCGTCCAGGAATTGGCGGTCGCGTTGGGGCACGAGTGTTTGAATAATGTCCTTGACGGCCTTGAGGAGTGACGGTAGGGTCCAGTCGATACTTTCACCGTGCTTGGCGATGAAGCTGCGTGGATCCGTGATGAACATGGCCAGCTCCTCCTTCATGGTCGCCCAAAACTGGTTCGCCCTCTCTTGCTTCTTGCGGCCCTTTTCTCCATCTAGGTTGGGTCTAAAATGTAGTTCCGGGTCAAAGTTGATGTCATGTCGCAGTTTCGGATTGTGAATGATTTTCGACACATCCAATTCACTCAGCGTTGAGCGCGTGACGGGGGGATCAACGGGCCACGCGTTGCGATGCGAAGAACGCCGCCGCGCGTGTCGGCTGGCACCTGCTTCGGTGGCTGCTGCTGATGAAGTCGAGGTACTAGAAGGGTTCCTCGACAGAGATGTGGATCCAGGGGCTGAGGCCCGTAAAGCCGCCTCACACCGCCTTGGTGATTCTTGTGAGGATGACTGGATCGTGGCCGACGTCTGCGGTTTATCCTGGGGTGCGGTTTGCATCTGGACATCGGTGTCCGGCCTAGCATCGCCATCGACATTTGCGCATGCTGTCGAGGTAGAAAGACTTCGGCGTGACCTCTCAACAGGGCCGCCAGCGCCTTGTTCGGGTACCATTTTCAACAGCTGATGTTTATTTCTTTTTAAAGCGGATCAAGGGATGAATGCCAAAAGTTCAGGATTCCGTAGTATTGTGAGAAGAAGCGAGAAGGGAGCTCCGTGGGAAAGACTCGTGTATTTAACGAGACACTGTCGTGTAGGTGAATCGACGGTGGTTCACTACACAAAGGTTGTTCAAACGGTCAGCATGCAGACGCAAAGAGTATTGAAAGCAAAACCATGATCAAAAGGGGAGACAAGTAGATGCGCAAACAAGACAATGTGTAGCGGAGCGCAAATGTCCGCGAAGCACGGACAGTTGCAGACTCAGTTCGCCTTCCAAAGGGCGAGGTGCAGAAATCGTGTAGCCGATCCTTGGAGCGCAGGCCCGAGCAGCAGCAGCAAAGATGAACAGTCATACGCATCCGCATCCGCATCCGCACAGGTGCAAGCCATGCAAACGCCGCCATGCAAATGGCAAAGACAAAGACGTGATATTCCAGTCCCATCTCGGGTAGCTGCTGCCCGCATCCCTTGCCTCACAACAACCCAGGCTCTACCACAATTTTTTTGGAACAGGAGAATCGAACATTTTTGGTGCTTACATCCAGACGTGAAAGATTTGAGGCGATTGTGCTGATCCAATCGAATATATGGAGCCCGATGATGTCTTCGCGATCTCGTGGTTGGTCCTCTCTTTTTTTTTTATCCCAAGGGGGTGTGAATACCTGGCTGTACAAGCGTACTTCCTCCTTCACCTCGGCGCAACACAATCGATTTCCGTATTTGCCGGTTCTCTAGTCTGGCTTGTTGGCGGAGCACAGAAAACGTCGTATATAGTTGGCGGGCAAGCAAAGTAGGCAGTGGTGTGTGTATTGTAGCAAATGGGTCGCAGAGAATAGTGCCAGGCAGTATCAACAGAGAAAGAGGGTATGGTTGTGTTGAAGAGAAAGACGAGATAAGTAATGAGAGAATATAGGAAAGACGAACAGGGAAAGAGCACAAGGGACTTTGTTTTCCAGGGGGGAGAGGGAGACAATAAAGGAGCACGGCAGAAGGAGTGGGAAAAGAAAAAGGAAGACGAGACCAGCAGATGGCAGAGTACAATAAGGAAACAGACCCTCGAACTGAAGGAGAAGGAGGGAGGACACGACGTGACATGGTTGGTACAAGTCTACAAGCTAAGTCGAGGCGAAAAGGAGGGCCGCGACTCTGGGCCAGGGTCCTGAGTCCTGACTGATGGACCGACCGTTGGGAAAGTTGGGGGACTTTGGGGCCGCAGGAGACCGGCGACCGCCGACGAGGGGGAAGGGGAAGGGGAAGGGGGTGTTGGAGTTGGAGTCACGGACCGGACGGACAAGACGACGATGTGGCTGCCACCGCGGAAACGGCCTATCGCGGACATCGCGGACGATCCGCAGAGTCGGATTGGCCTTGAGCCGCAGAAACAGACAGAAGTCACAGAACGAAGATATTATTACACAGACACTGCACTGCTGCAGACAGACACAGACAACAGACAATAGGCCCAAGCCCAAAGCCAGACGCACCCCCCAACGCCCCTAGATACCTTACTCCGTAAACGCACGTTTTGGCCCAGTGCGGTACATATCTAGGTACATATCTTATACCTACATGTACATACCAGCCGGTACCTACTCCAGACCAAGCACGGCGGAAGGGGAGGATGGATGGCGGATCATGGCGGATGCTGGCGGATGGGTTCGGTCTGTGGTTTGTATGACTAGACTAGCGCAAGGAAGCGCAAGGGCAAAGCCGCCACCGAGCCCGGGCGCCCACAAGCTACAGCCACCACAGCCACTACCCGCCGTGCGACTCGCAGACGCCGTTTGAGGCGGCCGGAAGAACCTCGCCTCGAGGACATCACCTTCACATCAACGACATATGTAGGGAGACGGGCAGGAAAAGGGGCAGAAAAGATATCAGAAAAGGAAAATGCACAAGGGCCATGACGTTGACGCCGTCGTCCCTCGCTGAGGTCTCCCCTCGTGTCAGAGCAGTCTCCAGCCAGGCCAACGCCGAGTTCTTGCATTGCATCGTGGCTCACAGGGCGCCTGTGTCATCCTCAGCGCCTTCTCCGGCGCATTGACATGGCTCTCCGACGACGGACGCGACAAGGCGCGACGGAGACGGTTCTCTGCAGGCGGACTCAGACCCGGGGCGCCGAAGACGCTGTTTGGCGCACGCGTCTTGATACATACGAGTAATGTTCGGGTCTGTTGCATGTGGGAGCCAAAGTCTAAAAGTTGGCTTTGCGCACTGGGGGTCTGTCATGTCTGCCACTGGGTCTGTCATTGGGTTCGTCACAGGCGCTCGCTTGCAGCAGCTGCCAACAACTACCAAACGACGACAACAACAACAACAACAACAACAACAACAACAACACCACCACCGCCACCAGACGACTGTGGCCAGACTACCATCGCGACCTGCCTGCAGCCGGCTTGCATGCAGCATGTCACAGGCGCCCTGGCCGCTACAGGAAGGTTGGTGGAAAAAATAAAAATAAAAACCGCACACACATACCTACGCACGCGCACGCACGCACGCGCATGTGCTCCAGTCATCACTTGCCGTCAGCGGCATCACCGGCGGATCGAGGCGATGGGCACATGCAACCAAAGAACGCGACCGACCTCCGAGTCTGACGCCCGCCCCCATCTCACCTTCTCACCTCCGACAAAAAGCTCGCAGGCCCTCAAACTCCTCTTCCAAACTCTCAACCCAGGCGTTGCATTCGTGTTCTCATAGTGCCTACGCCACCTTCCCCGCCCAAGCCACTGCGATGCGATGCATTGCCATGCCACGCTTTGCCATGCGATGCCATGCACCGGTCGCTCCGTGAGAGCCTGAGCACTTGCCACTGAGCAGCACCGCTCACTGACGATCCTGCAGCCCAAGCCAACTCTCACGCATACGGAGTATTCTCACCCGCAGGCTGCAGCCCAGCGTCTGTGGCCACTGGCGCCTGAATCGTCCAGCTCCTAGCCGAGAAGCCCTATCCCTTCCGTTGGGAACCAATCGTTTGCGCCGCCCCGTGCCCGGCGTCGACGCCGGCCCCAGATTGTTCAGCAGTTGTTGGTCTGTCCCTGCTCCTTCACTGTGCCGTTGTTGCTCCGGGCCGGGTGGCAGAGTCCCAGACCCAGCAATACATACATATCCAGTGCCGTTACTTCCCAAAGCTAAGGATCCGGCGCCTCATCTTGCCCATCGTCCTGTTAAATGCATTCCCCTCGCATGGGGGTCTCGATGGAGCCTGGTCGCTTCTCCGATGCGGTGGGGCTAGGGGCGTGTGCATCTCGTTGCGTCCGGAGTGCGCGTCTGGTGTACCGTGTGGCCTTGTGGAAGGAGTGGGACTCGGGGCCCCTGACCGGAACCGAAGTTGCGTGCGTCGTGGGTCGCCATACAGAGTAGGTACTTCGTATGTACATGCATACCTCCTAGGTACCTACTTCGTGCAAACGATATTCAACGACGTCGGGTACCTGAATTCGTCAGCTAGAGCCTCGCCATTGTCATCGTGCAACAAGATCGATGTCTTCCTCCGCATCCCCCGTTTCATAGGCCACCAACGCGCACTTAGCAGCCACTTTGCTGATCCATAGGTACCTCTAGGTAGGTACATTCATCATGCCAGACACATTGTACGGAGTGCATCATGTCGCTTCCGCAACATGTTTTGCATCTCTCACACACCCACCCCCTGGCCCGTCCGAAGATCAAAAGGGTCGCAGCAATTTTACCGTGCAGAATAGCCGCAAGATTGGTCTTCAATTCTGGGGCATGCTGCATGCATCTCCTTCTCAAGTTCCAAGGGAAGTCCCGGGCCCCTGTCCCCTGCCGCAGACCCCGGGTGGCCGATATAGCAAGGTCCAGAGAGACCAGAAGAGATTCAAGAAAGCATTCTTCTCGATCTGACCTTCTTCAACGGGTCGTCCTGGCGAATCACCTCAAGCGGAAAAACTCCGACACAGGGTTCGTCCCGGCTCGATGGTTCCAGAAGCCATCACGCCCACTGGCATCCAGCAGTGGTTCAGTGAAAGCCAGGAACTGGATAGGTACATATGTACCTATTATTAATGACTTTTTCGTCGGCGGTTGCCGGTGTTGGCGGCTGTTACTTGATTGTAGGCACGACATTTATAAGGTTCATCGTAAGCACAAGATTTTATAAGACGGTACCAGGTTCCGACCAGCCCGATTAGATATCATCTGGGCATTACCCCAAGGTAACTACGTTATGTACCTAACGTATCAGGTATGTACTCGGTCATTGACAATTGCGCACCACCCGGAAATCAGATACTGAAGACTGCAACTTGTCGCATCCCACAAGTCTTGCTTGCTGGTGGTCTCGATTCTTCCGCAGCTGCCATCCAAGCAACAAGGGGCTTTGATCCAGACAATGGGAAACACTGCAGGCAACTTCTCCAAGTTTTGTGCGATAGTCCGCAAGTTACGCAAGTGGCCTTGAATCGGATTTTTCTCATTGCCGGCGATCCAAACATTCATCGAAATGTTCAGCAATCTTTGTGTGGGAATGTACCGAATTGCCGGCTTGATGGTTCGAGGCTCTGGCATTCGCTGTGGGCTAAGAATACGACCATTGCTTTGCCCTTGCATGTCTCTGCTGCAAGTCAAGGTGGAATCCGTGGGATGCGCGACGTCGTGCAGTATGACGATGAATCATGAAGGGCACTCTGGCTTGATATTGTTAGGTCGCTTGATTGGCCTGATAGATTCCAAAAAAAAAAGACGAATGTCCTCAATTGATACATCTGCCGCCTGCAAGAAGGGCAGCATTATCCTTCCATTATTAGTCGAAATCGAACGGCTACAGACGCAGGGGAAAGGAATGCAAACCTTACAGGAGAAAAGCTCCTGAGCCTGTTCCCCAGATCCACGCATACTGATGCATAGGTAGGTAGCCCGCCAGTCTGGATGATCAGCAGGAAGCTAGATTCGACACATGCACTCCATACTATGTAATTTGCCCTCGATGCCCTGGGCTTGAGAAAAGTCAATATTTTGCCACCGAGTCACGACTCACGAGTCAATATCGCATTATCAGCAACTCGCAATCTCGGACGTCCGATGGCTGCGATCTCTCGTTTGCTGCATTGGCAACAAGACTTCTGTCTCGTTCGCTCCAGCGTTTGCCTGCCTGCACAAGGTGATCGCAAAGCCAACTTTTCGTAGTAATGCACAAGACTCTCCTGCAAGGATTGCCCACCAGATGGACGGACATGGCATCAAAAGATCAGTTTCCGTCGTGCCACTGCCAGGCGGACAACTTTTGTTTGTATCATTCTGCCGCCTGCGAAGGCGGACCAGCTCGTGACTGTATGATACGTACTGGGAATGCACAGTTTCGATCAACTTTCTTTCTCTAACGGGGAAAATTGATGACGACTCCTCCGTTGCCAACCCTATGGACGGTGACGGAAGGAGCCCTTCAACTTGTGCGTTTGATTCTTTCCTCAACTCTCTGTGAACAGTTGCACCCAGCTGCCTGACTCATTCCCCGCGTTGTGGGTTGGAGTTGGCGGCTGTCCAGCAGCGATTCATTGCTCGGCGCAGCCCCAAGCCGCAGCTTGGGCTAAAATTTGGCCCTTTCCAAAATGAAAAGACCTTCACTTCTCTCGCTTTGCTGCAGGAATCCAGTGCCAGGACCCAGCTCAACTTGACCTCACGATCATGCAATCACGGCTCGTCAGGCCAGATGAACACTTCAAATGGCCTTGGTGCGTCAATTAGACAGGGCTGTCATCCATCTTTCGATCTATCGGTCCGTCCGGCGGCGTCATCATCCACCACCTCAAGCCTCCAGCAGCCAACCTCGACCTTGATCAATGATTACTTGTATGTACATATGTACTGGGGCCGAGCAGCAACAATGCACCGAAAATCCGATACTGGCGTGCATGGGTTCGACGTTCGTCTCATGCAACTCCTCCGCTGTTATATGAGCCGCGACTTGCGGTTGTGGTCACATGCAGTCGACAAATACGCTCAGAACTTGGAAGCCGATCCTCATCAGCACGCAACACCATGCAACATCATGTAACAGTAACACCATTTTTCGGCCGCCTTTGCATTCTCCTGCCAGCTCGCAGCCTTCTGGAGATCGGCATTGTCGGCGCTCGGTGCTCCCATGCCGCCTTACCAGCCTGGGCTGGATCTGCGTATGTAGTACATGTTGAGCAGTGACGGCCCACGGGAAGCCTGTGGAACCACCAGAAAGGTTACCATACCGGGCTTGCCACATTGCTGGGACTGGGCAATCCCTTGGAACAGGGAGAAAGGGATGAGCAGGATGAGAAGGCTCAGCAATTGGTTATAAAGTAAGCGTTCTTACATAAATACTCAAGTCTCAGCCCAGTTCCACTACCCCAATCCTTCCAAACCGCGTCAACGCGTTGGCATCTTTTCTTCAATCGTACCTCAAGAGTCAAGATGCAATAGTTGCTAATCACACGATGAGCGGTCGTTTACATTATGAGAACAACAACCCACGACGACATAAGTCCGGATTCGAGCCAAGTAGGTCGATACAGTAATTCAGTTCTCTCATCGTCATTGAAGATCAAATGATATCATCACGACGCCCACTGCAACTTGAGAAGATGTGACAAGATGAATCAGGATTCAGGGAAGAACCGCAAGATTAAACGTACCCTCTCTTGCGTCATTTCATCTAGCTAAGTCGCTCTGTTACAGCTATGTCGACTTGGCAGCGATGATTCAAGCATGTTTCAAAAGATCCGTGCATGTGTGGGCGCATGTGCTATCATTTTCCAGACTTGGCTCACGGCGTGCATGAAGGTTCCTCGCTTCTGGAATCTGCTTGAGGCCATGTCAGAAGGACTTAGCTCGTTTAAAGAATTCAGGCATTTCTTGCGAACAGGACGCTGCCTGACGCTCAGAACACCAACGCTTCAAGGTCGTGGCACGCGACCCCCCGCGAGTACCAGTCAGACCTGCCATATTCATGTTATTGCCACACATTAGAGCACGGCCGACTGCAGTTTCAGGCACGCCTTGTGTTGAACATGCCGATGCCATGGCTGGTTGCATTTGAAGTGTTTTGATAAGCAAAGATGTACGACAGTCGAAGCAAGGCAAACAAGAGTGAGAGGGCTTTCGTTGTGTGAACTTTCGGTTGGTGGCACGAAACCTGTTCTGGTTGATTGGCTTGATGCCAACTTGACAGTCGTGCCTATGCATAACCAGCTGTAATGAGATTGAGCGTCTGATCTCGCTATCTTTGACTTCTTCTCTGGCAGCGTCTGATACATGGGGCATTGGCCGAGCATGATTGTTCGGAGTCCGGACGCCAGCACGCACGATGGTGAAACGGAGGGGGTGTTTGCATACGGACGACGAGCGTGCGTACATGCTCACTTTGATCATAGGTCCCCTTAGTTGCACGAAGGGACGAGATGAGGGGTCTGCATATACATATCTGCAAATACATACATACCTCATAGCTAAACGCCACCACTACCTAGGTATGTGCCCATCATTAATGAACCAAGGACACCACGAGTGATGATGGATGGTGATGTCAGGACAGTCAGGTGCCAAGAGCGTTCAGTAACAGTTGCACGGCGGGCGCTATGATCTATCGAGCGAACCTACAGCGAAGAATGGCCTTGTTGGCCGTGCGGAACCAAGAGGAAACGTGTTGCATCAATGTATCTATCCATTTAAGGCTGCCGTTGTGAGAAGCTGACAAGGCCTCGCTTATTATCTTCCGGGGTGTTCAACATTGCTGAAACACGAGGGCCATTGTCGTACCCATGGGGCTCGCACAGGGGGGTTACCTTCATGGAGTGGAATCATCATGAGATTGGCAAGAAGCCGTTATCGTCAAATCTTTTTCGTCTCGGACACAGAGGTTTGTGATCGTTTGTCAAACTTCTTCAATGCTACGTGCACAGAGCCTCTCACGAGTCAACGTCTGCCTTACGCAAATGCAACCCAGCAGAACGGGGAGTGCTTTGCGAGCAGATCCCCTTTCCTTGCAGATTGACGTGACGTAGCCTGTAGGAGGGAGAGGTAGGTACTGCACGGTACTCCGTACAAACACAAGGATTGCGCCTCTGGATTTACGGAATGATTCTACTGCAGGCTGCAGCACCAACGGAACACCCAACCTCGAATTGGGGTAAAAATGATAAAAATGCTTGGCAAAGTTTGACGCAGCTGCAGCAATGCACCCGAGGAGTAGGTACTGCAATCTGGCGCTCTTATGCAATAGGTCATAATTAAGGCGGATGTTTGTCGTCATCACTGAGGTTAGTTCCGCAGGCCACGTTTTCTTCTCCTCTTCTTAAGATCCCTGCGCCGGGATGATTCACGTGGCGCCAGTGGCCACGACTCCACGACTCCACGAGTAAGATCTTATTATTATTCTGATGACCAGCAGGCTGCAGCAAGTGGGTTCGAGGTGGTAATTAGGTACATAAGCCAATGGTCCTCTTTTTGGCCCATTTCCGGATTCGTCGCCTTGATGCACAAAGGACGAATTCAAATTTCATCATATGAAGCAATACCCAGCTACGAACCGGATCCGTCGGAGCGATGTGCGTTAAGCTGACGAGTATGTATTTTGATAGTATGCAGCGGCGTGGTGAATCATGGATGCAACTATATGTACCTACAAGTTGGGGCAAACCCGTCACATTGGCCGCGGGTTGCGACTCTTGCGAGCGGCCTCACAAAGTTCCATGGCGACGGAACAATTAATATGCTTTGAAGCGATCGTTATTGTGTCAAATCTGCCGAGGGCACGTAGATGGCAACCTCCGAAAGCATCAAACACCTGAGAGGCTGAGAGCTCAGAGGGTGCCGCCAGCCTTTCAAGGTTGTAGCCTGTAAGCTGTAGGTACGGAGTAGGTAGTAGGTACGGAGTAGGTACGGAGTAGGTAGGTACCTAGGTACACAGCTCTTCAGCATTGGACCTTGAGAATCTTCGAAGACAAATTCTAGAAGCTCCACCCCATGACCCCAGTTCCCCGGAGATTGGTCCGTTTTCTGGAACTCCACACCAAGAAAGGAAACCAAAGAAGGGGAGAAGAAATGACCGACACCATTGCACCAACTTTCAAGCATGAGGTAATGACGCGGGACGCAAGACAATCAGCAGCGTCAAGGTCTCTGAATGGTATCATTTATCCTTCGCTCAAGTCCGGGTTTCCGATAGTCGCGGGTCACCACAAATGCAGCGCCTACATTCCGAGCGGCAGCCGATGTCACTTGGTGCCAACTTATAAGTTACCACTCGATGTCTCGAACGTTTAATCCGTCGCAGGCCATTGTGGCAAAACTTATGAAAGTGACCTCAGAGGCTGGAACTCAACTACTGCGGCTTCACATACCTTTCAATGGCCAGTCGCATTATGGCGCCCGAGAAGAAGAAAGGACATTGGGTTGTGTCTTTTGACTATTGTGAACGGGGCACTCGACCGACCGTGTTCGGACGCGTGCGAGCGGAGGTTACGATGGGGAACACGGGAACGACGTCACAGATGGAAACGGAGGAAAGACAGGAATCCAAAGTCATGCATGCAACAGTGTGAGGCTTCTATATATATTGGAGAATCAGTTCGCACCTGCTGTTCGCTAATCTATTAGTCATCTGTTCGCACCCACCGTACCACCCTCTCCCACAACTTGATTGGTCAACGCCCTCTGTCCCCCACTGTTGATCTGTTAAAGTCCGCACCTGCTGTTCGCAATCTGTTCGCAATCTGTTCGCAATCTGTTCGCAATCTGTTCGCAATCTGTTCGCAATCTGTTCGCAATCTGTTCGCAATCTGTTCGCAATCTGTTCGCAATCTGTTCGCAACCCAAAACACCTACCAGGCCACCGTAGGACCCCTCTTCTCCCACAACTGGACGATTCCACTGGAACTGGACGATTCCACTGGAACTGGACGATTCCACTGGAACTGGACGATTCCACTGGAACTGGACGATTCCACTGGAACTGGACGATTCCACTGGAACTGGACGATTCCACTGGAACTGGACGATTCCACTGGAACTGGACGATTCCACTGGAACTGGACGATTCCACTGGAACTGGACGATTCCACTGGAACTGGACGATTCCACTGGCAACAGGGCTGATCCCACTGGAGTCCCCCAGCCCCGGAGCGCAGCGGAGGGCCGATGGGGGACCACCAACGCCACTGTAAGTTTGTAACTGAACCGATTCCACTGGCAACACCGTCACGGCACAGATATCACACTTCCCGCCCAACTGCTCTTCCGAAGCGACGCGAGGTCCCTCAGCCCCGGAGCGCAGCGGAGGGCCGCTGGGGGACCTACTAGTTGGTGAAGAAGAGAAATTTAATTTTTATGTCATCCGACACAGTGCATAAGGCGGGAGTGATTTGTGTCGTCGCCTCGGCAGTAAGATGCTGAGGCAAACACTTGCCGCCATTGGGCTGACTGCTTTTCAACCCTACCAAATCCGCTACTACCGTAAACTTGGCTTTGTTTGTTGGCGCGCAAAATCGTTGCTTATATGTCTTTGTCTGACCTCAGACACCTCGGACACAAGCAGACTCAGACATCTCGGTAGATGCCGACTCCATGTCAAAGCATCAAAGCGCAAGCCCTCTCTTCCACTGTGAAGTGGTAGTATGCGTGGCCATGAGGCCAGGTCCATGCCGAAACCCTTCAAGGCATGCTTACTGCCACTTCCCTCTCTTACGGGAGGAAGCGTAAGCTGATGTGTACTATCAAAGCATTTTCTGGTGCTTCGTCTAAGCACGGCGAAAATCTCAACCGCAGCTCTGAGTCTCTCTGCTGATCTCCGTTCGACGGTACCACAACAGCAGCAGCCAACATCAAATATGTACCCAGGCACGTCATTGGCCGCAATAGCTGTGCCGGACATTCCATATGCGCAAGACCAAGAAGTATGTATATGAAATACTGTCGTCGCCCGTAGCCAACCGCCCTTTTGCCAAACCGCATTTCGCCGAAACTCCAAGCCGAAAGAAGAGAACATCTGCCACATGTGAGTTACTGCTCATGTATGACAGACGGAAAACAAATGTCGTAGCATGAAATAGTTTGATCTAGTTGACGAGGATGGAGGCCTATTCACTCATGTCATTAGCAAACAATGACACCAACCCTGTCTTTCCCGCGTGTTTCGTCACGTACAGCCATGAGAACGCAGCAAATGCTTATGTACGGACTCAGCCGTTCCCCTATTCTGGCGCACTTCCAGAAAATGCCCATAACACTATCAATCGATCAGTATAACAGGTCGAATTGCTCAGGGACGTGTCGCATCGCATCGGACTGCATGGCAGGTTTTGCATCGTACCCGTTCTTGTTTCGGTCCATGATGCCTGGCGTAAAGTGATGGACGTATGCGCTCGTGCAGATTAGGAGAAGCAACACGAGGAGTAGTGATCGAAAATTAAAGAGTGCGGACTGCGCGAGCAGCTGTCAGTGATGCGATCCTTCTATGGGCGATGAAGGACTTGAAGGGTGTGGGAATTCGTAGCTACCATTTTTGCTTCTATGTTATCTCGTCTCGACTAGGCGTATGGGGGTAACGAGAAGGAGGCCACGAATGGCAGTTGACGCGATGTACGAGGTCGGAGGCTGGAGGATGTTCGCCGTGTATTATGTAGACACCACGTAGCTTCTGACGTTTGATGCTCTGCGTCGGTGTGGTCAGTGTGGTCACTGGCAAATCGTCAATGGTGGTTAAGGTGGAGCGAAGATTTGCCGAAGTCGCGCAAAGCAGCAGCAACAACGAGCGTGGAGCAGTGACAACTTGACAAGCAGGCAAGCAACCTGCATCTTTGGCATCACCACTTACCGTCGCAGCGTTCTACTCACTGCTCGGCCGCTCATCGAAAGAGAAATTCGACATCAAATAACTAGTCTTCTCGCCATACAGACACCGACGACTTACCTACGCACACCACCGCTCTCCTCTTGCGCATCTAGATCCGAAAAACTCCAGCCCAACCCCTTACAACCTCTACATCACAAGATCACCGATCACCACACTCAAAGATGGAGCCCCGAGCAAGAGCCGGCAAAAATGTCGGCAAAATGAACTTCTCCCACAACGAGCGTACGTCCGTCCCTCTTCTACCCAGCTTCTTATCATCCATTCACCAGACTGGAGAATCTTCATCTGTTTCCTCTGCTTACCTGCCAGAAAAACAGTAGCTCAACTGCTATTCGCCCACGGCGATGTGAAGAACCCTCTCCCAGAAACAATTCGCGTCCTCGACGAAATTCTCACCGACTTCATGCAATCCATCGCCTTCGAAGCCACCCGCGCAGCACACTACTCTGGCCGGCAAAAGATCAAGTACGAGGACTTTGAGTTTGCGTTTCGTCGAAACCCGTCCTTTTTGGGAAAAGTACAGGAGGTGTTTGAGAAGCAAAGGGAGATTAAAAAGGCAAGAGAAATCCTGCGTGATGGGGAGGACGAGATTATGAAGGATGCAGCGGATGAGGAGAAGAAGAGGGAGAAAGAGGGGGCTTCTGGGGCCGGTGCTGTGGTGAAGAAGGTAGAGGAGGAGTTAGGGGAGGCAGATGATGACGCTGAGGCGGAGGCGGATGCGTTGGGGAAGAAGAAGTGATTTTTTTTATCTTGGTGTTTGTTTGGCAACGGCTAAGAGCCTGGAATGAAGTTGGGTGGTTGTTCGTGAGGGATGGATAATCATGCGGTACACGATGTCGTTGCAGGCGTTGTCGGCAGGGCTTGAGCAGTGTTTGATGTTTTTGTTTCTTCACAGGTTTGCATGGAAGAGGCGTTGCAAGGAGCACGGGAAAACGGCGTCTTGGACTCGGATTGGGCTGGATCGGATTCGAAGATATCACACATGGCTTGATAAATTTGACCAAGCCAAGGGTCGGGTTTGGAGAATCGCGGCGACGACGGGGCGTTTTGATACCGCTCTTCACGTGAACCGTGGGACACGGTTTATACAAGCGTTGCGCTCCTTTGAGGCATGGCAATCAAAATCAAGACTGAGGACGAGACATATTTCTCCTTCTGTCATCGGACAGCACATTTGGACCTTGGTGCCGTTCAAGATTCGTTTCAGCGACTTCCTCCAACTGCCACTGGCACGTGAATCGGATGTGACCCACAAAGACAGGCGGTGCCAGCCCCGGACCCCGAACTCGCAGCGACATCGGGGCAAAGCTGGACGAAGGCCATCCTTCTCGGCCTCGGCACTCGCATAGCGCAAATCTTTGAAGAGGTTGGACATGAGCATCGAAATAATCCACCAATCCCAGCAACTCTACGAAAGAGACGGGATACATACCTCTTACAATTCGACTCATTCGAAAGGGAGAAGAAAACGCAAACAGTCATTATTTCACGCGCCGTGCCCGCCTTCGGTGTTGAGCCGCGAGTGGTCCGTCGCCGGACCTCCCTCGTGACTCGTGACTCGTCGTGAGTTGTGAGTCGTGACTCCGCCTTTTACGCAAAAAGGACGTCGTCTGCTCCACATACCAACCGGCTAACATTTTTCTGCAATGAGGCGCCGAGACGGAACCAGCGTTGGAGGTGACTGGTCACTCACTGGTGGTGATCCGTGGATCGGTATCGGTGACTGGCTGGGAGGATGGCGCCTTTCCGCAGCGTTCCATTGCGGTGCATGAGCACCTAGGTAGGTAGGTTTTGCTCTGTGAGGGGTTTTTCGAGGTTTTCGGTTTTTCCATCGTCTCTTTGAATAAATTCGAAAAAGCTGCCTTCTTCTGTTTTTCTTTACCCACGGCTGTCTGAATCCTTTGTCCACGGGATCCGTTGGCGATCTGAAGATATATTGCTCCGATGGGCGTTTACAGGGAACATGAAGTCCGGCCGGGGAGGACGGCGGCAACAAAGACAACGGCAACAACAACAACAACAACCAACAGGTACGACCTGGCCTCTCACGACAACGCGGCATCTTTCTCAAAACCAACCTTTGCCCAAGGCGCTTGGTCTCCTACCAGTCAGCCGAGTGATAAAGCGTCCGTCTTCGCAGCCGAGGCGGACGACGCCTCAACAGCACGGCTGCCAAGTCCCGGCTTGGACAGCGATCGCCGACGCTCATCTGCCGGGCATGGACAGCCGCACCTTACTGCCTGCCTGAGGACGGAAGCGCGGCTAGAGTCCTCGCCGCTGTCCAGATTCTGGCATGCCAATAACCCGGCTATCCTCGTCGCCCTGTCGCAGCTGTTCGGGGCGCTCATGAATATGAGTGCCCGACTCTTGGAGCTCGAGGGCGACGGCATGCATCCCATACAAATGCTGCTCCTGCGCCAGGGCGTCACATCGGTATTCTGCCTGCTCTACATGTGGTGGATGAAGACGCCGAATGCGCCCCTCGGTGCGCCGGAAGTCCGCTGGTTGCTGCTGTTGCGAGGCAGCACCGGGTTCTTTGGCATATTCGGCATGTGGTGGTCCATGATGTATTTGCCTCTAGCAGATGCCACCGTCATTACGTTTCTGGCACCCGGCGTTGCTGGCATGTTGTGCTACTTCTTTCTGAGGGAGCCCTTCACGCGAATCGAGCAGATAGCCACGCTTGTGGCGTTTCTGGGGGTGGTGCTCATTGCGCAGCCTACTGCTTTCTTTGCCGGTGCTCCTTTCGACGAGGCGAGTGCGCCAGAAAATTATCATCATCATCAACATCAACAACTACATCAGTATCGCCGTCATGAACAAGCCGACTCGGATACAGACCGACCGCATAGCTTTATCCCCGGTGCAGATCACCAAACTACGCCGCAGGAACGCATCCTAGCCGTGGCTGTTGGTCTCTTGGGCGTACTCGGTGCGGCTGGTGCCTTCACCACCCTTCGCGCCATTGGCAAGCGAGCCCATCCTCTTCTTTGCGTCAACGCCTTTGCTGTCATCTGCACCATCATCTGTGTCGCGTGTCTGGCCCTCGGGCCCGCTCTGGACATTGCTCAACCTTCGCTGCGCTGGGTGCCGCCCACCTCGGCCAGGCAGTGGCTGTTATTGTTTTCTCTTGGGGTTCTTGGCTTTGTGATGCAGTATCTGTTGACGGCTGGGCTCGGGGCCGATAAGTCTAATCGGGCCAACGCCATGGTGTATACGCACATGCTGTTTGCCGTGGGCTTTGACCGGTGGATATTTGGTAATCGGATGGGGTTCATGAGCTTTGCTGGATGTACTCTGATTCTAGGCAGTGCTGTAAGCGTGATTCTCATCAAGACGCAGAAGTCGCCGCAGCCGTTGCCGTACTGCAGGGTTGAAGACTTGGACGTCGACGTGGAGAGGAGAGGCAACGCATTAGGGATTGAGGAGAACTCGCCGATGTTGGTTGGTGAATCGGAACAGTCGGAACGTGTCAATTTAAATACATAGGGTGTGGTAGAATTGACGTTGTGATGTGTTCTGCGATTGCTCCGTTGATGGGACTCCTGATGATCTCCCGATTTTGGTACGTCTAAATCCAAGGAAAGTCCCAGCAACTTGTAATCTGACCCATTCGTCACGTCCATGCAAGTTACTTCACTGCAAAATGTTTTTCTTCTGAGATTTTAAAATACTCAAGTACCGCTGCTTCTCTTGCGGCGCATTCTTTTTTGCTGCTCCCAGTTAAGTATTTTTATATAGGGTAGGAGCTGGAACGCGCCTCGTCGCATCACGTGACGCGATCACTAAAGCGTTTGTCGCGAACTTGAAGCTTTGGCTGACGCGGAAGAAATACGTCGAAAAGGCAAACTCGTCGCAAAGCTTTTTCCATCAATTCCAATTTTCCTCATCTCTCCCTAGCCCTCCACAGGAATTACGAACGTTACGAGCGCAGAACGCTGCTGATCTTCTCTTTTCTCCTTTCTTCGGTTCGACTCGAGCGATTGTTTTTTTTCTTCATCTTTCAGACACCTCGCTCGCTTGAACATAGGTCCAAGAAAGGGCCCAAAGCATTAGGATGGTCCAAATCAGCGAAGTCAAGGGCAACAAGCGCGATAATCGAACAGCCGCACACACACATATCAAAGGGCTTGGCCTGAAATCAGATGGCCGCGCTGACAAGAATGGAGCTGGTTTCGTGGGCCAAATGCCCGCCAGAGAGGTATGCATATCAACTTTGTTTCTCTTGGTCTTTCTAGTCAAGTCCTATGACCAGAGAACTAACTAAACTACTTTCCTGAACAGTCATGCGGTGTTGTCGTCGACTTGATCCGAGCTCACAGAATGGCCGGCCGAGGCGTTTTACTCGCTGGCGGCCCTGGAACGGGCAAAACAGCACTGGCGCTTGCCATCAGCCAAGAACTCGGGACCAAGATACCCTTTTGTCCCATTGTCGGCAGCGAGGTGTACTCGACCGAGGTGAAGAAGACGGAGATGCTCATGGAGAATTTCCGGAGGGCGATTGGGTTGAAAGTCCGGGAGACGAAGGAGGTGTACGAGGGGGAGGTGACGGAGCTGACACCCGAGGAGGCAGAGAACCCGCTCGGAGGCTATGGCAAGACGATAAGCACTCTTCTTATCGGACTCAAAAGTGCCAGGGGACAGAAGAAGCTGCGTCTGGATCCTAGCATCTACGAGGCAATTCAGAAGGAGAGAGTTACCGTGGGCGACGTCATCTACATCGAGGCCAACACAGGCGCTTGCAAGCGCGTGGGTCGATCAGATGCATATGCGACCGAGTTCGACCTCGAGGCTGAGGAATACGTTCCCATTCCCAAGGGCGAAGTGCATAAAAAGAAGGAGATTGTGCAGGATGTGACGCTACATGACCTCGATGTCGCCAACGCCAGGCCTCAGGGCGGCCAGGATATCATGAGCATGATGGGCCAGCTCATGAAGCCGAAGATGACGGAAATTACGGAGAAACTTCGCACCGAGATCAACAAGGTGGTCAGCAAATACATTGACCAAGGTGTGGCTGAATTGGTGCCCGGAGTTCTGTTCATTGACGAGGTAAGCATGGAGCCTCGCTTTACATCATCCTCCCATTGTTCTTTTCATGCTGTCTTTTTTCATTTTCTGCTTCACCACCTGTCCTGGGGAAGACGACGCTCCAGACAGGTAGGTTTGTTGCGTGGAAGTTGAACAAGCATAAACCATGAAACCAGGAAGAGGAGAGATGAAGGAAAACTGAAAGTGCAGACGAAGCAGAGGCTAACAGTTCATGCTCGGAACTAAAATGGCACAACAGGCGCACATGCTTGACATAGAGTGCTTCACGTACCTCAACCGCGCACTGGAATCGCCCATTGCCCCCATTGTGGTCTTGGCATCCAATCGCGGAATGTGTACAATAAGAGGCACTGACGACATTGTCGCCGCACACGGAATCCCGACCGATTTCCTGGCTCGACTGCTCATCATCCCCACGGCCCCGTACCAGGCCGACGAGATTAAGCAGATCGTGCGGATAAGAGCCTCTACCGAGGGCGTGGCCATCACGGATGCGGCCATTGACAAGATTTCGGACCACGGTGTCCGCATTAGTCTGCGCTATTGCTTGCAGCTGCTGACTCCAGCAAGGTATGTCTGAATGAAGCTAGGAACCAGAGCAACCCCCCCCCCCCCCCCCCCCTTCCTTTTGAGTCCCGTGGACCGTGGATAGCCCGGCCCCTTTACCTTTCCCAACTTCTTCTCCTCTTCAATCCCATTCCCATTACCGTCGACTACTGGGAATCGCATGTTTCTAACGGAGCGGCGTGGTCCCCTCCCAAATAATTGATGGACTATGTCATGTCTCAGACATTGTCGCTGACGATGCAACACACTAGCATTCTTGCCAAGGCAAACGGTCGCTCTCAAATTGACATCCAGGACGTCAGCGAGTGTGAAGACTTGTTCCTCGACGCTCGCCGTAGTGCCACTTTATTGAGCAGCGAAGCTGGACGGGGCTACATTTCGTAGATATCTTCTTTTCTTTCTGTTTCCTTTCCTTTGCACTTGGTCTTGTTTTTTGGCAATCAGGTCGCTATAAATAATCCATCTGGAGATAGCAGCGAAAAAAACAGAGCAAAATCGGCGTCCGCTTGAGGCGTTTGTATTTCCCTTTTACCGCTTTGCTCGTTGGGAGACGGTTTCACAATGGCGCTGGACAGTATTTATGGTCACGTGTATGTATATATAACTTTTGAGTTTCAGGTCTTTTTCTTTTTCTACTTACTTTTTTTCCTTTTTATTGTATGTGTGTCATGTTTGCGCCCTCTGATGCCCGATGCCAAGGCCTGTCCATGTGTGGTCCTCTTGCCGTTACTCGTCCCTGTCGGATGTGGAAGGGAAAGAGAGGAGTATTATATTCTATTATTCTATTTCGGACACCTGCGGGTGGAGCCGTCGATGTTTGCCAAGGCTGACCAGCTTCAGATTAATCACAAATCAATGCCTCGGCGTGATAAGTCATATTGACGGACAGGATGTCACAGAAAGGAAGACGGCCTTTGTAGCTGACAGTGAAGCAGCCTGCAGGCAATACCTAAGCAGGCGGACGGGCAGACAGGCGGGGGGGAAGACAGGGGAGGCATGAAGAAGTGTCAGATACAAAGGGATATGACAGTACGGAGTAAGACAGAGTGGAAAATGCCCCAGGTGTGTCGAGCGCTGCAGCATGTCAGGCGTACATGGATCACGTCTTGACGTATTTGATCTCTTGGATGTCCTGATGTCCTTTGACATCTCTGGCGGGGAACAGGTCCCAAAGTCCCAAGGCCTTGCTCATTCTTCCATGAGGCATTGTCAGGCCACAGCGGCTTGCCAGGGTGAGACATTCAGGGACTGAGAACAAGCACAATCTGCCAATACAACAGACGGCTAGGCGCCATGCTGTTACAACTTCGGCCATAACATGTCCACTTCCGCACCGCAGGTCGATAGACGGTTTGACGCTTTTGTTTGTCCCCGCCTTCTTTCCTCTCTCGATTTCTGTCAATCACTTTCTCTGTTCAATAGTAAGTCTCCGGCGGCAAATCCCGGTGCGACAACAACGGTCAACCCCCGCAGGACAACGCCTGCAGATGCAAAACGTCATGTATTGTGTGCATGAGGCCCATCACGTGCAGCAACGAGTTGTTCAGACCCCGTGTACGGGCTGGACGTAATAGCCTTTGTGTGTCTCAGGCAAGGTCGAGCATTCCAGAGGCTAGCCGACTTGCATTCCTGCCGGCGGCGGCATGAAGCTTGGCCATTGTCGTCGCCGGCCGAGAGTTGAGAGCGGGGACTGGGTGTGGACAGGGCGCCGTTTTTTATCGACGAGAATGGATTGGCAACAAAGCCACAAGGTGACAGTCTTTGTGGATTCGAGAACTGGTGAAATGTGAGAGAGGGCCGGGCGGCTCGAGACGCGCCCAACCCCAGGCAAGGCCGCAACGATGTGTTCCTTTGGAAAGAAATAGGATGGTTTATTACCTGGCCAGACATGCTGCACGATGTAGCAATAGTGCAGAAGACAAGTTGCATGGCGCGTTCCAAAAAGGGGGCCATTCGGACAGAAAGCCCCCCAAATTCTCCGTTGTCGAAACTCCATCCATGATCCATGATCCATGATTCAAGTCCACAGCCCCGTCCCCGCTCTCAGGACGTTCACCCACTTCTCCTGAACACTGTTCCGTTACCGGTAATACTGGGGAAGCATTTCAACCCAAATCGTCATCGTGATAACGGCCCGAAACTGAGAAGACACGGCAGGTGGTATAGTTAAAGTATAATCCCCTTCTACCCGGCGTACGAGAGCAAACGAGGTTACGAGATCTCTCAACCCTCACCTGTCTGGAGCCGATCTTGACAGAACGATCGAAAACCTTCAGACAAGGTCTGCGGCTGGCTGCCAAACCCACAATTGAGGTTTCCCGAGACATGGATTGAGTTACCACTGGTCCAAAAGAAAAGGGCCAGGCAAAGTCCCGCGAGCTACGGAGTAGACAGATGCTGGCGGCAAACCAGCTGGCTATCGTTGCTAGTCAGTCAAGCATGAGCTTATCCCAAGACGGGCCGTTGATAAGCAAAAAGACCTTCATTGTCGACATCTGAGCTGTAACTGTAGCGGGCTCGTTTGAGATGTGAGAATACCACCGGCTAGCCACCAAGTAAAGCCGAGCCCAAAGGAAAAAAATAAAAATAAAAAAAGGCACTCTGTCAGGTAGCTGAGCTTTATTCCCCATTTTCGAATTGAAAGCATTCTTTTATTAGCTCTCGCCATCCAGAGGACCTTTATCCTTTATCTTCCATTTTCCTCCTCCTCCTCCTATGCTTTTGTTCGTTTCCTCAACAGTCTTTGACAAGCTGCATTCTTGAAGAAAAAATAGAACAACGCATCCCCACTCAGCCATTCATTCAGATTCGCGGGGAACAAGTAGTGCAAGCTGCGGGAGGAAGGAGACAGATGAACCGGATTGAGTGATTCTGTTTTCGCCGATTTCCACCGAACGCCGTGTTCCATCCAACCATCCAACCAAACACCCCCCTCCCCTTGCACACACTCCATCCATCGCACCATGACCCAAGTACTTTCCTTGACCACTCGAGACATGAATGATGTGGGTGCATCAGTTCACCGGCACATGAGCCTCGACACGCCGTTTCGACGTCGTGGCAGTTTTGACTTGACACCTGACGGGAGACCGTCCCCCAATTCCTTCAGAGCAGGCTCGGGAAGAAAGAGAGCATCGACAATTCAAAACGCTGATGCCAACCACGGCATGTTTGTACCGCTCACGACTGGCACATCTGGACAGGTTGCACAAGATGGCTCTCGAGACATCATCTGTCTTTGTACTCCAGCGCCAAAGATACCTAGGCCGCGGAATGGTAAGCTGTTGAACCCCTCTTTCCCCCCCCGCGAAACTGCTTGAAGTTGGGGCGAAAGGCCTCGCCATGAACTTTCCCTCGGCCGGTCATCGATCTGCGTCTTGAGTTATCGGAAGATGAAATAAACAATGGTGTTCGCTGCTTGAAGACTCCCGTATGGCAATCATGTATAAATACGTGGCTAATCAATCTCGCCCTCTCAGCATTCATTCTGTATCGCCAGCATCATCAGTCCCAGGTCACTGTAGATAACCCCAAGCTGTCCAATCCGGAGATCTCAAAAATCATTGGGGAAAAGTGGAAGCATGAGAGTGAAGCCATCAAGGAAAACTGGAAGAAGCTCGCCGAGGAGGAGAAGCAGCGACATCAACATCAGTATCCGAACTACCGATACCAACCCCGACGAGGCACCAAGACGCAAGGGTCCTGGCCAACTACTTCGCCTACAGACAAGCATGGCCGGTGCCCCAAATGTCACGGACGATCGATTGCGACTCCGCGAACTCCCTCAACTCCCTTTTCGTCATCACCGGCTGGACATTTTACAATGGCTTCCCAATTGCAGCCGTCGCTCCCCCGCCTGGATACGACCGGTTCCTCTCCGTCTCGTCGATCAAGCTATGAATTGTCTCCTACGAGCAGCCTGCCACCATTTCCACATCAGCTGCATCCAATGCGAGACGGTGAACATGGCGACCCGATGTCCCCCGAGATGAAGCGACGACGTGCCAACGGGACAGGCGGTTTCCATGCTGTCACAGGAGCGCTAGGGGCGTACACGATTAGGCCACCCCCCGATCTCGGACGGACTTCTACAGGAAGCTCCAGCTCGATGGGATACTATCCAGGAACAACGCTGCCAGACCTAGCCAGTCTTCCAAGGTCACAGAGCGGTCCTATGCCTCCGCCTCTCCGTCCCTCACACTCCTCGTCCTGGTCGTCATCCGACAGGGAGTCTTTCGATCATCGACACAGCGGATTTGATGAGTCCTTGCGTTTGCCGCCGCTGCAAACATCGGGTCCTCCCTCTCGCTCCCAGTCTCCTAGCTTGGACGGCCGGTATGTGGGCATCCCGTCAACAAGATTGAATGTCTCACCACTCTGGAACCACCACTGTTCAACATCTATGGACGCAAAGACGACATCAAGGGAACCAAGCGTGACACAGAAACTCAAGTTCCTGACAAGCATCTCTGATCCACCGGCTTGTGCGGATACACGTGCGCCCCATTTTGACAAGCGAGGTGCTTTTATCGTCGTTGAAGGCGCCAACCCGACGATCCTGGAGCAGGTTGGTCGATCTCTTGAGAACATCCTCGTTGCTGGTGGTGACGTTGCGCTCAAGATCTGGACACACGACGAGTCTGGTGATGCTGACCCTTCCGATTCGAGCACAATGGAGTGTCATGATTTCGACGCTAGATCGGCAAGACGAGCCGCCGGATCGCAGGGGGCAGTTGTTGAGGAAGATTTGCTCTCAGCCTATTTCAAAGTCATCCTCTCGTGGAGGCGAAAATCGAGACAAATTGAACAGCACGTCACAAGCAGACATGTCGATGCAAATCTCAACCACGAGAACGAGGACACAGATTCCAGGATCATGCGGGCAATGTCAATCAAATCCTTGACTCCCCAGCACGATGAACCCAGACCGACAGCATCCTCCAAAACACCCGTCGCTTTGGTAAAAGGCGGATTCGGTCTCACCATCTCAGACAGATTTGCATCCGCAATGCCCATCTCAGACAAATATACGCCTACTGATCATTGGCAATGGATGGCCAATTTCTGGCGAGGCACAGCGGCCCCCGACCTTGTGGTGTATGTGCAAGAGAGCAGTGATGGACAAGACGACGCAGGGATCGTGGACGTGTCAAAGAACATAGGACTCATCACAGTCAAGGTGCCAAGAGGCCACAACTTGGATGAAGCCATGGAACGGCGGATGGGATTCGAGGTCATGGAATGGATGAGGGAACGGCGGTATCAGGACGAGGCTATTCAAAATCGGCGACCCGTATCGTTCTAGAGAGCATCGATCGCCGGATGTGCGTGGGACACAATCACGGTTGCCCTTCTGAGGGACGACGAGAAATCTGCATGGTGATTTTTCTGGCAAAATGAAAAACTTTGTTTTAGTGCTTGCTGTGCTTGGCTCACGAATCATTATGGGGAAGCAGAAAGGGGCGTCGCTAGATTGGATCGACATTGCCCCTGAGCGCGCAAAGGGCCTTCTGAAATGAGCCAGCGAGGATGGATCTAGTGTCGCATGTGGAATCCGTACATACATACAACGTAGCCTACTTTGTAGATTCAAGGCGAGATGCGAGTTGCTCCGAAACTTTTTGACCCAGTGTGTCATGCATGTGTTTGCGCGGTGTGATTGTGTGTGTGTGTAACACTGCAAAAAGGTGTTGAGGGTGGGGTTGGTCCTTTGTTCATGCGACCAAAAATGGAAGGAAGTGTGGGCGCCAGTGCCGTGCGGTGGTCTGAGGGTCTCAGATCTCTAGATCTGGATGCCTTACGCTTCAGGCATTTTCGCGGCAGTTACCAGACCGCTTGTTTACCATGTGAGTGTGGCTGATGGGGCCCTGTGGACGCGTCTCGGTGGCGGCAGTGGCTGGTCATCCATTGTGGCTGCCATTGAGCAACCTCCAGCAGCGATACGAACTGGCCGTGTCATCAACCCCTGACGCAACGCGACAGCATCAACAGCATATCAGACCAAGACCTCGCCAGCTCTACCGCTTCGCTCTGGGCGTCACGATGCCCTCAATCCCTCCCCGCAACTTTTCATGATGCCAGACTTCAAGCCTGGCCAGACAGTGCTGCTCAGCGATGGCCGCAAGGCGACCGTCCGCTTTGCCGGCCAGACCAGCTTCCAGGTTGGCGACTGGATTGGCGTGGAGCTGGACGACAAGACGGGCAAAAACGATGGCAGCGTTCAGGGCATCCGGTACTTCGACTGCCCCGCGGGTTACGGCATGTTTGTCAAGCCCGTCATGGCGACCATCATCGCTCAACCGCCGGTCGCGAAACCAGTTCGGAAGCCGGCTCGCCCAAGCAGCAGCTTTGCTCCTTCGGCAATCAAGACAGCAGTCAGCGGCGATGTTGCGTTGACCAAAAGAAGGAGTTTGAATGCTCCGAGTCCCAGCCCTGTTACCAGGCCTCGTCCGACAAGCCTAGGGAGGTCGCCGACGAAATCGCCAACCAAGCAGCTGGGTGCGGGCTCCAGTACCGCAGCCTCACGAACGGGGACACCCTCTAATGGACGGGGTCCTTCGGGCTCTGTAGCAGCCGGGCGAGCACGAGCATCGACAACATCACAGAGAATGTCGATGGGGCCACCAGCTGTGCCCCTGTCACGAACGACACGGGTGTCCTCAATGTCCTCTGTGGTGCCAAAGAGTGGAGGTGCTCCAGTTCGGTCTGTGAGCGCTGCACGGCAATTGGGGTCCCTTAGAACGGTATCTCGCCCGGAATCTGGACGAAACCTCTCAAACGATTCGCAGACAGAACGAGACAGCGGTTCCGCGGACGACACAGGCCCTGGGTCCTCGGTGAAGAGCGATGGCGATGTTCTGTCACCGCAATCAAACAGCCCCTTGGCGGGACGATCGAAGACGTTTGAGCGAATGGCAACTCACAAATCGCCAGAAGCATCGTCCACCACTACGCCGGTAGCTAAAAGGTCTACAGCTGCTGCCGCGCCTGCACAGCGAGTTGCTTCCAGTGCTACGGCGGCCAGCCGAGAGATCGAAGATTTGAAGGCAAAACTCAAGGTTCTCGAACGCAAGCGGTCGGAGGACAGAGACAAGCTCAAACAATTGGACAAGGTGCAGGGCGAACGGGACAAACTTGAAGGAATCATCCAAAAGCTCCAGCAAAAGTATCAGCCTCAACAACGGGAAAATGCAGACCTGCGGAAGCAGCTCAAAGAAGCAGAAGCCAAGTTCGAATCAATTGAAGCCATGCAGGCCGAGCATGACACTGCGCTTGAGCTGGCGGCGCTTGACCGAGAGATGGCGGAAGAAACGGCCGAGGTGTTGAAGATGGAGGTAGACGCACTGAAGCAAAAATCGGAAGAGTTGGAACTTGAAGTCGAGGTGCTTCGAGAAGAGAACTCGGAATACAGCAACGGCATGACACCTGAAGACCGTGCAAGCACTGGCTGGCTGCAGATGGAGAGAACAAATGAGCGTCTGCGAGAAGCTCTGCTCAGGCTCCGTGATCTGACCCAGGCCCAGGAAGAGGAGCTTCGAGATCAAATTGCTGGCCTGGAGGAAGACGTGAAGGAGTTTAGTAAAACTAAGAAGGCATTTGAATCTGCAAGGGAAAAGCTGGCGCAATCAGAGGCGGCTGTGGACGACCTCAGACAGCAACTCGATACCGCGCTTGGAGCAGAAGACATGATTGAAGACCTGACGGAACGAAACATGAGCATGGCGGAACAATTGGAGGAACTCAAAGCCGTCGTCGAAGATCTGGAGAGCCTCAAGGAGATTAACGATGAGCTTGAGGCCAACCATGTGCAGAACGAAAAGGAGATGCAGGAAGAGTTGGATTTCAAGGACAGTGTCATTACTGAGCAAGCACGACGGGCCGGTCAACAGGAAGAAGCATTCGAAGACATGGAGTACACAGTTTCGCGATTCCGAGAACTCGTCACCAATCTACAGAGTGATTTGGAGGACATGCGGGCTTCTCAGGCAGTCACTGAAGGAGAATCGGAGAAGCTTAATGATCGATCCCGAGCCATGATGGACCTGAACATGAAGCTCCAGCTTTCTGCGGCCAAGGCACAGGTCAAGACGATTGACCTGGAGTTGCGCCGCCTGGACGCGCAGGAGGCTGACCAGCATCTGGAAATCGTGAAACTCTTCCTGCCTGACACGTACCAGGAAGACCGGGACTCAGTGCTTGCGTTGCTACGATTCAAGAGACTCGCATTCAAGGCGAACCTTCTCAACGGATTCATCAAGGAACGCATCAATGATCAGACGCACGTCGGCCACGAGGACGACATTCTTGCGGGATGTGATGCCGTGGACAAGCTGGTGTGGGTGTCGGCCATGTGCGACCGATTCGTCAATGACATTAGCCACTGTACGATTGAGCAGTTCGCCAAGTACCAAAACTCATTGCTAGAAGTTGAGCCTGTGGAACGCGCACTGAATGCTTGGATTGATGGTCTTCGCCGCGACGACTTGAAGGAGAAGAAGTGCGCCGACGATCTGCAGCGAACCATTGCTGTCATGTCGCACTTGGCAGAGGTGCACATTTCCGATAGTCCCTCAAGCTTTGCAGATGAGATCCACATGTCCTCGCTGATGGTGCAGAGCCACCTGGACATGGCAGCGATTTCGTTCAACACGGTGAGAACCATGGTCCAGCGAGCCGTTCCCGTTCCAGACGGCGCTGAAGGCGAGAGCGGGGATGAGATGAGCCAGCTCTTCATCAAAACGCTCGAGGCGGCCACGACACAGACGAGAAGCACCAAGGTGATTGCTGGAAAGGCAGTACGGGCTTTGGAGGATCTCAAGACACGATCTCTGTCTTTGCATCCCGAAACCAAGGAGATGTTTGAGCGTTGTGAGTCTGCTAGCCAAGAGCTGGCAAGCATGGTACGAGCTATGGGCAACGGCGTCCACGGTCTGCTTACACAAGACGAAGGACGCAATGAGCCTTTTACGCTGGACGAGATTCAACAGGCCATGCACCAGAGTGTTGTCAATGTGATTTCGACGGAGGAGCCTGATACTTTCTCTGCCTATCTAAACAAGCTGCGCCGACTCACTACTCAAATCACTGATGTGACGACACTGGCGACGGACCTCGACCAGACACAAGAGTTCTACGTGCAACCTGCACCATGGAAGCTTCGGTCCCAGGCGCTCATGGCCCTCAAGACGGTGCCCGTCGATGCCGAGGAAGAGCTGCGACGTCTCAAGGAAGAGCACAACGAAGCCCGCAGGACCATTGCACAACGAGACGAACACCTCAGCACGGCCGTCCTCAAGATTGAGACTCTCGAGTCACGCATGCGCGACGCCCACGCCAACATCGAGCGCATCACCACCCTACAGCGACAACTAGAAGCAGCAGGCGAACAAGCCGCCAGCCTCAAAGAGGACATTGAAAAGCAAGACCGCGAACTCAAGAGCCTCGAATCCGAACGCGACAAATGGAAGAAGATTGCCAGCGACAGCCGCGCCTACGCCGACGGTGCCGACGCCGCAGGCATGAAAGCCGGCCAGGAACGCGCCGTCGCCACAGCCCGCGAAATGGACGCCCTAAAGAAAGACGTCGAGAGCCTACAATCAGCCGTGCGCTATCTCCGCGAAGACAACCGCCGAGCGCGCATGACGGAGCCACAAAACTGCGAGTGGCTCACCGAACCGCTGAAAAAGCCAACACCCATCGCGGAGCAGCGCCAGGCACTCGTCGTGGCCGAGGGCAAAGACGTGCTAGGCGAGCTAGTCAAGATGACGACCTCGGCGAGCATGTTCAGCTTTGCAGGCCTCCCCAAGGATAAACTTGCGTGGAAACCAGCCAAGACGACGCCGCAGTACCATGCTGCGAAGCAGACAGAGGATTATGCCTCGTGGAAAGCCTGGCGGGATTCTGTGGTGAAGAAGTCGTCGCTGTTGCGGAGTACGCAGGAGGCGAGTGACAAGGCGAAGGGGAATGTGAAGGTGAAGGGGCGGCTTCGGAATCCGGCTGCGCAGTTGTGTATTCGGTTGCCTGGGCTGGATGGTAAGATGATGGCGGGGAGTGGTTTGGGGAGGAATGTTGAGATTGTGGGATCGAGGGCGTGGGAGGCGTTGCAGGGTGTTGGGGTGGCGATGTAGGTATGTCTTGTGGTGGTGTTTGAACTTTGTTGCCTCGTGTCTGTGGCCACTGGCGGCATTTGAGGTTCTTGTTGGTAGATAGATACCCTGTGGATCGAAAGTAGTGGAGGTTGGCTTTTTGATGCTCCTACCTAGGTATGTTTGTATCATGGCGTTTTTTTGTTGTAAGATGGGCTATATGGGTAGGCGACTGTTCGCGTTTTGGCTTGTTTGTGGTGCGGTGTACCGTGGCATATGCATGCTACATTACATGTATGTGTTTACCTCCCTGCATCCCGACCTCGTACGTTGGCGAGCGAGGGAGCCCAGTACATTGTATGGTTTCAGATAATTCCAAATATTCCAACGTGGTACGGTTTTGGCACCATACATTTCCATACTATTTCCTAGGACGGTCCACACTTTCATCGCCCATGAGAGTTGGCGGAGCGTGGCTCTATCCGAACGAATATGTATACATGATTTGAAAAGGCGCGCAATGCCAAACGGAGGCGCCATCACCGCCGTACACTCGATAGTTACGTCCGTCTCATGATTCCCATTCCGAAATTCCATCTCTCCGTACTTGTTCTTCCTTTCACACCACTATCTTTCCATCTCCCCAGCCCTATCTTTCCACCACCACACCCCCCTCATGACTTTCCCTTCCCCTTCTTATCCTTCTTCTTCTTCCCTCCCGAACTCGCAGCAGCTCCCTCTCCCATACCCATTCCCATTCCCATACCACCCATTCCCGCACCCCCCGTAGCCCCCGCCATCAACGCCGCCATAGGATCCCCCCCACCCTGCATCCCCCTCATCATATCCGTAAGCAAATTCTCCGACACACCCCCTCCCGTCATCGCCGGACTAACATACGGCACAAACTCGCTAATCTTCCACCCCCTCGGCACCGCTGGCCTCGGATACGCAGTCCCCTCCGGAGGCTGCACCTGGCCCCCAACCGGGCCCTCAACCCAGGACTATCCTCCGTAGTAGGATTCTCAAGAAGATGCTTCGCGACAAGAATATACAAGTGGTGTTTATTGCGGATGCCATGCTGCGGCCCCGGCCCCGGAGAAGGAGGAGCCTTGAGACAGACTTTGACGCGTCCGGGGTTCGCCCAGTCCTTGGGATGGGTCTTGTCTGGTTCGAGCACGGTGGAGAGACGGAGTTGGGAGCAGGCGGTTGCGATTTCGCGGGCGAGGGGCGAGGGGGAGGCGAGGGAGGAGGGCACGCGGCGGCCTTGGGTGCGGGTGCGGAGGGAGTCGAAGTAGATTGGGTAGAGGCATTGGTAGGAGTTGAAGGCGGAGCGGTCGGGGGCGAATTGGGTGGGTGGTTGGTGGTGTTGGGTTTGCGGGTGCGGGTGCGGGCGCAGAGGGAGTTGTTGTTGTTGCGGGAGGTTGGAGGAGCCCGTCGTCGTGGATGTGGTGGGAGGCATGCGGCGGATGATGTCTGAGTCGAGGAAGTCGTCAATGTCGTCTTCGTCGGGGTCGGGGACCATGTCTGGGTCGCTGTCGGAGCATTCTTCTACTATTGCGCGGGACATGATTGCTCTTTTGGGAGGATGGCGGTGGGTGGTGGTGACGGGGAGAGAGAATGTGGGTGATGTGCGATGGGTTGTCGTTTTTGGTGGTTCTAACTTCTTGCTGTGGTGGGGTCGGCTACGGCTGTGGTCAGTGGTCACTGGTGGCCGTGGCCCTGGGAGAATGGAGAATGGACCCGACAGCGCGGATGGGTCGTTAGGTCAATTCTTACTTCAACATAATTGCGAGACTACAACAACACGTGTTTGTACACAAGGGTCAAGACGTGTGCATGTTAAAGTCTTTCTTTTCGAATTACATTGTTTCTTCATACATGTCTACTTTCCCCAGCAGACATTCTCCAGCAGACCACCCATCGTTTGTGTGTGTGTGTATGTACTTCTGTATATTTTACGCCTTTAGACCGTACGGAATACAGCCATCTCTTCAGAGATATCGGGCATGCTAACGTGTGTATGTCAGAACATTTTCTTCTTTTACTTTCTTACAATCTCAAGCTACAACTATGCGATCGTGGCTTGACGAGCGATATCAGTCTACCGTGTCCAAATCCTTCCAGGGGCTAGAGTACTCAGTGTCTGCTGAGACCAGATCAACTCCCGCCCCTGTCCGCGGCCACCCCTTTCTTAGATCAAGCCGCCCTTATATTCGGGCTCTTGAACTTTGTCCCCGGCGGATGAGCTTGAGCCGTGAACTTGCAAAAGGGGTGTGTACAAACCCCGTCTCGGATGCTTGGACACTAGCGGATGTTAGTGGTTATCATAGGACACATTCTTCGACACGAAAGGGGGAGGTTCCATGAGAGAACATGGTATGAAGCAAGGGGAACGGCTTACGTGGTGCCCGTATATGCACGCCTTTGCCTTGCACGCTTGTCCATTCACACACGGGTTCTGGCGTGCCAACACAGCGATTGCATCAATCTCTTCCTTACTAGGACTGTAATTGTGCACAAAGTAGCATCTAGCTCCCTTGGTGCACGGTCCACGCAGGAAGTGATTGTTGCACAGCTTCTCCGAGTCCCTGCGCCTCTTGACGCTCTCCATGACAGAGACACTCACGGCGATGGGCTCATCTAATCCGCGAGGTCCCGGGTTCCAATCGGGCCGCTGTGGCGGAACCTGCTGGTACCGAACCTGAACAGGGCGCGCGATGGGCTTTGGGGGAACCAGAGACGTCTTTGGTGACGGGGGAAGGGGAGGAGGACTGCGCAGAGTGCTGTTGGCAACGTCGGCGTACGAGCGCCGTGTGCTTGTGGATGTGACGCTTCTGGCGGGGTTGCATGCCCGGGGAACTGTTGCCCAGGCACCAAGTGGCCAGATAGGTGCGTCACGATCCGAATGGCCGTCGGTGCGGAAGAGTTCGTTGCCCAGACTGGCTCTCTTGATGTTTGAGGGAACATCGGCGGTCTGGGCGGAAAGTCCCTCGAGAACGGTCAGCCGCTCACATTGATCCTCGTCCAGTGCGATTCCGTCAAGGAAGCTGGTGTACGAGGGATCATGTGAGATACCCATGAGGACATGTTTGCAGTTATAGTTTCTGCTATGCCACTTCACGGTTTCTAAACGGGTTACGGGTGTGAAAAAGTCAGCGTCCCTGCACTGTAGTCTGTAGTGGTGAAATACTTTGGCCAGACGGAGCAAAGACAAACCTTTGACTTTGGCTGGCGTGCAGCCGTTCTCGGGGCCAACGATGATGAAATCAAAAGAGGCTTTGGCTTGGGTGAAGCCTAGGGCAAAGCCTCTAATGTCCGATACGTCCCGGTCCAAGATTTTGGCCAGGCCGTCGACGTTGGCCACGACTTTCGCAACAACTTCCACACCGTCTGCGTGCTCGCCACACCGAGCTCTCACCGCATCTTGGAGGGCCAAGGCTGCCCTTCTACCTCCTTCAAGGCCCTGTTCGATCCATTGATCGCGAAACTTGGGGCTTGTTAGTAGACTTTCTGCGTTTCTTGGGGTTTGGAATAGGAGATGCCCACCAGCAAGCCGTCGCCGTCAATTACGACGAGCACATAAGCATTCTCATCCTACAACATGGTCAGTTTACCCAGTTTTGGGGGGGCTAGTTAGTGTTAGACGTGGTTTGGGACCCACGATCCTTCATACCCTGATTCCAAAGATTCTTCTGGTATACCAATCGCTTGTAGCCTCGCTGTTGGAGAGCTGAGCTACAAGCTTTAGGTTTTCACTCTTACAATCCTGTAATTCATCCCTGTGTCTTGTCTCCAGTCTCTGGAAAGACGTCTCGAGAGTACGGCAATGTAAGAGAAGATCCTGGCAGGGTGTAAGGTGAGTCAGCTAGTCTTGATTTGCAACGCCCTCAAAAAGAAGGAAACTCACATGCGTAAGCTGATCATAAGAGTCTCTATATTGCCGTATATTCTCTAAACGCTGAACGAACTCCATGAGCTTGCTCGTCAAAGGCATGCCGTCCTGCGGCAAGATCCTCGCGCTACACATGGATAGGGAAACAGAGTGGAGTATAAGACAGGGAGACGAAGGGAGTGTGTAAGAGAGTTCTATCCAAAGGAGCGTGAGCTGAGCGCGACGTGGAGCAAAGGAAGAGCGAAGTTTGATGATCTTCTCAGTGGAAGAGTCTGCCGACAGCACTGAGCAATGGATCGGATCTTTATCTCCCTACAATATATAAGTTGTGCTTGCTGTGGTAAGGTGATGACAATGGAAGGAGAACAGCAGAGCACACTGAATAATAAAGATCAAGGAGAGTGAGGAAAGTAAGTTTGAAAGGAGCTGTGTTGGTTGTATCAGTGGAAAGGACTTGACTTGAAGGTTCGAATTTGAGCAGAACAACGGCGGAAAGCTGCCAATATATAGTAAAATGAGAAGAGAGAGAAAGAGCCCACGTTTGCTATGTTTGCCTGCCTCTCATGAATCCATGATCTCATCCTGTCACCATGTAGTAGCCAGAAAGCAAAGAGCAGCAACCCAATCCCATGCAAGCCGGCGCGTAACAGGTCAGAAAGCTGATGCTGGTATATGTGATAACGGGAAATCATGATGGGAATCTTGGTCCGATGTAACTTGACAGGCGGCGCTGCAGTTGCATTCACGTGCGGGGTGACAGCCGGCATCAGCTTGGCTGTCATGTTGTTGCCGGCTGTGACCAGTTGGGAAATGGGAATTGCGAAAAGTGCCAGATTCCGAGCAGGTGATGTCTATGTTCCGCCGACTTTGCTTCATCGTGAACCCAATCGGCTGCCTTCTTCTCTACGCGCCTCGTACAAACTGCATGGTATACACATGGGACCGGATAAGCGACCTTGGATGGCCGTGATGGTACGTGGCATATGACAGTATGTAGGGGGGGTTATGCCTTGTAGCCAAAATTTCCCGTTTCTCAATGCCACCATACAAAGCCGGCAAACAACCCATCCACGCGGTCAAGTACCCCTCACGCGCAGGCAGGACAGCTGCATGGCGATGCCGCGATGTAACGGCATACAAAGAGCTGCTCGAATTGCCATGTGCAAGCCTCGTTTTAACCGCCCATCTCGCTGGTCATACACACGTATGTGACCTCGTCGCCCGGTATGTAGCCTGTCGTCACTATATCGATTCGGTCTTACAGTCGTAGCGCTAACGTTGAATATGATGGGTGCTGGCAATCCAAGAGTCGGGATTTGCCCTTCCTTCAGATGCATGCTTTGTCGTCTCTCACGGCACCGAGGTGGCTGGTAAAGGTGCAGAGGCGCCCTTCTTGCAGCCGAAGCTGACTGAGGACTTTGACGTCTGCAACAGTCATGTACAGTCGAGGACTTCTTTGTTGGAGTGCCATGCAGGCCACGATATGAGACTCCTATTCCTTTCGTGTTTCGTATTTCCAGCCAACATCGTAAGCATCCAGCGGTGACGAGCCTATGAGGGAACCCCCATGGATCCGATTCACCGTACCGGGTCGATCCAGTATGAGAGACATGGAATGTCTCTGTACTTTTTGCTGATCATGGGAAAATCTGGCATCATGGCAAGTGGCCAGTGGAACATGCCACATGGCCAGCCTTCTTGATTTACCACCCGCGTCCAGGAACCCTTATCTCATGCCAAGTTCTGCAATGTCATATCCGCTGCATATGATACGTCGTCAAAGTAATTGGCTGCATGAACTGAATTGTGAGAAATGATGTACAAAAGTCGTGATTTTGAAAACGTGGCGGGAAATACTCTCCATTCGGATGACGATGCAGTGAGGGCCTTTGCCAAGTGGCACACCATCGACTCGCGCAATTGCTTGTGAAGGATGCCTACGGTGTGTTGTTTTCAGATAAGCCCTTTTGTCCAGCTTTTAGGTAACGACTCGTTATTGCTGTTGGTAGGCGGCTCTTTCATGAGCCTAGTGTCTTTCTTTCATGATAAATTTTCGTCCTCGACCTGGCAGTTGTTCTTGGGGGCGTCAGAAGTCAATCGATTGTGAATGCAGCAATTTGGCCACACCCCACATAGCGAATGCTTGGCCGCGGGACGAAGGGGTTCTCCCGATCGGATGACGGTTCCTGGTAATAACTGCAGTTCACTGCCGCGAGCAGGGATGTCTGCCCGAGCATGCAATGATGCATACCTACATACCTACATACATAGCAGAAAGATGGCAATCCGATTCGTCAAACAGACAGGCTCGGCTCGAACTCCGGCTCGGACTGTTGCCCCGGAGTAGAGCTATCATTAGCGGCGCCCCAGAGGACATCTTGCGTTGCGCACGCAGAGTAAGCTTACTTACTATGTACATACCGGTATGATGTATCCCACTTCTGTTGTACTTGAGCACCTCACACGACTAGGACAATGCGACGTCCGAGGCTTGATGCTGCGCGGAATGCCTGACGTCGGAAGACTGGGTCAGACAATAACCGCCTCTGCAGAAGGCCTAATTCTGTAGGTTTGCGGGCGTCTACCACCTAATTCATTATTCTGGCTATTCTGGCACGCAAGATTCAAGAACCCATGACCGCGTGTCCCGCCTCCGCCAACGAGAGCTTATAGCCTCATACTCCACGGACGGTGTCATTCTTGCGCGCAGAGGTACTGCAACAAATCGAGGATGATAACCGGAAGTTGCCAAGTTCTCTGAACCAGTGGAGCAGGCGGAAAAGACTTCTCGAGCAGCATGCAGCATCAAGTGCATTTGGATGAAGGAACGAATGATGAATTAAGAGTGGCGTGTGGGTTAGACTGCCTCGGCATTGCTCTGCATGTGCGGAACGACTTGAGCTGCATACTCCCGTACTGGCCGTTCTGAACTTCTGATGGGCGATCTGAGCGGCGCAATGGCAGCGCGAGGAAAGGCGAAGAAGAGTCGCTGTGCATGGTCTCTACGCAACAGCCTGGACAGCTTGCTGCTTGACAAGACGACGCACCTAATTCGATCCGGCAAGCCTTGGGGGTGCCAGTGACGATGCGTCGTCTTCAATAGACTCAGAACTTCCAGCAAGCTAAGAGGGGTTGACCAAATCAGGCGGACGAGCGAAAGAAGTAACTGGATTTGATAGATATCAATTCTGCCAAGACTCATGCATCCGAGGTACGGCGGCATCACAGCCCTTCATGTCGGTTCATGTCGCCCTTTTTTGCCTGTAGATGAGAATGCGCAGTGAGAGAAGGCGGCTATCGTGAGAAGAAAGGGCCTGTGGTCAGCCAGCACCCATCTTTTCTGACGTTATTTTGCATCTCCCGTTGCTTGCGTGGTTGAGTACGTGCCTGGCATTACAGCGGCCATCAGAGCCTTATTCCAGCCGATAAATATGGTGACGCCGTGGGCGAAGGGGCGAAGGGGCGAAGCTGGGGGTTCAAATCCTTCTTGATGAATTGAAATATCCTCAAGATCCTAGGTTCCCGTTCAACCTCTCCATTTCGAATTGCCTAATAATCACATTTTAAACTCATGAATCTATATTGGAGTCGCTGTCCTCAACGACACATGCGAACGCCACACCGCGCGGTAAGTTCGTACACTCTTTCATTTCTCTCTCTCCTAGATAGCTTCCATGAATACAACAGATCGTTCATGTCAGTTCAACCTCCCCGTATACGCATGCCCCAAGGATTTCTTCCCACAATCTCAATCGCAACAAACCCTAAATTCCGATCTGACTTGACTAGATATCGTAGATACTTTGTGCAGTGGGACTATTTGCGTTGAGCAGACACGATAGATACTTCATATTCGACGTAGGGATACTTAATCAGACGTTTTCACTCTACTGTTACACATTACTACTACAATATAAACAGCTACCTACCCCAAGGCGTTGGCGTACCCTCCTTATCCCTCTCGCGCCCTCGTCTACCCGTAGACGCCCCGTAGAGAACGTAAGAGGACAGGGCGTTAGTAGACTCGGCGTTCGTGGCGTAGGGGGCCCCGCGGGAGGGAGGAGAATCTGCGGAGCCCGTCTTGCTTCGTCTAGCCGGCGTATCTCGAGTGCGCGAGTAACGTTCGGTCGGATATCGTCGAGGGTAATGTCCGAAAAGATAGCTAGGTGCTCAAGACGCCGCACCCGGGATAGAGCAACGTAGAGTAGCCCCTAACGGCCGCGGAGTACCCCTACCCTTCAGATCTAGTATCACGAGGTCGAGAGTCATTCCTTGGGACTTATGGATCGTCATCGCGTACGAGAGCATAAGAGGAAACTGTTCTCTCCACTGGTTGTCCGTAGACGTCCTCGTAGTATTCTGCGTACGGTACCGGCGGCAGGGGAAGATCGGGACTACCTTCGAAGGCATCGGGACCCCGGGAATATCACACGGGAGAGTAGAACCGGTATACTTCGGGAAGTAGATTAGGACATAGGGATCGGTAACGTCGGCATGCCAGACGACATCGACAACGTAACCGCAACTTCCGTTCACAAGACCAGCCTCCGTCCAAATGTTCGCCGTTAGCATAACCCGGGCCCCGATAGTAAGGGGCAGCTCGGCCGTAAGGTCGTTGAACTCCTTACTCGAGATCGAAGCATACCGCGGGTTACTATGCCGTGCGCGGAGGAGTAGGACAGGTACATTCACTTCGCGTAGCCGCGAGTAGTTCACGTCGAAGACGCTCGCCCGCGTAGCAAAGAGATAGACGGCCTGTTCCTCAAAAGTAGTCCGCTCCGTTCTCGACTCTCGCATAGTCCGTATAGCCATTGATACCATCCGCCGCGGCGCCGGTAGGGGCAATCCTCGCGACGGGACTCCTACGCGGCGAGGTAGGAATTCGAGAACGTTGCATTGTCTCTAGCTGCGACGATACGAGCTGTATCGTGTAGGACTTGCCGGTTCCCGCGCGGTCTACGTTGACCCGGAGAGGATCTGGGCTAATGCCGTCTAAGGTATCGGGTTTCGGAACGGAAGTTGAAGGCGGAAGGTGTTCTTCGTGTTCGAGGCACGATTCGTACTCAATTTCGCGATAAAGAAAGGATTCCCGAGTAGTAGCATGTTCGCCGCGAGAGCACCACTTGACTTGCCGCTCGAGAGGCGTAGGCGAGGAGAGGGTACAGTAGTAGCATATCCCATCCCGCGTAGACCTAGCTCCGGGAGATGGGCGAGGAATCCGGCATTCGTAGCAAACGAAATAAACCGGGCGCAGGGCTATCGAAACTGCTTCTCCTCGATTGCGGTCGTCTCGATCAAGTCTCCGGCGGCGTTCTTGTTGCGAAGGGGTCTCGCTCGGGCCTCGTATTATGTATGTATATTATTGGGAGAGCTACCGCGATTCTGTCGTTGCCGGGGGACTTGCCTGTCATGATCACGGCATCGCTCGCTCGCAAGCCTTGGTGAGTACGGTTGGCGGGCGGAGGGAAAGTGAGAGGATGTGCGTACTTTCTTCGGATGCGTGTAGTACTTCTCCTAGGTATATATAGGGGTATTTGCACCCAATCTTCAAAATCAGTAAGCTGATCCGTGACCTTTCGTGGAATAAGCTGTTGAGCGGCGGCACCCAATCGTGGCGAACTACTGAAAGGTCGCACGTTCGAACCCCCGCAGGATAGCTCTGAACTAAATCCTGCGGTCCCTGCGATAAACACAGACCCTGGGCGAACTCACATCGAGGGCCAATAGGCTCGAGGGCCATTAGGCTGGTATAGTCAGGGAGGGGTGCAACAATAGCGCTATGTTGCACACCCGGGAATATTCGGACCGGGAGCAACGGGGTAGCTATCAGTTTACTGAGAAACCTGGCCAATTTTTTTTCGCTTTTTGGCCCAAATTAGCGATCATTGAGGTAGGTAGGTTATGTACCTAGTTCCACGTTCGTCATCGCCGCTCATTGTAGACATGTCAAGCCAAAGTGTCCATACAATGCGGACGAATTCTGCGAAAGCTTTCCACACTATCCACACCATTGCCAAAGCACACTGAAATGAAAGTCGAAACTGAGTTCGTAGCATATCGAGCCAAATATGGTGACGCCGTGGGCGAATGGGCGCGCTTCGCTTAATGCGGATTCAACGAGAGCCAATCATTTTGCCAAGCTTTTCATGACTGCCTCGACTCCTCGAGAGTGTAGAATTGGCTCCGCTTCGCTTCGCCAATCAATTCATGGTCATCTGAGGCGAGAGTGTTGGAATCGCAGGACAGAGGTTGTACACGTGCATTAGTGCACGTGCCTCGCTTGTGGGGCACAAGCCCACACAGCGAGCACAACAACATAAAGGAGGCTTCCGCCCCCTTTTGTACATAGACAAGAATAAGAAGACAAGACAACAATTGACCCGGGAGAGAAGATACGCCTTTGTGTTTGTGTGCGTTACGCACCTGTTCTGTTATGCATACAATGAGATTGGAGTAACCTTACGGTTCCGACAGAGAGAGATCTGCTCAAAGCCGAGATGCGGCTTCTCGTCAAGTGATGGTGAACATGAGTTGAGGAAGCGCGTCGATTCCCTTGTTAGAAAGGCCACCGCGCAGTCTCCGTATGTAGAAGCCCGGCCCCCCCTTACGATAGGTACCCGCCAAGACGGTCAAGGTGTCCGACGTCACACGTGGATTGCTTGCTCGGAATAAAAACGCATGGCGCGGGAGACTTGGGACGCTAGAAAGGCTTGTTGGCATGGCATGATGGCACTGAATGTGCAGGGCGAGTGAAGCCGAAATCAAGCCAAGATGAAAAGTTAATTGAAGCCAAACGAAGTCACGGAATACGGAGTAAACGGAGCCATGGCCGAAACGTTATTCCGTGCCATGATGTTCCAAGTGCCACCTCTGACCAGTGACCAAACACGACATTGAACCCACTTCCCTTGGTCTGACGTCTTTCCGTCCGCATTCTTCAATCCGTCTCGTGTCTTTTTCTTTCCTCAGCCTCTCCTTTTTTTCCTTTTCTTCATCAAGCTTCTGCTTTACATCGACTTGGCGCGTCTTTCTCCCACTTCGTCTGATTTCTGGTATAAGACTGCGCCTCAGCCGGCCGCCACTGCCACACCACAGTGACGAGCGCCCCTTTCGGCCTTTCGGCTCGTCGGTTGCGCCAAGGCGCCGCGCGCGGCATTGAAAACTCCTAGCCAGCTTCCGGTCCCCTACAACGCCGAGCTTCAACCTCCCCATCGCAGACGGGCAACCTGCGCGGTTCCTCCCTTCTCGGCATCATCAAAGCAGCCAGGCCGTTCATCGAGAGAGCGCGTTTCTCGAAAACGCCATTTGATTTGGAAGCCTTCCCGCCCCTTCCGCATCGACAATGTCCGCCCGCCAGAGCCGACGAAAATCATCAAAGCTGCGCGAAGCTGTCGCGGCGGCTTCATCCGACCATGACCAGCAGCAGACCACACTAATGACCAACAACGGGTCTGTAAGCCCCGTCGAGAAAGGACCGGTCGCTGAGGAAGAAGAGGAGAACATCTTTTTGTTCTGGCCCAACATCATCGGTGCGTTGTGAGAAAGACAGTTTTGTTCCATCATGCCCGGTTCTGGCAGCTAACCCGGAGTTCTTGCTCCCATCCAGGATACATCCGCATTGTTCTCGCCATCGCCTCTCTTTATTACATGCCGGTGCATCCACGCACCTGCTCCGTCCTGTATAGCGTTTCCTGTCTACTCGATGCCGTTGATGGCTATGCCGCCCGAGCCTTTGAACAATCGACGCGCTTCGGAGCCGTGCTCGACATGGTGACGGATCGGTGCACCACGTCGTGCCTCCTCGTCTTCTTGTCGTCTGCGTTCCCTCGATGGGCCATTCTCTTCCAGGGCTTGATTGCCCTGGACTTTTCGAGCCACTACATGCACATGTATGCGACGCTTGTGGTTGGCGGCTCCGACTCGAGCCATAAGAACATTGACAAGAGCCAGAATTGGCTGCTCAATCTGTACTACACCAACAAGGTGCGTGAAAACATGGCGCGACCCTAGACACTGCGTCGAGGGCAGAAAATATAAAGCAAAAGGGAATGAAGAGAAAGTTCAGTCAAGCTAATACTGTATCGTCATGCACACAGGGAGTCCTCTTTACGCTCTGCGCCCTCAACGAGCTGTTCTTCATCGGCCTCTACCTCCTCGCGTTTTCCTCGCCCTGGCTATCCCCCCATCTGCTCAAGAGCGTCGAAGAATCCAGCGGCCGACACATCAACCCCGGCGCCCCAGTTAACACCTCTCTGCTCCGACAAATGTTCCCCGATCCCTTCAGCGCAGCGGCTCTGGAAATTGCCCGCACCAACAAGATGGACTCGCTGGGTCCATGGCTCATCGCGGGCATCAGCCTCCCGTTCATGCTCGTCAAGCAGATCATCAATGGCGTGCAGCTCCACAATGCGAGCAAGTGGCTCGCAGAAGTGGATGTCAAGATGCGCAAGGAAAAGGGCCTGCCGCGTAACAAGGCCAAAGCGAAGCGAGTGTAGAGACGGAATTGGATCGCGAATCGAAATCAACCCTCAAGTCCAAACCCCCCCCTTTCTCCTAAAGAAAAAGGAGATTTCCTGGCTAAAGCTGAAAGAAGTGCACAAGCCTCCATATACTTTTATAATCGTTGTGCGAACAATAGCCTTTTTATGATCTAAGCAAGTTCCCAGCACGGTCCTATTCAGAGAGAACAAACAGATGTCTCCTGCCTGAAACCGAGATAGTAATCTAATTCAAGAGAAAGAGGCTCCATTCTTTTTGTCACGGAAAAGGAAGTCCGTCGCGGATTTGCTGTGTGCTTATTGCTCAGTGTTATCTGCACGCACGACATGATCATGGAAGTAAAAGTCTTATGTACCGGCTGCGGAGTAGCAGAAGCCGACTCATATCCGTAAGCACCCCAGCGTGAAAAGTTGCAGATATTGAGCAATACCACGTACGATCTCGCCCCCTAGCTCAAGAATATGAACAAAATGACCTGCTTCAACATCAGCATAATGCAAGAAGATGACTTCCATTCTGCTACTGTAAGTTTGTGACGACGCGAGCGCAGCGAGAACAGCCCGCGGCAGCGCCCCCGGAGGGCATCCCGGAGGGTCACGGCGTCGCCGAACGGTGGAAAGAGTACGTACGTAGCAGCCTTTCGTAGCCAGGTTCACGACAATGCTTTCCTGACGCCTACGTAGCAAAGTAGACGACTTGGCTTGCGTCGCAGAGCCTGGCCTCAGATGTGGCGTATGTCTCGGCCTCGGCGCGTCACTGGCACAAGTTTCGCAGTGACTTGCTTGTTAACATACATGGGATGCATCCATCATCTGCACACCATCCTCAAGTCCACGAAAACATTACATATCTCGTACTTCATGATGAAATACATAACTCTACTCTACTCTACCGAGAGCAGTCTCCGCGCTCCAAATGGCACCTCCTCAAAAAAAAAAAAGTGTGAAGGAAAATCACGCAACGAATCATGAATCTCTCCTCCCATGCTTGTTCCTCAGAACCATCCCCCAAGTCCCGACTCCCAAGTACCTGCCTACGTCCTTTGTCGGAGCCCCTCCGCCCCAGTCTCCGCACCAACACCGACAACACCATTTTCCCGACCAAGACGAGTCTCCGAGTCGTTTCCCCCAGCTTCGCGAATCAGCTCCGCCACAGCCTTGGGTGCCTCCTCTGTGGGCTGCGACATGCCGTACCAGGCCACGACGCATATTCCCAGAAGGCCGGTAATGCAACTAAACACCAGGGCTACGATGCCACGGGTAGTGAACCTGATGAGAGCGCACACGCACGGCAGGTCAGTAAAGAAAAACCACGCACTAGACAATAACAGAAGTTGTGTGTGCGAAGAGGTCAAAAAACAGGGGTGGGGGGGACAAAGATAAAGATAAAGTGAGTGACTTACCCCTCTGGGAGAGGATCAGGCGGTGCGTTTTGACCAGATAGGTCAAGCAAGTCCTTGGTATTACCAGCGGCGTTGCCCTCCGTGGGGACATTACCTGCTCGACAGACCGCGAGGTGGTCTTCTGGAATGGAGACCTTCTTCTGCAGCTCTGTGGGTGCTTCGATAAAAGTGGCCATGAGGCCGGAGACGACGTGCCATTCGATGTGGCAGTGGAAGAGCCACACACCGGGATTATCGGCCTTGAATCGGAGAACCATGTTCCCGGAGGGATACAGAACTATGGTGTCTCGACGCATGGGTACTTTGGGGAAGGTCTTGCCTGAGGGGCCGCCCTCGGCTTCCCATGTTCCGGCGGATTCGTTGGAGCGGTAGATGGCCTGGAAGCTGTGGCCGTGTAGGTGGAAGGGGTGGCGGCCTGAGTCGAGGTTGTTGACGACGATTTGCACGATTTCGTCTTTTTTCAGGACGAAGGGGTGGGTGTATTCGCCGTAGATGGCGGGGTTCTCGGCTTGTTCGCCGGCGCTGAGGACGCTGTATAGCGTGGGGACCTTGGGAGACTTGTAGGTGATGTTGTTGAAGAAGGCGTAGTTGGCGCCGTTGCCGAGGTTGTCCATGACGACGTTGAGCTCTACGTTGTAGTCTGGCTCGGGGAGGAGTTCCATGCCGTCGTAGGCTTCTAGAGTCATGTCGTCAAAGGGGTTCAACTCGTCCACCAAGGCAGGGTCGGGGAGGGTCTTGGTTTGGTCGTAGCTGAGCCAGCCAGTCGAGTTGTAGTTCAGGTCCTTGGGGAGTTGGTCAAATAGAGACTATGTCCCAGTATGGAGTGTTAGTCCTTGTCGCGGGTCCCTGAAGTCTCATTCTCTAGGATGGGAAGCGGAAAGGGGAATTTCATACCGTGTCCATGCTGGCCACAAAGGGGAAGTTGGCGTTTGTGTCATTCTTGGTCGTCAAGAGGAAACTGACACGCTGAGCGGCAGACAGATAAATCATGTCGGCTTCCGCCTGTTTGGTGTACACACCGTCAACTTCGACAATGCGCATCTTGTGGCCCTCAAACCAGAGATACTGGCCGGCAAAAGCACCCATGTTGATCACGCGGAAGTGGTACGTCTTGCCCGGCTGTACCGAAACCGTCACATTCTGCGTATCATTGATGAGAGCGGCATTGGGAACAGGCTCAGCACCAGTGGGGTTCGTCTTGCTCAAAAACTGAGGGATAAGATCCCGGATCTCGTCGTGGTACCAATCCGAAAGAGTAAGGACGACTTCTTGGTCTATCTCCTTGCTGTAAGGGAATTCAGGGTCATGAACCACGACGGGGCCCCGGAGACCATCGGGATACTGGCCATCGTTATGAGAATGATACCAGTACGTTCCCGGTTGATCCACCTAAAGAATGAGAATGAAGTGAGTCTCAACTTCTCAAGTAACTATCCGAAATGCAGTTTACAACAGCATTGCTGTTCTCGGTGGAATTATACCCTCGGTTGGAAAGTGTAGACGTACCGTAAAGTTGTAAGTGATTGAGCTGCCTGGGGGCACACCGCACTGAGTTACACCCGACGGGCCGTCCATCTGACTTGTTCCATTCTGGTAGAGGCCGTGAAAGTGCAGCGACGTCGATTGATTGCCGAGCTGGTTGCTCAGATTTATGACTATGCGGTCACCAACATTACACTCGATGGTGGGAATCGGCCATTGTCCATTGATGCCAATGACGGGCCGCTCGAAAGCATTGTCAGGATTGGCTCGGACCCAAGTGACGTTGAAGTCGTGGTTGATTGTGGCCGCCGCGGCCAAGCTCATTGATACAGCCAAGGCGGCCGTCAATCGCGCGAGTGCCGCCATCTTGATTTGCGGAAACTTGGTTTACTGGGTTTCTCAGACCTCAGTACGCGATGTGAGCAAAGTCAGCGCGCGCGAGAGAAGGAAAACAATGCTGTTTCATAAGTTTGCCTCGTGCGGTGTGTGAGCCCGGTTACTTCGTCCGCATGGGGTGACCGTGACCGTGGGAGGAGGCGGGCGAAGGTCGGGCCTTTCCTGCACAGAAGGGCCAGGGGACGTCGGAAAAGGAATCATTGTCTGGCATCTTCGTTCGCATGTGCAACTACGGAGTACATACACATCAGACGAGACCGATTCTCCATTCAAACGGCCCATCCGAGCGGTCTATTTCGTCATGGGAGGCCAGGGATCCATTTCCCTAGCATTCATTCCCTGCACTTGAACGGGGTCTAGTCTTTGATCCCCAACGAACTATCGCCTCGTCGCGAGCTTCTTGATGCACCTTGAGAGCATCTGGCATCGAGTCTACATACAAGCGACACCTCTCTGAGATACCTATGTTTGATCGGCCATCTCGTGAGAACAGACACCATTCCAAAGGGCCGTTGAACTTCAGCCATGAATTGCGCGTTGGCCCTTCCCAACAAGCCACGGCCCCACTCTCTCCATAGAAAACTCTTCGTCCATCCAACGAGCGATTGGACAGCATCAACAAGACCAAGCGGGGTTGCACTGATCAACTGACTGATTGATAAACCAAGAGTCAAGTCGCGCCTCTGCGCATCTGATAAGACCGATCCATGCAACGTGTGGGCCGTGTGGCTTGCATTAAGTCCTCCTTTTTACCCAGGAACCTCCACTTGCGGTTTTGACGAGGGATCGATCGTCCGACAAGAAGAAAAAAATCAACCGCACAACTGTCAACGGCGACCAGCGCTTTTGAGGCTTGGCGTCCAACTTCCGCAAATCCACGACAACCCCCACAATTGGGCCCGTTTTCCCTCCCACCGTTACATAGGTACAGTCTCAGAGAACTGTATCCGCAAAGTGAGACGACATCGGACACACGGAAGGAAAATTTTGACCCCCCCACTCTAGAACGGTTGCTGCAACTTGGCAATTGACTGATGAAACGTGTTCGGCGGGTAAGACGGCGGCAGCTTTCAGTGTGTCGAGAGCTTCCAAAGGCGAGGCATGAGCTTGACAGGCGGGATATCCCGGAGCGTTGAGCTGAAGTTGCGTACAACTTGCAATAAATCCATGCAAAATGACGCTCTCTTGATCTTGAACTGGACACTATTTTGCCGAATGGCCGATGTTCCAGAATCCAGACCAGCCACCAGGGTTATAGGTTGGTGGGGCTTTGTTTGTCTAATCAATCAGGTGGCGTGACGCTGCACGCACCTTTTTCGGCTTCTTGAGCTCGGTTATGGTTATCTGATCCGCGCCTCCTTGATCTCCTCCGAGTCTTCCCCCGTCTTTGCACAAACATACAAACATACATACATGTATGTACATGCAAGTTGACAACAGACAGTTCGCCAGCCGCGGTAGTCTTGTGCCATTTTGGTATAAACGGCTGTCACTCAGCTCTCGGCTCAGTTGGCTTCCATGTTCGACGGAGCAACTCTTAGCACCTAATCCCGGTCGGAACCCACTCCGTTGACACACCTCCAAAAGAAACTGCGTCCGCTGCCTCGCCGCTCTTGAAACCTGCGACGTACGTAGTGGTTTCTGTTCCTTTTCGACTCTTGCTCTCCTCGTGGTTCCTACTGCGGCGATTGAGCGAGCGAGGTTCTCCTTTGTGCCTCGTCTGTTGAACTTGCAAGCCTCAGCCAGAAGATACTCAACTGCAACATGGCCAAGGACGTGTTTTCCGTGCCCGTCTTCCTCGTTGTCTTTCGAGAGACGCTGGAGACGGTCATTATTGTGTCCGTGCTGCTGGCCTTTCTCAAGCAGACGCTGGATGGACCAAATCGCGATGTCAAGACCTACAAGGCTCTGCGTCGGCAGGTAAGCAATTGTGCCTTCTTTTTCCTTGCCATGGCACCCATCTGTGGCTGTAGTGTTTCTAGATTTAAGGTCTAATCATGTCGTGCTTAGATCTGGCTTGGTGTAGCCGCTGGCTTCTTGGTCTGCATGATTGTTGCCGGCGCCTTGATTGGCGTCTTCTACACTGTCGGTTCCAATGCATGGGAAAACAACGAGAATTACTACGAGGGTGCGTTTTGTCTCTTTGCCGCCGCCATCATCACCGTCATGGGGGCTGCTCTGTTGCGCATTGGAAAAATGCAGGCAAAGTGGCGTGTCAAGCTTGCCAAGGCAATTGAGTCGCCCATCAAGACACGGGCGCGAGGCTGCGTTGCACACTGGCTGGAGAAATACGCCATGTTTGTGTTGCCCTTCATCACGGTGCTGCGTGAGGGTATCGAGGCGGTCGTGTTTGTCGCCGGTGTCACCTTTTCTGCGCCGGCTTATGCAGTGCCGTTGCCTGTTGTTGTCGGTCTCCTTGTCGGAGGCTTCATCGGCTGGCTCTTGTACAAGTAAGTCATCCCGCGGTACAGAAGGAAAATAAGAGGCGGTGGCTCCGAGAAAAAATAGTTCAATGCATGTGCTGACCACGGAGGTACAGAGGTGGTTCAACTGCCAAGCTGCAAATATTCCTGGTGGCCTCGACCTGTATCTTGTATCTGGTCTCTGCTGGTCTCTTTTCCCGCGGTGTATGGCATCTGCAGGCACAGAAATGGAATAATGCCATCGGCGGTGATGCCAGTGAGACGGGCAGTGGCCCAGGCTCTTACGACATTGACCAGAGCGTTTGGCACGTCAACGTAAGTCTTGCCACTCATCCCTCGAGCACCTTTCCGTCTCACGTTACACCACCCTGCAATTTCCACGTCTTAATGCGCTTGGACTTTCTCTTCTGACACGATTCTGCTGCAATAGTGCTGTTCACCGACCGCCACCAACGACGGCGGCTGGGGCGTCTTCAACGCCATTCTCGGCTGGCAAAACTCGGCCACCTACGGCTCCGTCATCTCGTACAACCTCTACTGGCTCTTTGTCATGGCCGGCTTCGCCACCATGCGCTTCAAGGAGACCAAGGGCCACTACCCCTTCTTCAAGGCCAAGGCGACCGCTCCATCCGTGGCGGATTCGCAAAGTAGCAGCTCACAGCATGAGATTGGGGACAAGGCGCCTGCAGTCAAGGTAGCTGTACCAAGGACATGAGCTGGGGATGTGGTCGTGTTTTTAGTTTTTAGGGTATATGTATGTCGACACTAGGTATTTTGTCTCTACTTATGAATGCAAAGGCAAAATAAGTTTGAATCTCTTGTTAATTTCGATGCACTTTCCGCTGCAGCCGATCTGTGCATTTTAGCCGCGGCCTCGGTCGAATATAGGCCGAATGTAGCTATACATGGTTCCTGCACATCCCTACCCAGCCGGACGATGGAGACCCTTTTCTATAGCGCTGCTGTTATAGCAGATTTCCGCCTTTTCTCCGAGCCTTCCGTTGTGTATGTACCTAGATGTAGACAGCTAAGCCCCGATGTGCTTGAAAACGCTTCAAGTTGATATGTACCTACATATGCACGTTGCGTTTTTCGTAGTCCTGACATTCGTACAACTCTCACGTCCGTTACGCAACACGGGAAGGAGGCAGCTTCTGCAGCAGCATTGTAGACACAAAGGGGTTCTGATGTGTAGCAGCGCCACCCCAACCGCGTAACCGGGACCATCACCACTTGTACGACTCCAACAATTTTTTATCTGTTTGTGTCACACCCTGACTTGAACTCTATGTTGATCAGCGGCGGCTAACGCATCTCCATGGACCATAAATTCGTGCAAAGGACCGGGACCCCCAAGACGAGAAACAACAAGTGCCATGTCAGATTTCGTCCTGCCCAAGTAAAGACTTAAGTACCTCCTAGATACGCTGAACCGTGCCCAGCCAAACTCACAGAAAACAGTCCCCCACTCGACTCGAGACTACCGGAACCCCGTCAGGACGCAGAAGAAGGGACTTGCACTGTCTCTACGGAGTATTTCAGGATACGATACCTACCTCCTCTTCCTCCATTAAACAACAACCCACAGTACCTTTTTTTTAAAAAAAAAAGCCATGCCCCCTCCCGGAACGCAGCCCCAAGAATCCCTACCCCCTCAAATAGAGCCCCTCAACGAAGACATCTCAGTCTCGTCTACCTGGCTAGCCCTCCCCCAGTGGCAGCACATCGACCCCCAAGCCCAGAGCGCTACACCCCAAGACCTAGCCAACAGAGTCGCATACCTCATTGATCTGTACACGGCGCGTGGTACCAACGGCCTAGATCTGCTTCTCTGCCTCCAGGACGACTTCAAGGGGTGGACGAGCAGTACTTTTATGGGAATGCCGCAGGGTCTGCTGAGGGAGCTGCGGAGTCTTCTTCAGGAGAGAGGGGTTAGCTTCGGACAGGTCATGGGGGATAGCAGTGCGGACATACTGTCGCAGAGTCTGGGTCTGGGTCTGGGTGTTGATGGGTGTGAAGGCTTTGCTGGGGGGGCGGTAGGTGAGTCTTTGGAAGTGGAAGGGGGGTGGTCTTTTCTTGCGGGAGGAGGGGATGGGGTACCTCGGGTAGGGCAGGCTGCTTGTGTGTCTGTTGCGATGGAGTCTGCGTTGGAGGGGCTTGATGGCCAGGATGCTCGGTATGGCCAGGTGCAGCCGTGTTTTCATGAGAATGCTGCTGGAGAATATGTCTATGGGCGGCAATACTCGTTTGATCTGGATGGTTTGGAGGGTGGTTCTGAATGGTCTCCGTTGGTTCATTGCGGGGGGCAAGAACCGTTCGTCTATCCCTTTGTGTCCTGGTCGCCTGCGCATGTACCAGGGATAGATGACCAGCAGAGCTTTTTTGATGTTCCGGTACAAGCGCCCATTGAGAGAGAACCACAGGTACACGGCTCTCATACGGAGAGTCTTTTGGTAAGGCCGCTGGCTGAACGACCAGGGAGAGACGATCAGCAGCAGAGCTATCGTGAAGTGCCACGACAACCGCCCACTGAGAGAAAACCGCACAACTCTGATACTGTTTCAGAACGGCCGCTCGGCCAAGGGTCAGGGAGTAGTGCTCAGCAAGAGTGTTACTATCGTCCGCCAGAACCGCTCGCTGATTACAATGCCGTTGATAAAGTCCTGAGGGATGCTGCTAGCTCCTATCGTCCAATGGAAAGGGTGATACCCAAAGAAGAACCATTCCTTGCGATAGACATGTAAGGGGCTGGAAGGGTTGGATCGCAATTGGCGGCGAGATCGCGCGTCTTTTGGCCACTATCTCTCCTGGTTCTTAGCTCAGGTAGAATATACCAAGCTACCTTACCTAAACAGAGCCTCTTCGCATGAGACTTATCCCTGCTATTTGTTATTGACCGCAAATGCGTATTGTCCCACCTTGAGTAGATTTTACAAAATGAAAAGAGATGACAGACACGTACCTACTATACAAAACCAGTACATACTCTTGCAAAAGGAACCGTCAATCCTCTGGCGTCCAATCCCACGCCACCGCTGTGAACAGCCTCCTCGCCATCCCATCAGCATACATATTCCCCTCATACCGCAACCGCTGATCACTCGCCAAAGCCCTCGTAAACTTAAACACATGCTTCTCATCATCGTCATCCGCAGCGCTCCTGCTCTTGAAGTGCCCGTTACTCCGCCTCTTCGCCGCCCCCTCTGGGCCATCCCCCACCATCCACGACACATCTCCCCTCCTCTTCTTCCAGTCCCCCAGCGGGAGACTCACCACAGTCGCCGCCAGCATAGCCTTGACATAGTCCACGATGGGATCGATACGGACCCTCAGACCACAGTTCAGATGGTGTCTATCGACCTGGTAACTGGGGCACTGCTTCAGCGTAGAGAGCAGGTCCTCTATGTCGAGCAGGGCGGACATATCGGGGAGGTTATCCAGCGAGGAGGGCGCATAGTCAGCGAGGCTGAGAAGGTTCCTCGAGAGGAAGAACTTGAGCATCTGGCCTAGCTGGAAGGAGTCGCAGGCGGCGCTGGAGTCGTAGCCGAGCTTGCATTGGCGGTTGCGGGATGAGTATTGGGAGAGGAAGTGGCGCTGGATGGAGCTAATGGTGTTGAGGACGCAGCTTCTTCTGTGCTGGAGTTCTTCTATTAAAAGGGGTTGTTAGCACCTTTTGTATGATGTGTCGATGTAATCATAGAGAACACGACTATAGCAGAAAAGGGAATAGGTTCAGGAGAGATGTAGAAGAATGATGAGAGGAGGGTGTAGGTAGGACATACCCTCAATCCCCTCCGGTAAATTCCACCATGCAGCCGATAAATCCATCTCCCCCCCCTCGTCCTCCTCCGGCGCATACGCCCCCCAGAGCCTCGACCCCCTAAGAATCAACTCCCTCGTCTCGCGATGCAGCCGCACAGGCTGATTTAGTAACCACGCCAGCAGGATCTTCTGACGCAACGCGCCCTCTACACCCGTTGTGCGGCCCGCTTCATCTACATAGGGGCGATTCCTCGTCAGGGGCCACTTGAACTTCAGGTCCGCAAGGCCTCGTGCCACAACGGCCGTGGCATCAAAGCGGTCCGCGATAATGGCCAGCGTGGTGACATACATCATGGCTACGCGTGCGGTTCTCTTGACGGGGAGTCCATGCATGATGCGCAGCATATCCTCTAGGGGTTCCTGTCGACTAGCCGACTGAGTGGCCTCGTCGTCGTCTGTGATGCTCACCCATGGGAGATGGAGAGGGTCAGCCTCGCTGGGTTTGATGCCGCGTGCGGTGATGGCAGCGTGCGTGGAGGAAATACGCTGAGCTTCCTGGAAGGATGGGTTGGTGAGGAGGTTGCTGAAGTAGAGAGAGTGTTTGGTGAGAGAGGAGAGGTTCACGCGGTAGGGGAGGGTGAGTTTTGCGGCGAGGACCGCGCGGGACGGGCCGCTGTCATCGGGACGGGTGGATGGGCCTGGAGGCTTTCGGAGAGCGGCTTTTCGGGCGCGCTTGAGGGTTTCTGGCGAGTTGAGGAAGGTCACGGAGAGGACGATGTCGCCTGTGTCGGAGATGTTGACGAGATGTGGGAGGTCTTTGGCGTGGGGATCGTCGGTGTCCGCTGGTGATTCTGCGTCGGCCGGGGGTTCGTCGCCCATGGTGGTGGCTGGGGTGGCATGAGCGGATCAGGATGGCATTGGAAGCCGTCGATGTTGATTCTAGCTGTGTTTCTGGTTCATGTACGACAAATTGGTGATTGAGATGGTCTTGATGACGGTTGAATCCGGACTGCGGCAGCGTGCTGACCTTCCCGTTGTCCTGTGGGCTTTGCTGGCCACGCAATCGAGTTATAGCGCAAACCCTGCTGGCCTCTGGTGTCCCGATTCAAGCAAGCTTGCGGGCTTGAGCATGCGTGAAATTATTCGGGATTGACGATGCAAAGGGTCTGGATGGATCATGCAGATGAGATCATCGGATGGGAGGTCGGCTTTAGAAAAGTGGGCCATCGTACAGCAGCCGGGAGTCGGGACTCCGGGAGGGAGTTCCACAGTCCACTCAAGTTCTCAACAAACAGCCCTGCATTGTGCCAACAAGACCATCGAGACCGACAATACCATCACGAATTCCTAATTCGAGGTTTCGTCGTCATGTCGTCTCTCCAGAAAAGCCAGCTTGCATCGTCTCTTGGCGGCAGAAACCGACGTCATCACGTGGACTGACGTGGCGGCTTGCGTCTCCGCCAGAACCCCAGACTTTATGACGAATCGCGGGCCGCACCGCGCACAACTCGTCGTCGTTCGGTCGTAAGCCACATGGCCAGCCGGCCAATGCGCACCAAACTGACTTTGCTTCGCCTTCGATCCTCTCGCTGATGCTTGAAAATTTCGTCCTCCATCGTTCCGCATCACGCTCGCCTTCCATCCAATGCCTCCTCTTAAACACAAGGCGTGGTGCTCGGCATCTACAGCCGCTGCTCACCTGGTGGCGGAGAACGCGTCGCGATCGTTGACCGCAGTTGCAGCAGCAGCGCCATCGACATCATCATCATCATCATCGACCCCAACGACGCCAGCGAGCTCATTATCTGCCACAAAACCCAATGCATGGCATCCTTCGTCAGCCCACGATGCCTCTGCTACACGATTGAAAGCCTCGGGGGCGACGTCGCGACGACCACTTCCGACCAAGTCGCAATCCACGACCGTCTCAGCAAGACACGCCATCTCGCCTCGCGCGAACCTCGATCGCGCATCCATGCCACGATGCTTAGACCAACAACCACGGCACTCCTTTCACACATACTTTGTCACCCATCTGCCCTCGTCCTCGCTACACCCCGAGTCTCGCAGCATCGGTCCCGGCCACAAATTGCCCCGCGATGCGTCGATGCCTCATACACCCAGCCCGGGCCCATCGCCCGCCGCCGTTTCGATCCCCAACATGTCCAGTCGGGACCTGACGGTGGTGAGAATACCGTTACGAAGAGCCAAGCACCACTTTGGCGCCGCCACAGCCAGGGGAAGCCGTCCCTACAACGAAGACGCCGACCAAGCCGGCACGGTGGACATTCCCGCCTTTGCCAAGCGGGGGCCCATGAGTGTGAGGCAGAAGCCCGGCGAAGCGACCTCGGCGGACAGTGTGCTTGGCGACCCCCAGATATTCTACTTTGGTGTTTTTGACGGTCATGGTGGGAGCCAGTGTTCGCATTTCCTGCGAGACGAGCTACACGGCTATGTCGAGGAGGCGGCAAGGGATTTCGGCTTGCAGAGCAGCTTGTGCAGGAAAACGCCCGGTCGAAAAGGACAGGGTACTACGGAGGCCCAACAACTTGCATCTACTACTACCACTCCTACTCCTACTCCTACTACGAAAGACGAGGCCCTGGACTCGATCCGCATGAAGTCTGCGCAAGAGGTGGAACAGGACGCAAAGCTGCCCAGCCCCAACAGCACAATGAGCAAACCAGACCACAGCAGCCCCTTACCCAGCGCAGAATCGCTCGAGGTACAGTCCCAAGACATCACCAAGGCCATCGAACTCGAGCGCCATCTCCTCCAGTCCTACGGAAGCACCATTGGCGGCTACTTCCGCCGCTTCAGCCCCGAACACTTTGAACTATCCAGATCTGAAGAATCAGACAAACCCACCTCGGTGAGCGTCGAGTCCAGCCTCGCATATGCCTTTCTCCGCGCCGACCTAGACTTCGTCTCCGCGCAAGCCCGCAAAGCCGATCCAGACCACTCCGACCTACCCCTCAACGACGACGAAATCCTCGGCATGCCCCATGCCACCCCCTCCGGCCACGGCATCGGCGGCCCAACCCGCTTCAAGGGCGGCTCAACCGCCTCCATCGCCCTCATCTCGACGCCCACCCCGGCTCCCTTCTGGCACCCAGCCGCCAACTCAACCCTCGTAGCCGCCCACGTCGGCGACTCCCGCATCCTCCTCTGCGAAACCGCCACAGGGCTCCCCCACCCGCTGACCTCGGACCACCATCCCACGTCCCCGACCGAGAGTCGTCGTCTCCGCCGGTACGCCCCCGCGGGGTCCATGGTCTCGGGGGACTCCTTTGGGGAAGAACGCATCGCGGGGCTCGCCAATTCACGAGCCTTTGGGGATATCAATTCGAAGCGTATTGGTGTTTCTGCTGAGCCGGAGATTACGCGTGTGGAGTTGGGTCCTGCGGAGTATTCCTTCTTGGTGCTGATGAGTGATGGGGTTAGTGGGACGTTGAGTGATCAGGAGATTGTGGATTTGGTGAAGGAGGCGCATACGCCGGAGGAGGGGGCGAGGAAGGTGGTTGATTTTGCGACGGAGGTTTCGCGGGATGGGGATAATGCGACGTGTCAGGTGATTCGGTTGGGGGGGTGGGAGAGACGGAGTGAGGGGGGGTTGGGGAGTTTGGGGACCAAGGAGGTTAGGGATATTCGGACGGCGGAGGCGCAGGATCCGAGGAGGGGGAAGAGGTGAGATGTGGTTTTGAGGGGGGATATGAAGAGATGTGGTTTGGAGGGGCGATATGATGAGATGTGGTTTGGAGGGGCGATATGCAGAGCGTTGGTTTAGGGGAGGGTTGATGGTTGTTGTTGTAGGTTGACCTGCCTGGGGGTTACGTGCGACACGGTGCGAGAGGATAATGGTCTGGAGGTCGGTAATGCTAGGTCATGTGCTATACTATAAACGGCGTTGTGGTGGCAGGTATTCCCAGGGCATGTATTATAGGATAAACGGGATTCTATTCGGGTAAAGGCATTCATGAGTCTGAGTCCAGCACAATCAACACTAAGGATAGGTAGGTTGTTAAAGCCTATTTGGTCTCTTATGTATTCAACTAGTCACGCTCCCCCTTTCAATCTGCAGCATAAACACCGCCAGTGGGCTACATATCTATGTATACAAGGCTCACCCACTCCAGCATACGGACCCCGTGAGTACTCATAACGCACACAAAGACGTTACCAATGAAGTGTCAGGCACCCAAACGGTGACAATACACCACCCCCAAACTTGGTTTCCCCCAACAAAGCATCTTTCACAGTCATGTCACACCGAGGAATCATTCAAGAGTTTTGTCGACTATGGGGTGGTCTCGGTGGCGGCTGGCGGCACGCGAACGTAGAAATATGGCTTCATCGAGCGGATCTTCCATGGCTGCGTTCTAGCAAGGCCGTCTATTGTCCGTCGTAGCTAGCTAAATCGGTCAATGGTAAGAGATCCCTGGAAAGATACTCTGTATCAAACAAAACAAAGTCAACAATGAAGCCTCCTTGTATTTTAATAGTCATATCTTGCATCATATCCCATTCTACCAGGTACTTAATGACGAACGTACTCCGTACACACATTCATATCAACACAACGCTCCCTTTTTGCCCCGACCCAACACCCCCAACACGCACATCTATCAGCATCCCCTTTCAGATATCTCCCCACGACAGCACAACAACCCGCACTCCCCATCCTAATACCGTCCCTGTCCCTGCCCTGGGTACTGATTCCACCCCGGGCCCGGAGGCTGCTGCCCCTGATACGGAGGATACTGCCCCTGTCCCGCCCCCTGCGGCGCATACCCGCCCCCATACCCCTGCACAGGCTGCCCCTGTCCCCACTGCCCGGGCGGCGGTCCCGGCGGAGCACCCCCATAACCCTGCTGCGGATTATACGTCTGGTAGTATTGCTCCGCCGGCGGAGCGGCGTGATACCCGCCCGGCGAAGGGCCCGTCTGGAAGGTATTGCTCTGGTCCATGTACGAGGCTGCATGCCCCGTGTTGGGCGGCGTGGGCATCTTGCTCCCCGGGGGCGCGGGCGTCTCGGAGACGTAATTGGCGGACTGGTTGCCGTCGTTGCCGGAGAGGGAGTCGAGATCGCGCGTCTTGACTTGAGACCAGAGGGAGCCGGAGACTTTGCCGTGGCCGAGCTGGCTGAGGGAGTCAAAGGCTCCGTGGGAGTGGCCGCCGTGGGTGCCGGCGCCGGCCTTGGAGGCGGATTGGCTGAGGACGTGGTTCTTGCCCTTTTTGACGGATGCGGAGGACAGGACGTGGTCGAGCTCGTGGCGGCGGGGGTGCTCTTCGGCCCATTTGCGCACTGTGTTGAACATGTCGCGCTGGATTTCAATGTTCTCGTGGCGCAGAGCTGGGTGGTGGAAGGCGCGGATGACGTCGTTGACAACTTCGTCGACGGGTACGTTGGGGTTTTCCCAGGCAAAGAGAACGCGGCTGCTAGTGTAAGCTTTTATCATTCGAGGAGCAAAGGCGGGGATGTAAGAAGCAAGAAGTCTAGGAGGCCAAGTCAAGTGATCAAAGAAAAGAAAACTTACGGAACCGCATATTGCAAAATAGTACCTGCAACTCGGCCGGCGCAAGAGTTGAGCACGTTGGTGAAGTGGTCCTTGGAGAGCATGGAGTGGGTAGGGTCGGAGCATCGGTCGTTCTCCCATGGCTCGAGCTGGGACTTGGAACTGGCGGTGATGACGCCGGATGAGCCGTCCTTCAAAACCTTGGTGACGGAGTTGATGATGGGTCGGATAAAGGGGGCCAGCAGGCCGAGGACAAAGGCCGTGAGGGTTTCGCTGATGTGTTCGAGCAGCTTCTCGAGCCCGGGGACCTTGGCGATGCCGCGGCTGATGGCCTTGACAATCTTGTCGCGGAACATGAGAATGGGGTAGATGCGCCTGGCTGTCTTGACGGGGTCAAAGTCTGGGCTCATGCCGGGCACGAGGTTGGTATTCTCGGCGTGGGCGCGCGAACGGCTGTTCTGTTGGCTTTGTTGGTTCTCTCGCTCTTGAGCGTCAGAAGCCGCTTTGAGTTCTCGTGCCTCGGCGGCGAATCCAGTTCCCATGTCAGGAAGCTTAGATAGCAACGAGATAAAGTCGGTTGAGCCAGAGCCGTCAAAGAAGCCTCGGTCTCCATCTCCCCTGGCAACTGGACCACTTCGCGCCCCCTCGGCGTTCTTGAGCGCGATATCGACCTCATCGACCTCGGACTGGGTGAAGTGATCGTTGGCTTCTCCAATGACAGAGTGCAGGAAGTCCACAGCGCCAAAGGTGCCCGTGACGATGGGGTATATTCTCTTGCCATGGATGTTGATCTCGGTTTGCGTGCCGCAATGGGGAAAGACGTTGTGGTAGCCAAGTTCGCGAAGCGCCAGCTCGCAGTAGTTGCTGTGCGCGCCGAAATCCTCCAGACAATGGAGCGCCTGACCGAGACAGCGGAGAGCTTCGCAGAGGTTTTCGTCCTTGCCCTTCCCGTGCTCGCCACAGGTGTATAGTCTACCAAAATGAATCGCGCGGGCAAAGCTGAAGCGAATATAGCCGGCGCTCGTGGCCCATCTGCCCGTCTCGTTGGCGATGTAGTTCTTCATGCCCGTCCTCATGTCGATTTCTGTTTCGACGGGCTCAACGAGACCGCGGAGACGCGGGTCGAACTTGCGCGCATCGAGGCCATCGGCGTATCCCAGCGGATTGTCAATGTGCTCCTCCGGGCGGTAGCAGCCGAGGCGCTCTTCGGTGACTTCGAACTCTTCGGTGGCATAGCCAAATGCCATGAATGACAAGACCCAGACGAGAATGCGTATCGTGGGGGCATTCACGCCCTTGAGACTACCCACATCGACGGCTTGAGAGTAGTCCCGCAGCCAGTTGCCAAAGTAGGTTCGCTTGATCAGCATCGAGGTCCATTTCTTGCCGTGGATGAAGGCGACAGTGGCGAGCAAATCCTCAATGTCTGCACAAGAGAAGTCAGTCTCGACCTCTTCGGTCATGAGGGTGTAGGTAATCTCTGCTTCAGCGTACCGCCATGACGCCAGTTGTGCCCTTCGACCTGGATAAATGCGCCGCGGTTAGCTATGAAGCCAGTTTCGTTCTGTAGGCTCACAGGCACACAGAGACACGTACCTGAGCGATGGATGGAATATTGCCAGCCCCAAATGCAGCAGCTCTTCCTGGCAGGAGAAGCACGCAGATGCAGAGGGCCACGAGCCAGGTGCCCCGCGGCAAAGGGAATGCGGCCATGACGTCGTTTGCCAGTTCAGGCCGGTCTAAGATGGCGCGTAGAAACAACGGCTTTGGAAGAGGATGGAAGCTGTTTCACTTCTACAGTCACGCAGGATAACAGTTGCGCCTCAGAGGTTTGGGAAGTTTGAGAGGTTTAATTGGAATGTGCAAGTTGCAACTGTAGGTAGGTAGGCACATGGACTCATGGAGGGGCATAGAGACATCTCGTTCAGCCCCGCACACGCCGGAGGTTGGAACTTGGAACAAAGAAATACATACATGTACATACGCCAAAGCCAATTGCTGACGTCTTCTTCAGAGACCTCGACGCAGAGCAGCATTTCTTGCATCTGGCATCGGCCTTTTCCATGTCCTGGCAACAGCACCTGCCGAGCATGACGTGGACGAGGCCGAATTGTCGCGTGATCTATCTTCAGTGGCGCTGGATTAATTGGATGCCAGACTTGGAGGCAACTCGGAATTCAGGGGAACATCAGGGAGAGCCCAAGGGAGAGCCCAAGTGGCAACTGAGCACAAGTGAAAGGTGGAGACGGACGCTGTAGAGTCGTAGCTGTCTTCAGTTCGTCAGCTGCCACTGCCAGCCAGCTGCCAGCCGGATCGTTGCAAGTGGCAGCCGCAGGCCCGAAGACCGGTTCATTGTCGACAAAACTAACGCCACTTGGGAGAAGTTGGGACCCTTCGGCATCCGCTCACACGCGCGCTTTTGGCACTGCATCGCATGACTCTGTCATTTCAAAGGCCGCAAGGGGCCGCATCTCCGTTAGCGCGGCTCCCATCGCATCCTCATTAAATTCGTGCACCTGCCGCTCCGACAATCCCCTTCTCGCCCATTCCGCCCTACCCCGTTCGATCTTAACCCTTTACTTTGCATTCGACATTTTGCATGTCTTGCTCCTTTTGATATTCTAGTGCTCTGGCACCTTCATCTTCGGCTTGTTTGTCAGTACTGAAGTAGCACATCGGTCGCAAACCATCAAGACTACCGCCGTCCCCCGCCTCGCAGCCGTCTGCCGCTGCGACTCGTCATCAGCTGTTCGACAATTCAGTTTTGCAAGCGACCCATTGGTCCGAAATTCGAAAAATGCCTGCAAGAACACTGCCGACGTTCACGCGCTCCGAAGTCGAATCCCACAACTCGGCTTCCTCGTGCTACGTCACCATCGGATCCAAGGTCTACGATGTCACCGACTTTGTCGATGATCATCCCGGTGGCGGGAGTTTAATTATCGACTACGCTGGCAAGGATGTTGAGGATATTCTAAAGGACTCGACGTCGCATCCTCACTCTGAGGCTGCGTACGAAGTGCTCGACGACTGTCTTGTTGGCTTCGTAGTGAACGAAAAGTCGGCACACACAAATGGCTTCGACAAGCTGGTTGATGGCGCGGCTGACTCTGCCTCTGACGACGCGGCCACAGATGTTCACCCCCGGACCGGCATGTCCTGCGAGGAGGATCTTAGCAAGGACACCGATTATACACAGGACTATAAGAAACACAAGTTTTTGGATCTCACTAAGCCACTGCTCCCCCAAGTGTGGAACGGGGGTTTCTCCAAGAAGTTCTACTTGGATCAGGTTCATCGTCCCCGTCATTACAAGGGCGGTGCCTCGGCGCCTCTATTCGGAAATTTCCTAGAGCCGCTCACAAAGACTCCCTGGTGGGTGGTGCCCACGCTGTGGCTGCCATGTGCTTCCTACGGCCTCTACCTGGCCAGTCAAGGCCTCCAGAGTCCCCTCGTGGTTGCTGCATACTTCCTGTTTGGTCTGTTTTTCTGGACATTAATAGAGTACTGCATGCATCGATTTCTATTTCACTTGGATGAGTATGTCTCCGACCATGTCACTTGATCTTGGCTCTTTCGTTGCTTCCCGGCTAACTCGTTGACACAGCTACCTCCCTGACAACCGCGTCTTCATTACTGCACACTTTCTACTGCACGGCGTTCACCACTACCTCCCGATGGACAAGTATCGACTCGTTATGCCACCTACGCTGTTCGTCGTTCTCGCCACTCCGTTCTGGAAATTGGTCCATTTTCTATTCTCCTACAGCTGGTATGCCGCCACCGCCATCTATTGTGGAGGTATCTTTGGCTACATTTGCTACGACTTGACCCACTACTTCCTGCATCATGAGAATCTGCCTCTATGGTACAAGCAACTCAAGAAGTACCATCTGGCCCATCATTTCCTCGACTACGAACTGGGCTTCGGCGTCACAAGCAAGTTTTGGGATCAAATCTTTGGTACCGAGCTGCAGACTTCCCTCAAGACGAAGTAAATGTGTGCTCTGTGAGTATTGGCACCAACAATCAGAGGAGAAACCGACATTCACTATTCCTCAAGCAAGTTCGCATTCCAATATTATGGGCTTCTTGTATAACATGCTATTTACATGCTTTCTCAAATCTTCTTTGCCTCGGATGGCCTGGCGTTGGACGGTTTATGTTGGCGAAGTGGAAGATAAAACGGGTGACTCCTTCTTCTTTTGTCATGGCCAGTGGTTGGCTCCTTCTATACTTAATAATAATAAACCCGCTTACATGTGGGTGTGTATGATGATGAACACAAGAACGCTACCTAGGTATGTATCGAGACGTACTGGGTGCAAGTACTTTTGGATAGGGTAGTTCGATTGAACCAATCGACTGAAATGAACAGATCAGGTTTGACACATCATCTCGAAGACAATTCGGTGCTAACTGTGAGGTGTGTGGCTGTCGGACTTTATCAAAAATGTTGAACAACTTAGCACTGTGTTTTGGCCGGACTTGACTCACAATTCGCCTGCCAACACCGTGCGAGCTACCGGCGACACCAAATTCGCCGAGTGACGCCGCCGCATCGGTCCCCAACAAAAGTGTCACGTGATCTCTCCATCTCACTCTTACTTACCCCGATTTGAAAGCCCGCTTGCAGCCTCAGACTGTTCTCTCACAAGTTACAACTAGCGAGTTATCCCGATTCTATCAGTGGAATATTGAGCGGTTGTGCACGGTACTGAACATCTTCCACTTTGAACTCGCTGAGCTCAAATTCCTGACAAGGTCCTTTCTCTTGAAGCAAACATAGTTGGCGCTCATCATCGCCGAGCCGGCCCTTGCCCCCGATCCCTCTGGATACTTGGACAGGTAGTAGGTCATCATGTCGGGTCTAGATGTCGAAGCCCTCCTTGAGGCTACTGCTCAAAGCTCATCAACGCAGAAGAAGGCGAGCAGTCCGGTCGATGACTCGTCTAGAAACGATCGAAATGGACGTGACCGCAACGGAACCGATGATCGAGAGGGCTCCAAGGGTCGCGGTGGTAGCCGCGACCGCGAACGAGATGCCGACCATGATCGACGGCGGCGCGATCGTCGAGAGTTGACTCCTCCACCAAGACACCGTAAGGGCACTCCAGGCGAGACCACCCCTCGCAGTGAAGCTGGAAGTCACCGTAGCAGACGCCGCAGCGAAAGCCGAGACAGAGATCGCTACAACTCACGCCGACATAGGGACGGCGACTACTATCGTGGACGGCGCGGCGGTGGACGATCCCGCTCGCGATCACGTTCTCCTCGTAGGCGCTATCGGCCACGAGATGATCGAGATCGTAGGGACCGTCGAGAACGCACAGATCGCAGAGAAAATGGTCGCGCTAGAGACCGATCTCCTGGTAAACGTTCTCGTTCCCCACAGCCCAATGAGGACGAGCGTGACAGTCGGACGGTATTCGTGCAACAGCTTGCCGCTCGCTTGAGAAGCGACAAGCTGAAAAAATTCTTTGAAGAGAATGCTGGTCCTGTTAACGAGGCTCAGATTGTGAAAGATCGTATTAGTGGACGGTCCAAAGGGTAAGTCTTCTCTTGTCAAAAAGGCAACAACAATTTTAGTTGTTCTATGAACTAACAAACAACCTGACAGAGTCGGCTACGTTGAATTCAAAAGCGAAGAAACCGTTCAAAAGGCGCTTCAACTTACTGGAAAGCCCTTGGCAGGCATTCCCATTATAGTAAAGCTCACAGAAGCTGAAAAGAACCGACAAGCTCGTACTACCGAGGCCACCGCTGCCCATCCAAACTCTGTTCCTTTTCACCGTCTATATGTTGGAAATATTCATTTTAACGTTACGGAGCAAGATCTTCAGGCCGTCTTTGAGCCTTTTGGTGAACTCGAGTATGTTCAGCTGCAAAAGGATGAAAATGGTCGCAGCCGTGGCTATGGATTCGTTCAGTAAGTCGCGTCAATCCGCCTTCACTCTCATCTCAACTCGTCGGCCAGTCCAGCTTGATTTTCTGTATTGTGTACCAATTGAAATTCTCAACTAACAATCGCCCCAGATTCCGTGACGCAGGCCAGGCCCGCGAAGCACTAGAAAAGATGAATGGCTTTGATCTCGCAGGCCGACCCATCCGAGTCGGTTTAGGCAACGATAAGTTTACCCCTGAGAGCACAGCCAACTTGATGCAAAGGTTTCCAGGACAGAATCACTTCCAGGGCTCCTCCTTTTCAGGCGCCGGCGGTCGCGGCTCACAGGCATCTACCTTTGACAGGGCTGGAGGACGAGACAGCGACAAGACGGGTGGTGCGAGCGCCCTCGACGACACAGATGTCGCCGGAGTAAATTTCAATAACTACAGCCGGGATGCATTGATGAGAAAACTTGCCAGGACCGATGAACTGCCCAATGGCAGAGAAGACCAGACCGTGATGAAGCCCAAGACCGAAGCCAAGCCGCTGCCCGTAAAGGTCAACATGGCTAGTCGTTGCGTCGTACTTCACAACATGTTTGATCCAGAAGAGTAAGTGAAGCGTGCCTGCCTTCCCTTGCCCTATTCCATTCAACGCCTTTTCATTCGCCAAGTAGGGAGACCTGGCTAATCAAACGTTGTAGAGAGGAAGGTGAAGATTGGGTCAAAGAGCTCGAAGAAGACATCCGAGCCGAGGCCGAGAAGCAATATGGGCATGTCGTCCACATTTCGGTTGATCCCAACTCCAAGGGTGATGTTTACCTCAAGTTCGATAAGGTCCAAGGCGGGGAAAATGCCATCAAGGGCCTGAATGGAAGATACTTTGGCGGCAGGATGATCAACGCGTTACATGTTGTTGACGCTGTCTACAGCAGTCTCTTCTCTCGCACCAGAGCCATCTAAGCAAGCTAACAGTGGCCGGCACTTTGCCGTCGCCCAGCATCTAGGTACTCGACAGGTTAGTGGTTAGTGTCCAAACATAGAATGAATGCGCAGGCCACTAAGAGTTGTTCTCAGCGCTTTTGCACCATGTGCCAGTTTATCTTGGGTATCTTTTAGGTATTGATGACCCGCCGACTTTGTGCAGGCAGCCCAATGAGCCAATCTTGTCCCACTTTTGGATGTTCACATCATAGATTATCCTGTCTTCATGACACGCAAACAACATCTCACGGGAGAGCTTTTTCCTTGGGACCACGACAGAGAAAGAAGAAGGGATGGAGAAAGAAAAGCACATCATCAGGTGACACGCCTACATGCGCTACAGAAGAATGCTAAGCTAGACATGGTGTTGCAGTTTCTCTTGATTGGCCTCTACGTTGCCGCTCCCCCCTTTCACAACTTACGCAGCCACTCACCGTCGATTTTTCTTGTAGGCCTCACTGCGGACTCTTTGCGACAATTTCGTCACTGCACAGATAAAAGTCGGCTCCAAGCTGGCTTCTTAGCTTGTTCCATGGCAGTTCCTTCCACGTTGTTTGAATCATGATTGCCTCATCACTAATATGAGGTATTGTCATTGCTAAATCATGTTTGTTAGTAGTATTTAGTTTCGGTAATAGCCTGAATCTCCATACTCGTCGGTAAAAAAAAAATCTATCTATCTCGTGTTTCCTACTACTCTCCTCTTCAGGTCCACTGAGGCATCTGCGACATGTTGTCTTTAAGCCCAGACGTGCGCCCCGGCCGGCCGGCTCTGTGTTGCCGGCTTAGCTGAAGCGAGGTCGTGAATCACTGAATCACAGCCGGCTGCCGACGAGGTGAGCCGACAGTGACGACGACCAAATCAAGCCTGTTCAGCCAATTCAATCGGCCCATTCGGCCCAGCATTGAGCTGAAATCCACACGTTTCCACAGGGCGTCCGCTTTTGACATGAACTCACTTACATCTCACTTTTTGCTCGACGAACGGCCACGCGGTACCCTCGTCCCGCTTAGCCAGCCTCTTTTCGACTTCTCACTTATGCTGCGTTCTTGAAGGAACCTTCTTCTTGCTTACCCCTCTTGTGCCTTCCTTTCTTCTATCTACCTCTTTTCACTGTATCACGAGTTCTATCGTTCTTGGAGGGTTCCAGGTGTTCCTCGGTGAGTTGAGTTGATACTGAGACTGAGCGCTTCTTATTGTGCTTGTGTTTGGGCGCTCATTCCAGCCCGGGTCTCTTCTTTGTGGCTTTGCCAGATTTGCGGTGCAGTGACACGATTCCAGCGTATCGCCGCCTGGTTGTCGTGCGTGGTATATTACCTAGGCGCCTCTGCGTTCAAAGAAAACAAGATTCATTCATATCATCACTGGGGTTTTTGTGTTCTTTCCGTCTATACATTCACGTCTCTTTACTAGTAAGTCCAGCTGATACCTTTATCCGCATCTCGTGAAAGCCCCAGCCCGCTTGTTCGGAAACCTTGGCTGACGAGCAGCACAGCACATAGGGGCTGAGGGCAGCTTCTCGATACGAGTCGCAGGGAAACTTTTCTCACAGCCTCTTTCGTAGATACGTACTTGTTCCATGCCAGCTTGTTGAGCATACTTTGGAGAGCCCCAGGATCTCTTTGGGCCTGGCACAGGTCTCGTTTTCTCCGGGGTTTTCTGTCGCTGCAACGCGCGGGCTCACAACGCAGCATGAGCGACTCGTCGAGAAATACATCATCTCTTGGCTTATCACCACGGGATAAAGACGGGGAGCAATCTGACGAGTGTTCATCGCGGCGAGCCGAAGAACAATCAGACGAGTATCTATCTCGGAGAGACGAAGAACCATCAGACGAATATTCATCGCCGAGAGACGAAGATACTCTCTTCGAGGACACTACTAGTACTACCATGCTTTCTGTTGATTTCTCAACACCCCTTTCGGGGACGGCTCGCGCAGAGCGGATTCGACAACTCTCGCATAATCACGTACGTTCCCTCCCTCCCTACTTGCCACCACGTCCTCATTTGAACATCTATAAATAAGAGGAACGGCACTACCTTCTCGTCCACTCTCTCAGTAACAGGCCCAAAAGAAAATTTATATGAAGACACTAATGATTGTGTAAATACTTAGCCTGCCCTCGAAAAAACCCGCGCCATCCAAGAAGTCCTCGTCAAAATCCAGCACTTCCTCCGCCGCATGCCCGGCGTAACTGCCAACGAATCCGGCGACATCGCTAGCCAGCTGCAGGAGGTTGGGCAGGTCATCAGCACGGAGACGAGCCAGCTTGTCGATGCGCTTATTCACCTAACGCTCGACCATGAGGATACAGATAGGGCAATTGCGAGGATGGGCCTCGAGGCTAGTCTGACAAAGGCGACGATTGAGGACCAGGCGCAGAGGGTGCGGGATGTAGAGGCTGCGTTGGGGGAGGAGAATATGAAGAGGGAGGAGGCGGAGGGGAATCTGCGAGCGGTGATGAGCGAGTCGCACGAGCTGAAGGGGCTTGTGAAGGCTTTGAGGGGGGAGGGAGAGGATCCGAGGGATGAGGTTATCAAGGTATGTTCTTCTACGTGTTTGTCTTGTCTTCTCATTTCCGGAGCCAGGGTATTCCCCCTATGTACAAGGCCGCTCGTCCCTGTAGACGAGGGTTCTTGGCCTTCGGCACGAGAGACGATCCCCCCCTTGGGCCCTATGTCTTACAATCTCTCCCGAGATAAAAGAGATTCACTTTTTGTATATCAGAAGGACAGCCACCTACTCGGTCTAGACACCAGATGGCCACAGAGAAGACCACTGACGCATCACATAGAGCCTCGAGACCGGCGTCCGCCATCTGGAGGACCAAATCAACAACCGCCGCTCCCTCTGGGTCATGCAGCATTCGAATCCGCAGGCCATTGCCCGCGCCATCGAGACGCTGGCAGAATCTGTCCAGGGCAGCGACGCGGCTCACCAGGTTGTGTTATCGATGAAGGCCGTATGTATGCGCTACTCCGAGCCTCTTAGCCCACACGACGACGCAGCATCGTCATGGTCGCGTCCGATCGGCGCCGAAATGGCTCCTCCTGTTCGACCAGCGAGTGTTTTCCAGCCGTTTCATCATCGACCGTCTTCGGCGGCGCCAGCACCTCCCAAGTTTGGGCCGCTGCAGACCGGGCCGTCGCGTGCGCCGTCTGCGTTTGGACAAGATTGGAGATATAACAACAGTACCAGCATCGGGCACGGCCACACAAATAGTATGGGCATCGGCAATAGCAATGGTCACAGCGTCAGCAACAGTAACGGGAATAGCATCTCGTCCTCTTGGAGTTCACTCCCGCCGCGGGGTACACCAGGCCAGAATCCCTTCTTCTCGTCCGCTGCTTCGGCCTTTAGTCGAGCGGCGACGGCATCTGCTCCCCGCCGGACGACTGCACCGTACCACTCATCACGGTACAGAACTTCAGCAAGGGACTTTCATCCTTCTGCGAACGTCTATCCAGATCATGGTCCCCCTCGGCCTGGCACATCGCTCGGTCACCACCACCCTCTTCATGCTGCGGCTCATCGTCATCAGATGCAGTCACAGCCGCCGCCGCCGCCGCCGCGAGGAGACTACATGGCGCCGCCACAGACACCAACATCCAACCGCAGCCGCTACGGACGATTCCACGACATGAGCAACAACAGCAATCCCGGTCCTCGCTCCTCCGAATACCCCTTCGGCACTCCTCCCGGAAGAACTAACACGGCCGCCAACGACCACACCGTCATCGGACCACCCCTCCGCAACAATACCTCGGGCCCCCTCATCCAAATGACGGACCACACCGTCGCCAACTGGAACGAAAGCTTCATGGACTTCTACGCCCTCATCCGCGCCTTTGTCGAACGCCACGCCAATATCCCCGATTCCGCCATGGCCATGAAAATCTCCACCACCCACCTCTGGCCTATCCTCCTCACCATCTACCAGCCCCTCTCCGACCGCGAAGCAACCTCGTACCTCGATCTACATCTCCGCGAAAGAAACCCAAAATGCTGCCTCGTCACCCGCGTCATCATCGACTACATCGTCTCTCAGGTCTGGATCCCCGCTGCCTGGGCCACCACCACCTCCTCTTCCTCCTCCTCATCCTCCCCGTCCCCCTCCCCCGATCACCACTACCACCACCACAACCACCACCACGCCCTCACGCTCCCCCTCCTAGATCTCCAGCGAGAACTCGAACAAACCCAAGGCCAGCCCTCCGCACATCGGCAACCCCTCCTCGAAAAGCAAGCCCACCTCATAGAAACGATTCTCAGCTCCGAGCCCCCCCAGTTCCATGCCCTAAAGATCAACGAAATCACATCCTCGATGCTCCTTCTCCTGCAGCCGCTCCTGAATCGGCTGCACAACCCAGCAGATGCCCATCGTGATCTGGAGCAAGTCGCAGACCATGCCTGGGATTTATCGTCCCGGATTCTAACGAGCCGACTGACGTTTGAGTTCCGGTTCCCGGAGGTAGGGGCGCGGTTTTCGTCGCAGAGTATGTTGCCGGTGTGGCCGGCGCTGGGGGTGTCGGAGTTGCAGGCGAAGCATTGGAGGGTGGCGCTTGTGACGACGCCGGTGGTTACGTGTCGGGATGATAGGGGGGGGAATATCTCGGCGCATTCGGTGGCGTTGGCGGATGTGTATTGTATGCAGTGAGGGAGGGATCTGGGGGTGCGGGCATGGTCACTTCGACTTTGTTTTATTTGGTTGTCTTGGGGAGGCATTTTTGCTATTGGCGCTAATACTTTTTTTTTTTGTTTTCCTTCAAAAAGGGGGGACTATTGGTCTTTTTTGGGGGGATATGGGTATGGAAAGGGGATTTGCTTGGGTCGTTTTTGGGGATGTTACGGTTGCGATTTGCAAGGCGATGGATGGGTAGTGTGTTTTGGCCTCGTTACTCGTGGGCGGAATGTGCTTGGAGATGGGACTTTGGGGTTTGTTTTGGGGGTGGAAGAAAGGTATGCGCTCACTGCTCAGTCGGATAGATGTTGATGCTGGGTGGGTTTCGGGAGGAGTTGCTGATTTTTGAACTTTTCATACCTTCTTCCGTGTTCCTTTCTTTCTTCTTTTCACTTTCACTTTTCTACTTTCCTACTTTTCCTTCGCGTTCTCCACCTTTTTACCTTTTTACCGTTCCTCATTTTACACCTTTTCACTTTGATGATCTTTATTATCTTTATATTCGATCTCTTCACGATTTGCAGTTAGGTCGATATACCCGGACGACAAGATACCAAGACTGGTATAGACGGATGTGCTCAGTTGCGCTATGGGGTAAGAAAACAAGACGAGATAAGACAGACGCTACATATCAGGATTGGGAGCATTTCCAGGAAACAACGTGGGAGCTGGGCTGGTGTTACGGGAAGGACAACACAGGGCTTGGAATACACAAAATGGAAAATAGTCACGATACAGAGTACGCTTAGAAAATAAAGATGAATATTTTGGCTATGCGACGATTAACCTCAAAGTGTGGTGGTGGTGGTGGTCCTGTGTCCAGGATGAGTTTGCGGGGTTTGATAAACATCTCTGCCAGTGCGGAGCGTATCCAACGGGCGACCGTAGCTGGGTGAGGGGAGCCCGGGTTTGTGAGGGTTGGTGGGAATCTCCGTCGCACCATGTTGGCAACGAGGTGCCCTTGAGAATGGAGGCAAGGTAGCAGCGTGATATTCACTCAAACTCTCTGTCCCTGGCCGGTAACCTCCCTGCAACCCAATCACGATCGAATCAATGCATTCCCTTTGCAAATTCTTTTACGGATGAATACCGCTTTTATGGGGAAAATATAGGCGCTGTACTTGATATTTGCAGTAGAGACCCACGTTAGGGCAAGTACCGGCAGCAAGCTGCGTGACCTGCCCACGCCAAGAAGTCCAAGACTATGTATCCCATTAGCGGTCCGGAGGCTCACTTCATGTCACTGACAGGGGGTTGACAGGGGGCTGCAGCCAATCACGTCGCAGCTTTACGAGGAGTACATCGTCGGGCCCGCAAAATTGGCACAGGACAGAAAGTACCGCCGATCGCCGCCGTGACATAGAGGAACATCGGATTAACCGCACGGCGGGCTTGATTGAGAACGAATCTTCCTGCACTGCCGACTTCGCCCAAAGTCAAACTTTTCTTGCGCTTGGATTACAAGCAAAGAATTTATTGCGCAAGTTGGCTCGAGATAGAAATACCAACAATTGCCTTTGTGCCTAAGAGGTACATCGCACTTTATCGCAACAGTAGTTTGACTGAGACCGTGGCTATTACCTAATTTCCGTCAAGCAAACGCCCAGGACCGAACTTCCTTTGTTTTGAGCTCGATGATTGTGATTGCCCAAAGGCGTAGGGTACGCGATGAAGCATTTTGAAGCATTCGTTTCTGAAGTCATCATGTCACTCCAAGTCGCGATCAACGAGCAAGGGGGGTGTGGGGCACGTGACATGAAGTGAGCCTCCGGACCGCTAATGGGATATGTACATATACCCAGGCTAAGAACATACCGATGTACCGATGTACATACAGCTAACGGTCGGCACCCCGAAACGCCACACGGTACACTGCAGCCGCCGCCATCTCAAAAGCTCGCTTCACCCAGAAGTACATAGACGAAAAAAAGCGCCCGCCGTCAGCATCACCGGTCCCGAGCCCATGAACAACACAACATCAATCCCACGAAACGTACACTTTCTTGCTCCGCCACGAGAACAGCCAGCGATCTTGCTCGTCTCCCAAGCCTATTCAAGCGTCATTTCCACCGCTCGCTTTGCTTTCACTGAGGGAAACTCAAACGACAAACCTGCCCGCCATTCTTGCTCGCGAAAAAAAAAAATTTACACAACCCCGCGCCTCTTGAACACCCCCAACAAGCATCAATCAACAGGTGTTTTGCTTCAGCAAAAAATCGCAGCCATGGCGCCGCACCCAACCCTCAAGGCAACCTACGCCTCGAGATCCCAGACGGCCGAACACCCCCTCAATGCGTACCTCTTCAAGCTCATGGACCTCAAAGCATCCAATCTCTGCCTGAGCGCCGACGTAGCCACCGCGCGAGAACTCCTCTACGCAGCCGACAAGCTCGGCCCCTCGATTGTTGTCCTCAAGACACACTACGACATGGTCTCGGGCTGGGACTTCCACCCGCAAACCGGCACGGGCGCAAAACTGGCCTCGCTGGCCCGTCGCCATGGGTTCCTGATATTCGAGGATCGCAAGTTTGGTGATATTGGGAATACGGTGGAGTTGCAGTACACGGGGGGGTCGGCGCGCATCGTGGAGTGGGCGCACATCATCAATGTGAACATGGTCCCTGGGAAGGCCTCGGTGACGTCGCTGGCGAATGCTGCGAAGCGGTGGTTTGAGCGGTACCCGTATGAGGTGAAGACGTCTGTGTCGGTGGGGACGCCCATGGCGGAGGACTACGAGGACGATGATTCGGGGTCTAGTGGGGTGGAGGATGAGGATGATGAGACGAAGATTCGTAGACGGCAGGACGATGGGCGTAAGGGGAGCATTGTCTCTGTTACGACGGTGACACAGCGGTATGAGAATGTGAATTCGGGGCGGCGGATGAAGAATGTACATGGGGGGGATGAGGTTCTGTTTCCTGGGATTGAGGAGGCGCCTTTGACGAGGGGGTTGCTTATTCTTGCGCAGATGTCGTCGGCGGGGAATTTTATGAATCGCGAGTATACCGAGGCGTGTGTGGAGGCGGCGAGGGAGCACAAGGAGTTTGTCATGGGGTTTGTGTCGCAAGAGAGTCTGAATACGGAGCCGGAGGACCAGTTTATTCATATGACGCCGGGGTGTCAGATGCCTCCTGAGGATGAGGATCAGAATGGCGCGGTGCAGGGTGATGGTAAGGGGCAACAGTACAATACGCCGCAAAAGATTATTGGTATTGCTGGGGCGGATATCGTTATTGTTGGGCGTGGGATCTTGAAGGCGGGGGATCCGGAGGGGGAGGCGGAGAGATATCGCTCGGCGGCTTGGAAGGCCTACACGGAGAGAGTTCGCTAGGTGTTGGCGTTGTTGGATTGATAGATGTTTTTGAGCCTTCACGCAGCGTACATTAGAAGAGGGAGCATTGGAGGGGGATTTATACAGAAGACATGCTAGTATAAGAGATATAAACTATGCGCACTACCATTGTTTCTCTTTCATTTGGATCGTTGGGCTTACTGGGATGCACTCGATGGCTGAAGCTACCTGTAGGACGCTAGGGTATCTAGCGTACTCCGGTGATGATGATGCGGGGAATGAGCATGGATAGAAGGAAAGCTGATCAGAACAAATTATTCGCAGTGATGAAGTAGATATGAGCTACGAGATGGTGGGTTGGATAGAATCAAGATGAGCCGCGAAGAGGATAAACAAAAGGCTCGAGTTGTACGACGATGGGATGAACAAGACTAAGCGCGCCATCTACTTGGTAGTACTGAAAAATATTACCTTGAGATGGTTGGTCAAACACTACCTGGTGAATGATTGCGTGGTAACAACAAAGAGACATAAATTTGAGAGAGTTGGTTAAATAATATCAAGAGCTCCATCCAGCGGCTTTGAATTTAGCCATGTTTCACAAGATGTCAATGTCTATACCAGATTCATATGGCGCCATTGCGCATAGCAGCAACAAGATGTCCGCCTCCTTACAACTGAGCACAGGAAATGCGTGACAATATGCACAACCTGCGCGTAGGCAACCAGGTCTTGAGGTCCCGCCGGCTCAAAGAGCTCTATGTGCATACATCGTGAAAGCACATCCCCAGCCCCAGTAGCTCACGCTGTGCGCAACACGCGTGAAATCACAAGAATGTACAAGTACAGACAGATGACCCAGGACTTGTCGTGAACGGTGTACCGTGTGCCAACTTCCCTATAATATATATGTATGTACTCCATGGGCATGGGGAAACACTGCTCCTCGACGCCACGACGAACAAACCCGCCGTACTCCACACTTTCAAAAAGAAAAGGCGCAGTGTAGATGGCGAGTCAGTCCATCGCATACAAATCATCCCTTCAAAGCCTGAACGCAAAGCCATGATAGTGAACCCGATTCCATCATTCCATCTCACCAACCAGACAACCCCTATCGAGAGCACCTCAAAAAGTCTGCCCACCGTCTCCAATAGTCCACTCGGGACCCCAGGCCCCCTCACTTATTACACGCCCGAAACAAATGCTGCACGTCCTGCACCGCCGGATAATGCTTCAACAACGACGACACCACATCCAGAATCATAAACCGAATCCCATCCGCACTCAACGTCACCGTCCCCGGCACAAGCTCATAATCATGCCCTATCACATTCACAATACTCCGAGCCCCCGCATGCCGCAGCGTCCTCCTTAACACATGCCACTCCCTCCGCGTATACCTCCTCTTCTCCTCCCATCGTTCCCGCGCCCTGCGCTCCTGCTTCGGGGGCCCAACCCCAATCCTAAGCTGCGGCCGATACGGAGTCCGGACTTGGATAGAATGCACAAAGACCTGCGCAAGAGGAGCGCGCATCTCGTCTAGGGTCCGGGCATACTGGACAATGAGGTCCGTGTCCGCCCAGGGAACAGCACTGCTGATGATGATGAGGTGTATGGGTTTGATTTGGCGGCCGTGTAGGGAGGCGCGACGCTGGGCCTCGAGGTGGTAGGATATGATGTTGAGGACAGTGTGGTTGTAGGAGGGGGGTGTTTCGGCGAGGTTTGGTTCGCGCTGGTTGAAGATGTTGAGGACGGTGATGGGGTCTCGGAGGCTGTAGTAGCCGCCGCCGAATTGGACGCTTGTGCTCGGGGCTTTGGACTGGCTGCAGAGGAAGTAGAGACAGATGCCGCTGGGGTGGTGCTGGAAGTGGTTGCGTGTGAATTGGGCGACGGCTTCGGCGGCGGATTGGTATTGTTGTTCGCAGCCGAGGCGGGGGTCGTCGACGACGAAGATGGTTTCGAATTCGAGGAGGATGCTTTGGAAAGCGGCAGTCGAGGTTTGGGAATATCGGCACGTGGAGGAGGAGGAGGAGGAGGCTACGGTGGTCGGGGTCGGGGTCGGGACTGGAGCTGGGATTGGGGCCGGAGCCGGAGACGGAGACGGAGCCGGGACAGGTGGCGGCCGGATAATGGGAGGACCGAGAGCGATGGGGATATCTGCACGAGGTGATGAAGGCGCGTCAGTCGGGAGAACCCCCCTTGCAAGCAATGGTCTGTTTGAAGGATCGTATAAATCTTGCCGTGTTGCTGGACTGACATCCTTCGCTCGACGAACACGGTGCGGCTTCCACCGCGGGGGCTCCTGACTGGAGGCGGCGAAGGCTTCTGTCCGCAATGTGTTTACGCAGCGACATGATTTTGTCTGTCTCTCTGTCTCTCTATCTCTCACTCTCCTTCTCTCTCGCTCTCTCGATCTCTCGGAAGGTCAAAGACTCAAGATAAAATATGCAAGGAGAGCAGGGGGGGTAAGAATAGGGACCTTCGGACCTTCTCAAGAAGAACGAACGCGCCTTTTGTACCTCTTGTTCAAGAAAAAAGAAAGCCGACAATCACCACCAAGTCGCGGAGGACAAGATGTTCACGAGGGGGGGGCGCCGCGACGGTGATAAAGTCGCTGCTTGTCCAGGCAAGGTTGCTGAGCAAAGCTTGGCCATGCAGACTCGTTGAGAGAAAACATTCCGAGCGGCCATGGCCCGACTTTGGTTTTCTGTTGCAACTTGCCACAAGTTGCCAGTGGTCCAAACCTGGGGCCCCCCCTGGACTTCACATGTCGCACTGACGCGGAGAGTGGTTCGACGGAAAAGACAACACGGTGCTGCAGAGTCGCGGGGGCGTGAGAGCGTGAGAGGGGAGGGAACTTCAGGGAACTTCAGGGAAGGGGAGGGGACAACGCAGGCCTGAAGGCTGAGAGGGGAGACATGAGAAATGAATGGCGTTTGTTTCTGGCGTGCAGGTGTCCATGATGCATTGCATCGGTCGGGATGTCGGCCGCTCGGTGTTTGGCGCTTGCAAATGGCAGGGACCGGGGGTCGGCTGTCCGGTTATCGGTCATCTTCTTCAGAAGTTCAATCAGCAGTGCAAAGTTCAAACGAGGTTGTATACCATCGCGAAGTGCCAGGGTGCACCCATCGGAAACTGCCCCCCACTTTTAAAAGTCCGTAAGCCCGGTGGCGGTTGCAGATGAGTTTTGCCAACCCGATTAAAAAACGGGCCACGTGATCTAGGGCAGCCCGGCTTACGTGAGAGACTGTAAGGACCAAGAGGCAGCAATGAACAACAGATCAGATTGGCATCGCGGCTTAACGGATGCATTCGCGCATGGGAAAATAACTCTATAATGAGGAGAAATATTATCGCTTTCGAATGACACATAAAACACTATAATTGCACATGAGCACTCCATTTCGATGCGGTTCAACCAAGTGAACTGATATGTTGTAGAGGTGCGATGAGAGAAAAAGCGTTGATAATGGATTAAACTGACACATTAATTTACTCTACACCCCGTACCTAGATGACTGCAATCGCGTTTTTTAAAAAAGATACTCAATATTAAAGAGGAAAGCCATTGCTTCCTAACAACGTATGAAAGACTATAGATTAAGGATGCGCGAGTAAGTGAAGTGGCTGTGACGTTTTTGCTGTGAGGCGGTTTAGGGTGGGAGTCGACATACTTGGGGGGAATAATTTTACCGCGCCAAACGGCTCGATGCATTCAATCAAATCTTGGATTCTTTCCCCTCATGCATGGTCATATGAAGAATCCGCTTTGTAGAAGTTCTTATGAGGCTTCCGGAACATCGAACCACGTTTATTGATTGATTGCGACCGAATTGAAGACCCGTCTGAGCCCATGATCTGGAAGTATCATCGGCAAAAATCAAATTTCGAGCTACGTGTGTGTACCACTACCAATACCTTCAAGCCAGCTTACCTGTGCCAATTTCTCGACATTCTCCTCCCAAACCCACACTACGACAGTCGCTGACGATCTGCTTCTTTCATTGACAGTTGGCGCCGCATTGCGTCCCATCTGCGACCACAATGGGCGTGGATGGTCCGTCGTGTTGTTTATCCCTAGGTACGTGGGTAGGTATGGGTGGATTTTGCCACCTAGACAATTGACAAGCGATCTTTATTATGTGATCCTGCGACCGCGTTCAAGTGAAAGTAATGCCTATCGGGTCTCCCTATTCGCGATTTTCTCGATACATCCAAATCTCGATATTTTATCGAGAGTTCGTACAGTTCATCACTGAAGAAATGCATTACCGACAGTGGGCATCTCGTATCTTCTGCCACGTTCACGTACAGCCTGTCATCTCCAGACTCCACCTCGCGCACAAAGGTAAGTTATGTCTCGCTCAAGCGATTTGCGCATACTTTGGACCAAGACACATCGCCTTCAGGACATCCTGAGCGGTTGTTATTGATGTAAGAAGAAAGAGAGTGCGTCGCAGGGTAATGTAGTGGCCCTTCGTTCGGCGTCCGGATTATATTAGAGGGTAGCCAATCTACTCGACTCACGAGTCACAGGAGACTACCAAGCGTGAGGTCATCAGAGTACAGATGAACCTCATATAACAAGGCCGAAGTAGAAACATGGGCTGTATAAAATACAAAAGGGCAGCGGGCTTCCCCGGCATAGTTTGGATATCTACTGATTAATCTAAGCTATTCTTCAGCTATAGTGAGTAACCTTCTACCATAGCAACGTGCCTTAGGAGGCCAAGCCAATGGCTGCTCAAATAGACTGCTATTGACAGTTCAACCATACAATTCCTAGACATATATATATCTATTAGGTACGACTGCTACACATCAGAAAGTCCAATGTGCTACCTTCCACGACTAAGCCTTGTAGCATTGATGAACGTCAATCTAGGAACTACGTTCACTGCAGGGCCAGGACCTGATAAAAATATGTTTATACGACCACAAAACGTAGGAGTTAGATAATTCGCATGGGGTAGATATTAGTCATTCGATCTCGTCAAAGAGGCGACGTATATTGTGCTGCGGATGTCTTTGCGCATCGCATCTGATCGGGTTTCGGTCAGCATCATTTTCAGCGCTACGATTCTGTCCCAAGCAGGCAATGCCTCTGAAGGGAACCCCGCCACGGATGCTGATCCTGAAGACAGCTCGTTTGCAGGTGTTGGCTCTAATGGGGCTCCGTTGAAGGCCTTGGCCGGCTCGGATGTCTTGCGGAACGTGGTCTGATAGATGACGAACTCGCATGTAAAAAAGTTGCAGTAAAAGGATACATTAATTTTCTGTGGCACTCACCTGATCACACCGGAGGAAGTTGCTACCGAATGAAATTTCGTACGGCGAGCCGCTGATCGTCCGACGCCGTGTAGAAGGACCTCGAGAGCCTCCCACTGGGCTATCGTCTTCTTGTTGGGTCCCTGACTTGTGAGCTACATGCAATAAACAAGTATTATCATACCTATACTATTGACTCTGTCGTCGAGTAGCTCTCTGATGTGGTTTCGACCGAATTTTTCGTCGATATTCTATCGAGGCACCAGTTTCTATTGCTGTTTTGTGACGGGCAACCTGGTGCGCATCAAGCTTTTGCGCACTGGAATTTATTAGCGATCTCAAACTATTGTTGCACTCGGAAATCATAAATGACTTACTGAACGAGGATTAATTGTTTGTGCCAGCGTGTGTGTACGAAGCATGGTTGCAGAGTTATGGTTGTGAATCCAACAAGCGACGGTGCCGATCTACGTTCTCTCACGTAAGCCGGGCTGCCCTAGATCACGTGGCCCGTTTTTTAATCGGGTTGGCAAAACTCATCTGCAACCGCCACCGGGCTTACGGACTTTTAAAAGTGGGGGGCAGTTTCCGATGGGTGCACCCTGGCACTTCGCGATGGTCTGTTACCTCAGTTCGAACTGCTGCACGTGTCGAGTTTAGCCGTTGTAGCTCCGGCACGCGCCACAGGCCCCACAGCCCCTCCAACCCTGTCGTGGACTTTTTTTTTTCACACGTCCGACCGAAACTCCATTGACGGTTCTATCGACGGTCAAGACACCACCACAGCACACAGCACCGCCAACATGAGAGTCGATCCGTGTTATTTCTGCGGTCGCCCGACCTTCCCCAGCAAGGGCATAGTATTCAATCGCAATGACGGTACGTCTTCTCACACCTCCCTGTATTATGAAGAAGCCTGCTTGGGACAAACCACCAGCAAATCGATCATGCAAAGCTAACTCAACCTCTACACAGGACGATCATTTCGATTCTGGTACACAGTTCCTCTCCCTCCCCGCGAATCTACCACCTCTCGTGCGTCGGGGGAAAAAAAAACTAACATGACGCCCCTCTTCCAGCCGGAGTAAATGCCACAAGAACTTCAAGCACCGCCGAAACCCCAACAAACTCAAGTGGACCAAGGCCTCCCGCATAAAGGCCGGCAAGGAAATGACCGTAGACAGCACCCTCCTCTTCGGCGCCCGCCGCAACGAACCCGTCCGATACAACCGCAACCTCATGGAGAAGACCATCCAAGCCATGGCACGCGTCAGCGAGATCCGCGCCCGCAGAGAGCGCGCCTTCTACAAGAAGCGCATGGTTGGCAAGAAGGCCCGCGAACTGGCCCAGGCACGGAAACTGGTTGCCGAAAATCAACATCTCTTGCCGCGTATGCGCGGGAGCGAGGTGCGTCGTCTCCGAGAAGCAGCTGCGGCGGCTGCCTTGGAAGATGGGGATGTGGCTATGGACGTGGATCTGGAGGTGGAACATGGGGATGTGCGGATTGCGAAGCGCAAGACGCAGGTGTTTGGTGGAGAGCAGAGGAAGATGAAGGTGCGGGTGAACGAGGATATGGATATGGATATGGATACGGCGTAGGATTGATTTGGCATTCTCTTTTTTTTTTTTTTTTGGTTTTTGTGTCGTTTTCGTTTTTCTTTCCAGTTTTCCAAAGAGTTTGTGTTTTGCATCATTACGACAATATTCATCCAGATGGGCGGAGGGCCTCCCAGAGATTCAAAAGTCCAGGGGGTAGAGAGACTCGAGTCACGACTGCACACAACATACGCACAATGTCGTTCAGCATATACCCTCAGCCATGTATCGCAGCGGATAGGAATTCACGGTTTCATGCAATGTTTGATGTTGGGCGAGGCGACTTATCGGTAGCAGCCGCGGTGGAACGCCCTCCGAACCCGATATGTGGTGGTGATGAAGCTACATCTGCATGACATTCAGCCACGCGAAAATGCGGTCCACAAGTTTGTGGTCATCGGGTCTGTAAACCACTGTACTCTACCAACCTGCAGGTTATGCTTCCGAGGTGCCTTTTGAGAGTAGTTCAAACTTCAAGGTGCCGTTTTAGAGTAGTAAAGTAGCATCGACATGTAGGTCCACGCTGCTTGGCATGAACCACGGGTGCTGATTCGCAGGACTCGGTCCGCAGTTGAATCGTGATCTCCGGAAGAAATGAAACGTTGCCGTGCTACTGCGATGAGTTGCGTGATGTTTCGTATGCCTGCCGATAGGTATATGCCTGCCGCTAGGTACATGAGTTGCGTAACTTCCAAGATGTATTTCAAGATGTAGTTCGTGACAGTTATGGGCGCAGTTTAGCAAGAGATAAATGAGCCCTCTCACACAAGTTACGCTTGAAAAGGCCTGTAAATCAAATGCTACATGTCCCTACCTCTCGCCTATCACCGATTCTGTTTCTCACCGTCCGGCGTTCCAAGGTTCAATAGCGGAGGCGAGCCCTCGTCTAGGCGCTACATAATTCCCTTTGGCCTTATGATTTGTTTTCCGTTCAAGCCCGAGGCGCTGGGCATTTGGATGGATGTCGATCAAATCAACTTGTCCACTTTGTGGCGCCGCAGTGTCCATTGATTTGGTTTGATACGGTCCATTCTGTAGATGGTATGTAAACCAGATACCTAGGTACGTGGGCTCAAGGATTCTGGGCACATTTGCTTTTCTCACCTGTAAGTGTCGATCACTTGTACTTGTACCCTCGGAAACCGTCCATCTTCCCTAGGTCTCGACTCTCGGACAAGGTCGTTTGGATCCCTGTGCATTTCGCGGAAACGCGCAGCATGAACCAAGCATCAGCTCCTGGACGAGCAGCGAGAGTGATCCAGAGCCTTAAGAAAAAGGTGAACCTCCTCTTACTTCACACGTCTACATACCTCGTAGCAATTCCCTACTCTTGTAGAGCCTTCTTGATAACCTCGCTCCGACGCCGCGACGCGTGAGGTGACACCAGGGAGAAAGGGAGTTACATGAGGGATGCTGCTGCGTGGTATCGCCAAGGCCCAAGTTACAACGCACGGGTTCACCCCTTTATTGGGGGCGGGGGGAATGACATAAAAATGAAAATGAAACACTGTACAGTGTGCAAATTTCGGCAGTAATTAGGGAACATCGATTTGTCTTGCAAATGCTGATGTTGTGTTGCGATGGATGGTTTCCTCGCGCACGAAAGAGGGGGGACGGTTTCACCAGTTTTGTGCAACAGGGTAGGGTTCCCGTTCGTGTGGTCCACAACGGCTTTCAGAATCTGCCGCCATCCAAGGTGGTTCGTCTGCAGACTGCAGCAGTAAGCAGAAATCCGTGAACAAGAATGGCGAGACTTTCGATGCAGGTTTCATTTTTCGTTTGCCTGCATGTCGGCATAACGACGCGTGGGCGATGCTGTTTTGGTGCTGCGGCATGTGCCAATGCGAGACACACGCGGGCGATGGCCCATGGGGAGGGGGTCGGGAATAAAGTGCTTCTCAGAAAAATGGTGTTCTCGATCTCCTTTTTGTCCGTGCGACACAAGTCTCTGCTCCTAGCTAGGTATCGCCAGTGACGAGATGAGGTTGTACCTGGCAATACCACTTTGGGAGGCACAAAGCCCACACATCCAGATACATATCACACTCGAGCAACTAGCCGATGCGGCAACACAGCTGCAGGAACGGGAAGACGAGGCACCACAAACGATAGGTACATACCTCCTTGGGGCGGGTTGAGATTTGAAGAGAAGAAGGCTGGCTTTGCATGGCATAACGTGGTTGTAATCCGACGATGGCGTGAAGTCAGTGGAGCGACACGGCCGACTGTCGACAGCGGCGGCCGAATGGACCAGCCAAAGGCGCCACGAGCCCTCCAGCCACTTTCCACTTTCCACTTTCCACAAGTGCCCGAGCCATGCGTGGTGACTGCGGGTGCCCGCTTCTTCCAATCTGGCCAATCAGCACCAGTATCTCCGCCCGTACCCGTAGTCGCTAACCGTATCCAGACCTACTAGTGGACGGCCCCTGCGTGTGCCAGCCCGCCGCCCTTTTTTCCATTTTTTCCCTTCCCCGATCCACTGTGGCTTGCAAGTTGCCCTTGTTTAAGAGGTTGGAGTTCCCCAGCCAGCACCCTGGTCGCCCCATTTCGCACAACCAGCCAATAGTATTCTCAGTTCGTCGGCTGACAGTGCAAACCTGTTTTGTTTCTTCCCTAAAAGCTCCAGGCCACGAACCTCCACATCCACACATTTCGACTCCTGATGAGGGAGCTGTCGACGATCCAGCCCTGCACCTACAACATCACGCCCTTTTTTGCGACGCGCTGTGATCACCTCGACTTGCTCCGCGCTCTCTCGCTGTCGACAAGATCTTGAGTGCTTTGCTTCTCTCTTGAGCTTATTAGCCAGACCACAGCAGAGCGACTCGTCGACTACACGACCATCCAGCGTACAACCCTGCGACCTGTAACCCTGTAACCTACGAGAATAGCTCACGAACAACGACCCCGTCCCTGTGGCTACCAACCTTACCTGTCGCCCGACACGCGTTCGAAAACGCCGCTTCGCATTCGTCGCACCAGTCATCGCGTCGACAATTTCGAGTTTGCGTGCTTCCAGCGAGACAAGGCCCCAGCCTCAGTCATCTCTACCTCTCGGCCCCGGCCTCCGGCCTGACTGATCTGTGAACGACTCTCGGACTTGCTGCGTTGGATGCGCTCTTTTGACCGAGCTGTAACTCGGTCAAGATAATCACAATGGGGTCGACCGACTTTGGCAACTTCAACGTACGGTAACATGGCTGGTAGTCTCCATGATGAACTGCACGGCTAACATAGAAGCGCGACAGGACTTCTGCAAGGGCTCCACGTTACCCGTCTGCAATGTAAGAAGAAGGAAACCCTCCCGTCTGGATACTCTTGCGTTGGGACTATCGAACTAACAAGCGGTCTCGGTATAGCTGTTTTCGGGACCAGCCCACGACCAAAATGGACCGTGGGGGGGTTGTCAACTGCGAGGGATTCCCTTGAGTGGAGGTCGTCATTTGGGGAATCTAGGATCGATTCTGCTCTGCGCTGTTGCCATTGTCGTTTCTATCCTGTTGTTTCTCAAGTCGGAGAAGAAGAGAGCGGCGGTTGGACGAAGGTATGAGACGCGCCTGTCTATGTATCCTGATTTTTGTGTGTCTACGACATCGACAGCTGACATGGTACAACGACAGGGAGATGCAAATGTTTCTCATTGGTTACATTCTTATTAGTATCTGCGAGATCTTCTCAATTGGCGTCTTTCCGCTCAACTCGACTGTTCGCGTGGTAGGACATGCCCGACCCATGTGTGTTCACGCAATCGCAACCAGCGCTAACTCGTGTACTCCCCTACAGGTCTTTAGTGCCATCCATATTGGCTTAATAACGGCAACAACCTGGATCCTCATGACGAACGCCATCATCGGTTATCAGCTCATCGATGACGGGACACCCCTCTCCATTAGTCTTGTTCTTGTATCGGCCGTTGTTTTGTTCATCGGCACCGGCTACATCGCGTTAGATACCGGTCTTCAATGGACCGCGTACTGGAACAGCAGCTACGCGCTTCCCAACCGGAATATCGCCTTATACGTCCTCTACCAACTGATACCCCTCATCTGTCTGGTTGCCTTCTTCGTCTTGGAAACGATTCTGGTCCTGCGCATTCTTGGAGAAATCCGACCCATGGCGTACCTCATCGGCGCGGCCCTGCTGTTCGCCACCGGACAGGTTTTCAACTATGCCATCAGCAGGTACATCTGTGACGGCACGAGCGGCAAAATCGATGGCGCTCTTTTTGAGACTTTGTTCACGTTGCTTGCCGTGGTAGTCATCTGGGTCTTCTGGTCGAGTATTACTGAAGACGACTGGCCAATACAGACAGGTACTAATACGTATGAACCATGAGCAGCAGCGGTGTGCTAATTCTGCCACTTTGAGGCTGCCTCTGTTTTTTTCTCTTCTTCTTCCACCTCTTCTTTTCTAATTCTGATTGGTTCTTCATTCTTTTATCCGGATATGGCGTTCAACGGTACAAGTATCCGGGTTTTCTTATCTCTTATTTATTTTTGTCATGTCTCAATGAAATGGACGGCTCGACTGGTTGTCGGACAACGCATATGTGTGACGGAATGCACGACGTTTTCTTTATTTAATACCTGGGCTGGATTGGACTGGACCGGAGTCACGATGGATGAAGCGTTTTCACCCCACGTATAAGTTGCTGGGAGCAAACTAACCATGCGTGGGGGAAATGACGAACACAACAAAACAATCTTCATTGGATACCTGGATGTCTGGACGACTGGTTACACAACGAGGGATATGCCTGCGTACAAGCTTATTCTCGTGTCTTGTCTTGTCTTGTCATGTGCTGAACGAACGGGAGTTGTGGCGGATCCGATCTTGGCACCATGAAGACGGAACAGAAGGAGGAGGAAAGGCAAAACAATTCTGGACTTGGGATCATGACGTTGAATCGGGCAGTGTTTCAACTGCCGCGACCTTGCCATGTGGTGCGGTTTACTTAATCTAGAGACGACTTATCGTAGTACAATACCCCACGAAGCGACTTAATCTAATGAAACCCTATCTTGAGCCTCAAGTTGATGTGCATTCTGGGTCAGTTGCACGTGTTGAAGTTGGAGGGTCGTGTAGCTGGATGTCGATATGCGCGGACAAGTGGCAGCAGGTTCATGGAAGCTATCCTCTGTAGGTATTGCGTTTTATCAAGATATTTGATGGAGGAATGTCCTTTCGTCTCAAAGAGCTGCCCAGTGGGAAATTTGTGGAAGATCAACTTTGCTTGCAATCCATGTGAGATGCTCGCGAAGATACAAACTATGTACATATTGCAACTTGCAAGTTGCAAGCCTCAAGGTAGTCGCGCTTTCAAGTTGTTGGACAAGTCACAAGTGGGTTGGAAGTTGGCGATGCCGATGACATCAGGTGGTGCATCACATGACCACAGCATTCGGAACTTGGAAAGGCGGCAGGGCAAACAGGCCCTCTACGTACCACCGACGCTAACGTGATTTGGCAGATTAGCCTCACGAATCACGAGTCACGAATCACTTCTCTTTTTCTCCCATCACCGCATTCCTTGACTTCCAATCTCATCAATCACTCTATTCTCGATCACGTCTGCTTCTCTCTCATCACCGCTCATCGCTCACAGCAGTCGTCAAAATGGCTCGAGGAATGTAAGTCAACGACTAAGGTCCGGACCACATTAAGCAAGCAGAAATGCAGCAAAGAATCGTGCATACATTTCTCGCGATGCTATCTTTCTTCCGCTTCCGATCTTTTTCGCCCTTCGTCGTCTCCGTGTTCACGAACAATGCACTGACTTGGCGTGTTCTCGAAATGCAGCAAGAAGCACCAGAAGCGCCTCAGCGCCCCGTCCCACTGGCTGCTGGACAAGCTGTCCGGAGTCTACGCCCCCAAACCCTCGGCCGGTCCCCATAAACTGCGCGACTGTCTGCCACTCATTGTCTTCATCCGCAACCGTCTCAAGTACGCGTTGAACAACCGCGAGACGCAGTCGATCCTGATGCAACGCCTAGTCAAGGTCGACGGCAAGGTTCGAACTGACCCCACGTACCCTGCCGGGTTCATGGACGTCATCACGATTGAGAAGACGGGCGAGAACTTTCGCCTCGTGTACGACACAAAGGGTCGATTCACCGTGCACAGAATCCAGACCGAGGAGGCTCAGTACAAGCTGGGCAAAGTCAAGCGCGTCCAGCTTGGCCGTGGAGGAATCCCATTCTTGGTGACGCATGATGCGAGAACGTGAGTAGTTCTGTCAGACATCTTTCAGCCGTTGAGCCAAGCTTTGGTCGATCCTATCGAGCCCTGCTACCCTCCCCCGGCCTGCTTCCGAACTCTACAAGTTGTGTGACAAATCGCACATGGTCTTCTCCATCACGAAGACCAAACACCCGAGTGAGGGGGCGAGCCATGTTGAAGGGGGAGAGGTTCAACAGCTGTAATGTATCACCCCTGAAAAAGTTTGGTTGGTTGGCTGACATTTTATGTATAATGCAGCATCCGCTACCCTGATCCCTTGATCAAGGTCAACGACACGGTCAAGATTGACCTCACCACTGGCAAGATCACGGATTTCATCAAGTTCGATACCGGCGCCGTGGCCATGGTCACTGGTGGCCGTAACATGGGTCGTGTTGGGGTCATTACCCACCGCGAGCGTCACGACGGCGGCTTCAACATCGTGCACATCAAGGACGCGATTGACAACAGCTTTGCCACGCGCGAGAGCAACGTTTTTGTCATTGGCCAGGACAAGCCCTGGATCTCGCTGCCCAAGGGCAAGGGTGTCAAGCTCACTATTGCGGAGGAGCGTGACCGTCGACGCAGCATCAAATGGGCTGACTCGACTTGATATTTTGACGAAGGATGAATGAATGAAATGTATTATAAAAGTTGAGCTGGGATAACGCTGCTTGTAATTGTTTATGGTTGTTGATATTGAAGTCTTTGTGTGAGACACGATCTTTGTAACGATCACAGCCAGCCCTTCCATTTTCTTTACCGGGACGTAAGCTGCACGCAAATTGGATGGTACAAGTCTACAACGACGCGAAGAAGCATCTCGATCGGAGCCGCCAACGAAGGAAGGACTTGGCTGGCAAACGATACTCTCCATCGCAGGCGAAGCAGGCGTGAAGTATTCCTACTTATGGTCTGAGAATACTTCAATCCGGTCCTGGGCCCCCTCCAGGCATTATATTCATCTCTTGAAGCAATCGATGATGGCAAGACTTCCTTGTCATAACTCTCATCGTTCATCTCGGATAGGGTGTCTTTGCACCAAACTCTGGCGTCTTTCAGTCTTTGAAGCTTCTGAGTAACTACTACATAACAAGACCAATCATGTAAGCAGTGATTGGTCATGATGATATGCCCAAATGAGGCGTGATGAAGACGATGTACCTACATAAGTTGCTGTCCTGTGATGAACGTCATGTCCTTTATTGGCTCGCTGGCGGTGGTGGAGCCCTGACATCGGCGGCGTTTATTGGTGTGGAGATGAATGGACAAGGCTGCATCTCAGAACAGCTTCAAGCCTCGTCCGTCTCTTGCAACTTCAAGACTGCAAACCACGCATCCCGACCGTACGAACCCGCACAGGTCAGCGCAAAGACGCAAGCGAATCAAACCCTCCTTCAATAACACGCAGATAAATTCCTCTCCCACACAGTTAACAATCGCTCGGCCCCTCCTCCCCGCCCACCATGGCCGAGTCGGACGGCGAGTACGTCGCCGACGGCATGTCAGACGACGACCTCATCGAGCACCAAGTCAGCGACGACGACAACGGCCCCTCCTCCCGCAATGACTACCATAACAGCAACACCACCGATAAAAACAACAGAAGCAGTAAATCTACTCGCTTAAAACGCAAAAAACCAACCACTAGCGCCCAAGCATGGGAGCAGTCCAAACGTACCTGGGAGACCAACCTCCCCGAAGAAGACCAACACGGCGTCCTGAACCTCTCCCTCCTCGAGGCCGAAAAGCGCCGTCGCCTCACGCGGGATACGACCCCCCTGCAGAGGGGTATCATCCGACACATGATTCTCGTGCTGGACATGTCATTTGCAATGGCGGAGAAGGACCTGCAGCCGACGCGGTATCGGTTAACGATCCGGTACGCGGTGGGGTTCGTCAAGGAGTTTTTCGAGCAGAATCCCATTTCGCAGCTCGGCATCTTTGGCATGAGAGACGGTGTGGCTGTCAGGATTAGTGAATTGGGGGGCAATCCGGCGGATCATATCGAGAGGTTGAGGGCCGTGGAGGGGCAGGAGCCGCAGGGGAATCCGAGTTTGCAGAACGCGCTGGAAATGTGTCGGGGTGCGCTGTTGTATGTCCCCGTCTTCCGTCCCTGTTTTTCGTCCCGCTCTTTTTTTTTTCTTTTTCTTTTTTTCTTAAAGAAAAGATTCAGTCAGCTCTGCATCTTGGCAATACGAGTATATCGGCTAATTTTGTATTGATTGTTGCGCCGCATGGGTAGTCACGCACCGTCGCACGGCACGCGAGAGGTCCTCATCATCTATGGGGCTTTACTATCGAGCGACCCTGGTGACATTCATGAGACTGTTGCGCATCTCGTTGCGGACAGGATCCGGGTTTCTGTCGTGGGGCTCTCGGCACAGGTAGCTATCTGCGGGGAGTTGTGCTCGCGGACCAACGCTGGCGATACTTCGCGGTACAATATCGCCATGGATGAGGTCCATTTTCGGGACTTGTTCATGGCGAGTACTACGCCTCCCGTGACGAGGACCAAGGAGCAGAGCACAGCGAGTTTGCTTATGATGGGGTTTCCGTCCCGGACGCTTGCCCCGAGCGGGAGCATCCATCTCTGCGCGTGCCATAGCAAACCGATCCGGGAGGGCTATGTCTGCACGCGGTGCTCTGCGCGTGTATGCCGCCTTCCTACCGAGTGTCCGGCCTGTGGCCTCACGCTCATTCTATCAACGCACCTAGCGCGGTCGTACCACCATCTCTTCCCGCTGCGGAACTGGGTCGAGGTTTCGTGGCGAGATGCCCGGCGGTCTGTCGCGTGCTTTTCGTGCCAGTTCTCGTTTCCTCATGTCCCTGAGGATACTGTCATGGTCAATGGGGAGGGCTCCAAGGACAGACAGCACAAGGACAGGGACAAGGACAAGGCAAAGGCGAAGGCCAAATCCAAGGCCGGTGTCAGCGAGAGCGGCCGCTATGCGTGTGAGGAATGCGGGAATCATTTTTGCATCGATTGCGATGTTTTTGCGCATGAGGTCATTCATAACTGCCCGGGCTGTCAGAGTAGTGCTCAATCGAGAGAGGCGGATGCCCCGGGACCGCCAGCGAGTGTGGCATTGAATGGTGATGCGCAGGTTTCCTTGCCCGAAGCTATGGATATAGACGGGTAAGAGGGGTGGTGGGCGTGGCGTTTGGTGGTTACGTATCATGTAGCATGGAGTGCTTTTTTGTCTTTTCGCCATATTTATGCTTTCTTTTGAAGTTTTTTCCTTCCCAGACCTGGGTGGGGGTTTGGCGCTCTACTCAGCCAAGGGCGAGATGAAGGTCATTTCAATCTATTGTACAGCAAACGAATGCAAAACAGATGCATGGACGATTTTGGAGCAGGAGTAGCAATAAGCCACGTCTTTCGAATTTGTGTCATTTTCTCTTTTTCATCATCTGTGGTGGAAGGCTTTCGGCCATTTCTTGCGTCATTCTTCGGATATTGGAGTCGTGGCGATGCAAAGAGAACAGTGTAGTGTGGAGAAGGCGGCGGCATGAGGACTTGTAAGACGCAGGGGTACATTAAGGAAAGGGTAGGCGCATGAAAGGATCTGGCATCATGTCCGTAACGCCTTCAATGAAAGTTCGTTTGTTCATTTATCAAGAGGCTCATTCAAGGGTTATTAAAGATGTGGACCGTCTGGAAATGGACTTCTTCATTGTTGAATGTTCACACCTCCCCGCATTGTGATCCATCGTGCGTGAAGCATAGGTAGGTACCTACATAGTTACATGAGAGTCGGCTATGAAGGAGGTAGGATATATTTCTTAGGTCATGGGCTCGTCTAGTAAATGAGTGCAAGGCTATTTTCAGAAATAAAGAAGACAAAAAACAAAAGACAGAGAAAGACAGGAACAAAGAAGGAAGAATACAGTCAAAGATTTGCGAAACCCATTCATTGGAAGAACGAAAATCCAAAATCAAGTCCCATCTCTCCCCCCCGTTTACAAATTCCCCCTCTCAGCCTGCTCCCTCTCAATCGCCTCAAACAAGCTCTTGAAATTCCCCGCCCCAAACCCCTCAAACTCATTCCGCTGAATAATCTCAATAAACACCGTAGGCCGATCCATCAAAGGCTTCGTAAACAGCTGCAGTAGATAACCCCCCTCATCGTAATCAATCAGAATATTGAGCCTCTCAAGAGTATCCATATCCTCCCTGAGCGCCCAACTACGCTTCTCCGTCTTGAGACGCTGGCGCATGGTGCGGTAATACGAGGGCGGGACGCTGATGAAGTCGACCCCGCGGGCACGCAGCGTGGTGACCGCATCGATGATGTCGTGCGTCCGAAGGGCAATGTGCTGGACGCCTGCTCCCGCATTGAAGAGGACGTACTCCTCGATTTGCGACTTCTTCTTGCCGGCGGCGGGCTCGTTGATGGGCATCTTGACGAGGTTATTGGGCGAGGCCATGACGATGGAGGACAGGGCGCTGAAGTCGGTGCAGATTTGCTTATCGTCGACGGACCAGAAGCGGTGGAAGGAGAGGCACTTTTCGTAGAAGGCGCAGGCTGAGATCATTTCGTTCCAGTCCTGGTTTCCGACGCAGTGGTCGATGTGCGCGAGTCGCACGGCGGGTAGAGCCGTGGTCGCCGTGGGGGTCTTGCTCGCGCGGAAACCGGGCAGGAAGGGGCCGGAATAGTTGCCTCTTTGGATGAGCGTGTGGGTTGTGTCGCCGTAGGTGCGGATCACGGCTGTGATGACGCTCCCGTGTGTCTTGTCTTCGCCCTGTCCGGCGGAGAGCACCCGCGGCTCCTGTACCGCTATGGCACCCTCCCGCACGGCCTTGCGGTATACGCCCTCCACGTTGTCGACTGCAAAGGCCACGTCCTTGACCGCATCGCCGTGACGCTCCAGATGTGTGTACATGTCGCGCAGGAGCTCTCTCTCCTCGGGCGAAATGGCCTCTTCCTCGGGGAGATGGGCCTCGGAACGCAGTGGCGACGAGAAGATGAAGCGTACATCGTGGTTGGCCACTACATGCGAGGCAATATATCGGCTGCCGGTCTCGAGGCCCCGGTACGCAATGTGTGTGAAGCCAAAGAGGTTGACATAGTAGGCTGCGGCTTGCTTGGCGTTGCCTACCCACCAGGTGACGTGATCGTAGCCGGTAAAGTTGCCTGGGGAGCTCGGCAAATCAACCGGTCGTTGGAGTGGTGACACTGCCGAAGGAGCCATTGCGAGTGTGGTGCGTTGTACGTGTATTGCAGCCGAGCAGGAACCCTCCTTCGTTCTATATTGTTACGCCGTTTCCCTTCGAGTTCCCGCAAAAAGGAAGGTATCTCGTAGATTAAACAATGCGAATAACAGGTTGCCTTACGCACGTATACGTATGATATACTCTGTGTCTTGGGTCTGAAACAAAGGGCAAAGAATATGGCAATAGTTATGGCGTCCAAGGCAGCATAGACTTGACGTTGTATAGGGGAAACGGTTTCCCAAAAAGAGATAACCTTGTAACGCTATTTGTTTCCTAACACAAGATGAACGAAAATGAAGACAAGCCCATCTCACATAGCCATTCGCTTTTATGATGGAGGATGTGGAGGGCTTATCGGCTGCGTCGTCTTACACGGAATCCGGCAAACAGTAGCGCGAGCTGGAGGGCGGAATACAGGCCGCGGGGACGTGGGGCGTGGCCGCGTGGGAACAGCAGGCAAACCGCGGGATAAACGCGGGCTAAAGGCGGTACATTTGACCCGCCAACATCCGCCGCAGCGGAATCAATGCCGTCGAGGACTCGAGATGCCGCCGCCCTTTGTTATCACCGGCCCGCCGCTCGCCTCGCCGGCTATTGCTGGTTTGAGCCGCATTTGGCCCTTTGTCGTTCAGTTTGATCGCCTTTGACTTTAGCGTTCAAGGTATTTCAGTATTTCCTTTGTCCTTATCTTGATGTTCAGTTCGTTCCGAGTTTACCTGCGGCTCGGGTCAGCGGCGCTTGTCACCTGAAGTGGTTTGGATTGCTCTTTGTTCATAAACTTGCAGACACTGCTTCGTTTTTGCCCAGCTTCTCTGGCGAATTCCGACCAAGTTGTACTGAGCAGTGTGTGCTTCATTCACAACATGGCCTGCGTCAACTTAAGCACGCGAGACATCAACGTCCTCGACAAGATCAAGGACCCGGAGTCCAATCCTGCTGTTGGCATCGTCATCGACGAATCCCTCCCTCGCGATCCCCACGTCACAGACCCGGCCGACTACGACAGTCTCGTGTCGCGGGAGCGAAGCATTATCAGCACAATCCAGTCGATCGAGACGCACTTGAGTGAGACGCAGGCACGAGACGCAAAAGAGACCGCCGTTCAAGCATACGCACGCTGTCGTGCCGACTTGGATTCTTTGATTGCAGAGTTTCCCCACTACACTAGCGCTCGGAACAATCGCGCCCAGATCATTCGCCGCCTCTACGGAGATGCTCTTCTGCTCGACGTAACTGCCGACACGCCGCCGCCGCTGATTGAGAATCCCAATGCTGCTGAGAAAAAGGCCGCCGCCGTCAGTGCCCTCGACGACCTGGACAAATCGATTGCGTTGCTCTCCCCGGCAACTCCGTGGACCCCGATATCACCCCAGGCGGCGCGCACATTGTCCATGGCGTACACCCAACGCGCTGCCATCTATCTCCGCACGTCAAAGCTTCTCCCTCATCGTTCGTTGGATGTCCATGAAAGCCGTGCCGAAGCGCAGTGGTCTCATGTTGACTTCGAGCAGGCCGCTTCGCACGATCTGGCCTACGGCGGCCGCTACGGCAACCCAATAGCAAAGGGCCTCGCCGTAAGCGTCAATCCTACTGCCAAGCTGTGCGGCCAAATCGTCCAGGAGGCTATGAGAAAGGAGTATGGGATGTCCTCTGAAGTCTAAAACGGGGCGTAGTGCGGCGAAAACGAGGTTTTGTCTTCATCATGATGACCACGATTGGTAGTTTAGTACTGGTTTTTTTATGGGTGTTTTCTTTTCAGCAGGCTAGGTTACTTCGACAATTGGTGCTCTGGATGTATATCCACGTTTATTGCGTATCCAGATAGAGCATATACACCATGACTAGATTGCTCAAACGGGCGAAAGTGGACATGATAACTCTTCTTCAAGCCGAACTCCTGAAAATCGAACCGATGCGCCTATAAAACATAAGTCGAACGCGTCAGCATCGGATGACAGATCAACTCTCAGTACCCATGCCAAGCATACCTTAAACCATTGTCAATCGTCTGCCGCGGCGTGTACCCCTTGGCCTTTTCCTCGCGATTGATGCGCATCGCCGCGGCGGAGACGCCTATAAAGACGGCGAAAATGGGATCCGCGACCCGAGAGATGATGTATGCTGGTGCAGCCATTTTGCGTGACTGAAATGCCAGGCCAATGCAGTCGACAAAAAGCTCTTCTACCTGGTGTGTTTTATCGTTCCAAAGGCAACAATGGACTTGCCTCTCCGAGATCAAGAATCCGGGTCAACGTTGCCCCACTCGCAAGGCCCCAGTTTCCCTCCTCACGTGACTGCGCACATGCGGCTCGCTTGCCCCAAAAAATTGCCAAACCCACAAACAAGCGCCCGAATATTGCAAAGGAATTTCCGGTGCACGTCGTCGAACCTTCTCTCCCAACTAACCGTTCCTCCCCCTTCCCCGGACGACCACACAGCACGACCCGAAAATGAAGTTCCTCAAGGTCGGCCGAGTCGCCATCATCACCCGCGGCCGATATGCTGGCAAGAAGGTACGATTGTATTATATGCGGAAGAGGAAGCAGACGAGAAGACAAGAAGAAGAGAGGACGACGACGAGGCAAACCCGGGAACTATACGAGGCTTTCGAAAAATAATGTGCACCACCGCCGACATGAGATTCGATTTATCTGGACAGCTCTATGCAGCATGGAGGGCTGTACAATGAATGAATGACGCGACATTGGTTCCCACGACAATGTGCAATTCGCATGCCAATACTCCGACAATCTACTCAGCATAGATCATAGATCATCTATACCTCACCACCTTTAACGGACTTACGTGCCCGCACAACGAAACAGAAAACGTCCATCAGCTCATCTTCTTCTTCTTCGGCCTCTTCTCCTTCTGCCGCCCTCCCCTTATTCAAGCCACCCGACTAACCCCACCTCAAAACAGGTCGTCATTGTCCAACCCGTGGACAACGGCAACAAGCCTCACCCCTTCGGCCACGCCGTCGTTGCCGGTATCGAGCGCTACCCCTCCAAGGTCACCCGCCGCATGTCCAAGTCACGCCAGGAGAAGCGATCAAAGATCAAGCCTTTCATCAAGGTCATCAACTACAACCACTTGATGCCCACCCGATACACTCTTGAGCTGGAGGGTCTCAAGGGCGCCATCTCAGCTGACACCTTCAAGGAGGTTTCTCAGCGTGAGGACGCCAAGAAGAACGTCAAGAAGGTGCTGGAGGATCGCTACACGAGCGGCAAGAACCGATGGTTCTTCACTCCTCTGCGTACGTCTCAGTCCCCCCGAAGGCCTCTGCCCCCAATGTCATATGGGCAAAGCGTGAACGAAGCGAGTGCCAGAAGAAGTCTTTGCTGCGTCTTTTGCCGCAACACTTGCGGACTAACTCTGGCACCCTTCCTACCCTTTCCCACGTCAAAGACCTCTTCGCATTCGCCTGAACATTCATCTACCATTGCCAAGTGCATTTCGCTAACGATACAAACAGGATTTTGAGCGTGTTACATGGGGATGTGGTTTCACACTTTTCTGGGGGAAAACATGAATAGGAAATGTGAATTTACATTCTTCGTACTTTGCCCTACTTGTGAAATTAGGCGTTGGGCGGTCCAACCAGAGTGGAAAATGACACGTGAATAATGAACTTTGCTTTGCCCTTGAGAGATTGTCATTGCACAGGAACGCCCTGGAACTACGTGCACATGTACTTGTCTCTGGTCAAATGGCCTTGTTGCCTGCGTAATGACAAAAGTGTTCCTCATGCGCCTGCTTGGCAATTCAGTAACACGTACTCCGTACTTGTGCCTCTTTGACTCTGAAGCAAGCCATATGTATTCACCCCGTTACTTCTTTTCGACAAACACAAGTTATTTAGGGCTTCTAGCTGCCTATGTACGCGCCACTATGAACACTCGAGTTACTTTCCCGTCCGCTTTCCCAAACCTCGACGTCTACAAAAGCAACGAGTTCATGATGTCTTGTTTTCTGAGCCTCTGAACCTCTTCCATGTCCTTTCCAGAGGTAAGAACATGGATTCTGCACAAAATATTGCGTCTTATTCGTCTTTGTGCTATCGTGTGATTCCACTGGCAACAAGAAGTTGGCCCTGCACATCAACATGCGAGTCCAGGCCCCAGGGTGGCGAGCACGAGGATGACTTCTCGTCCGCTGCGTGAAAAGTGTTCCGTATGACCCGGCTATGTATATGATGCCTATGATGGCCCTACCTTTATACCAGCTGACGACGACGACAGGTCTCGGATTTAATCGAGCACGTTTACTCCACGATCGCCTGCAGCGAGCCTCGCAAAGACCACTCCACCCCCCATTATTAGGTAGACGGTGCCTTCTAAGTTCCAGCCACCCTAAATATAACCGTCTCAGAGCGAAGCAAGATGATCCTCGATCGCCTGCCGAGCCAGTCTCAGTCAGTCTGTAAATGTCCACGTTACGGACGCACATACGGCCGAAGACCATGATTCCATCATACATATTTTTCCTACTCATTCCTGCTGAGGTCTCACAGAGCATGGATAGACCTGCCCTCGATGCCTCCTTCTCAAGCTTCAACTCGACTTGAAGATCGATGTGTACTCCCGCCATTGCTCTTACGGAACATCTGTCCCAAGGAAGGCCTTTGCAACGGCTCACGTATGGTCGTGACCCAAATGCAAAGGCACTACACTTCAGGTGAAGATACTGTGTCTTCCGTGTGAATCCAACCCGGCGACAGTAACAGTATGGAACGACTGGCCTTGTGCCCTGGGCCTTATTGATTTGTCATGGCGCAAGCAATGACGCACCGGCAGCTGCCTACGACTCATGGCAATGCCTAAAGGCGTGGTCGTGCTCGATAAAGGTTGCTTCGGGGGAGCAGCCGCAGCTGGCCTCCCAGGCTTCAGCATCTTCACCTGTTAGCAGTGCCTTTGCATTTGGGTGACGATACGCGAGCCGTTACAGAGGCCTATCTTGGGACAGAGGTTCCGTAAGAGCATGACGAGAGTTCCGTGTCTTCAAGTCGAGTTGAGAAGGAGGGAGGCATCGAGGGCAGGCCTATGCTCTGTGAGACCTCAGCAGGAATGCGAGGTAGGAAAAATACGATAGATCATGATCCTCGTCCGTATCTGCGTCTGTAACGTGGGCATCTGGTCCGGCAAGCAAGCGGTCGAGGATCATCTTGTTTTAGCTCTGTGACGGTTGTTTTCAGGGTGTCCAGACGGCACCGCCCATCGAAGGTGGAGTGTTCTTATGAGGCTCGCCGCGGGCGATCATGGGGGTAGGTATACGTGCTCGATTAAATCCGAGACTGTCGTCGGCTGGTTGATGTTCGAAGGTAGGGGAGGGGTCTGGGGCGACCATAGGCCTCATATATATAGCCGGGTCGCATCTTGTTCGTCAAACGTCAATGACGTAATGCCTCCTCTTGGTGGGCATGCGATCCGATGGGGCAGAAGGTTCTAGATACATACCTACCTAGGTACCTACCTCACCTCATAGTTTGAAGTTGGAACTTAGATCCAGTGCTGGACCAGCCAGACGCACGTGCGTTCATCCATGAGGGTATCGCATCGTGCGAGAGGCTTTGTCGATGCATGTATGAGACTTTTCATTCTCTTCCTCAGTTTTACGGAGTAGATAGTGAAGGGATGGGAGTTGTGTTCTTCAGTTTTAGTTGTCAAGTCTTGTAGTAGTCCAGGAAGGGCTGCTGTCTTTTGAGTCTCTAGGTATCGTCGATCCTCGTCTTTGCGTTTAGCTGAGGTCTGTCTTGTGAGGACCTTTGCTGTCTTTCGCGTTCACCACTCATCTGCTATTTTCTCCCACCTCTTGGCCAACGTCCGAGTATGTAGTAATTCTCTATAGATAACAGCATCCAACAGAAACATGCACACACGCACACACACGCAGACACCCATCTTTCATGACCACATTTCTCCATAGTAAAATAAATAAAAAGAACGACTCTCAACGCCGTCTAAAGTCCATCAAATTAGACACATTTCATAATGCAAACTCGCGTGCTTTCACCACCCAACTCGGCGCACCAGCGCCAGGCGCACATCCCATCAACTCTTGAGAAGTTGTACGCAGTCAGACGCCACCCCCCACCCCCCGAGCCCGAAAACAACCAGCAAACCACCAACCCACCCACCCAGAGCTCATGATCTCTCCGCAAGGGATCCAGCCATGAAGGACCCTCCGTACTCTAAGGCGATGCCAGTGTTTCGGCCGCGGTTCGGCCCATCTCTAAAGGTGATAGAGAAAGCCCCCTAGGTCCAAAAAAAGAAGGAAAGAAAGAAAGAAAGAAAAAAAAGAAGAGAAGATTAAAAAGAAAAGATGGCCGAGACTTGGAAAAAGCAAAAGATGCACACTTAGAACCGAAATTTTCACCATCGTTCGGAAAACTTAGAAACAAACGGGCCAAGTTTCATCCTGATTGAAATTTTTTATTTGCACAAGACGTAATGCATGCGTTGCCAGATAAATGATTGCTCGACCATCAGAAACCCAAACGCTCTTCACCATCCCAGGGGAATATTTAGTCAGCTCCCGTCTTGCCGAGACGACTCGTCACTTCGTTGGTGAGCCTGCTGGGGTCATAGGCATATGAGGGGGCCAGAGCAGTGAAGAGCGAGAAGAAGACAAAGACAGAGAGAACAATAATGGCGAGCTTGCGCATGATTGGCTTGCGAGCGCCAAACTCGGCCCATTGTCGGCTGGCCTCGCCCATGTAGCCCTTGAGCTGCTCATAGCCGAGCTTGTAGTAGACCATGCCTCCGAGGGCAATGGAATAGCCAAAGAACTGCAGAGGGCTGACGGGAGTGCCCCAGATGATCATGGAAGCAATGACGAGCATGATATCCTTGAGAACACCGCAGAGAGTCAGGACGACGGCGGAGGTCTTGCCAATCAAGAAGACGACGGAGACGTTGAGCATGAAGGCGCAGAGACCGTTGAGGAAGAAGGTGAAGAGACCGACGTTGTACACCTCGGCCATGGAGACCTTGGGGATTTCCCACAAAAGAGCCACGACACCGTTCATGACGGCGCAGACGGGAGCGAAGTAGTAAAGAGAGACAAGGGGGTCCATCTTGAAATCAGCAGAGCTCAGAAGACGCTGAACCATGGTCAGACGGAGGGCCTCGAATATGACGCCGCCGATCTGGAACAGGACTCCGACCAAGACGAAGTTGAGTTCACCAATGGAAGCAATAATGACGCCGACGACAATGGCGGAGACGTTGAGGAATTGCTTCAGGTTAGGCTGAGAGACCCCAAGTGTCCAGCCAGCAATGAGCACGGCAACAGGAGTCGTGGCCTTGAGCATCTGGATAAAGGCCACGGAGAGGTACAGGTAGGTCAGGTTGCCACAGATCAAACTCAAGCTGAAGAAGAGGCCAATCGGAACGACCGCACGCAAGTAGACACGGCCCGTCATCTTGACCGACTTTCGGCCATCGAGAAGCGAGGTGAATCGAGCCATAAGTTGAGTGACGATAGTCGCAAACGTTAGATGGTACGTGGTAAGAATGACGGGGTAACCTGCGAAGTGAGAGGTTGATTAGTATACCCGCGATTCTACGTGCACCAAGATTTTCGGTCAAGCTGGAGCACAGCCACTTACGGAAGTTCAAAGTGTCCAATACCCATTTGTTGAACAGAATGACGGACGAACTGAACCCAATCCAGACGCTGTAGCAGAGAAAGTTAGCACCGTTGCGCCGGCGGACATGTTCATGGGAGCGCCTAATCGAAGCCCTTACACGACGTAGAAGACCGGGTGCACCGCAGACTTGACCGGCTGAGGCTTTTCAATCTGCGGGTTGACAGTGGGCAGGACGGGTTCCGCGCGGGAAACCTCGCCTGAGACGCGGGACTTTTCCTCAGACATGACGGCGTTGAGGATGTGTCGTCAAAATCAAGCAAGTAGGTGATATGTGGCTCGGTGCGAAGGTGCGCTGGCGAGTCTGGTCCCAAGAAAGAAGAGAAAAAGGGTACGCTCCTAGGTGGAGAGGGGCGGACGCGTAAACGAGCGGACGGACTGCCGTGTCCTCTTCAAGAGTGAGTTTTGCAGCTTAAAATTTTTGAAAGAAAGGCCCGCCTGGTCCAAGAAAGGTTGGCTTTTTTGGGGGGAGAATAAAACGGAGTGTCGACTGCAAACGGCCAGGTTATGCAATGCACGAATGTTCCGGGGGAGACAAGTAGTAGAATAGAAACAGAGGGCTCTCTGGATTCGGGAACTCGAGGATTGCTGCTCGAATCTGACGCCGACTGGACGAACGATGCAATGGGAAATGGATAGAAGCCTGCACAGCGAGAGCGATGGCGAAGGCTGCGGCCAAAGCAAAAAGGTGGTGAAATGAGAAAAAGATGTGCCAAGGAAGAGGTTCGAGGGGCAGTTTGGGTTTGGATGCGGACCACTATCGGGGGAAGCTTAGGCTGGGGATACCAGGTAGACCAGACAGAACAGAACAGGACAGAATGGGTAGTCCCGCCCTCGACAAACTCTCTCCGACACCCCCTCGAGAGTCGAAACCCCTCAACTCGTCAGATAAGTGATAGGTACATACTGTAGCCCCCGACAGAGACTCCTCGACAAGGCATCCTCGACAAGACACGCCTGGTTTTAAAATTGGGGTGGATTCCCTTGTGTAATCTGCATTCAATCCTCCTTTTCACCATTTTCAGAAATGAGTCGAGCCATCGTTTCCGAAACCCCCATGCGACGTGGCTGTGGACCTGTGGTGCCTGCTGTGCAAAACGCAGCCAACATGCATATGCTTGCCAACGTGCAGTTGTTGACGATTGTATGCACTGGACGCCGATGGTCTGCTGTTCATCTCATCGCACAAATAAAGTTGCATGGACTCCAGTCTCCAAGTTGCGCCGGAACAATACAGAGGAGGAGGAGTGGCAAGGGGGGGAGACGCAGGGAGAGGAATTCGTAGGCGAGGGGCGAAAGTGGCGGGTGCATGTGGCAACTTCCGACGCGACCACGCTGTGTGGGCCGGCGAGGTCTGAGGTGGGTCACCAGTGAAGATGGCGTCGCTCGAGCTGTGGCTGAGAACACCTGCGCCAATTTCACCCAGTAGGATCGCACTTTGCGTCGCTTCTCACCCAATTAGACGACCGCATGCCGCTCTCTCTGGTATGTATGTACCTGGTACATATCGCTGGTCCCCCCAGTGCCTCGACACAGGCTGAAAGCGGCCGAGCCGAGCTACACCTACAGTCTACGTCTGCAGGTAGCAACTGTAATCCGTGGCGTGCTTCATGTCAAAACGGTTGGTACATTGTAGGTTGTATGTACAGTACACATACCTATGTACTGCAGCGCGACCCGATGCTGTCCCGATGCTGCTCAGTGCTCAGTGCACTGCTGACCCTTCACGGGCCGGGATCGTGGATTCGTGGAGGCATGATGATCTCCGGAAGTTCGAAACATACTCCGTACTACTCCGTGCATAGTTGCGCATGTCCTGTCTTGGTACAGCGGAGCGAACATGGGGTTCAGGTGCCAATACCTCCTAGGTAACGTCTGCCAGTGTTGTGCCTGCCAGTTGCTGCAATGCATGTGTTTAGATGTCTGCCAGCTGATGAATGTTCCGCAGCCACATGATGATGCAAGCTCCATGTGCATATGTAGGTACTCCGTATGTAACATGCAACTGGCTGGGCGACACCAGACGAACTCGGATCTTGGACCCAATGGGGAGCCATGCTAGTGATTAGCCCGGTCTGTTGACGACGAAGCTTGGCAATGAGCATAATTCAACTGGCCGACTCTACCACTGGAAACGACTTGCTCGATCGGCCTTCCCGCGAAGAAATCACGACGACGTCCTTTCTGAGACAACTCAGCTCCATGAGGCGGGACCGAATCGAAGACGAGACGAGACGCGCTGGCATGCCGTCGTGCCTCTACTCCGTAAAAGCCGTATGGAGTACATACACATGTACCTACATACATAATAATGCAAGGCGTTCTGGAAGCCGCGGCTTTTTGAATCTTGAATGCTTAGCCTCTTGGCGATCTGTGATCTGGCCCAGCTTACGGAGTAAAAGGGGTACATAACGAGATGGAACCTACGGAGTACAGGATCCCGTCAACTGGGGCCTGTGACAACGCACGGCCTCGAGTCGATCTTACTGATCTGCCAGTGTTTCAGACCTCTGACCAGTGACAGGGCCTGGTCGGCCACAATGAGCATTTCGTAGGACTGACTAGCCAATGGTAGCCGGTTTCTGTGTATGTATATACCTACCTAACTTACAGAATATAAGTGTGCACAACAACAAGATCAAGAAGATCAAGCCCTCGCATGATGCAATCATCGACTCATGGCATACCTACTCTGTAAACAACGAGATGACTTCTCTGACTTCGCGTACCCGGTTTCATCATTTAACTAGAGACAGTACTGCTACAGCGCAGGACAATTCCTTTCTCCCGAATCTCGACCCCTGACTATGACGACACATGGAACAGACGAACATGTGAACGCTGCTAGGCCGGTAATAAGCTACAAATTCTTCATACCTATGTATGTATTTGCTCCTCGACGCAGAGGATTGCCAGATGTATGCAGCAGGTGTTAATTTCCATCACTGCCGATTTCTTTGTGAAACGGGATAACTAATCTGATGGCACTGGGATGCCTTGGGCAGGGGAAATTGGCAAAACCATCCCCGACCAGGATGGCGTGCTCCTTTGGACAGGGGCCCCCCACCGTGGCGTGGGATTATAAGATTGATGGGACACACATGAGACTATGTACTCCGTATGTACCCAGCTTCCCAATTGCATCTCCAGATTCTCGATCAAAAATAACGACTGGCCGGGTCGCGTTGGGGCGAGACAGAGCTCGTTGTTCGGCCATCAATGGGTCTCGTCACGTTGTTCTATCCAGCCCTAGTCTCTCCATTCAGGGAATTACGTCCGAAGTGGACGATGGACGATGGACGATGGACGATGTAGCCGGTGTGAAGCCAATTAGTTATTTGCGTCTTTGAGCTAAAGTAAATCCGTACAACATGCCAATTTGACAGATTTTGCGGCGATTCCTTTCAACGTCATGTTGCTCGAAAGAAGATGATGATTGATGAGGGAGGTGGCGGCCCGCCAATCATATAGCCATTTGATCAGGGCAGTGCATTTCATTGGTCAATGTGGGGGGCGGAAGAGGATGTTTTAATCAGAAAAGCGGTGCCTCGTGAGTCGTAGGAATATCTTGCGCAACAGTAAATGGAGGAACAGCGCAAAACATTACACACATGGTTGCTCTGCCACCCGCCGGAGACACGAAACCGTAAGCTGTAACACACTGTTACACACATGAGGCCGGAATTGTTGATTGTGTATGTACCACACACGGACTGCACCTCGCTTGGGCATGAGCTGGGCTGCGGGCGGAGGGCCGTGAGTCGTAGCCCGGCGCAGGCCGCAGCAGACGTGGAAGACGACTTTTGGAAGTTGGAACTCGGAATTTGCAAGTGCTGCGAACCTGCGACGAAGGAGGATTGGTCAGAACGTACGGAGTGGCATCGCAATGACTCCAGAAAAGGGTCCAGGAAGGGTCCAGGAGAGGCTCCAGCGAAACGCTGCAACTAAGGATGGGCGAGGCCATTCATATAAAGCGATGGCGAATAAAAGCGGTTCTGGGGCAAGTCGCTTCAGTGTTGCCCCCTCCCCTGGCCCCAGATTAATTTCAGCCCCTCTGGAGTCCCCTCGCCGTCTCCTTTTCGTTTTCAGAGCCGCCACACAGGGATCTGCCAGGCGAACACAATCTTTGGTGATTTATCTCAATCCTCTTCCCGTTCCACGTGCTTGACTTTGGGCAAACACATCTTTTCCTCTTCCTCCATACTCATTCTTTGGCTTGCATCACCACTTCCTTCAGCGCTCCCGTCGTTGATCTTCGTGTTGTCTGCATAATAGCTCTTCCCCTTTACGTCTTCCATTCCCCCCGCCACACTCCCCACCATGTGTGCCGATATGTGAGTTTGCTTCTGACAGTTTGGTTTTCCCCCTTTTGCTGAATGAGTTGAGCCGTGATGCGGTGAATTGGCGTACCGAAATACCGATCTGACCTGCTCTTGCTTCTCTAGTAATGTGGACGTTCTCGTCATTGGCATGGGACCTACTGGTCTCGGTGCTGCCAAGCGACTTAATCAGATCGTGAGCCTTCCCTCCTGCCATCGACCGTCGTTTGGTTCTCCGATCACGCATTTGCGACATGAAACATCGCTAACGAGTAGCTCTTCGACAGAACGGCCCATCATGGCTGATTGTTGACTCTTCGAACAAGGCTGGTGGTCTGGCCGGTACCGATGTCACTGATGAGGGTTTCGTAAGTGCTTCTACTCCTCACGCACGCACTTTGGCTCTTCAGGGACCCTTCCCCTATTTTGCAATGGCGTACGCTTGCAAAGGCCTTACAATTGGTCAAATTCGCTGACTGGGCTTCTTGCGATAGCTGTACGATGTTGGCGGTCACGTCATCTTCTCCCACTACAAGTACTTCGACGACGTCATTGAGGAGGCTTTGCCCAGAGAAGAGGACTGGTACACTCACCAGCGCATCTCCTATGTCCGATACAAGGGCGTCTGGGTGCCTTACCCCTTCCAGAACAACATCTCTATCCTGCCCAAGGAGGACCAGGTCAAGGCCATAGATGGCCTCATCGATGCTGCTCTTGAGTGCCGCGTCGCCAACACCAAGCCCAAGAACTTTGATGAGTGGATCATGAGAATGACGGGCCAGGGCATTGCCGATATGTTCATGCGTCCCTACAACTACAAGGTCTGGGCCGTTCCCACCACCAAGATGCAGTGCGAGTGGCTCGGTGAGCGTGTCGCCGCCCCCGATATCAAGACCGTCACCAAGAACGTCATCTTGAACAAAGTTGCCGGCAACTGGGGCCCCAACGCCACCTTCAAATTCCCTGCCCGTGACGGTACTGGCGGTATCTGGATTGCCGTAGCCGATACCCTGCCCAAGGAGAAGAAGCGCTTTGGCAAGCAGGGTGAGGTGACCAAGGTTGACGCCGAGAACAAGATTGTCTCTTTCGCCGATGGCACCACTATTGGCTATGGCAAGCTTATCAGCACCATGGCTGTCGACCATCTTGCTGAGAAGATGGCCAACCAAGAGCTCCAGTCCTTGACCAAGGGCCTCTTCTACTCTACCACCCACGTTATTGGCGTTGGTCTTCGTGGCGAGCGTCCTGAGCGCATTGGTGACAAGTGCTGGGTAAGCTACACATTTCCAAGAACCACAGCAAAAAAAGACAAGATTGGCTAATTTGTGATTCCTACGCTAGTTGTACTTCCCCGAGGACAACTGCCCCTTTTACCGTGCCACCATCTTTTCCAACTACTCACCCTACAACCAGCCCCAGTCTGATGTCAAGCTGCCTACCATGTACTTGGCCGACGGCACACAGACTTCTTCGGAGGCTAAGGAGGGCCCTTACTGGTCCATCATGTTGGAAGTTTCCCAGTCATCCATGAAGCCCGTCGATGTTGAGAACCTGCTCAAGGACAGCATCCAGGGTCTCATCAACACCGAGATGATCAAGCCCGAGGATGAGATTGTCTCCACCTACCACCGTGCCTTCGACCACGGCTACCCCACTCCTTCTCTTGAGCGAGAGGGTGTTCTGAAGGAGCTTCTGCCCAAGCTTCAGGACATGGGCATCTACTCCCGTGGCCGATTCGGTAGCTGGCGATACGAGGTCGGCAACCAAGACCATTCTTTCATGCTTGGTGTGGAAGCTGCTGACAATATTGTCAACGGGGCTGTCGAGTTGACTCTCAACTACCCCGACTTTGTCAACAGCCGCAAGAACGAGGAGCGACGTCTTGCCCAGTCTTTCAACTTTGCCAGCTCTGCCCAGGCCAGCATTGAGCTGCCTACCCGTGAGCGCGCCGCCGATAACTAAATCGAATGTCGCCCAAACACAAGCCCAAGCTTCAAGCTTGAAGGCAGTATGACGGTGAAAGTCGAAGAACAAATGAAACACAATCACAAAATCCCAAAACCCAAAGATCCACCAAGATATTTTACCAAAACATCCCCATCAAAGCAGGCGATTTCGTGATCGAGTGAAATGGGTGGAGTGCACCCTAAATCTTTCACCAACGCCCTGACAAATTTAGGCAAGCATGGTAAAGGCGAACGGTTCGCAAGTAATGACGGCGTGAATAGAGAGAGGAAACGCATGAGAGATAAACGGAAGACAGGGACCATGGGCAGTATCATCGCCAGTCGAATACAGAGCGGGCTGGCTGTCGGTACGGAGATATATCTAAATCTCCCTTTTTTGATTTTTTTTTAAAACAAGTCATTGGACCAGTTGTGGTTGGCGTAGAAAGGAAGAGAGATGTATAGATAGATGGGGTAGAGGTATTGGTTGCCAATTCGGGCGCCACATTTACGGAAATACACAATTCGATTAATTATCTGTTGAGCGTTCAAGTTTTTGACGTGCGTTTTATTTTTTCCAGAGTATCTGATCAGTTTGGAGTCGGATTTGGACATTCAGTCTGATGGGGTTTCCACGTGGCTGGGCGGTGAATTGAAATGTGAGGAACAATATGCAGCTGCTCGCAGCCTCGCTCACGAGGGACTGTCCGCAATGATGACTTCGCGGCTTCGGTGAGTTGACTCTGTGAGGCCAACGATGGCTTTCCGTCCATCATCACACACTGTAAAACGCTGCGCTGGCAACTCATGAACAGCAACTACTACTACTAACTCGAGTCAAAAGATGAGCAGAGAAGTAGGTCCTAGGAACAGGGACACTAGCCGTTGACTTTTGCTAGACCGGGCTCAGCAAGACTCAAGAGATTCTCTTCGTTGTGAAGAATTTCCGACTTCGTCGGTTACCGTTCTGCAAGTGGCAGGTCTACTTATATACACAGGTTCCTTGTGTCTTAAGGGTCAAGGGCCATGTAGGTGTGTGTAAGTACTCGTGGATCCAATCATCCAATGAAGATAGTAGATACTATGTAACCGAGCAGATATGCGCCGGCAATTATGGCATATGCTTTAAACACACACTTCCTCCACCATTTTAATTGAGCATTGTTATTTATACCACCCGATAATTCTATTCATACCACCTACTCGGAAAGTAGTGTGAATTTCACATGGTGAGGAAGTAGGTATTTTAGGGGTTAGGGGGGTTAGAGTTAGTGGTTAGTGGTTAGGATTAGGTGTTAGCTAATGGAGTTGGGATGGTTAGGATTAGGTGTTGGGTGGTATGAATAGAATTATCGGGTGGTAGAAATAACAATACTCTCTTAATTTATTCAGGTTTGCGCGTTCCCACAAGTAATAAGCTCGGCTTTTCTGGCCTTTTTGAAACTCTGTGAAGTTTACCAACGTAGATTAGATATCTGATAGGGACTGTAACATGGGCGATAGCATCGCAGGTGGAAAGATAGGGTCAAGTTGCTTACTACCCATGTAGATACTCTGCCTTACATTAGAAACAAACAATACGATTCCATGGGTACCTCCTATATACGACGTGAATACAGATACAGATAGCCCCAATACACACATGACACAGCACGAATACACATGAACATCTCTAAATACATTACTGTATTCGCATCATCCAGCCACAATGACGGAATCCGGCAGTCAAGACTCAAGCATCTCAGGTCAATCCTGGGACCTGGGGCACCTATATGTACCACCAAATCCAACCCACTACCTTCCACCTTCCAGATAAAGACAGTACTTACGGCGTTTTTCATCAAGTGTGTACAAAGGACCTACTCAGCCTTGTCGTTGAAGGTCCGGGTTGACCTCCTCGGCCTCGCTGGTCGTGGTCGTGGCCGTAGCCGTGTTCAGAGGCCCCGGGCTACGAGTACGACGAGCATATCGAAGCATCGATGAGATTATCAGCGAAAATATTTGAAACGAGCGAATTTCTTCTCCTTCTTCTTGGCATCGTCATTCGAGACCTCCACGCGTGAGGCTCAGACGGAGGAACCCTGGCCGTTCAACGTTGAGGCGCGCAACGTCTGTCTCGAGGTCAATAGGGGGCCGGGGGCCGGCGACTTTGGCGGCGAAGAAAGCACATGTCCCCTTACAGGAGGAAGATCTGTGGCGGTGCCCGATGATGGTGTCTGGACTCTGACCCTGTTGCTCTGGCCTCGTAGATCAGGGATGACTCGCGACTATGTGTTTCTTCTCTTCTCCCTGGAGACTCGAGGTCGGCTACGGAGAGGGATGAAGAGGTTAGGTAGTTACCAGTGGGATCGCCTCTGCGGCGGCCGGCCTGAGCGTCCAGGAAGGAGAAATACATTGTGTCATTGATCATCTCGCGAGGGACTTGGCCAGTCGACTCAGTCGTGGCGAGAGAGCCTAGAGGGCAGGCTGGTTCCCCTCAGATTATAGATATCTGCCTCATCGGTGCAGCCATCTCGTAAGCGGGAAGGACATGTAGCTTTGATAGCTTCAAGCATGGCCACACTGGTCTTTGGTCTGACGCGACGATGGATAGTATGCGCTGCACTGATGTGGGAGGCTTTTCGTGGGTGTTTGTGTACATACTCCGTAGGGCCGGAGACCTTGTACATAGGATCAACTGCCGGTGTTTTTTCTTGGCATGTAAAAGTCTGATTCCTCCAGGGCAGGCTACCTTCTGAGTCGATTTACCACGATGACGTCGACTCTCTGAGGGTCTGGGCGGGTCCTCAATCGCACGCAAAGATGAAGTGAATGGACCGCTGTTTTCGTGGGTTTCATTTCATGACGATAATGGTTGGACTTGCTTTTTCTTCACGAAGTCAACATCGTGGCCCGGGGTTGGAGGACAGTTGAAGAGATCGTCAGGAGAGCTGTACAACACCTACGGCGACAACAGAACGGACCTCAATTTCCTCAAGGTCGGAAGCAGCAAGGCCATCAGAAGGGGCTGGAATGCCCTCGGCAGCTGACGACGGGTGAGGCTTCAGCCATCCCGATATGTAGGTATGTACATACATGTAGCCGTCGGGCCATGAGCTAATAAGGACACGGACGGAGTATATGACAGAATGGGGCTTTCTTTGGCTTTGCTGCCTGATTGAGAATCTGAGATTTCGTACCTGCCGAAACACAAAAAAATTATATGGCTTGTCTCTTCAGCAAAGCCGCGCGTTTCAAGTTTCTGCGCCACTAATAAGGGGCTGCCCGGTGCCGCTATGTGGCTAAGACCATCACCTTGTTGATTCCCAGGCCCCGAAAGGGCCGTTACGGATCCCGGCTTCGATACTGATACTGGGAGATCTCTGTACATATTTCAATAAAGAAACAGACTGAAGATGTACTCCGTACGAGGGGCTGTTTTATCGAGTACATACCTACATATCTACCTACGTAATCAAGCTGCGACGCTGCAGGGGTTTCCTAGCCAAGGTGCTGAGGCTATGTAACAACTGCGAGGAACTGATCAAGGCTATATCACGTGGCCAAGGCGGCCGGAATCATACTCTGTACGACTCTGTACGACTCTGTACGGAGTACTTACTACTGTCACGGTTCACCTGTTTGATCTGATTAGTGATACATAGGTGACTCATCGCACGAAGCATAAATACTCCCCGAACACGAGGAATGCGCCGGGGGCGTGCCTGTTCCCGGGTGCAGTATCCGGCGTATTTTAGCAGAAGGAGGCTCTGTCTCGTGCTGTGTGACGATGCCCAGAGGGTAAAGATGTGAGGATGCCGGATATGTGTGCGCAGAGAGCCGGCTATTGGTCTGTGTTTGTTAGGCGTAGCTTCCTGCCGTGCGATCGAGGCTCCCGTGAGTGGTGCGTGTACAGTACAGCTGCATTAGGTATGAGAAGATATCTCAAGAGGGAAAGCTGCGGGAGCTGCTTCCGGTGAGGCCAAGGCTTGTAGTACTGTATGTATGTAGTAGACGTGATATGTATGTATCTCACTGGACTTTCTTTCAGCGATGGCTTTCGAGCATGGAGGAGCGTCCTGTTTATAAGCAATTACCATCACGTATGGGAATCCTGAAGGCTAAGAACCATCTTTTCTTTCTTTTCTTTTTTCTCTCGTTTCACTTTTTCTCGTTTGTTGCTTTCTTTTTCGGCTCGCATCGGAAGATATTTGGTGGGCGAGGAACCTGCGGGGTTGAGAATGAAAACGCCAAGGACAACATCAGGCAGTAGGTATGTACATATGTATTTACCGTGGTGTGACGACGCTGCGCAAAGCTCGCGTTTTTCGAGTCAGCAGAGCGGCGTGTTTGGTCATTGGCCGTTGAAGCAACGCATACATACATATATACATATGTTCATACATATTCTCTCTATCTATTTTTGTATAACCGTTGCTTGGGAAGCCCAAGAGGTGTTTTATTTACCTTGGTGGAATGGAGAGCGGCCCTTGTTTGTGGTTGCCTGTTCCGCTGATGGTGTTGTAACTTGTAGGTAGCTATGTACCTACCATATGCATACAATGTATGCAGCTGACGCGAAGGGTATCAATCATGTCATTGTTCATGTACGGAGTGATGGCAATCGCGTGTAACGTATATGCGCTCAATGCTATGCTATGCGCTCGTGCTTTTTCAATATGACGGCTTCCGAAGCCATGGCAGTAAAAAACTCTGCGATCGGGGGGGAGAGGACAGGGGGGTTGAGATTTGTTTTGGCATGGCTTGGCTTGCGCAGGGAAGATGGGTGTTACCGTGTTAGGTTCAATGCTTATGTATTTCTCTCTGGATTTGATCAGCGGCATGCCGGGAAAAGGATTCTTGCTCTTCGCTTACATGGGCTGGTGGAAAGAAGGCCGCGAGGCAAGTCGAATCTACAGAAGTGGCTGCATGTGTTTGAGGAGCTTTATGCTTTATGCGGCTTCATCAGCAGACAGGCTACAGCCTCAGCTGCAAGCTCAGCTGCGCCTGTGCGAGGTGCAGCGGCACGTGGAAGGCGCTAGGCGGGCGAATGGCGCTTTGGAGGGCTTCGGCATCGGCGCCCTGCATGCATGGATACATCGTGGAAAACTGGCCCGAAACCTCTAGTGGGCCAGTGGGTTGATACTGATACATAGGAGTCAGGACTGTTCAGCGCGTTGCAATGGTGAGCCTTCTGCGTTCCTCTGCGTTCCTCTGCGTCCTCTGCGTCCGCTGAGCCGATGCCTACGGTTCCATCCGCCTGGGCACGCTGATCCAAGACATCGCGCATCGCTTCCTGACAGTATTACCGCCCACGCAGCCCGTTGTCCCGATCCCGCGACGACCGTTTTTTTTTCGCCCTCGCTCCAAGATCGCCTCGCTTCTTCTCGATCTCGGGGAACTTTGCGCTTTGCTGCTTTGCTGCTTTGCTCTCGTCTCGTTCCGCCTCACGCACATCCACCCCTCCCTTCTCCCCCACCTTGTCGTCTTCGCCACCGGCCGACTGAGAATGGGCGCAGAACACGGGCTGCCATCATCCTGGTCGAATGAATGTCTAGGCAGAGCCTTCTAGTTCTTAACCTCCCTCCTTCATCCGTCTTGCTCCCTCTCCTCCGTTGAGGCGCGATCCTCGATATCGAAAATTGCCGAAACAGCATCTCGGACGGCGCCAGCTACGACTTTCTCGACAGTGCTGTTTCCCCATCATGGACGGCGCCGCATTGGTGCCTGACGATGTCCTTGACTCGCCGCCACCTCCGCAACGACTTTTTGAGCGTCTCCGCCAAATAGCGGGATATACATGGGACGAATCGAGGGAGCCCATACATACGAGCTATGATTTCTGGTAGGTTCACTTGTTGTGGACGCGATCGACTGGTGTGCCTGGCGACCTTGACTATACAACTCACAAAGGAGAGAAAGAGGAAGAAGAGGAAGAGAAAAGGAGGAAAAGAAAGAAGAGGAAAAGGAAAAGTAAAATGAAGAGGAAGAGGAAGAAGAAGGTTCCTGATCAGGGGGGTAATTATTAGGGCGGAAGATTTCGAATTTGGCTGACAGTCGTGAGGTGGTAAATAGGCTCGTTTATGGAACTCGGGTTGTTTCTGCAGCTGCACCTCCTCCTCCTCCTCCTCCTCCTACGAACTTCTGGCAAACCGAATCACGTCCTGGTTCTATATCGAAGCTGCAGCTGCATTCTGGACGCCCATCAGCCTCTTCCGAACAGGGAGATCAAGGCGCCTTCAACGATACGCAGAACAATGAAAATACCCCTTCAACACCGCAGTCGCAACCGCAGCTGCATTTAACGTCCACGCCTACTCAGCCCATTGAGCAGCTCCCTGTTGTAGAAGAACTTGTGGCTGCTCGAGTATCATATCACACGATCCGTGAAGAACGAGGGTTTCAAATCGCCAAGAATGTCACCGCCACCGCTGATCCGAATGGCAACCATATCGCGAAACCTATTGATCTCATTCGACTGAATCCTGCCCCTGGGGACCGTGGCGCCATTACGGTGGGCATATATCACCATCCTGGGTCCAACTTTCTATCAAAGATTATCGATTTTGGTCCAGCATGTTACCAAGCGCGGAAAGAGGGACCCGATCTCGTTCCATACCGTCCCAAGCCCGAATCGGCCGAACAAAGGCAACCTATGGACCTTGAATATTTTCTCGAGTTTGCCATGGGCGCCGTTCAATGCCTGGAGATACTACATCATGGACAAGGCCTTGTACATGGAGAGATTCGCGCCGATGCTTTTCACTTCAACGCCGAAGAGAACAAGGTCCGCATTGTCTCCTTTGGGTCGGGTCTGCGGACGTTTGAGCACGGCCTGACAAGCACAGGCTGGTCAACGCTTTCCAAAGAGCTAGGAGTGAAGAACAAGCTTCTCTACATCAGTCCCGAGCAGACCGGTCGAATGCCAGCCGAGCCCGACGCCCGCACCGACATTTATTCTCTGGGTATCGTGCTGTGGACTTTGTTGACACAGCAACCTGTCTATACGGGGGAGACGCCCATGGATATTGTTCAAGGCGTGCTTGGTCGCAGAGTGCCCAACGTAGCTACCGTTCGGATGGACGTTCCCGACGTGATTGGGCGAATTATTCAAAAGTGTACAGCCAAGAACGTCGCCGACCGCTATCACTCAGCCAGTGGACTGCGCCATGATCTCGCCCGTGTGCAGCAGCTACTGGCGAATGGCGATTCAGAAGCGCTTCAAGTGATGGAGATTGCGTCCAAGGACGTCTCATCGTTCTTCGTCCTGCCTGCCACCATGATTGGGCGACAGGCAGAACGAAACGAACTAATCAAAGCCATTGAGCGCGTATCCCGGAGCCATGCGTTGAGCAGCAAACGGGCTGCGAACCGATTTTCGGAAGCGTCGAGCTTGATGAATGAGCGCGTCATTGATGATATCTCCAGCGAGGACGGTGTGGGATCTGCCGGCGGCACAAACCGGCGGAGTAGTTCGTTCACGTGTCCTGCGTCATTAGATGCCAGATTCCTCCGAAACAGCGTTTACCCCCCCACGTCGTCTGATTCCCGGACCTTGTCGAATGAGACGGTGTCGTCGGTCCATTCCGGCGCTCGGTCGCGACCGGCAAAACCATGGGAGCGACATCAGTCCATGTCGCTCGACACGGCGAGCGCCGTCGACATCACCGGCTCGGACGGCGGTCGCCTCGGCTTCAACGATTCTGGCGCTCCAAGTCTCTCGAGGCAGCTGGGCGCTGCCAAGTTTGGCAAGCGGGGCCATTGTGAGATTGTCACCATCGAAGGCACCGGCGGCCTGGGAAAAAGCTTCCTCGTGCAGAGCGTTGTGGGCGAGGCCAGACGGCATGGCTATTGTGCGACTGCCAAGTTCGACACGGCCCGCCGCACAGCGTTTGGACCTCTGCTCAAGCTGCTGTCGTCTCTGTTTAAACAAGTATGGGGCGAAAGAAACACAGACACAAACTTTCACCAGGGCCTCAAGCAGTACGTTCGACCCGTGTGGCCCATGCTACACGTCAAGCTCGGCCTACCCGAGTTCCTACTAGGTCCGGCCGATGCTTTGGGTAGTCCTATGCTGCGATTGGCATCCCCAAACGCGCCGCAATCTAGTAATGCAAGCAGCGGAAGGCGTAGTGCAAAGAGGCGGGGATCATCGCCGAGCAGCTCACCAGCAGACAGCTTACATCAGACCGTGAATGCCGCGCCACAAACATCGCAAGAGTTCTTGTGCTCCGGAACCTCAAGCAAAACGGCGCGTCTCATGCATACCTGCCTGGATATTCTGCGCTTCTTCACCACACACAAATTCATCTGCCTCTGCCTCGATGACCTGCACTTTGCTGATGACGAGTCATTAGAATTGATCACCCAAATGATTGGAGCCAAGATGAAGATGCTCATCATCATGTCGTATAGGCCCGAGGAGCTTTCGAGAGAACAGATGGACAAGATTATATGCCCGGTTGAACAGGAAGAACTCCCTCGCCATAGTCGACCAAGAGTCACAAGACTCTCTCTCACACCCCTGTCGGAGGCCGATATTGTCGACTTTGTTTCGGCGACGCTCTCGAGGCCCAAGGAAGAGATTCTGTCTCTTGCGCTCGTAATCCAATCAAAGACGGCCGGAAACCCCTTTTATATGCGAGAGATGTTGCGTGCGTGCCATCGGAAAAAGTGCATCTGGTACGACTATCACGACAGCATCTGGCTATTCGATCTCGACCGACTGTTTGCGCAATTCCAGGGCGAGAAGGATTACGACGTTTTGGACACGGGCTTCATCACGCGGAGACTCGACGAGCTGCCACCGGCTGCGCGCGCTGTCCTCGCGTGGGCTGCTTTGCTGGGCACTTCTTTCTCTTTCGAAATCATTAGCCGCTTGATGCAGGGCGAGTTCGAGTATTGGGATGACGACGACGACGACGACGACGACCTAAAGTATCACCTAGACCTTTCCACGCGCTCATACTCGGAAGCAGAAGCCATCGCTGGCCTCCAAGTAGCCATCCAGGCATACATTATTGTTCCCAGCGAGGTCGACGATCTGTTTCGCTTTGCCCATGATCGATACGTCAATGCCTCGCTGGCCCTCAAGGAATGCCACTCGCGGCGCATGCATTTCATCATATGTCAGACCCTTCTCAAGTACTATGCAGTCGAAGCGAGACAGCGGGACAGCACAGCATTGCATATATGTGAGGCAGTGCCCATCATACTAAAGCGTGTGCCTGTGCGACAAGAATACCGCGAACTGCTCATGGACTGCGCCCAGGCCGCCACCGAGAACGGTGCGAGGTCAACAGCGGCCAAATGCTACAGCGCAGCGATCGAGCTGCTGCAAGAAAATTGCTGGGTGGATGGTGCCGACGACGTATCGTACCACGAGACGATGCAGCTTTACCTGCGCCTGGCCGAGTGCCACCTATACATGGGCCAGCTGCCGTCCGCAAACGACCTACTGTCTGTGATATTTGCTAATGTCACGTCGGTCCTCGACAAGGCCCCAGCATATGTGTTGCAATCCCGAATCTTTGCGCAGAAAGGCAACTCCCTGGCTGCCTTTACCTCGTTGAGGGAGTGCCTCACGGCGCTGGGAGTCCAACTCGAAGATGAACCCACATACGAAAAGTGCGATAAGAGGCTCCTCAGGCTGATCAACCAGATGCAAGGCCTGGATCAAGAGTCTCTACTGTATCCGCAAAAGAAGAGCGAGCCCATTACCGCATCCATCGGAGCCGTCTTATCGGAGACTGCATCCGCCGCTTGGTGGACCGATTGCTTGCACTTTTATCATTTGAGTCTCGTCATGATGGACATGCATCTCACTCGAGGGGCGTTTCCGCAATCCGGCATGGCCTTCCTTTACGTTGGCGTGGTTGCCTTGGCGAGATTCAACATGGTGCAGTTCGCGATCGACATGGGTGCGCATTGCCAGGATCTGCTCTGCTCGTCGCGGGAAATCTTTTCCATGGGACGCGGCAATATGCTGCATTCCTGCTTTGTCGGTCATGTGCAGTATTCGATGAAGCTGCACGTCGCCCAACTGGAAGATGCCATTGAACTCGCGTCTGTCGGCGGAGACCGGCTCTCCACCATCCTCAGCTACGGACTCTCTGCCATGACCAGGTTTATGGCCAGCGAGAATCTTGCCGATGTGGAATCCTTTTGTCAATACGGGTGCGAGGATGTCGTCAACTGGGCCTACGATACACGTGGCGGCTCACTTCTTGTGGCCACGCGGCAAATCTGCCGGGCTTTGCAAGGCAAGACCTTTATACACGACCCTGTCCGGGTGATGACGGATGAGCAGCACGATTCGGCCGTGTATAAGAGCTGGCTGACAAGCCAGACACTGGAGAGCAATCGATCGTCCCTGTTCTACGAAGCGCTGGAGCTCTGCGCGCTATTTCTCTATGGTCACTACGAACGTGCCGTCGAAGTAGGAGCCCGCTGTCTCGAGCACCTAGCTATGCTTTGGTCGGCTCGATTTAGTCGACTGATTTTGCTATTTGACGGACTTGCTCGGACTGGACAATTGCTGCGATTGATGCAAGATCCTCGCTCGCAGTCGGAGGACTTCTCCGTACAGACGGAGCAGGTTGTCGGCACGTTGCGTGAATACGTGGGCAAGATAGAATCGTGGGCCGTCGTGAACGATGTGAATTACCGCTCATGGGCGAGATTGCTCCGCGCCCAGGTGGCGGAGCTGTCGAATGATCACGGCCAAGCCATCCGCGACTACGAAGAGGCGTTGGACCATGCTGCCGAGCACGATTTCACTTTCGAAGAGGCCCTGGGCAACTATCTCATGGCTGGTTTCTTCGTGCGACGCCGCGCCAGACGATCTGCACGCGCTGCCCTCCGAGATGCAGTCACTCTGTATCGCCAAATCGCCGCCACTGGAGTCGCCGCTGCTATCGAGGAAGAGCACAGCCTTCTCCTACACGGCCCGACGCGCAATCATCGATCAGCCGACGTCGGGGTACAGGTAGACCTGGGGGCGACTCAGCAGTCCGGGGGCCACTATCGACCCGACACCGCGATGGGGGGAGACGGTGACGAGCTCACGCAAGTTACATCAAACGCCATGTCAGAGTCAAGGGGCGAGCTGATCGGTTCTTGGCGAGGCTCGATGCATACACCAGAAGCACGAGATAGTGGCGGCGGCCTCCCGGCCTTGGACATGATTGATCTGCACGCGATTCTTGTATCGTCGCAAGTCATCTCGTCTGTGTTGCAGGTCAACGAGCTTCTCAAGACAATGTGCGACGTCATCCTGCAGACTTGTGGCGGTTCTGCCACCCGAGCCGCCATCATCGTGCAAGATGGCGACACGAGCAGCGCGTCATGGTGCGTGGCGGCGAGCGGAGATCCAGAAAGGGGCGCCTCGGCGCATAAACCAGGACTCCCACTTTCTGGATCGACGCTGATTGCTGAAAACGTGGTTCTCTACTGTACTCGCTTCCGAGAGTCCGTCTTCATTCCCGACCTCTTGGCCGACGAGCGGTTTGGCAACGTACACGAGTGCTGGCTGCAGCGTGCTCCGGCCGGCAAGGCCATCATTACCATCCCTATTCTGCACGGCACAAAACCGTTACTTGGCGTTTTGTATCTCGAGGGCGAACCAGGCTCGTTTACTGACCGAAATGTGACGGTGCTGCAGCTTCTGGTAAACCAAATAGGCATCAGCTACTCAAATGCGTTGTCCATGAAGAACGTGGAAAAGATTTCGGCGGAGAACCGGTCCATGATCTCCGTGCAGAAGCGCGCTCTCGACGACGCCAGGGAAGCAGAAACCAAGGCCAAGATTGCCGAGACGGAGGCCAAGCGCAACGTCAAGCTGGCCGAGGAAGCTGCCAAGGCCAAAGCAATCTTTCTCGCCAACGTCTCGCACGAGCTGCGCACACCGTTGAACGGCGTCATTGGCAACTCGGAGCTTCTCCGGGACAGCTGCTTGAACAAGGAACAGCTCGAGATGGCCGACTCCATCCGCGTCTCCGCAGACCTTTTGCTTACCGTGATCAACGACATTTTAGACTTTTCCAAAATGGAGGCCGACAAAATGAAGCTATACATTATTGCGTTCAACCCCGAGGAAATGGTCCGCGAGGTAGTCCGCGCCGTCTCGTACAGCAACCGAGAAAAGACATCCAAAAAGGTCAAAATCGTGCAAGACATCAACCTACCCCCTATGCTCATCTACGGAGACCCGATCCGCCTGCATCAGGTCCTAGGAAACCTCATCGGAAACAGCCTCAAATTCACCGACGACGGATCCGTCACCATCGGCGCACGAGTCGAATCCGAAACCCACGAAAGCGCAACACTCACCTTCTGGGTCAAAGACACCGGCATCGGAATCCCCGAGCAACAACTCGCCAAGCTCTTCCAGCCCTTTAGCCAAGCCGACGCCAGCACCGCGCGCAAGTACGGCGGAAGCGGCCTGGGCCTCAGCATCTGCAAATCCCTCATCGAAATCATGATGAAGGGCAAAATCCAGCTCGAAAGCGAAGAGCGCGAAGGCACAACCGCCTGGTTCACCGTCACCTTTGAAAAAGCCAAAGCCGACGTGTCCGCTGGAGATGCCCTCGGCAAAGCCACCCCCCCAATCGATCGGTACTCCCTCATGACGTGTCCCTTTGACAGGGCCGTTTCGCCGAACCCATTCCTGGATCTCTCGCAAATGTCCAAGGAGAATGTGCGGATCTGCATTGCGGAAGATAATCCTATTAATCAGAAGATTGCGATTCAGTATGTCCAGCGGCTGGGGTATCCCAAGGTGAGCGCGTATGAGAATGGGCTCAAGGCGCTGGAGGGGCTGCGGGAAAAGGCTGCGGAGGGGGAGCCGTATCATATTGTGTTGATGGATGTGCAGATGCCGGTGTTGGATGGGTATGAGGCGACGAAATTGATTCGGAAGGATGCGTTGGAGGCGGTGCGGCAGGTGTTGGTGATTGCGATGACGGCGTCGGCGATTCAGGGGGATCGGGAGAAGTGTTTGGCGGCGGGGATGAATGATTATTTGGCGAAGCCGGTTCGGTCGGAGGTTTTGAAGAGGAAGTTGGATGCTTATGTTAATGTTACGGTAGGCACCTTTTTCTCTTTCTTCCCTTTTCCCCCCTTTTATCCTTTCTCTCCATTCTTTCTGATTGTCTTTCTTACTGCCTTTCTTGCTTCTACTGGGCTCTACATTACTTTCCCTCACCATTCCTATAAGATGACCTTTTGCTAACGCGCGACGCTGGCAGGCCTCGGGTATAGACAGCGACTCCAACTCACCCATCAGCCCTATATCTCCCACGAGAAACTGCAGAGTACGAATGAATGGCTCCTCGGAAATGACGGGGTTCAACGCCAGCAGGTTGTCTTCTGAGCAGCAGCCACCGCGACTGCGCCTGCCGCGAACACCGTCACAGGCGCAGCCAGGGTTGCCGTCACCGCCGCCGCCGTACTCGCAGGATGGGGCGGCGTCGAGTGGCGACTTTACGGCCTCGCCGGAGAAGCAGCCTTCGCAAATCTTGACGAATGTGGAGCAAGAATAGGCTTTCATCCAGGCGTCGTTGATCTTGCTGAGAGAACGACGCCATCCATAATGGAGAGAAAATGACGAACGGCGGCCTGCGAGATCGATTGCTGAGGAAGATGCGGGACTAGCCTCTCATGGAGCAGCTATATCGACAATGATAATGGTATTGGTGGGCTAAGAGGTATGAAACGGTGAATCACGTCGTGGGTATCTTGGTTGTGATAGCAAGACACAAGATGCAGGCCATCATGGTCTCGATGAGCAACAAAGACGACTACGACCACGATGATGATGCCGCCATCCAATACCGTCAATGCCACGAATATTGATTGGCAGCGAATGCTACGCCAACAACGTCAAACAACAGAACGACGACAAGGAACTAAAGCAACAACAACAACGAAATAACAACACAGCACATCAGTGACTGACGATATCAAATTACAACAAGAACGATACCGCCATAACCACCACCAGCACCTACATCACCATCATCGACAACTACAACATGAAAACTCGAGCCCTTTCCCGTTTGAGAATCATGGGCCGGTCCGAATCTAAAAAAAACATTCACCAAGCCTGCGCTGCGCCTGTGCAAACACCACGGCCAGTTGGTAATACCCACGAGCTACACAACTCCGCTCTTACGCCATGCAACTTCCGCCGCCCTTTTTGCGACAATGTACATACATACATGATCTGACCTTCATTCTGGTCCTTCAAAAGTCCTTCCCCCTCCCCTCCCCGCATGGGACATCCAAGCCTCCAAGCCGATACCTGATGCAATAAAAGCGGATTACGACACATAGAATGCGAGTTTATTTTCGGGAGGTCATGCTGCCTGGTGTTGTGTTTCATTTATCTGCTCAGCTGAGCCTGCTGCTACTGTCCATCCTTTTTTACTTTGTCTTATTCGGTCCTGCTGCAGCCGTTTTTCTTTATAGTTTTGGGATTCTTTATTACAATGGGTGGGCTTTGTTTTGCGTCATACATTGGGTGGGTGGTTGGTTTGCTGTCGTGGATGAGCACAATGGATGGATTGGTTTTGTGCTTGAGCTACTCCGTACCCTGGTAGGAAATTGAAATTTGAAGCTGTGGGGGTGCAAGTCTGCGAGTCTGCGAGATGATGAATAGGGATGTCACATGTGGGATGCTGAGTCGGACTTTGGAGAAAATCATAATCTTCCCAATGCGTAACTTCTGGGGAACGTACATATCTATTTATGGTACAGTACAAGGATTAGACAATATGTACATTCTACAGACATACATACATAAAAGCTTAGCTTAGCTTAATGGGCGTCGTCATTGTGTACAGCCACCACCACCACCATCATCATCATCATCATCATCAACATCCCTCTTCAGTACGGAACCGTCATCGCATTCGCAAGAATTCATGGGTCGTCTTGTCCTTTGCCATCATGATGGACTGACCTCTATAGCCATTGGCAGCAGTCTGACTAGACTCTAGACTCTACATGGACGGACGGCCCGAACAGCAGAGTCCAGACAGTGCCGAGAAGTGAACGCGAGAATGATAATTCCACACAACACACAAGACACATTTTCAACACAGAATCTGTCTGTGTGGACTGAACACGCCCTGAACGACATTGGCCCATGATGGAACCAACGGCTAGCCGCTACGGAGTACAGATCTGTTAATGCAAGATTGCTGTTCCGGGATGCCGAGTATACATGTAGTCAACATCAGTACCTTAGAGGTACCTGTTATATTGAACTATGTATACAGTATATACTAGGTAGGTATAGAGTATGTAGATTTCTCATTTTATACACCAGAATGCCATCCATGTCCAGTATGGCAGTATCCAGTCTGCTATGTAGGTAGGTTCTGCCGCGACGTGCTCCGTAAGTTGCAGCAATAACCCAAATTACCAGTGGCAGGCTCGTCCTTGTTCACGATGCATACCTGCAACTGAAGCCAAACCGCAACACCCTGTGTGACGAACTACCTCCTCATTCAAACCGTACGGAGTGGTAGGTAATCCCAATCACAAATGTACGAAGAGAGCCTACCTTGGGTAGTTGCGCACGCGGCACAACATCCAGGAACCAGGGCGGCCAGCCATGCACGCCAATCAAGTTATCAACGGATGTCTTGGACCTTGAGCTCACATTACGTGTGTGTACTATACATGTACTCCGGAGTCCGTATATGTAACGTCTAAGAGTAAGAATGGCGATCCCTGCAACCGCTGCAGCCTGCTGTAAGTCAGCTCACTGTATCAGAATGTCTCGGGCTGTTTTTTCCCGTTTTGTTTTGCTTTGCTTTTCATGTATGTAGACAGTAGCATACATTAGGTACCTCCTACTTGCGCAGCGTTCAAAGCGGAGAGGGAACGCGGACCGGACGCGGATGCGGGATTGCGGGACGCATGGAACGGTGATGAAACTTTGTCGTCTGGAGTTTCTGTTTCGTTATTCACAGAGTACCGATGATACGGTACATACATACATACTGTACGTACGGAGTGTACAATGTATATACGGAGTACATTGATGGGTGTGGGCAGAGAAGATGCGCGCGCCATGGGCCCATGGGGCATGTATGATGTGGAAAGGGACCAGAGAAGCCAAGCCAGGGGGAGAAGGAGAACAGTGCGTCGAAGGAAAAGAAAATGCATATGCATATGCATATGTACAGTATGTACCTACCAAAAAAAGGCCGAATGCAAGGCTGCATGATCTACCTACATTATACATATGTGTACACTTTGCGGACTAATTAGTGCGTAATTGGTGCTTTGCTCAGTGCTCACTGCTGTAGGTATACCGGGTTCCAACTCAAACAAGCATATTGGCGCGGGAGTAGGTATGTATATCGTTGGTTCGTAGTCTTGCTGTGCGTTGGACGACCCTGTGATGATGAGAAAGATGGAGTTGTTCTGGATGTGTAACATACACACTAGACCCTTCGCAATACCTACACATGTTTCTTCACGTGCACACGGCATGTAATTATACACGCTTTTAGGCGATAGTGCGTCCATGCTCCACGTCCACGGCTTCAACGCACGACTTATAGATGGGACGGGAATGTTGCTTTTAGTGACTTTGCCTTATTAGTAGCCGGAGCCCGCAGCCGCCGGCATGGCAGCGGGAAAAGCAACCGAACCTCGATACCAGATTCCTTCCCCCCGCCGTCCCGTTAGCGAAGCTTGGCTGGCAGCCATTGCGGCATGATCCATGCTGGCTTCAGTCCATTGGAGCCAAACGACTACGAATAGTTGGCCCAGTTGGGGCATCTATTCAGAGAGTATGTGCATACCAAGGTACCTAGGTACGTTGCGCCAAGACGACCTCGAGACCCCGCGAGGGCAGAGACTGGTGAAACGCGCCCCTCCCCGGTTACCACCATTTGCTCATCCCGGTTTGTTTCTGCTCAAATTCGATGCCGGAAAATACCCATGTGAAGTCAATCAAGTTTGGCGCGCCTTGCAAGTTGCTACCCATTGTGCGAAACGCCACACTTTGTAATGCGACCATAGCTGGGGACCTTGCCGCGAGTGGGTGTGGGTAAATTGTGTCTCTGCTGCCCGGTTGGCAAAACAAGGCAGACGAGCATGTGGTTCATCGCCACAAATGAGGACGCTCCTTGTCTTGTCTGTTGCCGGCCTCTGTTGTTGACTGTCAAGATGCCACTTACATGAACTACTCCGTACTGCTCTTGCGTCGCTGTCGCATTATGTTTCCCCGCATGCTGCACGTCCAGCATCAATCAGCCAACTTGACTTGTGACGAGTGCGCCAAGTGACCAGTCAAGAGATAGGTATGTCGAAAGACCATAAAAACCAGTCATTATCAACATAGCCAACTGCGACGTAACAATGGTGAGCTGATAAATGGCATTGGCAGACGCCGATAAAGAACGTGGTAAACGTGTCTACGGACACTGGACACCCTGTGCGTGCTTGCTGCGGCATTCGGAGGTCAAGTTACAACTTACAAACCAGCTGCTAACCCATCAAGTCGTGGACAAAGTAACGAGTCATATTCGGCTCATTCTTCCGCTTGGTAACCCCCCTTTCCGACCCATGGCCGGTATCAAAGAGGAAACAGGTGCCAGTGTACAGAGTACGGAAAGGCACGCTTTTTGATCCAAGCTGGAAGCACATGCCAGAGTGAGACTGTCAACGTAGGTTTCAGTACATATGTACCTCGAAACAGACAGTCGGCTTTGTCCCAAACTGAATTTTTCGAATGCTTCCCCGCATGCTAGAAGCACCCCTCCTCTCGAGTCTCGATTTGGAACTTTCTTCAGCATTGGCCTTCATCGAATATCGACTGGTCCGCCGAAAAGGGAAGCTTGTCTAGTTGTCCACACCTTCGAGGCACCCTCTGCCGCTGAATGTCATGTGAAAAGTTACAACATGATAAGGCTGCATGGCTTGACCAACGCAAAAGCATAAACGTATAAACATACGGAGTACACCTGCAGCATCATGTACGTTACAGTACTCCGTAAGTGCATGCATGCCGTGGACTCGTGGAGATACCCTGCGTTTAGCGACGGCAACTACAGGAGATTCCACAAGGTCTACCTACCTAAGGTACCTATCAAGACTTCGTGCTTATGCAGGCATGTAGGTAGGTAGTACATACTAGCCGAATGACCTCGGGTCTCATGGTGCCAAAAGTGTCAAAGGACCAAGATGCCTATATCCGCAACCGGTCCGTCATGGGGTCCGCAACGGCCGTGACGGCGGAATCCCTGTGATCAACAACCTGCATGTGGGTGTCGGGACTCGGGAATATACTCCGTAAACGAGCCTCGGCGAAGCTTGTCGCGAATATGCATTGCCAGTTCTTGGATGGGGAGAAAATTGGAGGGAGTCAAAAGTATTCGCTCCCAAGTTTCATGTCTTGGCGCCTGTGGCAAAGACACAGTGGGGTGGTTTCAAGAATTCCTAGCTCTTGACCAGGGTAACAGCCCCAGACGTGACACCCCTTCCTTCTGTGAATGGGACGACCCTGTGCAGATGTCTTATCTACCCGGTTCGAGACGAGACGACCCGTATTCTGTGTTGCTATGCACTCTGTACTCCGTAGGTACTTATCTGTATTTTCTGTTGCACGAAGCAGGAGACCGCGCGTAGAGACTTCAAACTGCAGATGGCCCAAACTGATTTGTCCACCGTGACTCGTGAGTCTTGCAAAGTTGCAATGGGCGCAGTTTGACAGCTAGCTTCAAGCTTCAACACATCAGATGATTTTGATCTTAGAGACGAGGCGCTAGCGTTGCTCAGCGGCAGCTGAGAGCTTTATAATCAACATCCGTGATGGCTACATATCGGGTTCGATCAGTCTCCGATCCGTCTTCTTTTGCATAGTAGTTGTTGCTGTTGCTGTTGCTGTTGCTGTGGTGCATATACGTGCCATTTGCGTGTCTGCATTTCGACTCTGGACCACACACGTACCGTAGCGTAACGGCGGCTGGAGCTGACGAAAAGAGCATATCGCAGGCAATTCATCTGTCGTGGAATAAACTAAGACAGTTTGTCATCCGATGAAAAGTAATACCTACCAAACAGGCATAACACAGTGGTATATGTAGACCAACGTTGGGCGTGGCTAGAGGCCCCCTGCGGAGTGTTTCGTCCAAAGGTCAACCCAATCCCAACACGAGCTGGGGCTCAACATCTTCAGAAGAAGTCCGTCCGTCCCGAAATCGAAGCGCAATGTGGCATTGTGAAGGCCTTCTGTGGATTCGTGCATGAAATAGACTGTTCACATTCGACGAGAACGAGCCCAAATTGCTGCAGCTTGGGGAAGACGACAGCAAAGAGGAGTCCTGCAAAGCCGGAAGTGGCATACCGTGAGGACGTACCACGCTTCCGGCTCCGTATTAAGCAGATCGTTGGGAGGGATGATGCAACTCATGTCGAGGCGAGCTTAGCCCAGAGCGCAGCCGCTTCTGGAACGCCTACCTACACAAGTTCAGAGTACGGAGTACAGAAGATGCCCTCCAATTTTCGTAGGGATGTTACAACTTGCAACGCACCTTGGTTGATAATGACTGGCGCTGTGGAAACAAACGCTCAATGTAGCGCCCGTTGGTGGCCAAGCCACGAGAAATTGCGGGCGTCGAGCACAACGTGGCTAGCACAAAGCGCCACCCGTTGTTCGGTTGGCCCCTTTTATATGTACTACCTGTACCGTGTATGTACGGAGTACATAGTACCTACACCGCCGGGGCAAAGTTCAAACGGGCTCGGTGCAACTTGGCTGGATCGAGGCGGAGAACGGCTAATTTGTGTGTACACTGTACTGTACAGTAAGCGGTAACTAGGTACACACTGTACATAGGTACTGTAGCTGACCTTAGGTACATACCTAGCGTTTGCCAAACTAGGACGCGCGGGGTCTGAAAGCGGAAAGGCCAGGCCAGGCCAGGCAAAGGCAAAGGCAGGGGGGGAGGGGGGGTGTAAGGCTGGCTACAGGCGGGAGCGAACAAGAAGGAACAACAACAAAAGTTAGCACGATGTCTAATAAAGGGTGACTACTAACCACAAGACAGAGAGAACTGATGTCCACAGAATTGCAAACGTGCAATCGGTATAACATGATGAGCCGGTTCTCTCTGAAAGCGAGCGGGGAGATCGAATGAACAAAGTTGGCCAGGCAGTAGGTGAGTTCCATGGTGACGTCCGGTGGTTTGTTTTCAATGGCGATCTGCGCCGCGTGCTGATGGATGCAAAAGAGAAGAGCGAGAGGCTGAGACTTGATGAAACCGAGAAGGGGGCACTCAATAGCTGAATGATTGCCAGCTGCCATGAATAAAGAGGAGGCAAGGCCAGCTTGAAAATGACTGGCCGCATGGCTGGCACCTGTCTCACAAGCAGCCTCGGACAGTGAGCCGATCGACTAGCACTGAGAAGTACTGCGTCTTTCCCAAGTCTGGGATCGCCGGCAAGCGCATCAAGATGCAGTGAATAATTCGAAGGGAGGTGTGCGTATTATGGCATTGGGAGTTACATAAGTTGAGCCGAAGAGACTCACGCATGGATTCGGCGTGGAGTGTCCAGACGAGCTAATATTCGTACCTACATACTCCGTAGTTAGAGACGATGAGTGGATGCCAAGATATATTGTCTCGCTCCGCGATGCGATGAGACACAGGACTCACGACCGTCCTGCCCAAGGCCCAATCACGTTCAACAGAATAAGCTAAAGCATGCTTGTCTGGGATAGGGCATGTTTGGGCAGAGACAAGTCAGGAAATGCGGGAGCTCTAGCTCGCGCTGAATCCAGAACCATGAACCATGCGCTTGTTTGATTGTTGCCATATCGGTGAGCGAGATTGCCAGAATTGACCACGAGCCTGGCTTGTCGCGGTCTACGCGGTCTTTGGCCGGAGCTGGACTTATTGTCGAGATGGCTGTGTGAAGATGGTATGTGCCCAAGCCTCTAGGCTCTAGCACAGCTCAACGCTGTCTCGTGATCCTGGCCCGCTGCTCAAACCGAAGCGCTGAGCAGTGAACGATAACATCAAATGGTATCTCGGGACGAATTAGAGGCTTAGAAAACAGTCAGTCAAACCTCCAATGATGAAAGGACGCGTTACCTATACCATTGCGGCTATTGCAGCTACCGCAATACTAACGCGCGTGTCTGGATGACTGCAAGTTGGAGTCGCGAGAGAAGCAGATGTGCAAGGGCGAATTATCGGGCACGATGACACCATGGCGAATTGGTGAGGTTCTGCAGTTCAAGGTGAAGACTTCGAGGAAGGCGCAGCCAAGGCTTGGTGCCGCTGGTGGGTGGATCCGTGCATTCAGTGCATTCAGTGCTACGCTGCACTGCTGGAGGAAACATGGACGCCCGAACTTGCGCCGGTTTCTTGGGCTGCTCCTTCCCTGTACGCGTCGCTCCTTCCTCGACGGCAATTGACTTGTTCGTCATTTTGAGCCATGAAAATGCGTCAAACCTGTCACTCTGTTGTTGTCATTGTTGTCATTGTTGTTGCTGTTGTAACTTGTTGCTCCTGTCCTGGATGCTGCCTGAGGATGCTGCCACTGGAGATCCCACCGACGGCTGACGGTGATCACTGATAACGGTGTTTTTGGCCCAATCCTCTCGACCTTCCTTTTTAAATCACATTTCCCATCTACATATGTATCTCCAATGCCCATCCTATCCCCATGTCGTCTCCATGCCGCCGCCATGTCACGTCCAACTCCGTTTTGGTCATCCGTGCCGACGTCCTGCAATTTGGCAAAGACCTGGTTCCTCGCCGGGTACCTGCTCCGGCATATGTCTCCTGGGCAAGGCGCAGGTATCGATGCCTGCTTCGTGCTGACATCCGAGCATTTGAGTGTTTCGCCCGGGTTTGCATCGCCTTCTCGCGCGCGACATCATCTTGACGCCCATCGCACGCGTTGGCTCCTTCAGCCACGACTTACACGTACACGCGCCCCGGTAAATATGTACGTCTGGCGCGGCATCCCAGGGTGCAGCTCGGTCGGAACTTGACACCGTCATCGCCGGCCGTCGTTGGGATGCTGCTTTGCTTGTTCCGCATGACAGCGCAAGTCGTTGGCACCTCGTTCGTCGTCGTTCGTCTCGAGGTTGCTTCAATGGCGTCGTCCGAATTGTCCAGCCTCGTCTCACACGCCCCGGACCGCTGCCGACACACCCCCTGCCTGAGCCAACTGCCTCCCTAATCAGGCCATTCTGGCTCTCGGTCTTTTCGTACACACGCGTACACACACCCGTCGACGGCATCCAGGACTTCGGTCCCTTCTCCACTTCCACGACGGCGTCCGCCCCGGCTGTCCGGCTTTCGAATGCCTCGCCGTTGCTCCCTTTTGGGATTTTGTTGTCGCCTCCGTTGCGCTTCGTCGACGCCCGATGCAGAAATCGCAGTGGTGTGAACAGACCGCTCCAGCGACCGACCCAGAAGGTACCGGCCAACAGACTCGGTGCTCTGTTTGTCGGCTGCCTCAGGGACTATTGAGGCAGCGGCTCTTCGCCGTCTCTGTCAACCTCACACATTTTCCCTTCCTCTCCCTCCGCGTTGAGCTCTCGCGCCACGCCCACCCTTGGACACCACCTCTATCAGCTTGCTGCGACTCGTCTCGCATCCTGTTCATATATTCAGGGCTCTATCACCTACCTATGTATGCCACTCTGCCTCAGCGCTTTTTGTTTTGTTCAAGTTCTTCAGAAACATGACGTCTTTCGATCCGTACCTACTGCCCATCCAGCGTTCCATACCGCTGTTGAATACTATCTCTGCCTTCTCATCTCCAAATTCCCCTTGCAGTTCATTCTTTTCCCCCTATTGTCTCTTGCCACCATTAGTATACGTGCAATTTTGACTTCATTCGCTTCTGGTTTAGCTTCTGCTTTTGCAGTCGGCTCTGTTTCGCGCTCTAGCACATGATATCAGTACATCACTGGACCTTACATCGTCGTATAAAAATATGATACTTACTGTGAAGCAGCCAACAACGTACAGCTTGGCTATAGGTTCGTTCATGATTTGCCAGCTCCGCCTTCGACATCTCAGCCCTTCCCCCCTTATGAGCCAGACAGAGGCTTCGTACTATCCTCATCCGACGACTTCTTCACGCAGTCATAGTCCAGCTAGCAGCAGTCAAACAATGTCGACGCCTCACCGCGGGCTGCCACCCCCGGCAGCAATGGCTCTTCCTACTCAACCGGCTTCATCATCAGGCGCGCCGCCGACGCCTCGTCCATCTCAACCGCCTCATCCGACTCACCCGCCTCACCCGCCTCATCACGGTCATCAGCAGCAGCAGCAGCAGCAGCACCAACACCAACAGCGCCAACAGCATGAGCAACATCAGCAGCACCAGCAGCGTCAACAGCATGAACAGCGTCAACAGCATGAACAGCGTCAGCAGCATGAACAGCGTCAGCAGCATGAGCAACATCAGCAGCGCCAGCCGAATGAGCAACATCAGCAACATCAGCAGCACCAGCAGCGCCAGCAGCAGCATGAGCAACACATGCAGCACCAGCATCAGCAGCATCATCAACACCAGCAGCACCACCAGCAGCACCACCATCAACACCACGCACCACTCGCCCATCATCCTCAGAGTCAAGAGCTGTCTGTAGTTCATGGCCAACCGTGGTCAACTCTACCACCGCCTCCTCAGAATTGGCATGGAGCGGAGGAAGCTACGAAAAGCTGGCTACAAACCCGGGCAGAGGAAGAAAGGACAAAACAGGAAGAGGAGAAATCAAGGCGCGAGAGTCTTCGACTAGAGCGGCGAAGAGTTGAATTAGACATGCTAAGGGACTCGATCCGGGGCGGAATTCCTCCCCCCATGATTCCCTTGGTATTTGCCGGCATGGCTTCTGGCGGGTTGCCGCAGGCAGCACTGGACTGGGCTCAGAAACTTTCCCCTTCGCCGCAGAGTCAGCCCTTGCAGCTGTTGCCCGCTCAGAGACAACGATCTCCTGAGGCTCAACTGAGAGAGAGTCATGCTCCGGCCCAAGGTCCATACCCCTCCGGGCCAGGCCATCAGCCGCCACCTCCACCGGGTCACGGAGCGTATAGTTCGTATCCCGCATCACCGTCGAGACCACGAGGACAGACGGTTAGTGGAGTTATGGGTCGCACCGTGGGTGCACCAAACATGCCTCCGTATGCCGGACAGTCTGGTGGCAGCGCCATGGCCGGCCCACCATATGGCAGCGGAAGCCACCCGTCTCATATACATGCGCAAGATTCGAGCCCTAGCCTCTACTTTCATCATTGGCAACCACCCGCGGCACAATCAGGGAGTGGCACCTCCATCAGGCCGGGAAGCCCGTCCGGTTCGTCTAGAATGGAGAGAATGCGAGACTCGATGTGAAAGAGTACTACTAACATGAGGCCATAACTTCTGTCTCTGCAATAATATAGGGGATGCAAGTAGAAAACGCAAAGTTTCTGGGCCACAATCAACAGGAACTCCTGGCGAGCAGCGACTTCGATCACCTCCGCCGTTTATACAGACCACCTTGTCGAATCCTCCACCTATGCGAAGGGGTGGTCACAAGAGACAAAAGAGTAGTGATGTGTCGTGGTATAGACCGGGAACATATCACAACGTGGAGGATTCCGAACGAGCGCCGGGGCCGCCACGACCGCCACAAGGCGGAACGCCAACTCGAGACGTCAAGGTGGAATATCCACGCCAGGAGAGGTATGCGGGAGAATCAAGTAGACATTCCGTGTCTGCGCTTATCACACACGACACTCCAGCATCTGGATCACACTCGCGCGAAGCGCCTTCGCGATCGCGTTACTCATCAACTCACGAAGATGACAGGCCAGGTCCTCGGCATCGCGAGGAAGTCAGTTTGCGCCGGGAGAGAGGTGATTCGCCACGGAGGAAATCCGATTAAGCGAGTTGAGTGCGACTTGATTCGATTCGACTGCTCGATTTTTGACCCACGACTACCGCGGTGCCTCATTCCCCTTTCTTCGCCTTCCTTTCGACTTCATTTCATTCGGACATATTCACATAACTTGAACATATTCACTACATGCACATATTCACACAATTTAAACGTATTCAAATACGCAATTTGCAAAATCGCAAGAAACAAATATACTCGCAAACCTGGACAAACTTTTTGGATCGATGACATCGTACATGGCTCCTGTGGTGCCTTTCTGTGGCGTGTGTGATAAAATTTCCATACGGACTCCGACGGACCACGGGTTCAAACTTCAAGGTTAGAGACGTACCATGCGAGTGGGCGGTTTCTTGCAAATCAAGTCCCTTAGCATGTCTAATTCAACTCTATGCTGTTATAGTCGAAGACTGTGCTATATTAAGTTTTCGTCTTTTCCTATTATGTGGTTTCTCTTCATCCGGGTCGAACGCCAACGTTGTCAAGTCGGAATGGGGCGTGACGCGTCCATACAGACTTTGGAGATTGGATAGGCCCTTTTTAGCATTGTGTTGGGAGTTGGGGAAATGACCATGCCTGCTTTTCATGCAAGGACCTTAGACATATGATGAATGGTATGAGGCTAGATCATAGATGAGATGATGATGTTGGTACTCACGCCAACTCACAATAGACAACAGGGTTGACAGTGTTTATGCAAGTACGCACGTGCAATACATGCAATAACTTGGAATGAGCGGCATTACAATACAGGTTCCTGGTTCGCACTCGGCCAGTAGCAGCTCAAAACGGTCGTCGGTGGCTGGTACAACCCCTATTGACGCATTCTCGGGACAAGCAGTGCATTGATGCGTGTAAGCCGCTTTTGTTGGACAAGACCTTGCCTGTGAGACTGCCTTTGGAAATTGGTGATACACAAAAGAAGTATCTGAGACAGTATCAAACCTCTGGGATGAATGCGTCTTCTGTCGTTGGGGCCCGGGGGAATTAGCTGCACCCTGCTCTTCCGCGAATCATGTATGGGTCAAATCCGAGAATTATGTTCATGACTCATGTTTCAACTTTCAGGGCACAGGGAAAGCCTCGAATGGCTCTCCAAGTTGGGGTTTTCTTTTGCCCTTTTTTTTTGGGTCTGGAACCTTAAATACCTCGAGCACTAATACTACTACTAAAGAACGAAGACAATCCCGCGGGGATAAGAAAACTGAAGTTACGACGTTTTGGCTCGTGAACACTCGCGCTGTCCCCTATCACCAGTGAAGGCAAAGATCGTTCCAGCCAGCACCTTGATCGTGACAGTCAGTGCATGTACTAACAAATATCACGGTTCCCCCACGCTGGCAATAGTATAGAGAATTGGCCGTCACTTCCGTGGCTTTTTTAACGCCTGGAATACATAGATAAGTCAGTTCTGAGCATATGAGGAGCTGGACCTGCGCCTTGGCCCTCGTCTCACCAGTGTCATCACTAGGTTAAGGAAGGGGGCTCGGGGGGCTGATTTACCATATCTTATAAGGGTAGAACCGCAGTAGTGGAGGCCGGGCGTACATCCACCGGCCTGGGCCACAGGGCTGATAGCGGCCAGTGTAGCGAGAAAGATGGATAGAACCTTGACCATGGTGAAATTGGATGTAGTGATTCTAGCCTCTAGGGGTCGTAGTAAGTATAGATAGCGGAAGAGGTAGAGGGTAGTCTGTAGAGAGGCTCAACTGTACAGTGTACTATCTGTACAAGATAGATGCTTGAACGAAGGGGCAGCACTAGAGCCTTTTTATAGCCAGCTGCCAAGCGTCCAGCTTGGTCTGGGACTCTGGAACCCATACATGGCAGACTCCACTGTCCAGAGTTAGGTCGCATCAGTCTGAGTCCTAGAGAAGTTAGCATTGTGACTATTGGTAAGAGCACGTAGCATTCGGCGTCCACTGTCGGTTGATGCAATACAGCTACTACTCAGTAGCAAAATTGGTGACACAGTGACACTTGGTGAACCGTGAGTGTCAGTGTCTCAGTGAGCAATCAAGTCAGTAGGAATTTGAGTCTTATTTCACAAACATGAATGATGATGCTCATAATGAAGATAGGCAATCATACTATAAACACGCGGTCGTTTCAACTTTCAGAACTTATAAGCTGGTTGAGACATTTCGATTTCGTTGGGTTCTCTTGTTTCTCATGAGTCGTTTCTTGACCTAAACAGCCGCCCCTAATCCAGATTGCACTGCACGACTTGATTTGTAGTTTGTACTATATAAACGGACTCTTTGGCCGCGATGAAGATGGTGGTAAAGCCTGGGGTAAAATTGTCATTGGTACCGATCGACGAGCAGTCAAATAGTGGCTATTAGCTAAATGGATCGGTTGAAGACTTGAACTTGAAACTTCAAATTGAAACTTGAAGGTTCCAGGAAAAGGTGAAACTTGAAAGACAGGAATACATAGACGCGAGGCTTGTGAGTGTTGAAACCGCCCCAGTGACAGTGTCCACCACCGATGGTTGCAGCCGTCTTATACAGGTCACAGTACCACGGAGATTCGAGAATTTGAGAAATCACGGTTCCATGGCGGCGGCATGGCCACCATTGGCCTGGCAGGACGTCTCAAATGACAAAAGGACCAAGGCTCTCAGCCTCTCCAAGTTCAGTTTTTGTCTAGAACCTTGAAAGTTGAGGCACTACTAGTGAAGAACGAAGCTAATCTCACACTGCACAGAGCGAAACGGTTTACATACGACTTTTCGGCATACGAAAACTCGCGATGTTCCGACCCCTCTATTCACCAGACAAAGCAGTGATCGTCCAGGCCAGCACCTCCATCTACACAGGGTGCGCCAATGCATTTATGCAATAGTGTCACGGCTCCGTTAGGCTGGCAATGGTATAGAGCATCGGACATCAGGGCCGAGGCTGTGTTAAAGCCTAGATACATAGGTAAGCCAGAGAACTCAGAAAATGAGGAGTTGAAACTTGGGCCCGAGGAGAATTGCCTGGCCCTGAGCTCATCACTAGGGGGTGCTTTACCATAAGTTATGAGGGTAGAACCACAGTAATTAATGCCGGGAGTGCAGGCACCGGCCTGGACTACAGGGCTGATAGCAGCCAGTGTAGCCATAAAGATGGATAGAATCTTGATCATGGTGAGTCTTGAGTCAGAGATTGGATGTAGTACGAATAGGCAGCTGAAGTAAACTGTAGTAGAGAAATACAAGACAGAAGTTTCGATTGAACAATGAAAGGGAAGCACCAGGGTCTTTTATAGCATCAAGAGCTACATGTCACATGAGTTCCATGTGACATACATCATACATGGGCTCATGGCAGATTCAGATCGCATCAGTCTCAACCCTCCCCGAGAACTTAGCATTGAGACTATCGGTAAGAGCACGTAGCATTCGGTTGTCGATTGATGCAACAAAGGAGAGCTTGCTAGCGAAAGGTTAGAGTGAGCCAGGAGTTAGGACGAACATTATGCTTATAGATAAGAGGACATGCCCAGGCGGCGCCCGCCGCCCCATGGCCATGGGTTTGGATCGCAACTTGAGAAATACCGTCACACTTCTGAGCCGCGAGCGAGAGAATAGTTCCAGGTGCTCACATGCTTAAGTCTAACTTTTTCCAATTGGCGATGCTGTCTTGAATTGAGAAGAGCCGAGAAGATGGGGGGGCAGCGCCAAGCCTTGAAATGCCGAGCGATGGTACTAGGTCTGTCGGTGAATGGAGATGGGCTCCATTATCGCCGCATCTGTAGATTTACTATGAGATGCAAGATCAAGACGCGGGCGTTTCAGATGCTGATCGAGAAAAACTCGTGACATCGTCTTATAAGCTAGCCCTTCTGACGTGGCGTCTCTTGTTTTCCTCTTCTTGAGACTTGACCTGATTCCTGAACGTGACCGCCCAAGATCCAGCTTGCGCTGCACGTCGAGAGCCTAGAGGAGAGTCAACACTAATCCGAATCGTCGTCTTTTTAAGTTTTTATACCCAAACCTTACCGCTTGGCGAGCAGCGATGTGACATGTCGAGTCGAGGAAGGCCGAGTAGGTAGATAATAGATTAGACTGTACAGTGTTTAGGCGGCAATTCCAATTGGCAATGCAGCATGCTTGCCACTTGGAACGCCGAGCTGAAACTTGACGCTAATTTCTAAGTATGCCGGCGAATCGATTATTGATATAGACTCCATCATCTGTAGACTGTAGTAGTTTGTGTTTAACGTATATGATGCCAAGTGTGCTAGTCAATGCCAACGAGAATATTATTATCTTGTGGCCAGCTGCTGAGGCCTTTACTCCTCCCCGCGGCCTGCTCCACAGACCACACGATACATCTAATATACTGTTCTCTCCTCTCTGAGGCTCTGCTTCCTGCTGAATGCTCCAAGTGAGCCAATGTGCTCATATGCGCTCAGAAATAGTCTCGATGTCACTGTTGCTGTAATGAGACATTGAATTGACGTCGCGAGTCTGCGAAGCCAGATGCGCTGCGTGTATGACCAGAGGTAGTCGCTCCCAGCCGAGAGGGAACTCTTCGCTGTGGTAAGAGAGGTATGTACATAGCCCTTCGTAGCCAGATTCAATACAGCTTTCTTAATACATACATACCAAAATGAACCCACGTGACTCGCGTCGCAGACCACTTCCTTCAGTTTGGCCTCACTGCATTTTTTCATCTCCGTCTAGCTCACTTGCCATGAGGCTTCAAAGTTGTTGAAACAGTGAAACTTGATAAAGAGATGGCAAGAATAGCGTAACAAAAGACACTTTATACGACATATCTAAGTAAAACAAATGTCGTTCGCGCCCTTGCCACCATCAACGCAACTCGATTTCGAGGGGCACACGTAATTTTCTTTCACACTTCCATCAGACTTGCATTGATACAAAGTATTGATATGCAGACGCTGAGCCCCAGGGTATCCTAGGATAGAAGGCAATTAGCAGACAAGTCTAGGCATTTGCCTCATAACTCAGGACTCAGAAGCGTTTCCTCAATCTTGCATACCGTAATTTTTCAGGGTACGGCCGCAGTAGAGAAGGCCAGGTTTGCAGGGACCGGCCTGAGCTACAGGGCTAACAACGGCCAGTGTAGCAATGAGGATAGACTGAATGTTGACCATATTGAAATCGTATGGAGTAACTTGTAAAGTTGTAAGTCTAGTGGGAGCAGAAGTGTAGAATCTAGATATGTAGATGAAGACGTCGAGAAGTGCAAGCCAGCCATCACAAAGGAGCAGCGCCAGGGCCTTTTATAGCTGATTGACTATGCCAATGTTTCAGCTAGTCTGGGTCTCGACTCTCCAATGAGTTTCGTGGTCTCAGAACTCTTAGCTCCTGTAGAGAAGTAGCTGAAGGAATCAAGGATGATGGATCATGGGCGGAAGCACGTAGTGTTCCAGTATCGGCGATCGGGTTACGGAGAAGCGCCATCGAGATCTCAATGAGCATCAAGTCAGAATGGACATACGCAGAACGCTTGAAGAACGGAGTGGGTAAGGCAATGGAGAAACCCACTCACGCTGCCAAGCAGAAAGATGGTCAACTGAGCTGCGAGCAGTTCTCACCATGGTAAAGATTTCCTTTTTCTGGGTCGACGACACTAGTCCGCAACTCACGATGGGCAAGTTATATTAAACAGCTCTGCGCTGTTGTCACACGTGTGGACACACTTGCCCCACTGTCGATATTTCGCATACGTCATTGAGGGTATTCGCACTGCAGAAGCGGCACGGAGCTCACCTCCGAGCCGTGTTACGGAAGATCGTCTCCGAGCCGCGTATGACGACGTCCTTCACTCTGACAGGAGGAGAGTTATTAGATTTAGGCCCAGATGCGGAGTCCGTCCAGGACTCCAGTCCAGACTCGTCACTCCACGGACGAAAGGTACGACGGGAAGAGCACATTGCATTCGGGTGTCGATTGATGCAACACAGAGGAGCTTGCTGGAGAAATGTTACAGTGAGACTGTGAGTCAGGACGAATATAATGCTTATAGGACATACGGCATACCCACTGCCCAGGCCCCATGGGTTTGGATCGCAACTTGAGAAATACCGTCACAGTGCACACTTCTGAGCGAAAGAATAGTCACGAATCAATTATTATCGCCGTCTTGTTCTTCCAAGTGCTCACATGCTTCAAGTCTAACCTTTGGCGATGCTATCTTGAATTGAGAAGAGCCGAGTAGGCTGTAGCTGGATGATGGGGGGGGGGCAGCGCCAAGTCTTGAAATACCGGGCGATGGTACCAAGTCTGTCGGTGAATGGATATGGGCTCCATTATCGCCGCAGCTGTACTATGTAGATTTATTATGAAATCATAAATGTAAGATCAAGACGCGGGCGTTTCAGATGCTGATCGAGAAAAATCGTGACATCGTCTTATAAGCTAGCCCTTCTGAAGTACATACTTAGTAGCTTCTCTTGTTTTCCTCTTCTTGAGAGTCGAGACTTGACCTGAACGTGAGTCGTGACCGCCAAGATCCAGCTTGCACTGCACGTTGTAGACGGTAGCCTTGGAAGCGATGAGTATTATGGTCAGATCTCGGATGAAAGTACCACTGGTATCGATCGATGATCAGCCAAACAGCGGCTAAAACTTCTAAGAGCCACGGATCGCTTGATTCACTTCCAGGACCAGGTGAAGGATGCGAGGCTTGTGAGACCTCTTATATTCTGATTCGAGTCGTCCTGCGTCAGCTCAGCAATGCCAACAACAGGCTTTGGCTTCGATCTCACGAGTCACGAGATAAAGAATGCAACTTGCAAGTCAAGCCTTTGTACCTATGTGATGCCAAGTGTGCCTAGGAAATCCTGGTGACCGGTGGCTGGGTGCACCACTAAGTAACTCCTTTATCCTACATAGGCAACAAGACTTTAACCTTGTGCGTAACATTCTGGAGCGAAGGGCAATTGAAGCTGCTCGTCAAGATATGTCGAAACCCGAAAAATCTAGTCCAGGATTGAAGAGCGTGCTTACTGCCACGTAGTTCGGGCATCGGGCGAATCAACCGTGGAAAGGCACACATTTCGCGAAAAGCGGAAAGATCATAGACTTCAATCTGAATCGCCATCTCATGTTAACGGATGAATGAATTTTTCCCGGCCGAGTTTATATTGATAAGTGAATGACGAATGCCGCTGTCGGCTTGTAGGGGAAATAATAACGGGAAAGTGCAGAACGAATGGACATGGTTGACGAGTCTGTGTAGTGTTGTCCATTTTTCTTGTCTAGAAAGAAGGGAAGAGGGGATCTTATATCCCCAAGGGCTCGAGGCACGAGCCAATCAATCGCATCCCATGCTCAGCACATCATGCATGTGCGGTCACCGTTCAGTCTCACACCGGTCCGAGTTCGTGAATAGTGATAACTGATACCTCCGTGACAGTGGACACTGTCTAAGACGAATGCGACGCTTGGTAGTGAAGCGCTTTCAGCAGACGCCGTAAAGCGTGAAACTCAGCATAGAGATGGTATAAGGAAAGAGTCAAGACGCTCTGGGAATCTAGCAGCATGATGCCCAATGCCCATGGTTTCGGACCGCGCAAGTAAAAAAGAAAGAAACCGTCGCGTTGACGAGCGACAGGAGAGTCGACTATCATCGCCGTATGTTTGCTCTATGTAAGTTGTAACATGTTTCGCGATGTTGAATCGAGGAGGGCCGATTGAATGAGCGGCAGACCGCAGCGGCAAGAGCCAAGGCTTGAAAGTTGAAACGACGAGCTGGTACTAAGTGTACCGTATACCAGAGAATGGGTATAGGCTACGTCACTGGTCAGTTAGAGGGTCGAAAATGCGCATTGACGAGCGAGAGAGTCAACACTCATCGTCGTCTTTTTGCCCAAACCTTGGCGAGCCGCGAATCGCAATGTCGAATCGAGGAAGGCCGAGTAGATAGATTAGACTGTACAGTGTTTAGGCGGCAGTGCCAATGCTTGGAACACCGAGTTGACGCTAAGTATGCCGGCGAATGGATATAAGACTCCATGGACCATCATCTCGATTCTCAGATCTGTAGTTTTTATTTTACGTATGATGCCAAGTGTGCTAGCCAATGCCAACGAGAATCTTGTGGCCAGTTACTGTCAACTGAGGCCTTTACTCTAACTCCTCCTCGCTGCCTGCTCTACATCTGATATACATGGATCTCAGACTAACATGTCTGAGGGTCTCAGGGTTGCAAATTGCAATGTTCTCCCCTCTGCTTCCTGCTGAATGCTCCAGCCTCCAAGTGAGCCAATGTGCTCATATGCGCTCAGAAATAGACTGTCTCGATGTCACTGTTGCTGTAATGCGACATTGAGTTGACGTCTGCGATTCTGCGAGTCTGCGAGTCTGCGACGCCAGTCTCCAGATGCGCTGCGTGTATGATGAATGACTAGTACATAGTCGATCGACTGTCGATGTTCCTCTGCGTCGTGTCACGGTGGCGGGAATGTGTGCGACACATGACTCATGAACTAGGCCTTCTGGATAGGATATCTATAGTAACCAATGCCATTTGCAGCTATCAGATTTGCCTGCGCCTTCATGACTGCAGCCGATGGGGCATAATCCCGATCTTGTCACGCTTCCATTAGAGTTGCAAATGTACAGAGTATTTTCCTTCAGATTCTCGGCTCCGGGATAGTCTACAAGAGGAATCACGTTAGTGGCCAATGCCTAGCATTTGTCTGATAATCAGGGCGAGGTTTGGTCACCATAATTCTTGAGGGTGAAGCCGCAGTATTTAAGGCCGGGGGTGCAGGGACCGGCCTGGACTATAGGGCCAACAGTAGCCAGCGTTGTCATGAACATGGAGAGGATCTTGACCATGGTGAAATGATTTGCTTGTAGTTTGACTGTTGATCGTAGGAACTGATGGTTGAAGGAGGTCCAGAAGTTCAAGACAGTCTTAGACAGAGTGCAGACTCTAGAGACGTTGATCGTGATTCGCGAAGCAGCGCGCGCCGCGAGGACCTTTTATAGCTGGATATCCAAGTGTTTGAAGTTTGGGCTTGTATGGGTCTCAAAAATGTGATGTCGCATTGGCATTTGTTCCTCCAAGAGGCTAGAGAAGTTAGCATTAACACTCTAGGTAAGAGCACGTAGCATTCCGGTATCGGTTGCTGCAGGCTGCAGCCTGGAATACAGAGCCCTCTAGCGAAGACGAGATGGCAGTGAGCAGGAAGTCAGTATGGATATAAAGTTCTCGTACGAAGGACATTCCTATGGGTTCGGACCGCGAAACAGAGGAAAGAAATGCACATTGACGAGTGAGAGGAGAGCCGACACTCATCATCGTCTTTTTGCCCCAAGTGCCGAGTACTTACGGGCGGCAGAGCCAATGCTTGAACCCCGCCGAACTGGCGCTAAGTAGGGACCTAATGATGGCAAATGGATATATGTACCTACCTGGTTCCATCATCAGTAGTTCGTATGAATCGTATGATGCCAAGTGTGCCAGTGCCACACTGCCAATGAGGATCTTGTAAGTTGTGGCCGGTTACTGGGTGTCATACTAACCAGCTCATCTACCTACTTTGTACTTTGAGTAGGCCACCCCTTGACTTGCATGGCATTCATATAAATGAGGAGAACATTTCGCAAAGGGAAAAGGGAAATTGGATCTGCGCGTCAATACATATCTGGGGAAATGATCCACACTCACGAGTCACAGGTGACAGGCCTCAAGAGTCAAAAGGGCCAGGGCTATTCAAGTTGAGATGTTTTATAGTTGCTTAGAACTTGGAGCACGCACTACTAGTGTAGATTCTAGAACGAAGCTGGTCCGCGAAGAGAAAAGGTGATTTCAAAACGACTTTGTAGCATACCGAAACTCGCAACGTCCCCTATCTTGACCTTGCATCACCAGGCTCAGCTAAAGCAGTAATCGCTCAGGCCGCCAGTTCCATCTACACAGGGAACGCCATCGCATTTATGCAACAGTTTCACGGTTCCATCGTCCTGGCAAATGTATAAAGCATCGGAAATCAGGTCCGAGGCTGTGCTGAAGCCTAGGATACAGTAACATAGGTAAGCCAGAGGCCCAGAGCACATGAGGAGTTGAAGGTTGAGCCTGCGGAGAATTGACTCATCACTAAGGGAGAGCTGCTTTACCAAAAGTTGTGAGGGTAGAACCGCAGTAGTTATTGCCGGGGATGCAGGCCCTGGCCTGGACTACAGGGCTGATAGCAGCCAGTGTAGCCATAAAGATGGATAGAATCTTGACCATGGTGAGATTGGATGTAGTGAATATAGTGAAAGAATAGATAGCTGAAGGGATAGAGAAGTTCAAGACGGAAGTTTGACTGAAGGAGAGGCACCAGGGTCTTTTATAGCCAAGTGTCCAGCTTGGTCTGGATCTCAAAAGTCACATGCGTTCCAACTTCCAGTCTTCCATATGGCAGTCTGCAGACATGGCAGAGTCAGGTCGCATCAGTCTCAGTCCTCCTCGGTAGTTAGCATTGAGACTATTGGTAAGAGCAGGTAGCATTCATGATTCAGGTGTCTGTTGATGCAATACAGAGGAGCTCAGGAGCTTGCTAGCGAAGAGTTCAAGAGTAAGTGAGCAACAAAGTGAGTCAGGAGTAACGAGTTAGGACGAACATTGTGCTTACAGGACACGGCCATGGGTTTGTGTCGCACACGAGGGGAGAGTCAAATATCATCGCTATTCGCCGTCTTGTTGTTAACTTGTTCAGGCTCTAAGTAGTTGTATGCTTCAACTTCAATCAAGTCTAAATCCAATCTTTGGCGATGGCGTCTTGAATTGAGGAGAGCCAAGTAGATGGGGGGCAGCGCCAAGTCTTGGAAGTTGAAACGCCGAGCTGGCACTAAAAGTATGCCGGTGAATGAATGCAGGCTACGTCATGTGTTTTGTTTTTTATGTGTGATGTACATACCCCGTATATGACGCCGAGGCTCGAGCGTGCCAACGGTCCCGGAAATCTGGTGGCCGGTGACTGAGCGTGCTTATTCACTTTACATCAAACACATCTTTGAAAGTTGAACATGCATGACATTCTTGTAAGCGAGGAAAACATCTCCCAAAGGGGATTTTGAAGCTCTTAGCTGCGCGTCAATGTTTTAAGAAAAAAGAAACTCCCCACGGCCCACGGGTTCATGAGCGCGTGGTCCGGGTGTATCATGTGACAAAGGCCAATGATTGAGTATAGTTGGGGTATGAGACTGATGAATGCCATTTTAAAACGCTAGAATTAGATAGACTGTCATATTTATACACAATGATCGGACCGGCCAGCGCTTCGATCATCGCAGCCCCAACGGCATAGCCGCATATCTCCCACCTTTTGCGGAGAGACGCAATTGTACAGAGCATCCTCCTCCAGCTTTTCAGCTCCGGGAAAGTCTACAATAGGAGCTGCATTAATGGCCAAGTCCCAAGACTAGCATTTGCTTGATCGTTAAGAAGGGGCTCATTACCATATTGCTGGAGGGTAGCGCCGCAGTATTTAAGGCCGGGGGTGCAGTGCCAGACACCGGCTTGAGCTACGGGGCCAATAGCAGCCAGTATAGCCATAAAGATGGATAGAATCTTGACCATGGTGACTCGTGAGGTCAAATGTAGTGAATATAGTAAAAGAATAGATAGCTGAAGCAGAAGGGATAGAGAAGTACAAGACGGAAGTTTGAATGAAGGAGAGGCACCAGGGTCTTTTATAGCCAAGTGTCCAGCTTGGTCTGGGTCACTCTGGATCTCAAAAGTCACATGAGTTCCAACTTCCATATGACAGACATGTCCGAGTCAGGTCGCATCAGTCTTAGTCCTTCTCGGTAGTCAGCATTGAGACTATTGGTAAGTACTAAGAGCACGTAGCATTCATAATTCAGGCGTCGGCTGACGTAATACAGAGGAGCTCAGGAGCTTGCTAGCGAAGAGTTCAAGGGTAAGTGAGCACTGAGCAATAAAGTGAGTCGGGAATTAGGACGAACATTGCGCATATAGGACATGGCCATGGGTTTGTATCGCACACGAGAGGAGAGTCGAACATGATGGCTATTCGCCGTCTTGTTGTTCAGGTTCTAAGTGGACACATGCTTGAAGATGCTTCAACTTTCAAGTCTAATCTTTGGCGATGGCGTCTTGAATTGAGGAGAGCCGAGTAGATGGGGGGCAGCGCCAAAACTTGAAACGCCAGACTGGCATCAAGTACGCCGACGACGGAGATGGGCTCCATCATCTGTAGTTTGTGTTATATGTGTTGCCAAAGTGTAAGGGCGCCAACATGTATCTGGTGGCGGGTGGCCAGGTGTACAGTGGTTTAAGAAAGACCATAGACGTTCGTTCCTATTTTATGCAACGATTGGACCGGCTCCAACCGGTGCGCCGGTCTTCGCAGCCTCCACGGCATATCCACATTTTTCTCAATTCTCCCGGAAAGATGCAAATGTACAGAGCATCTCTACTCAGCATTTCAGCTCCGGGAAAGTCTAGAATAGGAAGCGCATTAATGGTCAAGACGAGCATCTGTTTGATCGTTGAGGAGGGGCTCATTACCATATCTCTGAAGGGTAGAGCCGCAGTATCTACGGCCGCGAATGCAGGCATCGGCTTGAGCTACGGGGCCAATAGCAGCCAGTGTAGCGAGAAAGATGGATAGGATCTTGACCATGGTGAGATTGGACGTAGTGAATCTAGAGCCTAGAGGTAGTTGAAGAATAGATAGCTGACGGTGTAGAGCAATGAAAAGCAGAAGATTGATTGAAGGGACAGCACCAGGGCCTTTTGTACCCAAATGCCAGCAGCCAGCTTGGTATGAGGTTCAAATTTGAAACGAGGTACATGGCATCAGTCTTAGTTCTACTAGAGAAGTTAGCCATCACACAATAGGTAGGAGCAGGTAGTATTCATGATTCCGGTTACCGGTACAGTATCTGTTCAGACCATACAGAGGCGGTCGTGTCAAGAATATAGCAATGCGCAATAAAGTGCCATGTGGTGGCATGTGACAGGGACATGACCCGCCCTGGAGACATTCCGCCCTGAGTTAGCGGACGCCACCCGGAGTTATTAGCAGTGCAATGGAGCCGCTGGCTCACAGGCGCTGCCAGCACATCAGAGTCGCTGGTTCACCGGACGCCACTCGGAGCTGTTGAGGGGGAGAATTGTACTACATACATTAGGTACCTTAGGTGACAGAGGTGCTTATCATATGGGGCAAGTAGCTACATAGCCAGAGAACTTGGAGGAGACATGCTTGCTGGATGCATCCATAGGACAATACAACCATCAATTACCCCAATCCCAAAGGGTCAACTTTCATGGTGATGAGACTGGGACCCTTTCTGGCGATTTCTCATTGATCCTTTTTGCTTCTCTTTGATATTCAAGAATCAAATGAACTCTTCCCTGCAATGATGGATGAAAACGACAATCTACTGCCTCTGAGAAGTTGACCGGTCGATCGAGCGAATACTACATATAATAATTGGACCGAAAAACAACACGGAGTGGCTGCGGTCATGACGCAAGAAAATGGCTGACGGAGCTGCGGTTCCCGTCACGCAATGCCAGCGGCGGTTGGACACCTTCTGTCGGACAACGTGTTGACATGGAACGATGTCGCCAAGTCCGAAGGCGAAGTCTCGACCTCACTGGGATATATCACAACGTACGTTGAAGATATACAATGCGACTCAGTCTTGGTCGATCGAGGGTCGAGTGTTGAATTAGTCAGAGAAGCGTATTTGGCAAGACATGGTCTCCCAGCCGTTCAGCTCAACGGAAAGAGAGACGCTGAACAGCCGATTGTGTCATCATCAGATTGATTCATCATCATATTCATTGATCTATCATTCTGACAGTTTATAAACGAGTGACGAATGTGGCCATAAAGCCTGGTTTGAATCTCCGCACAGGTGACAGAGATGGTACAAGAAGAGACCATAGACGTTCTCAAGGTATCTACTGCCTTACGGCTGTCGACAATTATCCCACTCGCCAACGCCTCGATCAGCGCAGCCAATTCTGCATGTCCACATACGTCTCACCTTTTTTGGAGAGACGCAATTGTACAGATCATCGGGGTTCAGTTTTCCAGCTCCGGGAAAGCCTACAAATTCAATAGGAAGCGCATTAATAGCCAAGACAAGCATTTTCAAATTTTGTGGTCATTAAGGAGAAGCTCATTACCATATCTCTGAAGGGTAGAGCCGCAGTAGCTAACGCCGGGGGTGCAGTCACCGGCCTGGGCTACGGGGCTAAAAGCAGCCAGTGTAGCGAGAAAGATGGATAGAATCTTGACCATGGTGAGATTGGACGTAGTGAATCTAGAGGTAGTTGAAGAATAAATGCTGAAGATGTCGGTAGTCTGTAGACTCTAGAGCAATGACAGGGTCAGGCAGAAGATTGATTGAAGGGACAGCACGCCTTTTATAGCCAAGTTTCAGCTTGTTCTGAGTCTCAAATGAGTTATACACATGCCATCAGTCTTAGTCCTCCTAGAGAAGTTAGAACTAAGAGCCTAAGAGCCAGGTGACAGCACGAGGACTGTCACACGTGTGGACATTCCGCATGCATTGCAGCCTGCACAGTGCAGGAGCGACACGGAGCTCACCGCCGAGCCGCGCATGAGGACATTTGCTCACTCGGAGCATTCAGCGGGAAGTGGAAGAGAGACAGGGTTGGAGAGACCCAGAAATGTTAGTCTGAGGTCCATGTATAGAGATGGTAGAGCCGACTTCTAAGTTCTCATGGCTCGGGGGAGAACAGAGTCCTGCTGTCAGTGTCCTCCAGAGTTCTTTTGAGAGCCAAAGCCAACCATTGCGGTATGAATAGAGGATCTTTGTCGTTTCACGCCCCGTAATAACGGCCCTTGTCACAAGGAAGAAGGTTGAAACAGGATGAACCATTGAGCATTACATTTACGCTTCAGGGACACGCTCATGGTACTCATCACACAGTCGAGATTCGAGACCACCCTTTAACTTGCCGAACAAGTTGCAAGCGCCGAGCGGAGAGTCAGCCATCGGCGTCTTTTCTTTGCCCTAAATGTTTGGCGATTTTGAATCGAAGAACCCAAGTGGATGCCAGATAGGCGACAGCGCCAAGGCCTTGAATATATGCCGGGCAATGGCGCCAAGTATGCCGGCGAATGGAGATAGGCTCCTTCAGATTCATCGGTAGAGGTACGATGCGACAAAAAGCAAGGGCATGGGCGTTTCAGAAGCTGGTCAAAACACTTCATTCCATACATTAGTGTTGGAACCGCTCAAACCACCGATAGTCGCACTCGCAGCCGTGTAGGCAAGACAGTTCCACGGAGGCATCACGGGGATGATGAATCTCAAGAAGAGTGAGACCGTCGACCGATCGTGAAGGAACTACGCATGGCACGCAATCGGCTGGCAACTTGACAGAAGACCTCGGCTCGTGGTCCAACACCACGAGCCACAGGTATATATATCTTGATCCCGTCTTCCTCTCTTTGGACTTACCGCGGCCGGCCCAAGATCCCGATTGCGATTGGAGTCATTGGCGGAAGTCCTTTCAAGGAATTGTGCCGATAATCGTTACATGAGAACCTGGTGGCCAGTGGCTGGATGTATCTGCCAATTGCGATCGTAATACAAACCACGAGCGCGTGGTCCGGACGAGAAGATGGTATGTAGGAGGTTAGGAGGTAGGTCACCATGGGAGGTAGAGTAAAAATGGAAAGCATACCTCCTGCGGAGGCGGAGCCACATCGTGCCCCACCATGAAACTTCCCCTTTTCACAACACCAAAAAACCGATCGCAGAGACCAATCCGGAACCTGTCCAGAAGCTCACCCACCCGCCTCCCAATTTCTGTCTGCGTTCCGAATCTCTCCGCTTCCTCGCACCTTCCCACAGGCGCCCACGAATCGCGGCGCTCCCACGGAGCCCCAGCCCGGCGCCGGCCGGAAGCTCGTCTTCGCGAAGAGCTCCCACAGTGACTCTCTCGCCCACGAAGACTTTCCCCGGTCTCCGCCGCTCCGGCAGGCCTACATGCGGCTCACGGCTTCCCCAATGAACTTGGAGGCTGGAGCTTAAAACTCAATACAGAGATGGCATGAGGAAATACGTTCTGTAAAGCTATAGACAATAACCCTGTCCACCGGAGCTTACAGGCTTGGAGCTCCATCACGGGAAACGGCAGCCCTTCATCGTGTTCACCCAATTCTGTCACGCTTCCATTTGGGTTGCAAAAGGAACAGACCATTGCTATGCAGCTTCTCAGCTCCTTCAGACTCCAGTAGCCTAGGCAATAGCCCACGCGGGCCTTCCAGTCCGCATGGAATATGTACATACCAGGTAGACCTCAAAAGTCTGGACTCTGAGGGAATCAGTGCGCGTAACTTGTAAGAGCTAACGAGGAGCCCACCGTGTCTTGGGCAGATTAGTCTCCAAGAAAGATGTCTGTTCGACTACCTATTTAGTATGTAGCTCGATGAACCTCTTGTATGTAGTCCCAGGATCCTAAAAATGCTCTTGCGATCACCGCCCTCGCGTACAGAAATCGTGTGCGCCGGAACCTCCATCACGGCAGCCCTTTTCGCAATTCCACAATTCTGTCACGCTTCCACTTGGGTTGCAAAAGTACAGATAATTGCTACGCAGCTTCTCAGGTCCGGGATAGTCTGGCATGGGAAGCGCATAAGTCAATTGAAAGTGGCCAAGCTTAGCATTTTGTCTGATCATTGAGGAGGGATGTTTTTACTGTATCTCTTGAGGGTCGAGCCGCAGTATGTGATGCCATCTTGGCAGCCACCGGCTTGGGCTAAGGGGCTTATAGCAGCCAGTGCAGTTATGAAGATGGATAGAGTCTTGACCATGGTGGAATTGGGATGCAGAAATATCCAAGCGTGAGTGAGAATCGAGGGCTGAAGAGGTAGAGAAACAAACAAGGCAGAAGATTGAAGAGAGTCGAGACAGCACGAGGGCTTTTATACCCGAGCATCATGATCCAAGTGTGCACGAGCACTGTGTAGTGTGCCCACTGCCAAAACTACCTAATGGGGACTATGAAGTGAAGTATGTATTTGAACTAGCTTCTGAAACGCCCATGCCTTGCTTTTTGTCCATATAGCACAACTAGGTACCTACCGATGATGGATCTCATGATTCTTGGAGACTCAGCCCTCGGCGTCCTTTCTTTGCCCTAAAGTTTAGCGATTCTGAAATCTGAATCGAGGAATCCAAGTGGATGCCATCATGCCAGATGGGCGGCAGCGCCAAGGCCTACATATGCCGGGCAATGGCGCCAAGTATGCCGGCGAATGGAGATAGGCTCCTTCAGATTCATCGGTAGAGGAGGTACGATGCGACAAAAAGCAAGGCATGGGCGTTTCAGAAGCTGGTCAAAACACTTCAGTCCATACCTGCATTAGTGTTGGAAGTTTGGGGAACCGCTCAAAAGTCGCGGCTGTGTAAGACAGTTCCACGGAGGCATCACGGAGATCTCACGAAGGGTGAACCGTGAGACCAATTGTGAAGGAAAGGTATGCATAATGCATGGCACGGTGACGCAATCAACTGGCAGCTTGACAGAAGACCTCAGGACCTTGGCTCGTGATCCCACACCACGGGCCACAGGTATGTATCTTGATCCCATCTTCCTCTCTCTAGAAGTCTAGAAGATGGGCAAGTTGAACAATACAGACCCGTTTTATGATTCGTTTGCATGCATGCTATTTTATCTGATTCCCCTTCGAGCCGACGATTAGTCTTTCTAAATTCTGATGAGGTTCCCTTGTTTTTCTCTTCTTGAATTGAACTTACCGCGGCCCGCCTAAGATCCACATTGCGATTCAGATTGGAGTCAGTGGCGGAAGTCCTTTCAAGGAATCGTACCGATAATCGTTACATGAGAACCTGGTGGCCGGTAGCTGAATGTATACTGCCGATTGCGATTCTGGTACAAGCCCCGAACGCGTTACGCGTGGTCCAGGCGAGACAATGGCCGAGTACAAATCCTAACAATGGTACATGGAACTTAACGTTTAAACGTTTCGAGGAAAGCAGACGGAATCTTGATTGGAACTGTCCTAGATCATAGATGTTTATACATCTATTGCTTCTTCTCCGCGGTAAGCTCTAGCTTATGAGCGAATTGCCCAAAACACGGCCTGGAGCTTCTAGACTCAATACAGAGATGGCAAAGCGCCGTGGGACATGCGCAGATTTAGAATCGCCATCTGCTGTTCGAATAATCCCTTTCAAGCCCTGCCAACTGGCAGTTCCACCACATCATCTCTACATGTGTGCGGCCCTAATCCTAATTTTTGTGTCAGAAAAAAGCGCACTTGTTCTCGGAAAGTCGCATCCACTAGATATGCCTAGTGGGAGCCGCAGTGCCGTTTTGAGGTTGCAACTCACGAGTAGACAGAAATCGCGTTCCCCATCACCTCCATCAACGCACTCGTGACTCATACTTGCAACTCCCCAGTTGTTCCACACTTCCATTTGGGTCGCACAAGTACAGACCACTGCTATCCAGCTTCTCAGCTCCGGGAAAGTCTAGGGATTGAAAAAAGCGCAATAAGTGGCGCCAAAGCTTAGCATTTTGTCAGATCGTTTGAGGAGGGGCCTGGGGGGGGGGGGGGGGGGTTCGTTACAACTTACGTTTTCTCTTAAGAGTCGAGCCGCAGTTCAAGGTGTCCTCTTTGCAGGCACCGGCTTGGGCTACAGGGCTTAGAACAGCCAGCGTAGTACATGTAATGAAGAGGGATAGAATGTTGACCATGGTGGAATTGGATGGAGAAAATCTGAGGATAGCAGAAGAATAGATAGCTGAAGAGGTAGAGAGATCAAGATTGAAGGGACAACACGAGGGCTTTTATAACCCGAGTTACGAGTTACGAGTATCATGGTATCATCAAAGTGCACTGTGCTCAATTTACTCTGGGTTCTGAATGAGTATCATCATATCATGGCACAGTGTTAGTTCTCCGGGCTAGCAATCAATATCATTCACGCTATAGAAAAAGTACGTGGCCTTCCGGTCGGTTGAGACAATGCAGAGGAGAGAAGCTGACATGCATGATGCCATTTCAATTTTCACGAAGCGTCGACCGTCGACAATCGAAAATAGCAGTCCTCATCGTCGTTTCCTTGCCCTCACACCGTACACGTTTGGCGATGTTGGGTCGAGCGACGAGGATCATGATGTCCAAGTAGATCATGATGGGCGGCAGCGCCAAGACCTAACCACGCCCGGCAATGACACCGAGTACCTATGCCGGCGAATCGAGATGGGATCCATCATCGGTTCATCGGTTCATCGGTAGTTGTGCTACAGAAGAAAAAGCAAGGCATGGGGCGTTTCAGAAGTACTTCATTCCTTAGCCTTACAAGCAAGCTAGCCGCTAGCGCTTCTAATGCAGGACCTCCTTGTTTTTTCTTTCTTCCTTTCGACCTGAAGCGACTGGGAAAAGGCAACACTTACATACCTCCCTCTTCCCAAAGTCCTACCCTGGGGCCTGAACCTGGCATAAGTGTAAATAAAGCTTCGCTTCACGTCTCGTCGCGAATTAGTCCGGCTTGACTGATGATAAGAATAATCAATTATAAAATTAACGTAGGTTGTCTTCTTCACCCACCGGCCGCCGCACCAAGTACCTACCTACCTAGGTACCTACGTAAGTAAGTAAGCAAGTAAGTAGTGCTACCCCACGAAAAGCATACCATCTACCCATCAAAGTTGATACAACCCAGTCCCGACTCCCAACCACAACTTACAAGTACACAACATGGTGCTGTGTCTCCCCCCCCCCCCCCCCCCCCCCCCCCCCCCCCAAAAGGATGCTGAATACATATTCTAGGCCACGTGTGCGGTGGAACCACGCAGGCTTCTGTTTCTTTGAACACAACACAACACAACAAAACAAAACACAACGCAGGAGGAGAATTAGAAAAAGGATAAAAAGTGGAAACACACCATAAGAGACGGACAAAGAGAAAGACAAAAGAAAAGACCGAGACAAACTCGGTAAGGAGAGTCCAAAGGACCATACATGGGTATACTTTGCTGTCCTACTTGCTCTCCCTGTCTTCTTTTCAGAGAGACACGCGGCAAGAAGGTACTAAAATGACAAATGAAAGGAGTGTGTCGAGTGTATCTGGTGAGTAGGCAATGCATACAATGCCCCTCTTTTGCGCGCCCCCAGGCAATGAGCCCGGAGGTCCCATGAATCATGATGAAGAGCAAAGACAAAAACGAACAGAAAAAAGAAAGAAAGAAAAGTGATTCCAGACCGGGACGTGCTTTACTGCTTCTCGCAATTTTGAGCAATGCCTCGGCCCTCGAGAGCTCCCTCGTGTAAAGCTGTCCCCGCGTCGAGTTTCCTCGCGGTTCGGCCCCGAGAAAATCCTGTGTCGATAACCTTGTGTCGAGTTCCCTCGCAGCTCGGCTCAAGCACCCGAACCAAGTTCCTCTCTCAGCTCGACCGTCCTTCGGCACACCAACCCCCACCCCCCTACCAGAATCCCCAACAAGGCAAACAAGCTCTCTAAATCCTCTTCCTGCCCTGATGCGTCTTCCACTCCGCCTTGGTGACCTTCATCAGCAAATCCTCATCCTTGACCGGAATCCACGACGTAAGCGCCTTCATGGCATTTTCAAAGTCCGAATCCAGGAGAACCTCCCGCAGAGCCTCAATCAGAGCTGCACTCGCCGCATGCAAGATATCGAGACCACTTGCCTTTCCTTGCGTGGGGGTAGACGCCGAGGACACCTTGTTAAATGATGCTGCCGCTGCCAAGAACTTGGAGGCTGTTTTCGCGGAGGATCCTGTTGTTGGTGGTGGAGGCACTGGCTCGGGAGCCTCTTTGAAGGTATCGCCTAGTAAGAGAAAGACGTCCCAGACGCGTAGTTGGGCGGGAAAAGGAATCGAGAGGTTGAAGAGCGTGAGGTACCATTTCGTTCCATAGGCTGTGGTATGGATATCGAGTTCGGCCTGTTCCCCTGAGTAAGCACCTTATCTAAATTGCAAAACCTCACGAGGACTTACCAGCTTCTCCGCTACGGGCTTGCTGAGCCAGGCTTGGTCAAACTCGCGCAGCGCAATCATGAGGCCCTGGAAATCAGGCGGTCGGTAGAGCCGCTCCAGCCCCCGTAACTGCCACATGCGGACCAGCATGACAAACGCCTTTTCCTCGTCGAAATAGCACAGCAGCGTCGCGGCCAGCGAGGCCATGCCCTGCACGTAGCCCGTCTCGGGGAAGTAAATGGACAGCGCGTGGAGTACTCGGAAGAGCAGCCGCTGGCCTCCGCGGTATCTTCGGCGGAACATGATGTGACGGCTGATGGTGCGCGGCACGTCCAAATCGATTTGCGTGTCGTCGGGCGAGCTCGTCTCCTGTAGCTGACGAAATCGGCTGACGATATCGTCGGCAGATGGCGCTCCCTTGGTTTCCCTGGCCGAGGTTTCGAGAAAGGACCACCATGCTGCGCCGCGCCATCGGTCCGGAATGCCCTTCCATGTACGCTCGATAAGTTTCGGGTGTCGCGCGTCAAACTCAAACTCCATGCCCTCGCCGTGTTCGCCCTGCCTGGCCACCTTGGCCATTTTGCGCCACTTTTCTGATCTCTCCCATTCCTTTCGCTTGAGACTTTCCGATATCTTTTCCACTTGCGCTTCCTCCACAGAATCTTGTAGGTTAGGCGACACGGTCAGCATGTCGCCCGCCTCGTCCATCCACCGACGGTTCCGATTGTGAGGCAAGAAGTTGCTTGCTGTGCGAATGACGGACCGCGAGGAGCGCATCGACGCCCCCGATCGTTCCGAGTTGACTGTGTTGAGGGATCGAGCCGAGACTTTTCGACTGGGCACTTTGCTGCCGCCGAGTTGGGAGGCGAAACCCATGGGATCCCGTTTCTGCAGCAAATGACGCCTTCTAGGAGAATATTGTGCCGATTTCAGTTCCATGGACGGTGAGCTGTTCCGTGATGACGATGTGGGCAGCCGCGGAGGGAGGATGAAGCCATATCGGTCCACATCGGCGCCGTCTACATCCTCCCAGTCTTCTAGCCCCCCCGCCAGTTCGTACTCGCGTCGCAGTCCATTATCCGGATATGGGAGAGAGCTTGCAGATCTTTGTCCTGCGAAAGCTGATCCAGGACTCGCGTCGTGAGCGCTACTTATGAGTGGTTAGCCAGACATGCATATATATCCCGAGTAAGTAAAAGGTGGCAAGCACCATGGAAGAAATCGCGGTCAAGAGCCAAAAAGGAAAAAGCATACGAGACGTGGGAATCCTCCTCTGTAGGAACTTCAGGAGTAGGTTCCAGGTGCTCACAAAAGGAGAACCTGGCGCCGTCTTCCCAGTTGATGGCATCGCTGGTTTCATAGAGAGATCTCACCTTTTGAGATTCTTTTTCGATGTCGGGAGACAGAATACGGATGTCGGGCGGAGATTGGTGGTGAATCGGTTTGTGGGACGATCGTGACGGAGGTGGCGGCGTGGGCGCGACGATTGCTTCGGGGACTGCTGTTGCTTCGCCTGTACTTGGACGCGCAATGCCGGTGTCGTTTGACGAGCCTTTCACACTGGAGCTTTCCACACCATTGCCTTGGACACCAGAGGGCGGCTGCGAGTCTGCAGTTTTGTCGCTCAATGGTGCCGCAGCAGCAGCGCCGTCGACAGATTGAGCAGACATTGTCGCGCGCTTCCCACCAAACATCAAGCTTCCGCGCTTTGAGAATACAAAACCGGTCATAAAGTCATGGTCGAGCAGGCTCTCGGTAGGAATAGAAATGGCAATATGGGCAAACTCGGCAGCCAGGTCAGGGGTGGCAGGCAAGGTGCCGGACGCGGTGCCGTGACTGGTGGCTGGTACCGAGGGCGACAACGACGGCGACAAAGGGGAAGTGGCAGTTTGTCGACGGGTGTTGGTATCGTGCAGCATCTGCCGAACAGCTACAGGTGTCGACGAGGGTGAGGGAGAGGAGGTTGGGGATGGGGCCGGGATGGACGAGCCCCGCATCAGGGGCGCGACTGGCTCCCGCTCCATTGGCCGTCGTTCCACTGATCTAATCGAATCCGGCGTCTGGCTCTGGCTTGACTTTCGGCGGAAGCTGAGGAAGCGAAAGCCGGGTCGGGATAGCTTTCGCGGCAAAGATGGCGACGACGACGGCGACGACGAAAACGAAGGCAACGCGGAGAGAGAGGGTGGTGGTGATGATGGTGGTGATGGTGGTGTGGGAGTCGTGGGCGCTGTCGTCGTTCTTGTGCTTGTGCGAGTCGGGGGCGCAGCTTCTGCAGCGGACGCAGGGGCGACCGACGACGCAGCTTTGGCGGAAGCAGCGCCGCTAACCGTGCGCTCCAGGGCATCTCTGCGGTCTCTGCGATCCCTGCAGTCACCGCCCAGACTCAGACTCGGCTGACATGGGCCGTGAGGGTGACATGGCTGCGCTGCGCATCCTTCACGGCTGAGCCGGGGCCCCTGCGGGTATCGCCGCTCGTCCCCACCAGCAGCGCCGACGGCCGCGGTGCAACCATCCGTCTGCAACTCCTCTTCATCCTCCTCATCCTCCTCGTGGATCGTGACGCTCTCTGAGACGCAGACGGCCGCGTGCCCAGAGTCGCGCTTCCTCCCGCACGATGTAGTGTCGGCCGAGCATCGCAGCGCAGGGTGTTGCTCGCGCGGCGGCGCCACCACGACAGCAGGGCCGTAGTAGCACGACGAAGCCACCGACGACGACCGCACCGAGCGCGAGGCCGACGTCGTCGTGGTAGATCTTGACATGGTCAACGGGCGCAGGCTGGACGGGCTGGATGGCCGCCGCGCGTGGTTCCTGACCATCTTGGCCGGCGGCAACGGCAGCGGCGGCTCTGCTGGCTTGGTCTTTTCATACCGCAGCCCGATGAGCTGGCTATCGTCTCGAAATAGCTTGCCTCTGCCACCATCACGGCATTTCTGACGCACCGAGGAAAAGCGCGTGGGCAGCATCTTGATTCTTGGTCTACTCCGTATGGTCTGTGGTCTGCGGTGTCTTGTGGGGTTCAGGCAGGTCTGAGCTGCCGGCTGCGAGCTGTGAGAGCACGCGATGTATGGTTCAGTTGATTACTGGTAGTCCAGCCCGCTGCGTCAGTGCCAAGTGCCAAGTGTCTTTGGCTGTCGTCCTCGTGTTGTCTCGCGTGTTTCGCGTGCTTCGCGTGTCTGTTGCAGAGGAAGGCGCAAGTTGCAAGTTGCAACCTCCGACAGCTGCCGGACGGCCGTCTAATATGTACGATGGACAGAGAAGGAGAAGGCGCGACGGCAGAGCTGCATGTGACGAAACCAGCGTTGCGCTGCCACCATCGGCTGAGCGGAGAAGCGCTGGATGAGCTGTGGCCTTGTGAGCGCATAAAAACAGGGCGTTGTGCCGCTTGTGCGCCGTGAGCTGAACGGCGGCAAGCAGATGCAGATGCGATGCGATGCACGATGCGATGCGCGATGAGGGATGCACAATGCAAGATGCACGAAAAGGAAGTAGAGTACCACACAAGTTACAACACGTTGCAACAGGATAGTATCTACACCAAGGAAAAAGGAATACAACAAGATACAAGCAAGGGAGGGAAAAAGAAATAAATGGTGAAAAAGGCGCAGAGTCTGAGAGAACAAGGCCAGCCGCCGGCACGCTGCCCGACGTCGTTATGTGAACGGTCCGAGGTCCCGTTGCGCTGCGGGGGTTCGACAATGTAATGCGTCTTTGGGCAGCAGGCGGGCGATCAGCGTCCGATGGTGGCGTTAAGGGTGTTAGATGTTGGTGGGAAATATAATACCTACAATGGTATTGCATATGAATGCGTGAATAGGAGATATGCGTGACTCCGTGAGCATGTATGCGAGTACATGCGCATGTGTGTAACTTGTAAGTGTGTATCGTATGCGACTGTACGGAGTAGCCTGTACCTCCTAAGCTCTGTACATACTATAAGGTGCCTGTGTGGCTCTCCTGCCGCCATACCTACGCGGCCACCAGCCAATCTCACATCTTCAACAACCCGTCCCGCAAAGCCGTCCTTTCCTCCGAGAGCCATCAAATCAGGCCATCAAGTTTGAACACCACAAGTTACAACGGCACAAACCTACGACGCCCATGACGCCCACCCACGAATAACCGACGAACAAGTGACACGGCACACCAGCCGGCAAGGCGCCAAAGAACCTAGCCGTCCTTAGTCCCGAGCCGACGCGGCGCCTCCCTTTCACCATCCTTTCACAATGGTCCAGAATGGGGGGAAGGCGGGGAAAAAGAAACGGGCGGAGAAACGAGCTTGTCTCCAGACTCCACGGCTTGTTGTCTCTTTCTGTGGGCCATCCTGGCCGTTTCTCTGAGTTGGGCTGCGGGCAGCCGGTTCAACGTCATGGAGGAAATCCGTCGTTTCTTTTGTTCGCCCGGTGTTGTCTGTGCTGCTGGCTTCAAACTGCTGAAGTGATTGCTGGATGAACGCTGCTGATGAACAAGCGACGACACCACACTGCACAGCAAGACACAACCGAACAGTCCCCTACCTAATGCGGTCACTCATTGTCAAAGCACAGCCTGCCGCCGATGTACCAGCTTCGTGCCCAAAAAGGGCGTAGCCTGTAGGTGCTCTGGGTACGCTGTGTGCCTGCTGTCACTTGTCTGCAGACTGCACTGGACCTGGGAAAGAAGCCAGAAAATAGGTACATACCTACCGAACCAACTCGCTGCGGAACCTGCTCCGGCACTTACATACTCCGTACTTCCTCTCAAACTTCAAAGACACCAGTACATCGTGATCGGAACCGGAACCATCCAGCAGGTCCACCACCGCCCAACGCCCAACCCCATGACCCATCATCGCCTATCATGACGTGCATGTAACCATTCGTATTGTTCCGTCGGCTTTGAGTTGGTCCAGGCGCCCGTGTCTTCTCTGCTGTTGTCATAGGTACCTAGCCAGGCAGGATACATACCTATCGGTTATCAAAGATGAACTGTGAACAGGTGAACCGTGAACGGACTCACGGAAGAACCAACACCCTGGTTATCAAGACGAGGGCCAGGCGGCTGTCTTTTGATTGGTGATGAGATCCGGATCCTGCAGGTACCCGCTGGCACAAAATGGCTTTTCCCTGCAACGGTTGACAGGAGGTTAGGTACCTAAGGTATGTACAAGTGGGGTCTGGGACGTGCGTTTGGGTGCAATTTCTTGTTCTTCTTTTGATTTCATTCTGGCTGTTCGCCTTGTCGGTTGTACCGTCACGTACGGAGTACTTTTATTGAGGAATACGAGGTAAGAAGAAAATATGTAAAACATTTATGTACTCCGTACAAAAACAAAAGAATATTCACGAGCACCCACCCACATGCATAGGTCCGGTATGGGCCTTGATACTCCGTACACGGTACACGGTACAGGCTACAGCAAGCGGCAAGCGTCGGGCCAACGGGGCCCTTTCCATCAAACCGCGCTGTCCCGACTCCCGAGTCCCGCACTCCTTCATGCTTGAAGCATAACTCGGCCATTATTACAGTCTACATGTCATGTGCATAGCGCATTGGCACGTCAATCCCGTGCCGTATCGTCGGCAGTCGCCGTGCAATGCTGTGACACCACACTCCCTGCATCACGTTACCCAGATCGGGATATTTCAACCTCTGTACTCCGTACGCTGTACTCCTCTGTAGACTGTCATGGCGTTTTTCTTCTTCATCCTGGTTCCTTGTGTTTGGGGGTTCACCATTGGGCCGCTGACGCCAAAGCCGCCGCCAGTGGCCACTTTACGTGTACGTACCTTAGGTAGGTACCTGGTACCGACCTATCGGTGGAGGGAGCACCAAAATCGCCCAAAAAAGAAACATTTGTGTGACGTAGGTATTCGTACAGAGAGGTAGGTATGTACACAGCACGATCAGATCGATGATCGGTCGGGCATGGTATGACGACGTTGCAGAGACATGAAGATCAGCGTGGTTCGTCGAGTCGGGTAGGACATGTTCTGGTGAACCGCGCACAAAGGGCGCGGTGCACCACATGTTTGTGAAATTGTGTTTGCTCTTTTGTGAATGTGAAGGCGCTCGATTCGTTTATGTATGTACTCCGTAGCTAGCTTACAACTTTGTCTGTACCGAGTATACGGAGTATGTACTCTGTACAGAACTAGACAGAGGAGCAGCTTCATGGCTCTCCTTACGCAGGGTAGGGTATTCTCTTGAAAACTTCCGCTCTCAAATCTTGACGCTTATTTCCAATAAACGGCTTTGCAAAGACGCCGCTTTTGCATGACTGCAGCTTCCCCAACACTTACTACATACATCCACCCATGATAAACAGCTCACTTTCCCGCAATTCTCAGTTCCTCCCCCTCAAAAAGAGACCGCAGGATCAGTCAGCGCATTCTGTTCCTTCGTTTGATGGAACGTGGCTGCGTTATCTTTCCCCTCTTCCATCCACAATCGCGCGGGGATTGTATGCGATACACAGAGTACTCCGTAGATATCTACCTGGCTATGCATAACGTGTTTATTATGCTATGGTAGGGTACCTTATACTCCACGTGAACCGGAACAAGGTGCTGCGTCGGTACAATGTAGGTATGTAGGTACATATGTCGCTGCTCGATCACGGAGTGCATGGATGATGGCCGGTAGATAATGGCGGGTTGTTCAGGAGATGTCGTCATCAGGGCCAGACAGGTATGTATGTAGTATGGAGGAATTGTCAGTGCAGAAGCTGATCTGTTCGTCCGTGCCCCTCTGTTATTCGAGTACCTAGGTATCTATCTTTGTATCTGACCCTGTCCACAGATGCCTATCTGCCTGCCAATCTATCTCATACGTACCTAGGTAGGTAGGTGCCCAAGTTCTACGTAGATATGTCATACCTACCTGTCATCCGTCGGCCCGTTTGCCCGCTATTTCTGGCACAGAAATGCCGGATCGATGTAGTTTGAATTGGATAGAGAACAAGAAAGACTATCTGAAGAGCTGGGGGAATGAGCGACTATCAATAGACATGATTAGGCGCTCTGTGCCACCACACCGGGCGTGGTCTGTCTCACAACCGCTATGGTCCATCCCAATCACCATAATCTCAATGTGATGTGTCAAGTCTCTGGTACATCATACATGGACCCACATATGGGCAGAATGCAACACACCCCCCAATTGGAGCCGAAAGGCATTGAAAGCTCTGATTGCCAAACTTGAACCATATGTGCTATTATCCAAAAGGAAATAAAATGAAAGTAGATTAACAAAAGAAATGTTTCGCCGGGGTGCAGTTGCCAAGATACCCTCGTCGATGTTTTTTCTGCAAAAGAGTGTTATTGTCGTTGAGGAGATCGACCAAGGTCATCCTCCTCTAATCGTTCCGTTTATGCGCGCAACTTTTGAATTGTTGCCTCCTCCTGCGCTCCCTGGGTTGACTGAATTATCTTTTGCTCATCTTTTTCCGTGATAGGCGAAGTTCGTATTAGATTGCGTGTATCGACCAAACTGAGCATGCTTCTGAACTTCTCGAATTGCTGGCGATTGAGGGCCTTCGTGAACCCATCCGCCGGCATGTCAGCTGTTGGCAAATAGTCAATCTTGAAACTTCCGCGTTTAAATTCCTGCTTCAACCACATTTGATGTATGTCAACATGACGCAGACGTGTATTGATTCGTTCGCTCTCGTTCAAAACGAGACGAATTGTCTGATGGTTGTCGCAGTGGATTACCCAATCCTCGTAGGCGTTGAACCGAATATCTCTGAAGAGACGCTGGAGAGCTATTGTTTCTTTCGCTGTTAGTTGTAACGCGAGCAGCTCTGCCTCTGTTGTAGATGTTGTTACGGTCAATTGACGTGTTGCCTTCCAGATGACTGGGCCTCCGAACAAAGTGATCAAATATCCCTGTGATGATCTCCGAGTTGTCAGATCGTCCGCGAAAGATGCGTCGCTTGCAATTTGTATTACTCGCATTTCTCCTACACCCCCAAAGCGCAGAGCAAGATGCTTTGTCAAAACAAGATAGCGTATTGTTTGGTCTGCCGCTTTCATGTGTTCTGGGCTTGGATTAGTTAGAAACTGCGATAATTTGGAAGCTGCAAATGCCACATCTGGCCTGATCATAATCGCTGTGTACAGGATGGAGCCAATTTTTTCTTGGTAGGCTCTGATCGTTGCCTTGTCGGTCCCGATATCGCTCTTGCGATATTCTATCACGGGGATCGGAATAGCTGGGAAAGTAGCTCTCTCTACCTGATTGAATTTTTCCCCAAGCTTGTTGATGTACGCTTCGTGACTCAGGTAGATCGTACGATTCGGTCTGTCACGAATGATTTCAATTCCAAGAAAGAAGCGTGCCTCACCGCGATCGTCAAGCTCAAAAGCTTTCTTCAATCCCGCGATGATTCTGTCCGCTGCGTCCTTGTTATCTCGATGGTATGCCACGAGAATGTCGTCAACAAAAAATATCAGAAATACGTCTCGAGCTTCAGTATAAAACAAGCAAGGCTCCTCATCACTGGGGATGAGGCCGAGTGCCTTCAATTGTCTTGTGAGCTCTTCAAACCACATTTGAGGTGATTCTCTCAGTCCGTATAGGGCTTTTGAGTAATAGCACCACGCATTCTGGTATCTTGAATCCTTCAGGGAGTTCACAAATTATCGGTTCGGCGTCTTTACCGCGTGTCGCATGCGTAAACGCATTTTTCACATCGAATTGGCTAATGTCCAAATCGAATCTAGCAGCAAGAGCAATGAAAATCCGAAAAGCGTGGGCTGCAAGTGTTGCCGCATAAGTACGCTCGATTGTTGACTTTTCTTGAAGATCGCCTCTCACACAAAGTCGAGCTTTGCATCTCACAAGGATGCCTTTCTCATTAAATTTGTACTGAAAGACCCACTTCAAGGGTATTGGTTTTCCAGCGATTGACTGCCTCTTTACCACTTTCCAAGTGCCTCTGTCGCTGAGTTCTAGGACCTCGTCCTTCATCGCTTGAATAAACTCGGCGCTCAACGGGTGGTTTAGTGCTTCCGAGTATCTTGTTGGCACTTTAACCAGATCAGCTTGATGTATGGCTTTCTTCAAAAGCTTCTCATTGAGGTTCGCTCGGCTTCTGCTGTCGCAGTGGGCGTCAAACACACTGAAAACGGTCTTTACTTCCTGGTACTCCTCATCCTCCGCTTTCAGCTGATCAGGCTTCAGCCAAGATGACGGATCCCAAAGAAAGTTACTAAGGTGAAGGTCTGGATTGCGTTTCCGTAGAATGGACCAGTCTTGAATTTTTCCTTCATCCTTCATTTTTCGAATCCTCGAACTCTTACGTGTACCTTGAGAGCTCGATTCTTCTTGCGGATTCTGCGAACTATTGTCGATCGCATGATCATCTTCCTGGGCATCGATTGAAAGGGTAGCTAGTCCTCCATCATCCAGTGAAGACTGGGGATTCTGAGATTGCTCGGTAGGACCGTTGTCTTTCTCAGTCATTCGTGTCTCTATTGTTTTATCCGAATCGGAAGGGGCATTGGATTCGCCTTGCGGTGTTGTTTCGCCCTCACCAGAGGCAGGTTCATTAACGTCGCCTTTCACCTGTGCAAGTTGTTCCGGAACGTCAGGTGCACTGTAGCTTGTTTCATTTTCTGTCAAACTATGGTGATGCTGGCCCTCTTGAGTGATTGAATCACCGCTGATGGGTTCAGGTGTTGGCTCGGGAGTTCGAAGTCCGAAATTTTGATCGTGAGATGCTTGAGAGGGAAATTGTTGCGGTTTGCCTAATTTAGCTGGTGTCTCCTCTATCACTCGTTCACTCACGGGCATATTGTTCACCCCCGAGTTTGAACTCTCCGATAAAATCAATGCGCTTGATGCCACTCCCGGCAACAATGAGAAATCGGCATTTACGTTCGGTGAGTCTATTTGAAGAAGCACGTATTGCGTTTTCAATTCCGGAATGGATTGTGCCTCTTGTTCTTCGTTCTTTGCGTCGTAGAATATGGACTCATTGAAGGTGACGTTTCTCGTTGTCATGACTTTTCCTAGAGACGGGATCCAGACACGGTATACGTTGGATGCAACATAGCCGACCAAGTATCCGATGTGTCCCCTAGGATTGGTTTTGAACCAACGTCGATTACGATCTGCCTCACGGTCCCTCGAAACAGGATACGCGCGACAACCGTACGCATAAACACCGCTCCAATCTGGCCTGAGATCGGCTGTGATCGCTCGTATTGGCAATTGAGCATTGTCACGAAACCAAGTCTCAAGGACCTGAATGGGTGTCTGCCACGCCAATCGCTGACTAGGACTAATGTTGTAGAGATATGTAGCGGCTTGAACACTCTCAGGCCATAGTTCTGACGGAAGGTTTGCACCTTTGAGCATCGCGATCGATTTTGTGGTGATCGTTTGATTCGCTCTTTCTGCGTTCCCATTTGGTTCATGAGTATATGGTGGTGAACATTCCAGAACTATACCTTGCGTGTGTGCCCAAGTTTGGAATTGTGTATCTCGTTTGTCGGAGATGACGGCTCTCTCGTTGTCCTGCTTTAATCTGGCGATAGAAAGTCCAAATTGGCGAGCTACCCACCGTTCAACGTAAACTAATACGTTAAACACGGTCGCGTGTGTTTTGTTAGGCAGTGCGTGCACTATAATCATCTTGCTATACTCATCTTTGCAGACGAGCATCCATCTCATTCCATTGTAAGATTCTGAGTAATCTTGCAGATCCCAGTGAACACGCCAGAAAGGTCTAGGAGACTGGCTCTCTGGTGGTCTTCTTGAAATGATTTGCTTGGCGTGAGTCAAAGCGCAAGACTCACATTCCTTTCGCGCCGTTCCACGGATCTTGACGCCTCGTGCATTCAAGACAAGCTTACTCAAAGCTTCCTTGCCGAGGTGGCCAGAACGAAGGTGCCATAGCTCTTCACTATCTGAACGGGGAAAACTTGGGTCCTGGCTAGGATGCCAGCGCCGCAAGCTTCGTGTGTGTGTGTGTGATTCAATTTGATTGTTGAATAAACCATTGGAGGGGATACGAGTGTCAAAGTCTGGGACGGTTGCGAGTAGTTGAACAGAGGCTTGTATTCCAAAAAGACTAGGTTGTGCTTCCCAATCAACTTGGCTAAACCCCGCTTTTCTTCATAAGCGCCAATTCGAAGTGAATCATCAACGCCATGAAACCAAACGCCCTTCGCCCTTAGACGACTTGCAGACACAATGTTGACATGAAATCCCTCAACGACTGCTACGTCCAGCAGCGTCAAATCCTCCGTGTTAGGCCCGCGATTTCCATTGAAAATACTTTTCAGTACCCGAGTGCCTCTTCCAATAATTTGGAAGTTTGTTGTGGCTGCTTCGAGATAGTCATTTTCTGTGGTCTTGTACGTACCAGGGACAAGAAGATCGACGCTATTTACCACATGCATAGCCCCGCAATTATCGTATAGAGTGCTCATTGAAAGCATGTGTTTGCGGGAGCCAAGAGTGGTATAGACACCAACTGGTGCTTGCGAAGCGTCATCTTTCTCAAACATCCCCGGGTCGAGAATTGCTGCTGCCATTCCACCAGGAAGATTCCCCTTGGACTGTGCTTTCTTCCCTTGTTGATTCCATCCATGTTTCTGAATTTTTTCGCGTAGAGAATTCCATTTCGCACTCTCATATGCTTGCTTCATCTTGTCGCAACGCTCCTTCGAGATTGTCGTCGGACGACCGTTGAATTCACCAGAAATTGCTTGGCGCAACGTCCTGCAAATCTCAGGCTTCCAGAAGTGGCCCACCGATTTTTCGCAAGGACATTCATAATGGGTTGAATTCGCAAACTTATCCGATTGATTTCCAAGAGTTGCATGGACGCCTCTTTTACCCGTCGAAACCTGATTAATGATGTTGTTTTCCCGGAACCTCTTGAGTTCATCGTGAAGATGAAGAAGATCCATACTTTCGGGAAGCTCATCAGTATATTGCAAGAACGCAACATTCTTGGTATGCGCCCATTCAGGTTCGAAACGAGCACCAACTGCCGATAGGAAGTCACGGACTGCGTTGGGGCCCTGAAGCTCAGGAATTCCGACTCGCACCGCTCGAGGGTAAAGACTGTGCCAAGATTCCAACCAACGATCTGGGCTCATGCTTGCGAGATGTGCCTCTTTGAGAAGGGCATTGTATTTGCTTGACATGTCCGCTATGATAACCACTGAACCGGGTGAAAACTTGGTTCTGATGTCTCTGACCAGCATCCGCAACGGGACTCTGGTCTTCCCCGTCTTGGTGACGATTGATTCGACAATGGTACTGAACGTGTTCTTCTCAACAGATGCTGAGATCCAAAGACGAATGGCCTTTTCTGTGGCGGCACTTTCTTTGTACTCAGTCCGTTTGATCGACATCATGGCGTTGTACATGATGACAGCGTCATTCATGGACATTGTCGGAGTAGCTGTGGTTGCGGTAGTAGTACCAGTTGAAGTGTCGGTACGTGAAGCAGATGCAGATCGAGTGAGAGGCTGCGTCACGTTTGGAGAGACGACTGACGACCGATTGATGCTGCTCATTATAGATTGATAGCACCCTTCTGGTGTCAGTTCGACAGGCTTCTCCAAGACGTCTGTTGCAAGGTCGGGTAGATCAGGATTGATGTTCTCCCAGTACTCATAGCTTATGGACAAGCTCTTGAGTGTCTCGATAAATTCATGCCAATTCTTGTACGACGTGAGTCGAACAATTGGATAGCTAAATTTATCTTCGGAAGAAACGTTCATCTTGACTGATGAAGGTGATGATGAATGGAATAATTGCAGGTAGGGAATATTGTAAAAGAACACACACGTTCTTAGATGATAGTTTGAAGATATTGATGATGATGATGATGTGCAGAAGTTACAGGGAGTCAAAGACTTCCTCCCGGGCTCATAACTCTGGCACAGAAATGCCGGATCGATGTAGTTTGAATTGGATAGAGAACAAGAAAGACTATCTGAAGAGCTGGGGGAATGAGCGACTATCAATAGACATGATTAGGCGCTCTGTGCCACCACACCGGGCGTGGTCTGTCTCACAACCGCTATGGTCCATCCCAATCACCATAATCTCAATGTGATGTGTCAAGTCTCTGGTACATCATACATGGACCCACATATGGGCAGAATGCAACACTATTCCTCCCGCTGTCCATGCCCGGGAACCCCAGCTCCAAAATCGGCCGAAACGCTTTACCTCCCTACCTATATCTCCGTGCATGTACCTGGTATACCCACTGCGGTATTTTTCAAACCATGTAGGTACGGAGGGATAACCGAGTACATACATACCTCCTCATCCTCACGTGCGGTGACATTGCTCCTGGATCGTAGACATCACCAATAACACCCTCGTTCGATGTCCCTCTAAACGTACTGAAACTACATACTACATACATACTGAGTATCGTACCTATACCTTGCGAAACCCAAACACAAGGGAATCAATAGAATAGGTATACAAACCGGATAAAAGTGGAAAGAAAGTAATAATGCAAAGAGGTGCCTATACACACAATACATACCTCCATCTTGTTACGCTCCTTACTATGTACAATGCCCCCCTTCACCCCTCCCTCATCCTCATGCACGCCAAATCTTCGAGATAGGTAACACCACGGATGTCGCTTCATTGAAGTTCAAACTCAAATCATTTTCCCATCCACCACCACCACCTCCACCCCGTCACACCTCCTCATTCTCCCAATCCTTATCCTTAAACATAGGCTCCCTCCTCACACCACTTACTTCCAGCTTCTCCAAAAACTCCGCCGGCACCGACGGAATATACTTGCGCTCTCTCTCGCGATTAAATCCCCCAAACCCAGCCCCATACGAAACAAGCATGTCCGTCACAGACGGCAGCGTAAAAGGCAACATGAGCGCCGGATCCATAAGGAGATGCTCCGGCGCATCATCATCGTCATCGTCTGTTCCGTCTTGGCTGGCCCGAGGGTGTCTCGGTGGACTAGCTACGCTTCGGGGCGTGTCGAGAAGGCTATTGATGCTGTTGCCGTGATAGTAGCTGCCGCCGCCGCTGCCGCCGTTGTGCGTCGTCGCTCTGGTAGGTGTCGTAGGGCAACTATCCGTTCCAGCCGCCCAGGGCTGTGGCGACGCGGCCATTGCGCTGCGACGCCGATCTCGTTTGAGGGCGGCCTCTTTCTGCATTGCCTGGAGGTACTTTGTTGCGCTTTTCGGGAGGCCCTTTTCGCCGACTTCGGGTCGGTAGTGTGTGGCGGCGTGGATGAGCTGCTGCGGCGTGAGCCTCTTGAGTTGCTGGAGGGTTCCGACTAGGGCTTCGAGATCGTCTGCGTCGAGTGACGAGAAGCACTGCAGCCATTGGAGGAGTTGGATGACGGGTGCGAGGAAGCGCCGTGCGGCGTCGATTGTTGTTTCGCCAGAGGCTTTTGTCTCGCCGCCTTCGTAGTGCTCTGCTTGTCGGTTGTTGGTTCGGGCCCAGTCTTCGAGGATGGAGACGTTCATGCGGATTTGCATGGCCTTGGTCCGTGCTAGGTACTTCCGGTTGGACATGATTCTGTTGAATAGCTCCGCGCCGAGCCAGTATAGCAGCTGTGAAACAATTTGGGACGTGATGACGGAGTGGATGTCGTAGAGATCCAGGACGAAGAGTGTGGAGGAGAGGAGAGAGGTGACGTTTCGCGGGGCGGGTTTTGCTCTCCGCTTCGGTGAGGGCGGTCGGAATCGCTTTTCCATCGGCTCCTCTTTGACTGTGGTCTTGCGCTTGAATAGTTTCCACTCGTTCTGGAATGTGATGTCTTCGAACCCGGGGATCGTTTCGTGATCCAGCATGGCTGCGTCGAGGACCTTGTCCATGCGTCGTTCTGCATCCCGCACAATCAGAATAAATATCTCGTTAATGAGCTCCGCCAGGTGCGCCTGGAACTCGGCCGTCGCCTCCACGAGCCCGGCGTCCTTTTTAAGATAGTGCAACAGCAACGTGGCGTTGGAGATCCAGAAGGCGAGTATTGTCATGTCCCATTGACACCGTTCCACCACGTCATTGATCAGGTCCTTTGCCGTGCCTAGCAGCTTTTCTAGGAGCTCACGATTGGCGTGGTAATGCGCGTATCGGGCACTCAAGAAAATCATGTTGGCCGGCACGGGTTTTTGCGTCGGCGAACGTTGTGGCGTCATTTTCGTAATGATGATGTCCAGTATCCGGTCCAGTTCGTGTTCCTGAAAGACAAACATTTGATCATGCAGGCAGCGGCTCCAGTCAAACTCTTGTTGTTCCTCTTCGAACTCGTCGATAGCCTAGAATTGGGTGAATGATGAGCTTGTGTTCATCCCAATGACCTCTGGCAAATTCTTGGGACACGATACAGTGCAACAGTAGGAAAGCAATTTGCATACCTCGGGTGTATCGTCTATTCCTACGTTGCCCAGGTCCACTTCCAAATCTCTCGCGCTGTCCATCATCAACCTTCTTCGCATTTCGTTCTCGGCCATTTCCTCTTCGAATCGGTCTTGGGAGAAGCCAGGATTATAAAAGTCGTTGCCCATGCCTGCATTCCCAATATTATAGCCATTGTCATGCAGGTAAAAGGACATGTCGCTATCCGGAGGGACAAAGTCAAAGGCGGTACGCCCCGATGACGTTTTTTGCTCAGACGAGGCCCCGCGATCCAGGAGGAGCTTCGCAATTCCCTTGTGGCGGTTCGTCATGGCCCACATCAAGGCAGTCCACTGGTTCCGGTCCTGCTTGTTGACATCGGCGCCCGCATCGATCAAAGCTTTGACAACGCTTTCGTGTCCCTGATATGCTGTCATTAGCCGGATGCAACAGATCTTCTGGGTCGTATTCGCGTGCGGTCCCGACTCACAAAACAACTGGCATATATCAATGGCGGGGTACCTTCTTCGTCGGCGATGTTCACGTCCACGTAGCCCCTGACATTGCCGCCAAGTAATCTTGTGACCTTTTCTGCGTCGCCATTGCTTGCCGCCATGATCAAAGCCTTTTGTAACCTGTCCTTCTTTTCCGACTCTGACAGTGTTTCGTCGCCGATGACCGTCTGTTCGTTCTCCAGCCCGTGCCCAGCTTCATTGGCGGCGGCTTGTGCTTGGAGCATCTCCATCAGTCGCGTGTCGCTATCCTTGGGGGCCTTGGGGGCAGCAGCAACGTCTTGTCCATAGTCGTCGTCGTTTAGTGACAGATTACCAAAGTTGAGGGGTTTCGCCACTGCCGGCGTTGTGAGAAAATGCGACTGGCCTGCCCGACAAGAAAAGATCAAAGAAGGTCAGAAAGCATTCATACTTGCGCGCGGAGTTTGCCAGTATTCCGGGCTCCTCTCGAGAGATGGCCCACTCACCTTGCCAGCCGTCATACATCTCCGTCTCGGGCACATATTCTGCTTTTAGGGCATGCCTTCGGTCGTCCAGCGATGTGGGAAGGTCTGCGGGCCGGATGCGCGACAGGTGCTCGTCGTTGTTGCTCACGTCCCCCGGATCCATGGCGCGCAGGAGGGGCAATCGTAGCCCAGGCTCATGGGCGTTGGAGCTGCAATTGGGTGACAAGCTGCTGGGCAGGGGCTCTTGTCTGCAGACTCTCCTTGACTCTTCCGGCGCGGTCTAAGGGGAGCAGCGTGGTGGAACGTGGTCGTGCGATGGGGATGACGTTGTGGTACAGAGGAGATGAGGCGGTTGCCGACGATATGGTTACAGACAGAGTGGTCCAGACACAGTGGCTCCAGACGAAAGGGTTCCCGAAGATGCGGTTTCAGATGATGTGGTTCAGATGATCCGGTTGAAGAGAGAGCTGACCGCAATGCTGAGGATGCGGCAGACGTGCTGTTCTACTGGCTGTCCTGCTGCTCATGCGGGTCGTCGTCATTAGCCGTCCAATTTAAGTGGGTTCGTTGCGGCCCAGGAGCTGCGACTTTTGTCCTTACCTCCTCCTCTCTCTGAGCTCTCTCGCCATTCTTTCTCCTTTGTCGTCGCTTGTCGCTTGTTCCTGAAACTGATGAACGCCGTTGGTGGGGGCTGATGCTCCTGGAAGCCAGTCGTGATTTCTTCGACATTGCATTGTCATCTCGCTCTCCGCTTCGCTTCACGTTCCGCTGCCAACATCATCCGAAAGCGCCTCGACGTTGCCAGCCGAAAGGACATTCGTAAACGGACGATACCCTCCCTACCTTGGCGCTGAGCACATGTTGTTTCGACTCATGTTGAAGAGCTGCTCTCACGACTTAGATGGAAATGGTGGATGCGTGCACTACCTCATGCCGGAAGGCATAGGCGTTTCTTGAAAGCCGAGATAGCAGGTCTTCCAGACGGTTGCTGTGTATCAAAGCCGGGCAACCATTGCACACCTCCCAAATTGGATGACTGATTCTCAAAAAGGTCGCTTTATTGGCCTTTCTCGAGTCGGGCTCGTCTTTCTCTACAGGACTGACTCTGACGACGGGCGCCTCTGCTTCTGCGAGAACATATCCTTGAAGCTTCCAGGATGAACATACCTTCTGACCGAGGGCATCCGGCATCGACTCAACCCTGCTCAAGCCAATACGCCATACGGCGGGACGAGATAGGGAGTTTGTGAACGACCAGCCTTTTTAGGCCTGGGAGTCACCGGAAACGGCAGCGCTTTCACAACTCAGACAAGCACGCGTTTTTCGAAAATGTGCAAAAATCCAGGCCCAATGCAGAACAGCTCGATCGTAGCTGGAGTGTGGCTCTGGTGTTGCAATGATTTGTGACTCTATTCTCGTTATCTTTCTTATCTCGGGCCAGAAGTCAGAATGAAAATCAAGGAAATGATGCCGGAACTGGATCATCCTAAATTCTGTAGATCCGAGTGATGGCCTCGTTTACATGTTGACTCATGTGCGCCGAGCTGGGTGGAGGATGTCGTGTCAACACATCAACCACTTTCTCTAAAGACTGCATATTCGCAGTCCAGTCATATGCAAGAACGGGATATATCATATCGGACAACATTTCTTCACCCTAGCAGAGTCTCCACGTCACGTGCAAATATCAGATTATCATCACGATGATGAATCGAAGCCGTTTGCCGATGCAAGAACGTCATTACACGAAATGGCTATGCGGCATTGCCCTTCTCATACAGCCGGCCGCCGGGAACGCCCCTGAGCCTCACTCCATACGGCGTGACAGGTTCCTGGTCCTAAGTGGTTTCGTGCTAGTGCAAATGCCGCCTTCCGACTGGAAGATTGGCTGATGCATAAGTGCAGAGTGCTGATGCTACCGTATTCCGCGCCCTCTGTTTGCTTTCATGCCGGGGTACAGTATCTCTCAGATCATCGATGAGATAATAAGACTCATGGCTCTGCGTTTGCACCGCCTCTGCTCCTTGGGTACTGATGCATCATGCAGCCACATTGTCCCGCCGCTTCACGCGACATTTTTCAACTTGTCATTTTCTGCATCTGGCCCGGACACGCTTGTCACGCTTGTCACCGTAACGCAAGATTATTTGTTTCTCAGTACCACCGCCGCTTGCAAAGGTTTCGATGTCCTGCTTCTTATTTCCTTTCCTTTTCCTACTCCTTCCTTCCGTGCTCCAAAATCGATAAAAAGGACGACGACTGCTGAATTTTACCAGTTCTGAATATTCTTTCCTCATTCTCCAAGCGCCAATTTCTAAACTCGACTGTTGAGACACTTCGACACCCCCCAAATCGTCCAACGTCATACACTACAGCTCTCTTCTCTTCCGCCATGAACAGTCTCAGGGGCATCGAAGTCTTCAATTACAGCAACCTTAAACTCATCATCCTCAATGGAGATACCCCTATTGAGGTGCCTCCGGCCACGCGTGATGAGCCGGGCAAAGTCTTCCTCCATGCTAGAATCGGCTGCTCTGTCATCACAGCCGGCACTCTGCAATACGGAAACATGATAGTCGCAAGCGTGGACGTCCGTGCCGGTGGTCACGTCACCATTACTCCCGGAAATTGCCCACTCCAGGGCCTCATGAGATTGTCGGCCATGTACGGCCCTATGACACGCGGGTAGCCGTAGACGCTCGTGTTTGGACGAGTCGTTCATCAGTGTGTTGGGATGGAATCTTTTTTGGAGCAACAGCCATATGGAGTTCTCAAGGGTGATTCTGGTACCCCTTTTGGAAAGGGTTCAGAGAAGGGGATCGAAATTGGAGCACGAGGTTCTGTAACTTCTGTTAGAGGGATCTGGATGGATGGGAGCCTGAGGGCATGGGGGAATCGGGATGGTCTATCGTCCAAAGGCTTGACTAGGGCAGGTCACTTATCACGATAGTTGAAGAGATTGAAATAAAACTCTTCTGTCTCTGAAGTTTACTGCTTTATGTATCTGTGACTGTTCTCGGGTCGGAAGAGTAGAGCCTAGACAGAAGAAACACTGGCAAAGTCCTGAGGTTCTTGAACGACAAGGAAGGGAGGGAGGAGGGATGACGGAAGAGGAGTTAAAAGGGCAGTAGCCATGCCCATTGCCGAAAGCATACATTTGCCTAGTCTCCTTCGAAGAACGCAAGCCCATTGCGGTCGGTCGCGGCCTTGTTAGGCCAGAAGAGCCTCTGGGCACCATTCATTTATCAAATCCATCTGCAGCATCATGCGCGAGAATCGGAGATCAAGCAAAAACTAAAACTGAAAGCCGCTTGACTCATCGGGATATACTCCGTAAGCCTAGAAATCTGCGTCTCTCATGGCCGGTCCTGTTCGAAGCCAATCATCTAGTCGCCAGGGTTGCACCCATAGGCATGGGTGCCATTCGCCTTGGGGCTACCACGAGGATGGCGTCCTTGGCAGAACGCAGCCAGATGGGCTGAGAGAGAGTACAGAGAGGGGTTAATGATACGGATATACGTGTGTATATTGCATACCTTGTATACCTTACAATGCATAGCAGTTCATCCGGCATGTTAGACTTGCGCGAGCGGGCATTAACAAAGTACTTGCCGAATGCCCATCCCATCGATCGCCCGGCTCCATTCCGAGTCTCCGACACGCGGGGGCGGGGCGCGGACAAGCGGGCCTTCCACGAGTATGCATGTATACACTTGTAAATAGACACTCAAGTCGAGAGAGAAAGAACTTAGAAGTACTTACTAGCTATTCCCTGTCCTTCCCACAAGTTCCCAGACATGCGCAGAAAAGGCTGGGGTAACCAAACGGAGATTCCGCCCATCCAGCCACTCACGACCCGAGCAATAAATGCAACAGTCAGCTCAGACGTCATCGACGCCATCCAGTCCTGTTCGCGCCCTCAGGATTCAAGATAAGCTTATTGATTTACCCCCTCTTGACCTGGCTTCCATCGCGGCAAGCGTTTCTCTTTCTGCATCATCGGGTGTCTTTCCCCTCTCATGCGTTGCTGTTAGCACTTACTGGGGGAGCCGCGCTAAAGAACTGAAAACCTTTCTCTTGGATTCCACAATCGTGGACCTTGGAGGAGTGCGACCGACAACGCCCGCTACACATCGTGATTCGTGGCGCAACATCAACGGCCTTGGTCCTTACTTATTCTCCTTGACCTTTGCATCGTATCACAATCATCACGAATAATACACATATCGGGACGTCCAAGATGGCCAGCGCGACGGGTATTCCGGAACGTGTCTCGAGCGAGGAGGCTATTGCACATAATGGAGCTGAGCAGGAGGAAGCTGTTGCGCACAATGGAGCTGAGACGGAGCCACTCCTGGGGAAACCCGGTGATGCTATGCTTCCCGCAACCGCGTCAATTATGCAGAGCTACTTTATTGGTATGTTGTTTCTTCCCCATCCCCATCCCCATCCCCTGCTTTTCTTGTGTCCTGTTCCCGGATCAAAGGAGGAAGAGGGCACTCGCATAAAAACAGCTTGTGTTGGGTGCCTATGTTTGGGCCACCTACCTATGTGCTCGGCTATGTCCACACATGCACACATCATCATAAAACGGCCGAGGAAAACAACTGTGAGAGAAAAACACACAAGTCGACTAACCGCCCTCCCTCCCCCTTTGTAGGAACCGGCATCGTCGCCGAACTAGGCATCATAATCCTCTGCCTCAACATCTGGGCCCACATCTGGATGAACCCCGTCATCTTCTTCTCCGGCCACCCCATCGCCATGACCATCGCGCTTTTTATCCTCGTCCAATCTATACTCACCCTCCAGCCCATCTCGACGCCTCGCCAGAAACGTCTCGGCCAGTACATCCACGCGTCGCTCAACCTGGTCGCCTTTGCGGGCCTCGTTACAGGCGCTGTCATCATCGAGGTCAACAAGGTCCGCGGCCGGGGTCCTCATTTCCATTCTTTGCACGCGTATGTTGGTGTGATTACGCTGTTGCTTATTACTGGACAGTACCTCGTGGGCTTCACTATGTGGGCTACCCCGGGGCTGTATGGGGGCGTGGACAACGCTAAGAAGCTGTACAAGTATCATCGTTATGGAGGGTACGTGGTGCTGGTGCTGCTTCTGACGGCGGTTTGTACGGCCATGAAGACGGATTATGTGGTTGGGGTGCTGGGCATTGGTGTCTGGGGCGTCGTGGTGTCGGCCGTGCTGGTGCTGGTTGGGGTTTTACCGAGGATTCAGAAGCAGAAGCTGGGGTTGGGCGTGAGAAGGTCTGTGGGGGCTGATGAGCGAGAGGGCGCGTCGCCCGAGGCCGAGGGAGGTGTGTTCCGTTAACGGTCGAGAGGCTCACTTCATGTCACTGACAGGGGTGTATAATTAAAACGGGCTATTTTCATCAACTTGAGTGGGATTCATCGGGGGCATGGTGAGAATATTCGATTTAGCGGTGTTGCGAAGGTGGCACACTCGAGACTTGGACCTCGGGGGCGTTCTACTCGCGAGACGACGTGTGGTTTCTCGGGCCAATGTGATTAATTTCCTGGAGTGCTTGACTTCTGTACAACTAATAATACTCTGATTGCATTGCCACGAGAGGTTCTATGCAGCCATCCACCTATCTATAAAAGAGGCCAGATTCTCAGATGACCCTCAACCACTGATAGATTTTCAGTGTCTAGCTTATTTGCTAGCCAAAACCCCTCAGCAGATCAACTGCGATGAGTCCATGACGCGGCAAACCATGCTTTCCGTAAATGCAGTCAACGTCTGGAAGACTTCTTTGAAGAATGCGCCAGAAAACACACGAGAATGGAAGCGCGTCGTGTAGTTTGGATCGTCGTGGTTAATTTGCTGAGGGGCTTTCGCTCCAAGTTTGTGCAGAAGCGGGACACTGGAGATCAGCCAGTGAGTGAATGAGGGTCGATTGAAATCCCCGCCTCTTTGCTGTCTTCAATAATACGGCCTTTGATGCGTGGCCAAATGATTTGTGCAGCATACCAAATTCGACCTACTTGGTAATACATCTGCTCTATCCCATTGACGTCGGAGAGGCTCACTTCATGTCACTGGCAGGGGGTTGACAGGGGACCTTCGCCCGCACAATTAGCCTATGACCCAAAGTAGCGGCAATCACTGTCGTGACATAGAGGTATATCCGCTTCGTCCTGCATCCCGATTCCCGAGACCAAACTTTTCTTGCGCTCGATAAGGAGTGAATAAATTACGGCGTAAGTGCTCAAGATAGAAAACCAGCAATTTCCTTTGTGAGAAAGGGCCATATCGCACCTATAGAACCGGTAAAAATTCAGCGCCCAAGACCGAACTTTCTTTGTTTTGAGTTCAATGACTGGTTACCAAAAAGCTGTAGGGTACGCGATGAAGCATTTTGAAGCTCTCCATGTCACTCCAAGTCACAACCAACGGGCGAGGGGGCTGTGGGTCCCGCGACATGAAGTGAGCCTCTCCGACGTCAATGGGATAGAGCTGCAGAGATGGACTGGGGCTCTTCATTCAACGCACAAACGTCGAGACGTGCAATGTCGGTCGGTATTGATCAAGTGGTGATACTGTCTCTTGTGAGGTCACATGTGTTTGTGGCCATCCATTACTCCTTTACGGAGGAGGACTCCAGGGAAGAGTATGTTGAACTTGGCCTGTGGTGCGTACTGTGAATTTGATAGCTTTTAGAAGACATCGCATACTGGAAGGCATACGCTTAAGACTCTGTCTACACCAAGATGCTGGCTGCGATTTGTTGTTGTTGGCTTGTGCCGATAATACCTAGTGAAGGAATATGTGGATCACCCCGTCTGGTTGAACGTATGTGCGTCGCATCCATTATCGAGAATGCAATCATCTTTAATGCGATGATCTTCTGTTCTCGAGTATGTGGCCATATGCTGTGTTTTGCCGTTATCAATGAAGAATTTCTTCCCGTATCGACATCCGGGGAAGCAACAATTGCTGGATTGTCCTTCTTCGACATTGCTTCAGGCACCTTCTCTGCAAAAAGCTCCCAGCATATAGATACATCCATCTTTGCATGGACTACTCTTCCAGGAGAGATCAGACATCTGCGTCTCAGTCTCATGATCTCTGATGAGTCGTTCGGCTCTTTGGTTTGCCTTCGTCTAGGTCTCAGTCTGAGTCTGAGTATTAAAATTCATCTTTCGTTCTGTCGAGGATCATTTGCCATGTCCACCAAGAACGGGAGCATAGCCTTTTTTGTCAGGAGCGCCTTGTCGAAAACGCTGCTCCTCCATGAGCCGTATATTTCAGGCACACCCTCTTCTAACACATTGATTGTTTGCGCCACCCATAGAGTTTCTGAAACTTTCTCGATGTTGTTGATCTGCGCCCACAGAGATTCGTGATGAATGAACCAGGCTTGCATCGTTGAAAAGGCCGATCTGTTGGAGTTGAAGAACTTTTGGAGCAGGTCGATGAGAAACATGTCCGGGTCATAGCCGCAAGCAATCCTGACCAATCTCATCGTTTCGGGGGCCGGCATGGTGAGGTTCCAGCCAGTGTGCAACAGATCTTTCCGAACCCGTGAAGAAAGGCTCTGCCAGATGATGAATTTGAGACCAAAATGATGCTCATCTGTTTCAGGCGAATACGGGATGTCTCCGGAAAGATGCTCCATCAGTCGCATGCCGCGGGCGTGCAACTTGACTGAGGACTCCCATGTTTGATAATTCTCTGCCCCTGTGAGAGATGAGATAAACTCATGTGCGGAGTACCATTGTCTAACCAATTTATGGACGTCTTCGTGTACCACTGGAGTGGGCGCCGTACCGGCGGTCGTAGTGTTAAAGGCGTCGTTGGCCATTGTGTAGGGACTCGTATCGTGATGTTTGGGTTGCTATCAGCTGAATTCCGCGTATTGCTGCTTTCTCGATCTTCACCCAGATGGCAATAGATCTAGATTGTAATTTTCGAGTGCCTATTATGGTTCCGACAGGAATGCCATGCCCTGGCCTGGAAGGGATAAGTTTTTTGAAGCAACCCCCAAGGTCTGGTGCGCCGTAAGTGTTAATTTTCCGCACTTGCAACCTGCCAAAAGATGCCGAAAAGGTCGTGCGTGGCAAAAATATCTTTTCCTTTGGACAGATAATGATAACTTAATCGCGCCTGTGAGGTTTTTGCTGTTTGAGGAAAGAGGAGTTTATCTGCCGCCCCAGTGATCACGCAAATGCGTTTGCGAATGTGTTGAAGGTTTCGGTGGGTATTACAATTGTACAAAACTGTACGACTATGGGAAAGATGGCTAATGAGTGTGATGAAACGCGATTGAAAGCGCCGGACTCATGACCTGTACTGTGTGGGTGTGGACAATGGAAAGGATGATCGTCGATGATCAAATTTGCTGTTTCATCGGGATATTGATGCCTGAGATTTAGGGCCGCCACATGTACGTCTCCTGTAATTCCCCGCCCACTGTTCACAAGCAGCACAAGCAAATCCTATCCATCTCTAGATGAAGAAAGAGGTACTACATGTATCAGTGATCACACATCTGGCTCAGGGAGAAACGGACAGGATGAGAGAAAAATGAGCATCTCTCACTGCCACTCCGCGAGTGTACTACTATTTGCGAACCATGGCATTCCTATGCAAACAGCCTTGCCTTTTCCATCCCCCAGGGACCTCGGCAGCACGCCCGCTGGGTTGTAGCTTGAGGCAGCATCGTGTGAGAAGAAATTTGAAAGAGAGTTGATCTCTACCGTACCACGCACTCAAACCCGACTCCTAGACAAACGCCGACTCACTCATCACTATGTTGAATGCATGAGCCCGCAACACACATTTGGCGTGCTAAAGGCAGAGTGTTCCTGTTTACTCTGCTAAAAAGTCGTTTCTACTATTGCGGCCAATAATTTCCTTGTTCCCGGCTCTTGTGTCCTAGGAACGATGGTGCGCACGGCGAGCGGAATGGATGAGTTAATGCAATCATGCAGGTTTGTCTCCTGGGGACTAAGAACAACGAAAAGAGACGGAAAGAGGCGGAAAGGTACGGAAAGAGACGGGAAGGAAAAGGAAGAAACGTTGGTGGTGTGACAGTCATCCAAGAAGTTCAAGAACTACTGAAACAGGACCATCCCAACGTGTCAACGGGCTGAGGCTTCACTGATCGTCCTGACGAAGAGGTTCACCACGGTACCGGTACATGTACACACACACACACATGCCATGATACGGCCCGGATGCATCACGGCGAACCTATTCGTATGTAGGTTATGTCAGGCCCGCGGGCTAGCTATCAGCGCAGCAAGGGTCCGTTGCATTTCGCGGCACGATTCCTCATTTGACAGGTGGTGGTCTGCTACATACGTCAGGACGTCAGGACTCAGGACAGGGGAGGGGCCCGACGATCCAAATGCCGGCGATGTGATTGCATGTTCGTGGATATAGGTAGGGACGGTCTTCTTATACATTCAATTCTTGAATAGATGAAAGCGCCTTTCTTTCTTTAGTCGAATCACCTTGCGTGTGTATGTGTGTGTGTGTGCGTGTGTATCTTTACACCTTTGAGCAGTACGAATCACCATGTGTATACATACGGTCAAAGCAAGTTGTCGTGCATATTCCTAGTTTGTACAGTCAAGATACGTTATGCGTTAACATGCCTTGTTGTATGTTGCAGTCAAACCACTTTGGTTTATAGTCGAACTGACTCGTCGTGCAATACTTGGTCAAATTGCCCTGCATCTCGGAGTCAAGCCATCTGCAGCCACTGCGAAATCTAACAAAAAATAGCACATTCCGGGCCCACAAACTATCGGGATCCCGATCTAGTCACGAAACCAGTCGCCGAAAAGAGTTGTGCTATATACGTACCTGCCGCTGGCGACTCGGAATGGCATCTCTGTTATTCACTTTTCCATGTTCGGAAACTCATGTCATCAGCCTTTCTGTATCAATGCGCATTTGGCTGGATTGAATGGCTATAACATTGCCTTCAAACACACAGGTTTAGGTATATGTTGTGTGATAATTAGCTCACGGGCCGGGATTGGAGGCCACGCCACTTGGTCGCGGGCTTGGCTGAACTGGGAGCCTTGAGAAGACAGAATGTGTCAGTCAGTGACGTAATCTAGCATATTCCCCTGCCCATGCTTTGCACAGGGGCCATGAAGATTCGAATATCGCGAAGCTACAGTTAGCATGTACGTAGTGTGTACATGTGTGTATGTTGTATAAGACTTCGCTGATACACAACTTCTCCGTACGGTTAAAGTCCCCATCTCGTTGCACCGCGGTCGACATGGATGAAACGACACGGACAAGCACCTGTCCATGCCTGTAGATAACAAGGTGAATCGATGTACCAACACTCGTCCAATACAAGGCATTATGCCCCCATTCGCAGCCTTGACACCTCATCGCCGCGGTCATTGGGAACACTTCACAAGGCTTACTGTATGCACGCCGCCTTTCGTACGGAGACCGAAAAAGCCATAAGGCATGATGAGGCTCGGCTGCGGCAACCCATGTTTCGCGAGACAAGAAGGAAGAAACATCATGCACATTAGCCTTCTCGAACTCGAATCAACGCGGCTAACATGGCATGGAGTGATACCCCCCAAGTCGTTGTCTCGTCTTCAAAATGCTGCGGGCTTGTTAGCCGAATACCACGACAACGACTTATGTGTTGTAACTCGTAGCGGGCTCGCTGCCTCCCAACAAGTATTATGCGTGGCGCCTAGCGGCATTGCAATCAGGGATGGCCTTATCAGTGTTGATGAAAGCTGCGAAGTGTGGCCACTTCTTGCATGCTATTTCATACCGAGTCACGGACGGTTGGGAACTGTAGGACCTTTGCCAGTTGACCGGAATATTTCGTCTGCTTCGTACGGAGTATGGACTCCTATCCGATTGCAACGCACTGTGACGCTCAAGGGAGTGCCAATATCCCGTAGACGCACATGTCCTTTCCATGATGCCAAGCTGCTTTGGATTGAGTTCTCCAGTTGTGTGCTTGTGCTCCACATGGAGCTCGTGTACAGGCTAGGTAGGGTATGTGCATGGTTTGCTGCTTGAACCAGCGCGGGTCCATGATGACGCTCTCGGTGATCCTCAAGTCACGCCAAATAGATCATCCACTTAAGGGTCACTACTGACCAGTTGGTGGTGGTACCGTGTACGAACGGCTTGCTGGATGTTTGTCCCGACGGCTCCCGGCCCGTGCGCATGGCGACGTGCAATTTTTTGCGTAGTGCAGAGACCATTGTCCCTTGCGGCTTGTCTCATGCCCCTATTCCGACGAAGCGAATAAGCTTCACATCCTTGTCTTGCCAGCGATACAACACCTTGCGAGCAAGACGGAAGACCTCTCGAACAGAAACAAATAACCAAATGTAGCCAGCAGCTACCCAGCGCCGAGCGGTTTTCACATCGGATGGACGGGGACTAAGCACGAGTCAGCCCATGCCGATGATAGGAAGCTCGCAGGTGGTCGAAGAAGCGAGAATTTGCATCTGCACCGAGTTTGCAGAGCTACAATGCTTCTAAATATGTATGATGTCGAGTACAGGTAGTCAGCGTAACGGGATGAGATAAAGTAAACGGTTGAGCAGAAGCTCTACTTACTTCGCCTGACCTTTTCATACAAACCACTTATCTCACGAGCTAGCTCAGATAAAGCATTGAGTGCCTACCCATCGGTGAGACCAGGGTTTGGCCTGACGGACTCTTTCCTTTGCTACGTACCTAGCTGCAAGGTTTCTCGACGGTGTAATGAATTACCCTCAGTGCCAATTGGTCTGGTGGCTAGTGTGGCGAAGCGTGTTTGGTAATAATTGGTATCTTCTTCTCGAGTAGTCGCCCACAACTTCAAGTACGGAGTACCTACGATCAACATCGTGGAGTGTAAGATTATGTATTTAAGCGGTGAGCCCAGATGTCTGCTGCCTTTTTTAATCTACCTATGCCCGATCTCGATCTGTCTTTCAAGTCGGAGAAAAAGCAATGAAATTGGCTGCAGGCTCGCGAGTGATCACTGATCAGTGATGAGCAGCTGGCATGACTGGTCCGTGCACTATGGCTACGTCATACCGTTCCCTCTCGGATTCCGACCCCCCCGGCGAAGCCAGATGGCGCAGATGCCGCAAATCAAAATCATAAATGCCCACAGAGGCGGCAGATGTACAACGGCGCCATTCCGCCCACATGGTTCCTTCAAATACCTACTCCGTATACCTATGTACCTTATGTATGTGCAAAGTTACAAACAAGCACTTTATAAGTTTATACTCAATCTTTAGCGTGCCGCCAGTCTCGCGCCAAGATGCTGTGCCGCCGGGAAGCAATCCGTGTTATCGCCGCTGTCAACGGTTTTCAAAGAGCCGCAGGGGCCCACAAGGGATGGGATGCGTCTAGGAGGTATCATGTTGGTGTCAGTTTCTTCTTGGTTCCTGCAATCGTATGAGCATGCAATACAGCAAACCCGTACGCCTGCGTAGAACATCAGAGCATTCCCCACACAGCCTCGGTGCTCGTGTACCCTCTACCTGCAAGGTTCGAGTCTGAGAGATGAGGTGTGGCAGGGGACCTGTTCATAGGCGCTTTCTAAATTTACGGCCAGCTGGCCATCGCTCCTTCCCTTTTCGTTGCCCTGGTGTTGTGTGTGTTGACGCACTGGGAAGGAAGCACCTTCCAGTCGGCTCCTGGAAGAACTGACGTCGCTCCATGTCGGGCCGGCCTAGGTAGTATCTTGGCTGCTTGCAACTCCTGTAGCTCCTCCCGACTTCCTCCATCCTGCCACGACAAGTCCTGCAACTTCCGCAACTCTCGCTCGAGTCTTTGAAGGCCGACCTGCCCGTTTTTTTCGAGCTACTTCATCAAACTGTGGCAGCAAACTGATCAACAAAGTAATCTAGTAAGCTATCTTCACCGTTTGCCTTTGCCAGCGGACGCTGCATGACTTCGTGGAAGAAGCAGCCCAATTCAACGCTTGCCGCCCGCCGCCCACACGAGGACCACACACTGTCTTCTCCGCAGCAGTCAGACCCGTAAGCCACCTAACGTCATAACGCAGCATCCGCAGACCGCGACCTCATGCGCACAACCCGCCTGCCCCGTCGACTTGCACCTAACCCTGCGCCCTCTCATATGAGATTCACGAACCCTTGAATTTGTAGCAAGCGTTTTTTTTTTTACTTTCGCCTCGATTCGTAGGTATTCTTTGCGAGCGCAATTGACGCGTACGGCCGCCGCGGCCGGTGCTTCGACCCTGGCAACTGTGATCCATCCCAGTCTTTCTTCACACCACCAACGCGACACGAGCGAGCCGATACGAGCGGCGTGACGAGAGATGGATTGAGTGTCGACAACAGTTCAGTCGTAGCAGCACAGCAGCAGAAGGATAAGGAGAAGGAGAAGCAGAAGACGCAGCAGAAGCGACCGCCTTGCCGACGAGGTACTCTCACAGTACAATGGCTCAGCGCCACTCCAGCTATCCTCTGCCTTCGCCGTCAGATCCGTCAGGCAAGGACCAGCCAGATCGGCAACGCGCGAAAGAACAGAACCTCAGCACCGGTTCAACTGTCACCAACTCATCCAAGGCAGAAGATACATCGATCATGGGAGAGCCGACACTCAGCCCTGTTGACACGGTCAAATTCCAGCTGCAACTGAGTGACTACCGCGCTCGATTGGCTCGCGATCTTGAGCTCCGTGAGCTCTCTGCCAGAGGCGTGCTAACGGCACATTCGGAAAAGGCAAGAGTATCTCCTATATCGGAGGAAGACGCCACCATGTCTTCACCAATGCTCACAGCCGCCCCCACTATCACCACCGCATCGACAGAATCTGGCAAGACTTTGCGGGGTGACATGCCGCCCGCTGCGATCACGCAAACTCCGTCGTATCCTTTCCCACGAATCCCAAGCTTCTCTCAACAACTCCCCAAATTCACGTCACGTCGTCCCATGAGCCCCCTTTCACGTCAGCGGCCGATGCCTTCGCCTGAGAAACGTCGAATTCCCGATAGAGTGCTTTCAGATCTTTCGACGCCGGCGTCGACTTTTTCCTTCGAACCCGCGGGGACCGTGGACTACCCTCGGAATGATGACTTTCCCTCCCCCAATCTCTATGATTTGTCCCTCTCGTTGTCGGCCGAGCCCGGACTGGACGCCTGGTGGAGTACAGTGGTGCAAATCATGAGAGACGTATACAAAGCAGAGAGAGTAACTTTGGCAGTTCCAGCCGATACGACTGATATCGAGAACGTTCCTTGGGGCCAGAGAGCAACTTTCAATGCACGCCAAGAAGACGAGCTCAGTGTGGGCTACTTGGCCAGAGGCAGCAGCAGTGCTTTTCAACCTGCCGAGTTTGAGACAGTATCTGATGGCTTGGCTGCGTCTTATGACGGTGCTACTCATACTCCTACTCCTACCACGCCTGTTTCGGCCAGTCTCTCGCGACCAGGAATTCAAAGTCGCCATTCCTTTACTGCATTTGAGGGCAATCGCCCAAAGTCGCAGGATCAAAGTTCCATGGGGCCACCGAGTAGGCCAACTAGTTTGACGAGAAGCAAGACGCAATATTCTGCCCTTCATGTCGCAGCGGAAGTCAACGATGAATACACCAAGCTGAATCAGCATGCATTGGACGAGCATGATGCAGCTGCCGGTACGCAGCAAAAGATTCCGACATGGGAGGCACCCTTCTTGGCACGCTACGACGGTCATGGTCGCGTCTTGCCTGTGTTGCAAGCGTTAGACTACGAAGCGGACCCCTTGATTGATCACACGGGTATCATGCGGGTGTTGGAGCGTGGCCATCCCGTGGCCTTGACTCGAACGTATCCATATCTACCAGAATCGGAGCCGGGACAAGGAAATGATCACCGCAAATCCAGCTTGAAAGGACACGGCATAGATTTCAAGCGGCCCAAAAAGCAGCCCGCCGAGTCCGCCTCCACGCTGTTGTCTTTCTTTCCTGGGTTTACCTCACGCAACAAAGGAGCTAATAGCAGCAAGGCCAAAACGATTACATCATGTCTTGATGACGAGGATCGCCGACCGAAGACACCAAAATACGAAGAGTACGAACAGGCGCCACCATCACCTTGGTCGCAATCTCCGGCACCGTCACCCGCCGTTCGAAACGACTCGCAGGAAAATCCTTTCTTCACAGACGCCACGGTTGATGAGGACTCCTTCAATCCTGGATCTTCCCCTACCACGTATACTGGGATGCGGCCGCCTCAGGCCATCGGTGTCGACAACTCCTGGACCGTACTTCACATACCCCTGAAGCATGTCCTGCTGTCTAAGCCCATGAAGACCTTCAGGCTCGATGCTTCCGCCTTGGAAAATAAGTCCCAATCACGAGCCAAAGATGGAAGTTCACCTGATCGAAAAATGCCACCGGGGTCCGGCCGCGTCTCACCAGAGCAACCGAAAAGCAAAGAACCTGCGCCGATCGCGATTCTTTCTATCCTCACACCCATCATACCTTATCCCTCGAATTTGCGGCGCTCGCTAGAGCTCTTGGCGCCACACATGGCAACTTCCTTTTCTATGTGTCGCCATTATAGTAACCTCGAAACTGAACTGGCTGGCATTCGGCGTCGTAGGCCCTCCATCACGGGTTTCGGGGCTGTTGCGCCTTATTCCAATCGTGCTGAGAGTGCTATGTACCTGGCCCCAAATTCCAACCACCTGCACTCCTTCGGTGGAAGTATCACGAGCCCCAGCGATTATTCTGCTATTTCAAAAAGCGCTACCGCGTCTCCAATGGCGACGCCCGGGTGGGAACACGGCCCTTTAAGCCATGTGATGGACAGAAGACAGCCCCTCAGCAGCCCTTCAGGAGCAGGAATTCCAGCCGGGGAGAGTTACTTTGCCAGTAGGCAAAGACCATCTTCAAAGCAGGAGATTATGACGCCTTCTATTTCAAAAGAGCATGTACGTGTTGGGTCCAAGGACAGTTCCTCTGGCGTCGAAAAGAAATGCTTGTTGCCACTGGGCGTAAGGTTCGAGAACGAAGCCTCCAGCTCAGAACAAATTTCTGGTCAAGGTGATGTCGAGACTTTAGTACCTAGCACCTCGGCCAAAATTCAAAAAGAAAGTGGTGTTGCTCTAGCAAGCGGCGGCCAGGATAGCATGGATGATCCATCCACCGAGAATACTACTCCTATCCTTCCTCCGCCTCGTCCTACTACTTCTACTACGCTAAGCCAGACCGCGACCAGTAATAGGAACCCTGATTGTGGAAAAGCAGACCGTGCTCATCATCACACGGTGTTGCATAGTTATGGTGCTGACTTCGCGTCCACATTTCAATCCCTGCCTCCCAGTTCCAGCCTGTCGACAAGAATGCCTACTCACACCCAGCTGCCAGCGCCCCGGAGTGGCTCGTTGACATGCATGGTAGGAGACATGCCTCCCCCATCAGACCGACTCAAGGGCCTGATATTGGACTCGCTTCCTGCTCACGTCTTCGTTTCGTTGCCCCAAACTGGAGAGACGGTATGGGTCAATAGTCGATTTCTATCCTACCGTGGGCAAACAGTGGCAGATCTTTCGGCAGACCCCTGGGGCAGTATTCATCCGGATGACAAGGAGGGCTATCTCAAAGCCTGGGGCCACTCCTTACGGACCGGGGAACAATTTTCGCGGAGTGTACGCATCAAGCGCTTCGATGGAGCTTATCGCTGGTTCTACGCGCGAGCGGTGGCATCCAAGGACAAGAGAGGTGTGATTATGCAGTTCCTGGGCTCCTACATGGATATCCATGACCAGCATATTGCAGAGCTCAAGGCGGCTAGGCAAGAAGAAATTGAAGCATCCGAGGCCAAGCACCGACTGCTTGCCAATCTCATTCCACAGATTATTTTCACGGCTACGGAGGATGACGGCATCACATTTGCCAATGATCAGTGGCTATCTTACACCGGACAGAGCTTTGAAAATGCACTTGGCATCGGATTCATGGACTATGTGCATCCAGATGACTTGATGAAATGCCGCATTCCCATGGACAGCGTCAGAAAGCCGTCCGATGCACAGTCACTGGTTGATGAAGCCACTAGCCATGACGCATCAGCTTTGGGTAGATCAGCAACCCCAACGCAGAAAGATGTTGGCGAAACTTCTCATGAGTCATCGTCGGCAGCTGCCCCCGGAGAGTTCAGGCTCAGCGCAGAGCAATCGGCACCTTCGCGAGCGAGTAGCTCAGGCAGCGATTCCATATCCTCGCTACCTACGTCGGAACTGGCTGAACTGGCACGAAAGGGCATCATCAAAGTCTCCACGGACACGAGCGGACGTCCGTCCTACACCACTGAGCTTCGGCTTCGGTCGAAAACTGGCGATTATCGGTGGCATTTGATTCGTTGCGTCGAAATAGACACATTCGATTTTGGGCGCGGAGCCAGCTCATACTTTGGCTCGGCCACAGACATCAACGATCATAAACTTTTGGAGACAAAGCTGAAGGAAGCGATGGAAACGAAAGGCCGGTTTTTAAGCAACATGTCGCACGAGATACGAACGCCGCTGATTGGTATCTCGGGCATGGTAAGCTTTCTACAGGATACGACCCTAAACGAAGAACAACTAGACTACGCGAACACGATTCAAACTAGCGCCAACAGTCTAATCATGATTATCAACGATATTCTAGACCTTTCCAAAGTCGACGCTGGCATGATGAAGCTCCAGCATGAATGGTTCCATACCCGATCTCTCATTGAAGACGTCAACGAGCTCGTATCTGCCATGGCTATTTCGAAGCATCTCGAGCTGAACTATCTCGTCGAGGCAGATGTTCCAGCCTGGGTCAAGGGCGACAAGGTCCGCATACGTCAAGTCTTGCTGAACGTCATTGGCAATGCTGTCAAGTTTACCTCAAAAGGTGAAATATTCAGTCGTTGCAAGATATACACAGGCAACGACAATTCTACGGCGTGCGAGGAGAACGGCATTATGCTTCACTTTTCCGTCATAGATACGGGAATCGGGTTCACGAAACAAGAGTCAGAGTTGATTTTCAAGCCCTTTAGTCAGATTGATGGTAGCAGCACCAGACAGCACGGTGGAAGCGGCCTCGGTCTCGTGATTTCACGGCAGCTCGTAGAGCTCCATGGCGGCAAGATGGAAGGCACCGCAGTGCCTGGAGAGGGGTCGACGTTTTCCTTTACCGCAAAGTTCACGCTACCATCGGCTGATGATTTTCCAAAGAATCCTGCTAGTCCAGCCGAAACGGCGGAAAGCGTGATCCCGCCTGGCAAGAGTGCGAGGTTCATGTGGGATCCATCAATGCACGATAGCGCACGAGAAGAGGCCATTTTCAAAGCAACAAGCGCGCTATCCAACCCCTTGACTGCACTCGCCGCCGCCGCCACGGGCAGCCCTGAAATCTACCCCCATCTCACGAGGCCTCTCGGCGGATCATCTCCATTGGCCTCCGTGAACGTTGAGTTGGCTCGTTTCAGAGAGGCTGCCAAGGCCAATGAGCAGGACTTGAGCCTGAAGAGTCTGGGCATGCCTTTGGACAACGAAAGCTCACTTTGTCGTCGAAGGGCAACACCTGAGGTGCAAGATCCAGACACAGTGCGAAAGAGAAACGTACGGCCATCTATGTACTCGATTCTGCTCATTTGTCCACAAAATCACAGCCGAGAAGCCACGACGCAGCATATCGAGATGACACTCCCAAAGGGCGTGCCTTTTCGGATCACGGCCGTTGCTACTGTTAAGGAAGCCGAACCTTATATCGGTGGAGATGACCCAGCCACCTTTACTCATATTGTCCTCAACCTAGGCTGGGCTGAAGCCATTGTCAATGCGCTGGATCAAATCACCAAATCGCAAAAGACTGAAGGAACGACATTTGTGGTGCTTACAGATACTCTGCAACGACAGGTGGTGCAGATGCTGGCGAATGACGCCAACCAGAGCGAATTGCTAACAGAGAACTTGATAACATACATCTACAAACCAGTCAAGCCTTCGAGGTTTGCCGTGATATTTGACCCTGATAAAGTCCAGGATTTGAGTGTGGACAGAAACCGGTCCACAGCGCAACGAATGGTGGAGAACCAAAAGGCCAGCTACCGAGAAATCGAGAAGCGCATGGGCAACAAGGGCTACAGAGTTTTGCTCGTTGAAGACAATCCCGTCAATCAAAAAGTGCTGGACAAGTATCTAAAGAAAATTGTCGTTGATGTCGAGCTGGCAGTTGATGGTGCTGAGTGCGTCGAGATTGTTCTATCCAAGCCCCATAAGTACTACTCTTTGATACTGGTAAGTCCCTCGTTCCCTTCTACTAGACCGTCCACAGGATACCAGTTGTAGGCATGGAAGCTGATCATTTCAAATATAGTGCGATCTTCACATGCCTCGTAAAGACGGCTATCAAGCGTGCCGTGAAATACGACAGTGGGAACAGGCCAACGGCTTGCCCGCGATTCCCATGATTGCGTTGTCCGCCAATGTCATGTCGGATGTGCATGAGAAGTGTGTCGCGGCCGGTTTCAGTGATTACGTGACGAAGCCTGTGGACTTTATTGACCTTAGTCGGGCCATGGCCAACTTTTTTTAGTACCGGCTGGAAAGAGCAGAAGCGTCTCATGTCCTTTCTATTCTTGATGCATTTCGTTTTCCCTCATATTGACGCCATTTTCTTCCTGTACTTTGTTGATGAGCTTTTTTTGGACTTTTCTCTTACGTGGACGTGGATTGTGGAAGATGGCTAGGATTTGCTGCGCTATGTAGTAGCTCAGAATGGCCCTAGAGATAGGATCTTCTTGGAGGGATTTTTGCAAAAGTCTTGGGCAGTTTGGCGCGAAACGCACAATTTGAAGGAGAGAAGCTGAAGGAGAAGTAACTGCGTTTTCATGCGGGGGTGGGCAACACAGAACGCCTAGCAAATGGTCACGAAAGGGGCAAGGAAATAAGCTCCTGATAATGAAGCAACGAAAGCAGCGTTGGTTTCTTGCTTTTTTTGATCTGTATTTCAATGTTTGCTTCATGTTGTCTCTGGTATTGAAACTGTTCAGGGCCCGGCAAGGGTTCACATACTTTGTGCAGTAGGTAGCCTGGATAGTCTTGATCTGCTCCAATGCGTCTGTCTCACTTTCGTTTCTCCTTTTTTTTTTCCCGTCAAGTCGTGTCATCTGGACTTTATAAGAGCAGCACAATGAGTAGTCGGTTCGCGCGGCGCTCTGCGTGAGATGAAACGTCTTGCGTTGTCTGTTCTGTTTCAGTGATGGCAGACAGATGTATGTTAGCCAATTCAAAGGTGAAAGTACTAAGAGGTAGTCTATTCATTGCACGGAATTACTATGTACCTCATGGCTCTTCGTCCCAAGTTCAGGGATACGAAGCCAGGTCGAGACTCGAGCTGTGCGTGCCTGTGCGGAAAGAGGCTCTCCTGAGCCTCTGCCCACAGTCCAGTTCGAGAAACAAGGCACTTCGCGATAAGAAAACTTTGGTCATGGAACCATTGCAACGGCTAAGTGACGTCTGACGTCGCCTTTGTCTTGAACTCAGAGGTTGGCTATTGTGGACCGGAGACTTGGCATGATGTTCGTTCCCCATTAACACAGACTTGTTGGATTGTCAATAGCCAAGGCACACCACTTGTATTATGTAGCATGAAGTCTGTCGGAAGAAACGAGGAAAAAGGGGTGAAGAAAATGCATGGCCAGACATGGTGCTTATCGCAGCTTGACCAGGCTTGTTCACCACTACACTAGTCGAACGTTTGCCGCAATGCCGCAATATTGTAGGTATGTGATTGCTACCATCTTTGTGTTATCATTCATTCATGTTGTGTCATGCTCAATTATCCTTATCGTGTTACTTTACGTGTCGTCATATCTAGTCACGTTCATCGAAACGTTTGTTACATGACTTGAATAACTAATGGTAAAGTTATTACATAGCATGTTCAATCAAAGCTCATGAGCCTCCCTTATACCCGTAACCCATTCATGTCAAGCTAGGTACCTATACATATATACCATACTAAGCCACGCTTCGTCCATTTATACATGTTGAGGATAGCCTTCCTTTAACGCCATTCCCAGTGCCCACCTTTGCCGAAGCAACCCTTTCAAAGAAGCAGAAACATCATCAATCAAGACCAGTAAGGAAAATGCCAACTGAAAAAAGACAGCAAGCTTGAGAAGACAGACAATAAATCGTAAAAGCAGCATCCTTTGCTTTGCTTTGCTTGGCGTAACGCAAGAAACCCCATTCCCGGCCGTGCTTTGCTAAACAGATACCACGCTTGCATTACCTTTGACACCCACCCCCTTGAGCACCAATCCATGCAAACAACCAACTAATCAGTACACACTCCCCCGTAAACTGCGATCCTTCCTCTCCGCTTCATCCAGATCTTCCAGCTCAGACCCCGCCTCCGCCTGCGGAGACGCATCCCCCAAGCGGTTCGCGTACCGGCCGGCACGCCGTGATTCTTCATCGCTCAGCTCCGCACCACGCATGTCTCCGGCTTTGCGCTTCCCGGTTCTGCTTCCGCTGCCGCTTCCGCTGCCACTCCCACTACCACTCTCGCGCTGTAGGGTGGCTCGCTCGTCGCACGAGGCTGTGTCGTCATCACTGCCTGCTGCGGAGGTATGTCCCGAGTATGTCCCTCCAAAGTCGCGACCAATGTGAAGGGCGCGGTACGAGGACTTGCGGCGGTGTTCATCCCTGGCAGGTAAAGTGGTGGTGCTGTCGGGGAAGGAGGCGAAGGCGGAGGCTGAGGCTGAGGAGCAGGACGAGGAGACGACTTGGCTGTTAGGTAGACGCTGCTTCTGCGAAGTGCTGTTCTCGGGAAGACGCGCTGTGACGCGCGGAGAGGCGGAAGACGAAGGGGGATGAGAAGAAGCGATGTGATCTTGATCTTGTGGTGAGCCGCCGTCCCCATCGCCACCGGCTACAATGGACGTGGATTTGTGCAGTTGTTTCCTCAAGGCCATGGTGGTTGTTGTGCCATGGGTGCTGTCAGAGTTGAGGTTATGCGCATCGTATCCCAGCCGTTCGTTGTCCTCTTGCCGTAGTGCGTCCAGGACGTGGCATGTCTGATATGGATTCGAGTGGTTGCAGCCATCGGGGCAACCGCCCCATTGCCGGCCAGTCTCGACCTTGTCGTCGAATGCCTGTCCTTCTCCGCCTGTCGTACTGGTGCTGTCTTTGCTGTCGCTGCTCTCTCGGAGGGCTCTCTCCTGGCGTAACTCCGACCAGGTGCGGAGCTTGCTTTCCAGGAGGTATTTCCCGTTTGACTGTTTGCGCATGAGGAGAAATTCGCAGTGATCCACGTTGCGGAGGTCTTCAAAGTACTCGAAGTCGAAGTGATACCATTTCATGAGGAAGACGCGGGACATGAGCCCATGGGTCACTAATGGTGGTTTTGTTAGCTAACTTTGTGGTGTTCAATAGCGTGGCTACTTAAAAGATGAGTTATTCGTGGCGAATTTCATGCGTGATGGTCTGTAGTGGAGGAGAAACAGGAGGCAGCATGACAGGGTAGGAAAGAAAGAGAAGCAGATGTACGGGTCATGGTAGATACGCACCCAAAACGCAGACGCTTGGGAAGTCCTCGTCGCCAAACTGTCGCCACAAACTCTCATTAAACCCACTCACGCGATCATACGCATCTGCTGCACTCTCGCCATTAGCGATCCTGTAGAAGAAATGCCCATAATCAGCGCGCTCCTGCCACATGCGCTCCATGGCCGCGCTACAAGGCTGAAAGTTGCCAAAGTCCTGTTCCCGAAGCCTCGGCTCCTCATACACTTTGATCTTATCGCGGCGAAAGGGCGAAGGCGTGGGTTCATTAGATGTCAGCGTCGCCAAAATCCCCTCGGTGGTCTCGCGGGTGCGACGGTAGGGTGATGTGAAGATCTGGAGGGTGTCATCGGCGCGGAGGAGGTTTCGGAGGCGGCGTCCGGCTTCGTGGGCTTGGGCCCAGCCTTCGGTGGTGAGCTTGACGCGGTGGTCCGGGACAGACTGGTGGATTTTGCGGTTTTCTAAGAAACGAGAGTCAGCTGTGTTTGCACCTAAGAGGCTCATATCCCAAGGAGCCAGAGGGAAATCCTGCCGGTGGAATGACGTACTGTTGCCTTCGGACTGGGCATGCCGGATCACGATGATCAAGCGTGGCTTCGCCATGATGCTTTCAGAACTGCCACAACGAAACTAGACGGAGAAACGGGCGTGAACAGAGATGGTAAAGAGAATCTTGTGGAGACGCAGAGGAAATTCCGAGGCATGGGCGACGTCTCCTTCTAGATCCGTGCAGGACAGTAGTCGAGATATATACCCGACAAGACGAGGAAGCCGAGGAGGCGAAAACGAGGCTGAGGCGCGAAGGAGGTATGTAGATGTCGTGCGTCGCGGATTCCCGCGGTGTTACATAGAGACTTAGAAGTTAGAGTGCGTTACACGCCACTAGTGCGCCTTCCTAGCCTTCCTCGGCGGCTACAGCATGCAGCAACCCGCGGCTAGCGGCTAACTACCGCTCGAGACGAATCAGATTCGCGCGAGCGCAACCGCTTGCGCCAACTGGCTCTTTTTTCCCTCTCCATCAAACACACATCTCGACTCGCCTGCGACAACAACAATCATCGCAGCGGAAAATACGCCGGACCAGACGCAACACTCAAACCTCCCCGTCCGTGAACCCGTCGACACAGTATTGCCTCGTTGCCGAGCTCTACAGAGCTCCATTTCAGCACAACATCAACCTTCCTGCGCTGCGTCATCCTCACATCATCACCCCCTCAACCCCCTCTTCGACGGAATAACGAGCTATCTCGATCCAACCATTATCATCATCGGCTCGTGAGGAAGCGCCCTTCCCTGACGATCGCTTAACTCGGACACGAATCATACAAGCCAACCATCCTCGCTACCATCTACCACAACAAGGTTGAACCCCATTAAAACAACGCGCAAGAGAGAAAATAGAGAGAAACAAAAGGAAAAAGGCCCAAATCACCACCACCATGTCCGCCCCAGGCCCCTCCTCCATCCCAACCTCCGCCGACCCTCGCACCCATCGTCCCACCAAGAAACGCGCCCTCTCACCCACATCCGCCCACGCCGCCTCCCTAGGCGCCCTCTTCGCGAAACCCGACCAAAACATCATCGTCCCCTCCTCCTCGTCCCTTCAGCAACCGAAGCGCCCGCGACACCTCCCCCCCGAAATCGTCTCCAACGTCCCCGGATCCAGCGCCGGTGCCGGTTCCGGCGACTTCCATCTATACAAGGCCTCCCGACGGCGCGAATATGAACGTTTACGAGAAATGGATGAGGAGCTGAAGCAGAGTCAGGAGCAGGTGGAGTTTGAAAAGAGTAGGGCGGAGAAACTTAAGAGGGATGAGGAGCGGACGAAAAAGAATAGGGAGAAGAGGGAGAAGATGAAGGCGAGGAAGGCAAAGGGGAAGACTGGGAGTGGCGAGGCTACGAGTGGGGTGAACGGGTGTCAAGGACCGAGTCGTGAGGAAGATGTTGGTGCTGGTGGTGATGGTGGCAATACGGATAATGGGCAGGGGCGTCGTGAGCCCAGACAGGATGCGGAGCAGGTGTCTGTGGCGGCACCGGCAGTTGGTCTTGTCATCCACGACGATGACTGAGCCTCTTTGGCCATTCACGTTCCTTAGAAGCACTGGAAAAAAGCTCGGCATGAGCACGGCGTTGTTGTACATTTTAGATACCCTCTGGCCTGAAGGAGGCCCTGCTCTCTAACGAGCCAACCTACCGACTCCTCCATTGAACATGGAGTATGTACTTGATATTCTATATCTCCCTTGATCTCTCCATCTTTGCATAGCCACGAGCAATATCCTGTGCCGTATATATTATCTTTCTTCTTCTTTTTTCATCTCTCGCCCTTTTCGTCCGGCTTTAGCTGGTGGTAGTCATAGGGGTATATATATCATATGTCCGTGGTCATGCAACCGTAAAGGGCAAAGACAAAGAAATAAATAATGCTGTTGCCCTTCCTTTCCGTTCCATTCCACAAAATGCACAAAGTCTCTTCGGATGTGCGTCACTGTGCACGGCGTTTTCCTCCCTCCACCTCATAAGTCTTTTGATTCATTACCCGACTTTAGTCGTCACCTCCTCCCACGCCAGGGGCACCACCTCCCATTTGCGCCTTCTTGGCACTGCAAATGTCGTCGACTCTTAGTAACAGGCAAGCGGCCTATCATCACATCATGTCAGCTTGAAGCACTCCTTGACCCACGTTCAACCATCGTCCTTTCTGGAACTCAATGATTCTACACATACCTCAATGGCAGTCTTGAGACTCTGCAACTTGATCGCCTCGGGCTCCCAGACTCCATACTCGTTCATGTCCACAATGGCGCCTGTGTCACCGTTGACACCCCACGAGCTGTGGCCCTCGGCCTGCTTGGCACGAAGGTCCGTGAGAACACGAACGGGGCTCTTTCCGGCATTCTGGACCAGCGTGCGGGGAATCACCTCCAATGCGTCGGCGACCGCTTTGTATGGCCACTGTTGAACGCCCTCGATCCCCTTGGCAAGTTGAGACAGTCGAACCGAGACGGCCATCTCGGTGGCACCACCACCAGGCGACAATCGGGGGTGGAACATGACGTTACGCGCAACACCCATGGCGTCCTGCAGGTTTCGCTCAATTTCATTGAGAATGTCCTTGGAAGGACCACGGAGAAGGACGGTGCAAGCCTTAGGATCCTTGCACTGCGTGAGGAAGGTGAAATACTCGTCGCCGATTTTTTCAATCTCAAACAGACCGCATTGAGTGCCAACATCTGAGTCTTGAAGGTCGTCCACCCGGTTCACGATAGTGGCGCCAGTGGCGCGGGCTATTCTGTTGTTGTCTGTTTTGCGGACTCGTCGCAAAGCTGTGATGTTGGCCTTTATGAAGTAGTGCTGAGCCAAATCTGTATGGGAGGTAAGAAAGAGAGAAAAGTCGGTCAGTATCGGTAGCTAGGGCATATTCAAAACAACATATCAAAACAAAGTAGGCGTTTCACAAACTCACCTGAAACGCCCTTCTCGGTGATGACAAGATCAGGCTTGACGGCGATGATGGCATCACACATAGCCTTAACCTGTTCCTCCTCAATCTGCAAGATTCGGTTCCAGTCCTCCTCCTTAGAAATCTCAATGTTGGTTTGGGACTCTCCCTTCTTATACTCCAGAGGGCAGTCCAGGAGGACGATTCGAGGATTCTCAATGCGTCGGCGCATCTTAGGGTGCGTGATGTCCTTGTTGAGCATCAAACCGTCCAGCACTTTGCTGTCTTCAATCTCGCCACCGGGCACCTTCTCGATACGAGCATAGCGCTTGATGTCAACCTCGGTCTTGCCATTACCAGCTTCCCAGGTCACTGTTCGCACGGCTTTGAGGGCTAGGCTGCACATTTGATCCATCCACCGGGACACGAATTTGGTGCCAATGGAGGACGAGATCAGTTGGTGCATAGCCTTGTCGTCGTCGATGTTGATGGGCAGGGAGATTTCGTCGATGATCTTGATGGCGTCTTCGAGGGCGCGCTTGAAAGCAGAGATAATGACGACAGGGTGGATGTTGCGTTCGAGTTGCGGAAGAGCCTGAGCGAGAATCTCACCAGCTATCGAGAGAGAAGCAATGTTAGATACGGAACGTGTTTCCAACCAACACGTGCTATCGGGTCTCGAGGGATCTCGTCTCAAATCACGTACCCAGAATAATGACAGTGGTGGTCCCGTCGCCAACTTCCTCGTCTTGTGTTCGACTGAGCTCGATCATGCTCTTGGCGGCAGGATGCGACACCTCAATCTCTCGCAAGATAGCATGGCCGTCATTGGTCAGGACGATACCGCCCATGGGATCGAGAAGCATCTTCAGCATGGCCTTGGGACCGAGACATGATCGGATAATGTCGGCGACACTACCGACAACATCATAGCAGATTCAGTATGGAGTGTACGAGGGCGTCGGGGTACTGGTTCAAGTTCACGTACGTCTTCGCGGCAGCAATGTTAGATAACTGAGCCTTTCGTCCGGTCTGTCTCTCACCGCTATTGGTGTCTTGAGGGCGTCACCAGTCAGTATAATGTGCTTTGAAAGTATACATAGCAAAGATCTAGGCAAGCAATCGTCACACAATCGTCAAGCAAAGGGTCGGACTCACTCATAACCACCACGGGAGCTTGCATGTTGGGCAATTTTTTCGTTGGACTCGAGGGACGCTGCCAGAGAGAAGGGATACTAAAGGGCTGGAAGAGTGGCACCAACGACAAAGCAGCCCACGATGGTCGTAGAGAGATGCCGGATGGGTAGTCGTGAATGCCGAGGCTGAGTGCGTGTGGGATGGAATGGAAATCGAGAAAGGCAGCAGCAAAGACGGGAGTTAGGAGGGGCTTCAGGCACACGCGCTACACCAGGAAATGCTGGCCACGAGAATGGAGTAGGGATTTTTTGGCGGGGAGGCCGCAGCCGTCGTTGAAGCGGCAGCTGATTGGCCAGCCAGCATCTCAGCGACCAGACGGAGATACGTACCTCCCACTTCCGCTTCCGGAGCTCAAGTTCTGCCCCAGTTCCAGCCAATCAGCGATGCGCGGCTCAACAGAAGCTCGTCGAACTTGGGAACGCGGCTCCACGATGTCACACGCGCAGGAACCTCGTGACCTGCTGAGCCTTGCTTCACCTTCTGTCGACCTTCAGCGTCCAGGTTCGCAAATCCGATTGCTTCATGGTGTGGACCATCGTTTCGAAACTCTCTGTCATTATGTAGGCTCTCAGCGAACACACCGGCGCCATCGGTAACACGCAGCGGCCTGCAAGAAGAGAGATCTACAACCGGTCAGGTATTCTCGCAGTCCGAGCAGGGCGTGTCGTCCGATTCTGTTGTCCGGACTGGCTGTTTCATGGCCCGGACAAGCCCCTTTCTTTCGCCAACGCGTTATGCGATTCAATCAATGCAACCGCGTTTCTATCCAGTGCCGCCACACTGTCTGTCTCTCATGTCGGCGACAACCCCTATCAAAATCTCCCTCTGTATTATCGCCTCACGTGCGATCTCCCACAAGATTCCTCCGGACATCCCCTTCGATGTCGCGTCCTTCGCCTTTTCGTAGGTACGGAGGGGGGTTGTCGCCGACATGAGAGACAGTGTGGCGGCACTGGATAGAAATTCGGTTGCATTGATTGAATCGCATAACGCCTTGACGGAAGAAAGGGGCTTGTGGAGGGACAACGACCGACGCCAAAAAGACATGATTAGGAAGCTCCAGCTTGCCCGGGCCATGAAACAGCCAGTCCGGACAACAGAATCGGACGACACGCCTTGCTCGGACTGCGAGAACACCCGCTCCGAGAGACGGGTGGCGGAAGACTTGCAGAGGATGAGCATGAACCAGACGGCCACCGTCCAGTTGGAGAACCAAGCTCTGGAGGATGAGATTCGGACGCTGAGGAGCCAGCGAACCCTGACAGCTGCCACTGAATCGGGCAGCACGAACGACGCTCGACCAAGCTCCCCGATCCCGCTCAACTAGACGATGCGGTGGACCCCACTTACGAGTCCTGGAAGGGAGCCATTTCCGATAAGCTGAGCATCAACGAAGATTGGTTCACGACGGAGATGGCAAGAGTGGCGTACGTGTGCTCTCGCACGAAAGGAAAGGCGCTTAGGCACCTTGATGCCACCCGGGCAGCGGAGTCGGACGGCAGCCGAACTCTTAGGACGGTGTCGCAGATACTGAACCACCTCGATCTGATTTTCCTCGACCCGAACCGGGGTTCGAAGGCACGGGACGACTCCCTCCTGAGGATGACGCACACTGGATTCCAGGAGTTCTGAACGAACTTCTACGAACTAATCCACTGTGGAGGGATCAGTGAGAATCTGAAAGAGGAGTTCTACAAGAAGCTCCCCCAAGAGTTCCAAAGTCACCTGTTCGGTGACTATCGCGACAAAGGAGTAACCCTCGCCCAGCTGGCCGACGCGGCGGCGGAGTATGAGCCTATCTCCTCATGGACGCGAGCCAGGATCAAGACCGAGAACGGCAGGGCTTCGGGCACGACATCGGCGGCGACTGCCCCGAAGAAGGCGCAACCCGCAAACCCGGCGCCTCGACAACTCCCGCCGGACCTGCAGAAATTAAAGGAATTTGGCGCCTGCTACAAGTGCAAGCAGAGGGGACACATCGCCAGAGACTGCCCCCAGAAGCCAGGAGTGAGTGTTGTAACCCAATCGACCGAAGTGTCGAGGGCGACGGAAGTTGGGGAGTCGGGAAACGAGGAGGCCTGAGGGAAGAAGACTCCCCCTTGGGCAGGTGTCAGGAAGCGGATATGGCGGTCATCAACTTGAAGAAGGTACTGGGAGGACCCCAGTTTCTGGCAAAAGTTTTGATAGATTTCAATGGATATGGTTTGAAGTTGACTGCGCTGATTGACACGGGAGCGGGAGGGTATACATTTGTGAACCCCAGAATTGCCAAACTACTGAAACACCACTTGCACGCACCCTCTGAAGACCTAGCCGAAGAAGTCCCTATCGTGGGATTCGATGGAAAACCCGGACATGTGGTGTCCCGTGTGTGGGCCCCGAATCTCATCGTGGACCACCGACGTGAGGTGCGATGCCCACTGCTGGAGTTGGGCATTGGGAGTCGCGATTTAATCTCAGGCTTGAAATGGATGGAAGAACACGGGGTAACGCTAGATCCGAAGGGAAGAAGGATTATTTGGCCCCCGGACAGACCCTCACTTCGGGACTCTGAACTTCCGCATCTGATAACTTGGGCACCGGAGGACGTTACCTGCTCAACCCTTCGCCGGTGAACACGCAGCACCAGCAAGACGCGGAACGGAGAAGTCGGAACATGGACCGCGACGAGAAGAGACGGAAGGATGGAAGAAATGAACGGATACAGCGGATACTCCATAGAGAAAAGAAGGACAGGAAGCCCACAACGGGAGAGAAGAAGAAACTGGAGACAAAACCCATGGCAGTGATTGGGGCCCTGGGTTTCCTGCATTCAGCAAGGAAGAAAGAATGCGTGAGTGGTTACTTCACGATGATGGCCTTGTGCGCCCATATCAACACAGAAGAAGAGCGACGGCAAGGGCCACTGGCGGGATTGGAAGACGAAGAGGAGGAACTTGCGCGGCTGGTAAAGGAGAAGCTCCCTCAGGAATATCGGGAGTTTGCCGACGTGTTCAGTAAGGTGAAATCAGACCAGCTGCCACCTCGACGACCCGATTTTGATCATCAGATAGTTCTACAGAAGGGGCACAGCAAAGAAGAGCTGCCTTTCGCCCCGCTATACGGCGGACACTCATTACAGGAGCTCAAGGCCATTCGGGACTACCTGACGGAGAATCTACAGAAGGGATTTATTGTACAGGGCGGAGGAGCGTTTGCGGCACCCGTGCTTTTCGTAGAGAAAGCGGACGGTTCGTTACGATTTTGCGTAGACTACCGAAAACTCAACGCCCTATCCGAAAGGGACAGATATCCTCTGCCACTGATTGCTGAGACCATGGCCATGCTTCAGAAAGCGAAAAGGTACACCAAGTTAGACATTCGCAGTGCGTTTAATAAGTTGCGGATGGACCCGGACTCAGAGGAGCTCACGACTTTCAGAACAAGGTACGGTTCGTTTTATTACAAAGCATTACCTTTCGGGCTATGTGGAGGGCCAGCGACCTTCCAGAGGTACATAAAGTTGCGCGGAAGCAAGATGTGTCGCAGGAGCCATGTTACTTCCTCATCGCGAAGGGGAGAACCGACTATCGATTTCTACTGAAATTACGCGAGGCGGGCAAGATCAAAACACCCGGATCACTATTCGGAGGATTGGACAAGGCCGAGCTAAATGTGCTGATGGCCCCCGGCGTTTGCACCATCATCACCTACGTCCCTCTGTCAAACGCGGAAACGAACAAATACATACTTCGGTCGCGAATCTAGCGCGAAGTCAAAGGACAGACGACGGATGAGCCGTTTGTAAAGTCGCGACTCGTCATCCAAGGCCATAGTGGCGAAGCAATCATCGGCATCTCAGCGCCCAAGCCGACGCCTCGTAACGGCCCTCACACCGGCCCTTCATGCTCAGTATGAGATTGACGTGGCCGTTCTAGATGTGACTCAGGCGAACATCCAGGTGCAAGCGTTTTCAACCGGACAGTCTTTGCCCTGTTGCCTGTTGAGATACGACATCTGTACGGAGAAACCGCCGTGATGCACGTGTTTCGCCCACTGTCATACACTTAGGTAGGGTCGCATTGATCTGCCACATACTTCAAGCACAGCCGCCGAAAGTGACCGATTTCCACGTCGACTTTCGTCCCGTGCCTACTCATTTGTGTAGACGACATCAACATTTCGGCCGCGTTGGTCTACACGCGGGCTTTACTCTCATCCTTGAAGATCGCGTCTTGAAAGGAAAAGACCCAAAGGCAACTACCACCGAACTTGTCAACAAAATCGCTCATCTTGGCATTCTACTTGATTGGCCCAATCTCCCCTCTGTTGGCCTTTGCGATGAAAAAGGCTCTGATGACACAACCCTAACGAATCTGACAAGCAAAAAGGGAAGGCAGAAGAAATTCTACCAGAAAAACTATCTTCTAGCAAAAGCTCCGAATTCTCTTGTGACGGGACGTCGTCAGTGCCAGACACGCGGCAAGTCACCCGTCCGACTCCGCTCCAACTCGAAGGATGCCTTCGGCCTAAGCTATAAGATCATATGGACATCCTGGACATCGACGGCAATCACCCCTCCGCGCCGTTGATGTAGCGACCTCTTTCCAAGCAGCTCGCTCCCTTGAATCCCAGAAGCAGAAAGCCCGTGACCCCTAGAACGCGCTGCGCGAGTTGGATCTACACTTACTTCGGGCCATGTGGCTTTGGACTGGATTGTACACGCTGCCGGCAAGAATTTCGCCTCCGCAGATTTCCGATATATCGCGCAACACGTGGCAATGAACACGGAGATGTGCCTGTCGAGGCGCATCACAGCATCGGCAAGATCGAGCGGTATCATGGCCCACTACGATGCGCATACGACATCATCAACAGCAGGTTGGCAAAATGTCACTCCGAATCAACGGCTCCAATGGGCAGTCAAGGCTGTCTACGACTCTGCTGGCACAAATGGTATCGTTCTCACACTCCTGGTACTCGGATCGTACACCCTCGCAAGCCGCCAAGTCCACGAAGCCCTGATCCGCGTTTGTTGCCATGAGTCGCGCGAGGTATTGTGAATTCTACGAAGGCGATTTTCTTTGCCAACATCGTGTACAATACAGTCGGATGGACCGAAGTAAGTGTCGATCCAGCATTCGCGCAGCGCGTTTCAGATGTCACAGGCTTTCTGCTTCTGGGGTTTGGGAAGCCAGTTGCTTGTAAAAAGGTCGCTGCATCAACGACATGTAGGAGCGGTCTGCCATCCACATGTGATGTCTACGATGATTTCGTAGTGAAAGCCAATGCCAAGGTCGATCTTCAAGTCAACGAGGAATCGGCCGAATGACTTGCCATTCATCTGGCACTGATGATCGTACTTTTTGATAGCGGCGAAGGCTTCTCCATTCGTATCTTTGCCGGCTCGCTCAAGAATTTTGGCGACTGCAGCGACGGTGGAGGTTTCGGAGTTGGGCTCAGCGAAGTGGAAAACTGCGGTCTCCGCAACCTCGAAAGTCCATCGAGGGGGCCCCGAGAACTTGCAAATCTCTCATTTCCGAGTTTTACGCCCAGTCGGTCCTATCTGTTCAAAAGCAGGAAGGTCTGGGGCGAATGAGAATGTGGGATCCGATTTCGCCAGAAGTGGTGGGCACGCGCAGGATGCCTGAGCTCAAATCGAATGCACGGAGCTGCCTAGATGAACCTTCACTAAATCCTACTTTGTACGCGTTGGCGGACTCAAGCTTGAAGTTCAAGTGAGTTCTCAGCTTCATGATCGCTTTTGCTTGACTAGCGTCAACCCCGCAGCAGCAACGGGAAAAGTAAATGCATTCGAGAGCTGTCCCAAAGCAGGTGAGTTCAAATAGCATCGATAAAGAGAGCTTCAACGTGAAGCGCAATAACTTCCCGTCCGATGGCCGCCCTGGTCTCTGGTCCTGCAGGTTCTCGGTGTGTATCCGCTTGCCGCGTCCTGTCGTGATTTGCCTTTACCATCCATGGATCTTTGCGTACTGTTAGCAAAGACCGAGGAGTAAAAACTTGGTGACAAGGTCTCTTTGAATGATCCTGCGCCGGCCAAGCGGCCACATCTGGTGTCTAGAATGGCACATGACCGTGTGAATCCCTCGGAAGCATGGGCGTGACGTCCAGAAAAGGTAGGAATGAGATGGTTGGGTTTCAACGGACAGCCTCTCATTATCTAGCTCCCGCCTACCTCTCAGGTGGTCTGCCTGATGATCGGCGTGGCCATGAGCCTGAAGAAAAAAGACATTTCAACCGTAAAGGCGTAGCTCAGTGTCGATTTTGGCTTGCACGCAGCGGATAGGGCGTGTGTCGGCTGCTGAAAAGAATAGAGTGTAGCTGATTCTGCGTCAAGGACGTCGTCACGAACATTGGGGGGGCTGGACAGATGTTAGCAAGCACCGCGTGAAGAGCTACTAGTCGTGACGGCATTGCAAGATGCCCAGTTGTAACTTGTGTCTCAATCGGACACTGCCAACTTGTGTTGTCACTTTTCTTTCTGTCTGAAGCAGCGAGTACGACCATGAATTTTGCCAAACACATTTGCCGGAAAACAACTCATGCGTCTGACAACTCATGCGGATCCCCCGCTATGGATCACCAAAAGTACCAGAGCGCAGCGCGCAGCGCAGACGTCTTCTTTCGTCCACCCATCCATCTTCTTCTCGAATGTGATTCGACGAAGATGACGTAGCTTGATATCTGGGTCCGTATAGCCGTTTCTATTGGCCACAAGCGGTGCCTAAGGCTCAAGCTATGTACCCCACCTTTGATTCCCCTCCAAGCTTTGAGCTTCTTGCATGTTTGCTCGAGACTTCTTCTCTCTTCTCAGCGAACCATTGTCTCCGCATTACACAAGTTTAAAACTCAGATCTGATCACAAGCCATCATGGGTGTCACCAAGACAATCATCAAAGAAGGGAGCGGTGCTCAGCCTGTCAAGGGCAACACTGTCACCATCGAGTACACCGGCTGGCTTCATGACGCGGCCAGACCAGAAGGAAAGGGCGATAAGTACGTCAGTTGGTGTGGTCAATTGGCTACCTCTTGTTAGCAATCTCATGTCTTGCAGCTTGACTGACAATTGTTTCACGTCACAGGTTTGATTCGTCCGTCGGCCGCGGCGACTTTGTCGTCAACATTGGCGTCGGTCAGGTCATCAAGGGTATGTAAATGCCGAAAGGCCCGCGATTCCTTTGCAATTGAAATTGGATCTCAAATCACAAGCCTCTAACATGAAAAACAAAGGCTGGGATGAGGGCGTCACCCAAATGAAGGTCGGCGAGAAGGCCTCTCTTCACATCACTTCTGACTACGCATACGGTGCCCGGTAAGCTTCAGACTGATCGTCTGGCTTGTTACCTGTAACTAACAAGGCGCGCTGCAGCGGCTTCCCTGGCCATATTCCCCCCAACGCGGATCTCATCTTGTAAGTCGATAAGTCTGGCCGACATCAATCATCGTCGTCACCTTGTACTAACATGCTCTTTAGCGACGTTGAGTTGAAGAAGACTGCGTAGATGGACGGAGCATCAACATCTGAAGATGCTGAGCAACGGGACTGCGCGGTAAATGGAAATAGGCACCATCGTCAATAAATGTACTAACGAGATGAACACATGTGCGCCTCATGCATCATGTTTTGACCATTTAAGCTATCTTTTTCTGATGTCCTTCTTTGGCCTGAAGTACCGCGCGAAGTACGAGTTCTGGATGTGCCACACTTCACCATTCTATTCGTGATTAACCTTTGGGAGTGATGGGGCGTGACTGTAAAACTCACTAAACCTAGAGTGCAAGTCTCACTGGTATCGACTAGTGATTGAGCCAGGGATCGGTCGCAGGACGAGTGAGACGGGGTGAGCTCTTTTGGGATTGGATCATCAGCTAACCCAGCGTAACGACAGATGCGCGCTTCTGTCCTACGATATGCAACGCAAGAAGGCCTATGCCATTGAGAGACACGGCGCTTGGGGGGAGGGGGTCATGACTGTTCATCGAGAGGTCTTGAAATAGAAGAAGCTCTCCGATCAGGGAACGCGTGGTCCAGGACGAGAGATTGACAATTAGGGTATGTAGTAGCATTTTAGAAGGTGAAATTTTGCAAAGCGAGCAATTCCGACTCCCGCGCTGACTTATGTTATTCCTGTATAGTCTAGACCTTCGGCAACCTCTTGGTGCTAGCTTATTCACGAAAATGAATCATGACAAATTGTCGATGCTTAGGGCATAAGATAGAGACAGTCTAAGAGGAGGTGGTTTCAAAATCCCATGTCCCCTATTTCTGGTCATCTAGCAAGCCTGCACAGAAATCGTGCTTGCCGACGCCTCCATCAACGCATGCGCGTGTGCAATTGCGCAATCTGGTCAGACTTCCCGCAGTTCCGCACTGGTATAAGGTACTGGGAACCAAACTCGCGGCCCCCTCATAGCCTAGGGAAGCATCTTAGTACTGGAGCTTAGGCATATGCGTCGTCTCGAAAGGAGGGTGGTTTCTTTACCATATGTCTGCAGGGTATGGCCGCAGTATATACGACCATTGACGCAGCCAGCGGCCTGGGCTACCGGGCTCATCGCAACCAGTGCGGTGATAACGAGAGGCAGAATCTGCACCATATTGGAACTTGGTTTCTAGTAAATCCGAGAGTTATAGAAGAATAGCGTTTGAGAGGCAACAGAAGTATGAGAGTATGAGGCAATTTCACTTGAGGACTCAGGAGCAGCACTGGGGCCTTTTATACAGTAGCCTTGTGTAGGACCTAGGTCTCAAGACTCAAATGAGGTACGTGACCTCAATCTAAGTCCTCCTAGAGAAGTGACGTAAACATCAATGTGCGGCTGAAGAAGGCCGAGTATGGAGTAGTTGACATCTCGATTGAAGATGATGCAGAACCGATGTCGCTATGGAGAGACATTCGCATGGCGCGGTGCGGACGACGACGCACAGCGCCTGATGTATTGAGGTTGAGAAGGTCCACTCGGAGATGAGGCAGAGCTTCCAAGTTCCAAGCGATAGTGCGCTGGCCATTGTGGGTATGAGTTGCATGGTTTCAGCATTAGTCCTTGGACAGATGTAAGCGTTCATACTATAGGTAGGAATCAGGATTGTGGTGACACAGAAGAGCGCCGGCGAAGATCGCAGTGAGCAACAAAGTCAGTACGAACACTATGTACCTAATGCTTGAAGAGTTGCGCGCATGGGATGACGTCGAAATTGAGGGAACCCCCGCGTTGCTGAGAAAGAGGCGATGCCGACAATCATCGCCGTCTTCTTTTTCTATTTTGCTATTGAGCCATGTTGAGTTGAAAAAGGCCGTGTACGTAGACGGGTGGCAGTGCTACCTAATGCTTGAAGGCGCCGACAGCGTACCTGGTATTGTACAGTGTGCCCAGACCTAAATTAGGCCCATGTTGATGAGCCACCATACGCAATTACTTTACTTACACGTTTTGGGGCCATTCTGCATGCTATATGCGCAGTTGAGTATTAGGTAGTTATAGTTCTTAGATGGCAGGTGGTGCACCTAAGGTTTTAGGATGGTGCAATTAACATGCTCATTGAAATTAACACAAAGCTTAAGCCATGATGTAAACTCTATATAACTATCTGAAGTAATAGGCTGTCCCGACCAGTTTATGGACAGAAATCGTTTTCCCCGGCACCTGCGTCAATGCAGAAGTGAAAGCATTTCTTCAACTTCGTCACACCTCCATCGGAATTGCACTGGTATAGAGTATTCCCATGCAGGCTCTTGGCTCCGTTATAGCCTGGAATGAAGAATGTTAGCAGGTACATCTCGGTCTTTGTCTATTTCTACTAAGGGACCGGCCTGAGCGGGCTCCTTACCATAATCCTTGAGGGTAGAGCCGCAGTATTGTAAACCAGGGACGCAGACACCTGCATGGGCCACAGGGCTAACAGCAGCCAATGTAGTAATGAAGATAGATAGAATTCTAACCATGGTGAAATTTTTGGTAATAAAATGTTTCTCAAGTATCTTTACTTTGGTGTAGTAGAACTTTAGAAGTGTAGATAGTTCAACTTTCAAGAGGTCGGTAAGTATGAGGGTAAACAGGTCAATTTAGGAGCAGCACCAGCTTCTTTATAGTCGAGTTCAAGTTTTTAAATGAGTTATATGTATCATCCTGAGTCCGCGTAGAGAAGTTAGCATTGACCAATGACTTAGCAGTGAGCACGCTATAGGCAAGAGTACCGTAGTTACTACCACGTAGACTGTACTTAGGTACTCGTTGTAGCATAATAGCATTGCCGCAATCGCGGTGCATACCTGCGGCTGTTGTAGTACTTTTTGTATGATGGAGCCGCTAACGAAGAATCGAAGATCGCAGGTAGTGAGCAAAATGTTAGGACGTACTCCGTACATTGCGTTTAACTTTAAAGACAAATATGTAGGTAGGTACATGAGGTTCCAATGGCTCAATGAGGAGCCCCTCACTGTCCTCACATTGATGAGCGAGAGAGGGGTCAACCGAGCGGCGAGTCGGCGACCTGTTCTCGCCAAGGAATCGTACCGATTTCACCTGTTCTTCACGATCTCGTGAGTCGTGGCGAACTCTCTTGGCTCTTCACCTCGCGTTACTAACTTTAGTAACTTACTCTGCGACGCTCCGTCTCAGATTAAATCATTAGCAAAGTGTATGTATCCGCAACGTCGCAGCACTTTGTCTTACAAGTTACGCCAAGTGGTTCCAACTTCCAACACTGTAAATTCCACAGTTTCTCAAAATTCGAGCGAGTGGTCCACGTCGAAGCCTGAAGGTACATATGTAGGTAAATGTAGGCACCTAGGTACATACCTAGGGCAAGACGCTGGCGAGGGACAGTTCGTTAAAAGCGGATGAGCGGAAGAATTCCGCAATCCGACCTGACTTGTACTGTTTCATAATTTCATTCGTCATCTAGGTATTGTCGCCTTTACGTCCGTCGTCACTCCGTGCTAGCTCACGAACATGAAGCTTGATTCCTTGAAATTGAAACTTAAGTCCGAATGCAAGAGATACCTAGCATGCTGCATAGGAAAAGACATTTTCTACCATTTTAAAGAAGACACATGTCGTTACTGCCACCGCCTCTATCAATGCAAGGCCCGGCGCATGTGATCAGTTTTCCCACGCTTCCATTAGCATTGCAACGATACAAAGCATTCTCAGTCAAACTCTGACCGTAGCCTAGGACAGAAAGGAATTAGCAGGTAAGTCTAGGCATTTACCTCACAGTTAACTCAGGATTCAGGAGCGTTTCATGCATACCGTAAGTTGCAAGGGTATGGCCGCAGTACTCAAGGCCAGGGACGCAGGCACCGGCCTGGGCTAAAGGGCTAACAACAGCCAGTGTAGCAATGAGGATAGACAGAATGTTGGCCATATTGAAATCGTGTGGAGTGACTTGTTACTTGTGAGTCTAGTGGAGGTAGAAGTGCAGATAGATGAAGATTTCAAGAAGTGTGAGCCAGCCATCAGTGATCACAAACTTCAAACTTCAAAGGAGCAGCAGTGTAGCACCAGGGCCTTTTATAGCTGATCTGGATCATGATGACCTGTGTCAGTGTTTCAGCTGGTCTAGGTCTCGATTATCCATTGAGTTTCATGGTCTCAGTGCTCTTGCTCTTAAAAGTTAGCTCTTGTAGACAGATAGGCTGCGTATCAAGAACTTAGAAGTACTAGGTAATGACAGACACAAAGCGGGCCAAAGCCTCATGTCGAAACTCGAAATTGCGGGTCCTTTCGAGCAGCAACTTCAAACTTCCAGTTCTCGCGGTGGAATCGTACCGATTTCACCGCTTGTTCACGATCTCATGAGTCGTTACCAAACTGTCTTGGATCTTCAGCCTCGCGTGCCTCTGCGACACTGCGTCTCAGAATCAGATCTAAGACTCAGATTAGCAAAGTGTATCTACCATCCGTGGATCGCAAAGTTGCAGCACTTTGTCTTACGCCAAGTGGTTCTTGGACAGTTAAAATTGCACGACTTCTAAGTACATAGTAAGTTCTCAAAGTTAGTGTCTTAGTGATAGTCTATAGTTTCGAGAATCGACATCACAATGTGCAATGAATGTGTCCAACATTGAACATGCTCTTTGAGCAATAATCCTGCAGTGCATGATGCACTAGAGTCATATCGCGCGGGGAACTAAAGTTGTCCATCGAGACGTGTCAAAAAAGACTCAAGAGGACCAATTTACACGGCCATCGAGCGCGTGGTGACCGGTCTACGGGTCGGCGAGAAGTTGACCTTAAGGTAGGCCCTAGGGCAAGGCACTCAGGCACTGACGGGGAACAGTTCGAGAAAAGCGGATCAGTGGAACAAGTCCGACGGTCGACCTTACTTATTCAGATTCTGCGATATCTGTGATCTGTGAGAACCGGATCGACGGATATCCCTACCGATCCGCCTGAAAGGGTCGGAAAGGCCAGAACACTACGGAGTAAGCTATTCAGCAGAAAACCGGCTTAGTGCAATGGTCGTCATATGATCCATTGTTTCTTTTCCGTCACTCCGTGCTAGCCTGCAAGCCATGAGGCTTCAAAGTTGTTGAAACAGTGAAACTTCATATTACATGAAGAGATGGCAAAAATGGGCCATGGCACAATAAAAGACATTTCAAGTTTTATAAAAGAAGGCAGAAGTCATCCCTGCCACCGCCACCATCTACGCAACGCGTGCCCCATGGGCATTTCTCCAGTTTTTGCACGATTCCACCAGACTGGCAACGATACAAAGTTTTGTAATTCAGACTTTCGGCCCCAGAATAGCCTAGGATGGAAAGGAATTAGCACTGAGCTGATAAGTCTATATATTTGCCTTACCACTCAGGGCCGTCTCTTACATAATACGTACCGTAAGTCATAAGGGTCTGGCCGCAGTAGGTAAGGCCCGGTGTGCAGCCACCGGCCTGAACTACAGGGCTAACAACGGCCAGTGTAGCGATGAGGATAGACAGAATGTTGGCCATATTGAAATTCCGTGAAGTGATTTGTAAGTCTAGTTGAGGTAGAAGACTAGAAGTGCAGATAGTTGAAGTGGTAAAAAGAAGTGTAAGCCCGACATCACAATTCACGAAGGAGCAGCACCAGGGCCTTTTATAGCTGAATCCTGATTGACTATGTCAATGTTCCAGCTGGTCTGGGTTTCGACCGACGACTCTCCAATGAGACTAATGAGTTGCGTGGTCTCAGAACTCTCAGCTCTTGTAGAGAAGTAGCTGAAGCCTGAAGGATGATGGGCAGAAGCACGTAGACTGTAGTGTTCCGGTATCGGCAGTTGGGTTACAGAGAAGCGCCATCTGGCATCGAGATCTCAATGAGCATCACGTCAATAGTCAGGACAGACATACGCTTGAAGAACATGCATAATGCGCATCGAGTGGATAGCGCAATAGAGAAGCCCCTCACAAGGCTAACTTTAAGTCGCGAGCGAGACTCTGAGTTATGTATGGGCTAGCCATCGACTCAGAGAAGCATCGTGCCTTTGCGAGCGCCGAGTCTCCGAGAACAGCTTGGCGTCCCGAGGACGACTTTTCATGCCTCGGCTGGAGCCTGGCCTTCACTCTCGCTCGCGACTTAGCCTTGTGAGGGGCTTCTCTATTGCGCTATCCACTCGATGCGCATTATGCATGTTCTTCAAGCGTGCTGCGTTGCGTATGTCTGTCGTGACCGTTGGTCCGTTGACGTGATGCTCATTGAGATCTCGATGGCGCTTCTCTGTAACCCAACTGCCGATACCGGAACACTACGTGCTTCTGCCCATCATCCTTCAGCAACTTCTCTACCAGAGCTGAGAGTTCTGAGACCACGCAAGTTGCAACTCACTGGAGAGTCGAAACCCAGACTAGCTGGAACATTGATGATTGACATAGTCAATCAGCTATAAAAGGCCCTGGTGCTCCTTCATGAATTGTGATGTCGGGCTTACACTTCTTTTAACCACTTCAAAGTTCAACTATCTGCACTTCTACCTCAACTAGACTTACAAATCACTTCACACAATTTCAGTATGGCCAACATTCTGTCTATCCTCATCGCTATACTGGCCGTTGTTAGCCCTGTAGTTCAGGCCGGTGGCTGCACACCGGGCCTTACCTACTGCGGCCATACCCTTAAAACTTATGGTATGCAAGATTGAAGAAACACTCCTGAGTCCTGACTTGTAAGGCAAATGCCTAGAATTATCTGCTCAGTGCTAATTCCTTTCCATCCTAGGCTACCCTGGGGCCCAGAGTTTGGGTAGCGATACTTTGTATCAATGCCAGTCTAATGGAAGCGTGAAGAATCTGAACACATGCTTCTACCCCTTGCGTTGCAGAGATGGTGGCGGTGGCAATGATGACTTTTGCTTTCCTTTTTAAAACTTGAAATGTCTTTTATTGTGCCATTTTTGCCATCTCTTCATGTAATATGAAGTTTCACTGTTTCAACAACTTTGAATCCTCATGGCAACTTGCGGGCTAGCACGGTGTGACGGAAAAGAAACAATGGATCATATGACGACCATTGCACTAAGTCGGATTTCTGCTACATAGCTTACTCCGTAGTGTGCTGGCCTTTCCGACCCTTTCGGGCGGATCGGTAGGGATATGAATCATGATATGATATATCCGTCGATCCGATTCTCACAGATCACTGATATCGCAGAATTTGAATAAGTAGGTCGGACTTGTTTCACTAATCCGCTTTTCTGGTCTACTTCTAGCCCCTGGATTCTCCGTGTGAGGTAAATCCGTTACTTCTCTTCTCCATCTGGCATCATCCATGTGCGCTGTCCCCGTTTTCTGTTCAGTGTTGACAGTTGTATAAGCACATTCGACTGTCACCTGTGAAGCTGAGACTGACTCTTCTGGGATGGTAGCGTTGAAAAACGCTCACTTCTTACCGAGTGTTATCGCGTTTGTCGTCATGACTCCTCTCCGATCTCGCCGTGAGACGCACAGCGAAGTCGCTAAGCCTGGGGACCGGCACTGCCAAGGCTCAGCCCGGCCCCCTCTCGACTCTCGAGTAGCGACTTGTTGATGTTCTCACCGACGCCAAGGAATCGTACCGGTTTCATCGGTTGTTCACGATCTCGCAGCTCGCTCGTGAGTCATGACGACCTCTCTTGGATCTTCACCCCGCGATACACTGCGACACTGCGTCTCAGAATAGCAAAGTGTATCCGCAATGTTGCAGCAGTGAGCACTTTTTCGGTGTCTTAGTACCTACCTGCGCCAAGTGGTTCTTCGACAGTCGACACTGGACAGTGGAAATTCCACAGAACCACAAAGTTTTTGATGGATTCGGCATCACAACTGTGAAATGAATGTGTTCAACATGGTTGAACATGCTCCAACTTACAAGGCTAAGTAGGTAGTAAGCCGCAAGCGACTCGCGAGAGACTAGAGTGAACTTGTGAAGGCCAACCGAGGCATGAAAAGTCTGAGTGATTGCTCTCTGAGCCTTGGCCAATGGCAGTGCCAGTCAGTGGCAGTCCCCAGGCTTAGCGACTTCGCTGTGCGTCACGGCGAGAGGAGTCATGACGACAAACACGATAACACTCGGTAAGAAGTGAGCATTTTTCAACGCTACCATCCCAGAAGAGTGACGAGTCAGGCTTAGCTTCACAGTCGAATGTGCTTATACAACTGTCAGTCTGTCAACACTGAACAGAAAACGGGGACAGCGCACATGGATGATGGAGAAGAGAAGTAACGGATTTACCTCACACGGAGAATCCAGGGGCCAGAAGTAGACCAGAAAAGCGGATTAGTGAAACAAGTCCGACCTTACTTATTCAAATTCTGCGACATCAGTGATCTGTGAGAATCGGATCGACGGATATATCATATCATGATTCATATCCCTACCGATCCGCCCGAAAGGGTCGGAAAGGCCAGCACACTACGGAGTAAGCTATGTAGCAGAAATCCGACTTAGTGCAATGGTCGTCATATGATCCATGATTCCATTGTTTCTTTTCCGTCCCTCCGTGCTAGCCTGCAAGTTGCCATGAGGCTTCAAAGTTGTTGAAACAGTGAAACTTCATATTACATGAAGAGATGGCAAAAATGGCACAATAAAAGACATTTCAAGTTTTAAAAAGGAAGGCAAATGTCATCATTGCCACCGCCACCATCTATGCAACGCAAGGGGTAGGAGCATGTGTTCACTTTTTTCACGCTTCCATTAGACTGGCAACGATACATGGTATCGCTACTCAAACTCTGGGCCCCAGGGTAGCCTAGGATGGACAGGAATTAGCACTGAGCAGATAATTCTAGGCATTTGCCTTACAAGTCAGGACTCAGGAGTGTTTCTTCAATCTTGCATACCATAAGTTTTAAGGGTCTGGCCGCAGTAAATAAGGCCCGGTGTGCAGCCACCGGCTTGAACTACAGGGCTAACAACGGCCAGTGTAGCGATGAGGATAGACAGAATGTTGGCCATACTGAAATTGTGTGAAGTGATTTGTTAGTGTTACTTGTAAGTCTAGTTTAGGTAGAACTAAGAAGTGTAGACAGTTGACGTGGTAAAAAGAAGTGTAAGCCCGACATCACAATTCATGAAGGAGCAGCACCAGGGGCTTTTATAGCTGATCGACTATGTCAATGTTCCAGCTAGTCTGGGTTTCGACTCTCCAATGAGTTGCAACTTGCGTGGTCTCAGAACTCTCAGCTCTGGTAGAGAAGTAGCTGAAGGATGATGGGCAGAAGCACGTAGTGTTCCGGTATCGGCAGTTGAGTTACAGAGAAGCGCCATCGAGATCTCAATGAGCATCACTTCAACGATCACGACAGACATACGCCGCACGCTTGAAGAACATGCATAGGTAATGCGCATCGAGTGGATAGCGCAATAGAGAAGCCCCTCACAAGGCTAAGCCGCAAGCGAGCTGCGAGAGTGAAGGCCAGGCTCCAGCCGAGGCATGAAAAGTCGTCCTCGGGACGTCAAGCTGTTCTCGCAAAGGTACGATGCTTCTCTGAGTCGATGGCTAGCCCAAACATAACTCTGAACTCACCATCATATATGATCATACGGTGATACACCATGGATCCAGGATAAGAGATTTGGCAACAGCTGTACAGCCATAAACCCGATAATACGATACATCATACATTGAGATGACTCCGTATCAAGAAGTAGACCGGAATTGATTATTGCCCCTCTCGAGTAGCGACTTGTTTTCGCCGACGCCAAGGGCCAAGGCCCAAGGAATCGTACCGGTTTCACCGGTTGTTCACGATCTCTCTCGTGAGTCATGGCGACCTCTCGTGGATCTTCACCTCGCGACACACTGTAACACTGCGACACTGCGTCTCAGAAATTAAGTCAGAATAGCAAAGTGTATCCGCAATGTTGCAGCAGTGAGGGCACTTTGTCCTAGTACCTACAGGCTACGCCTAGTGGTTCTTCGACACTGGACAGTGGAAATTCCACAGTTTCTCAATGTTTTTCATGGGTTCGACATCAAAATTGTGAAATGAATTGTCCAACATGCTCGTTCGTTGAGTCTGCATGATACGCTAGAGTCATTTCGCGCGGGAAACTGAAGTTGTCCATGACTCCATCGAGGCGTGTCAAAGAAGCGAGAGGTTGACCTTGAAACTACTAGGTACGGAGTACTCCGTAGGTACGTCCTATCTGTGGCTGCCACTGGCTGGGGAATAACATGCCCCACTTGGCAACCGCGGCGGGTGCAGGTACATAGGTACCTAATGTACATACATACAGGCTACAGCTGCCCTTGCGTCGTCAGGCACAGGACTCCAGGAAAGGCTTCAGTCCAACATGAATCTGCAATCTCCAACGACAACGCCACAACTCATGCCCATCCGCATCGCGATTCCGCCATGATTGCCTCGAAGACACTGTGCTCCTCACAGTCTCAGCCTTAGACCCTCAAGTCGCAATCAGCCTCAGCCTCAGCCCCGGCCCCGGCTGGGCCCGGCCTCGCCATGGACGACGGACCAGTGCCCAAGCTGTCAGAGCTGCTCAAACACCCCGACGACCTCGACAAGATCCCCGCCCTCAAGCAAGAATGTGCGCGCAAAAAGGGCATCGTCGACGGCCAACTGCGCAACGGGCTGCGCGAGCAGCTGGAAACGACGCAGTCCGGCATGACGGGCCTCAGCGACGGCCAGAAGACGGTCCAGCTCATCAAGGAGGAGATGATCAAGATTGACCGGCTCTGCTCCGAGTCGCAAACCATGATCCAAGACTTTGCCAGCATCAACCTGGTGTCACAAGCGCACCGAAACTTTGTAGCGGTCGAGACGATGCGGCGAGACCTCGAGACCTTCAACGATCGGCTGACGCTGGTGGAGCGGATGCTGCGCGAAGACGACGAGGACCAGGAGAAGATGCCGAACCTGCTCCCCTGCCACTACGAACTGACGCAGCTGCGTAATATACGGGACGACGCCATGGAGCAGATCCAGCGGGCTGGGGACGCGGGGCTCGAGTCCACGCTGGAGGACTACTTTGGGCGGCTCGACGACACGATTGACTGGTTCGACGAGCATGTCGGCCTGCTGGCCATGAACCTCATCAACCTAGTGGTCAACGACAACAATGGGCTGGTGGTGCGCTTCGCCATCGTCATGGATGCAGAGGAGAAGAGCGATGAGCGCGTGCTGGCACTGCAAGAGGCGCTCAAGGACCATGAGGAGCTCGCGGCGCGGTTCCAGAGCATCACCAACGGGGCGAAGAAAGTGCGCGGCTACAAGGATAAATTCCTGCAAGCGATTCGGCTCAGCGCGGAGCAGCAGTTCGAGGCAAGCCGCGACGAGTTCCTTGACGACGCGAGCAAGCTCGACGCCATCATGAAGTGGTATTTCAACGACCTCAACGCGGTGCGCGTGGGCATGGTGCCCCTGACGCCCAAGAAGTGGAAGATCGGCAAGATATACGCCGACATTTACCACCAGCTGATGCATGACTTCCTTGTGGCCATGGTGGACGACCCGGCGGGCAGTTCGGCGCACACGCTCGAGATTATCAGTTTCCCAGAAAAGTACTACAAGAAGATGGGCAAGATGGGCTACCGGCAGGAGGACTTGACGCCGCATGTCATTGACAACCGCGAGGCGGAGCTGGTGCGCGACTTCCGGCAGCTCATCATCAAGTTCCTGGACGAATGGATCGACCGCATCTTTGCGCAGGAAAAGCGCGACTTTGCCGAGCGCAACACCGAAGGATCCAACCTAGACCAGGACGAATACGGATACTTCCGCACACGAAACCTCGTGGCCCTCTGGCGCATGCTATTCGAGCAGATCGACGCAGGCGCCAACTCGAAGCGATGCGACGTCGTCGAGGGCGTCATCGATGCCATGTTCCTCCGTCTACGCACCCGCCAGCAGGCCTGGCAGCGCATGCTCGAAGACGAGGCCTCCCGCTACGAAAAAGCCGCCCAGCAAGCCTCCTCCTCCTCCTCCTCCTCTCCTCCCGACCTCGACGGCTTCCAAGCCCTCCAGGACTGGCTCGTCGCAACCGCAAACGACCAAATCGCCTGCATCGACGACAACGAAGACGAAGCCCGCCTCGGCTACCTCTCCTCCTTCCGCGCCAAGCTCGAACCCCACGTCACACCCGCCTATATCGACCGCGCGGACCAAGAAATCCACGCCCTCCGCGACGGCTACGTCGACTTCTCCACCTGGTGCATCACCAAATTCGCACACCTCATCTTCGTCGTCGACTTCCAAGCCGTCATGCCCGATTTCTTCACCCCACGCTGGTACACCGCCACCGCGATGAAACAAATGGTCGTCACCTTTGAAGAATACGTCCACGACTACCGCCAAGTCCTGCACCATTCCCTTGTGGATATCTTCATTGAGATCTTTGCAGATGAGCTCCTCATCAAGTATCTCTCCTCTGTGCGAAACAAGGGCGCCAAGTTCCGTCGCGCGGATCCGTTCCGAGATAAACTCTTTAATGATATTGCGACGGCGTTTGATTATTTCTCGAATCTGCCGAATCCGGATGTGGGGGTGTCGATTAAGAATACCTGGAGGGTTACGGAGCCGTTTCTGGGGTTGCTGTGCTGTGATAAGGAGGCGGTTGGGGACGAGTTTGCCAAGTTTAAGATGGCGTATTGGGATTTGCAGCTCGGGTGGGTGGAGGCGGTGTTGAGGTCGAGGGATGATTTTGATAGGGGCATGTTGAGTGCTGTGAAGGGGAGGGCGGGGCAGATGGATGTTGTGAGGGGGGCGGAGACGATTATGGGCAAGGTGAAGTAGAGATTGGGGATGAGTTGGGGGTATGTATAACTATAGAGGTGGTATAGAGCCTAGGCCCTATAGGGAGGGTTAATAGAGGGATAATTTCACGTTTACTATCATGTTCAACGCGAAGGGTTTTTTTGTTCAGGGGTGGTATATCTTGTGTGAATGTATGATACGCTGTGTTGTCGTGCTGCGTTGCGTTGCGATGTATCATATTATATTGATCGAGTCTTGTGGAACCAAACACCACGGGATGTCGACGAAGAACTTGATGACGAATTGGTCACTCATCGTACTCTCGACTCGAGTCCCGAGCTGTGAGGCTACCAGGTGTTGAAGGCGTCCACAAGCCCTAAGATCTCAAGTGTATGCCCAGCTCAGGTGTCAAGAGCGATAGTCACAAAGAAGAGTACAATGTTACAAGAATAATCCCAAATGACGCGATTATACTCCGTAGAATGAGAATCCTCAATCATCATCACCACCATGATCCATCCCCAAGCTCGCCGCTCCGTCACAGCAGACTCAGTCACGAACAAAACAGCCCAATACCAAACCCTCCATCTAGTCTACGAGACCCAGAGTCCACGCCACGACCACAAAACAACGCAAATGCAGTAAACGTTTGAAAAGGAACATGTAGACCCAAAAAGAGTATGACTATGCTAGGGTCAAATCGCTCACATACATCACGGCGCCGACTTCCGAAAGAACGAACCGGCTGTAACTTCCTCGCCGTGATATGTGTGCTATAGTTCTCTCATTCTCAGAAGCCTTCAAGGGGCACCTTGTGCATCATATATCTCGTCTTATCTACCATAGAAGAGAGACAAAGAGGGAAAAGGGGAAAAAGGGGCGATATCTTTGTGCAGCGAAGTGCTATGCATGGGTCATCAATGAGGCTTCATGCCACGCGGCGTAGATGCGACAACTGTAGTTATCAAACCTTGCCACATAGGAAACTCGGGATTATGTGGAAAGGTTCAAGACATGTCATGTCAAGGAGAACCGTTTGTGTCTGTGCTCGTACCATACGATGGTGTTGTATAGGACTGAGAACAATCGTACAGCCTAGACAGCATTACTTTGGAGGCACCATGATGGCAATAGACAGGGGGATGCGTAGTCGTACCACTACGAGGTTGAGGAGCAGATGCACTACCTATAACAACGAGCCAAAGACTTTGGTCGACAGGGATGCAAAATGGCACGAGCACGTACGTATGTACTTTCGAAGCACAACATACCCGATGATTCATGCACCATGAAAGCATCAGCATGCAAGACCACGCAACCTTGGAGCACCGGATACACAACCCTTCACGCCTTGAAAGTTGAAACACATCAGACGTGCAACGAACGAACATGACACCAAGAAAGGATTTCACACCATAGTCTCACACCGACGTCTTTCAATGTACACAAACACAGAATAGAACACAATGCCATAGTCCACCTAGAAACATACAACGTGTCCCCCACACCACGCCCCTCAAACCCCCGTGACCCATCTCGACAAAAAGAAAAAAAGTGAAAAAAGAGGAACGGAGAATGTACTGTTTTACTCCGTGACGACCAAAACACACAACTTGCATTACGTATAGAAACAAAGGAAATACATGGGTAGAGGTAGAGCCGTTTGCGACTTGCATCCACGAGGCAGTGGCGGCGCTATGGTAGGGTAAGTAAGTCTGATAAAGAGACAGAAAGACTGACAGAATAGAAAAAGAAACAATGAAATATAACAATCAAGGATTGACATGACAGTTGTGTCCCGCCATTACACACCGCTGCTTCTCACACACGAAACTCTGACTCGGACTTCTATGACTTGCTCGCCAGGTAGTTGGCAGCCTGAAGTAACAAGCCGTCAGCATTCATACCATCCCGACGTTACGCTACGAGAGACAGACTCACCTTTTCTAAATTATAATCGTACTTCTCCAGCGCAGAAACGGAATCAGCACGCGAGTACCCCATGCCCGTCAAGCTCTTGAGAATCGGGTCATCATGCTCGCCCCTTTCCGTCAACGCTCGCCCCGGTGCCGATGGACGACCCAGGTCCCCTTTGTCCTCTGGCACAGCAGGAGGTGCCAGCGTCGTGGGCTCGTCGAGACCAGCAAAGATGGCATCCCAGTCATGCGAATCGGCTGGTTTCTTCTGCGAAGCGCCACTTCCGCCTGCTGAGCCGTGCGACACAAAGTCAAAGGTGCTGTCGTTGCTAAACGCAGGCGTCTCAACCTTGGCTTGGCTGGCGGACGGGCTTCCGTCGAATACCGGGTTAAAGTCGTCGCGTGAGATGTTGGCGAAATCATCGTCTGCGGATCCTTCCTTCGCATCTTCGAGTCCCTCAAAGTCGTCGTCCAGATCGTCAAACACGCCCTTGCCAGGAGGTTTGGCGACGGCCGGTGCAGCCGCTGCCGCAGTCGGTGCCGCTGGAGAGGAGAATGAAGATGAAGGAGAAGATGTCTCGGCAGCGCCAAAAATGTCATCCGCAGTCAAAGCTTTGGGCTGCAAGGCGCTATTTGCGGCTGGGTTTGGAGACGAGGCTCGGAGTGAAGAGCTGAGGAGCAGTCGAGTGTTAGCCTGTGCCACGAGAGATACACCACTCCGTTTAAGTCGCACCGAGAGGACAACTCACCTCATGCTCGGATCCTCGACAGGCTCCTTAGCAGGCACTGCTGGAGGACCGGCTTCACCTGCAGAAGCCGTGTCGGGACGATGCTCGGTGTCTACAGCTGTGGCGATGCCCTGCGCCGGGTCATTTTTCAGTGGCGGCGAGGCTGGTGCAAAGTCATCGTCAAAACCGCCATGCTCGCTGTCAGAGTCAGAGTCATCATCAGCACGTTCCAGCTCAGCAATGGGTGGGAATTCCGCATTAAAAGCATCAGCAGTCTTGTCCTTGGCGGCTGAAGTCGAGTCGGGCGCCGCTGGTTCTCTCTTGCTGGAAGAGCTAAAAGCGGCGAAGGCGTTATCAAAGTCTGCTTTGGCCTTGGCTTTGTCGGCGCTGCTAAACGGATCGCTGGTGGCTGCCGAGGACGTACTGGCGTCGACTGGGTTTACCTCCGGGAAGACAGCAGCATCGATGGCCGAAACGGCAGCAGGCGCCGCTGCGGTGGCAGCAGGAGTCAGTGGAGGAGTTGAGTATTGATCCCCGTCCTCGCTATTCAGTTCTCTGGCGCTCTCGGCCGGGGCATCGGCCGGGGCATCATCAACTCCCGAGGCAGGAGGCGAGACTTGGCGCGAGGAGGAAAGCGACTCGGGCTCCTGGGGAAAAGGCAGGAAGCTGGAGCTGATTTGTCTCGATACAGGTGGCGCTGGAGGCTCCAAGTTGGCCGCGCCCAGCTGACGGCTCAAGCTGGGGCTGGCTCTATCCTGGTTCAAAGAGTGGCCAGCACTGGCTGCTGATGCGCCCGTAAGTTGCCGTTGCTGAAATGTGGGTGTTTGCGGATGAGAATGGGAGGGAGGTGGCGTTGCAGCGGATGGTCCGAATACGTCATCAAACGACTTGTCGGTATACGATCTGGCAGGCGGAGATGCCGAAAATGCGCCCATGATATCGGTGCTAGCCGTGCGCTTGAAAAAGGGGTTGTTAGCACTTGATGCAGAGAGAGCCGGGCTAGCAACGGCAGCAGGTCCCGAGATGGACGAGCCACCGTCAAGTTGTCGAGGCATCGGCCCATCCGCTCCCACTCCTTTGGCCAGTTCTGCAGCTTCTGTCTTGAGCTTGTCTCGCTCGCCCTCGGTGGTAACTAGTTGTTTCTTGTTGATGGCCACGAGCCCCTTTTGCTGGCGTCCCTCGGACTTGAGTTTTTCAACAACCGGCTTGAGTTGGGCAATCTCGCCGTTCACAACGCGGATGCGTTCTCTCAGGCTTGTATTCTCCTGACGATCCGCCTGCAGAGCAGCCTCGAGCTGCTGGTGCTGAGCCTGCGCATCCCTCAGTGTGCCCTCGAGCGTCATGCAGTCGGACTGGAGTTTTTGCGTTTCTGACCTCGACTTCCTCAGCTGCTCCTCGAGCAACCGAGAATCTTCGGCTTCCTTTTCATAGAGGGTGCGAAGCTGTGTTAGCCGTTGCTCGAAATTTTGCTTCTGGGAATTGGCCTGGTTGAGTTCTGTTTGTGTCGTCGCGCGCTTGCTCTGCACATCCTGCATCTGTTTCGATAAGGTCCCGATTTGACTCGACAAGTTGGCCAACTCGGTTGTTTCACTAGAAATCTTCTTGCTGGCTTCGGGGTCATGATCCTCCAAAAGATCTTGCGTCTGTTGAGGTACTTCGTTCCCAGAGGGTCCCGCCAATCCTCTGCCGAAAGACGACGAGGGAACAAAAGGCTTGAATGTACTTCCCGTAGCTGTGGCTCGGAGAGGAGGCGGGGACGAAGGACCGCTGCCGAAGGGATCGTGCATATTGGAGCCGCCGGTAGACATGACGGTTTGTATTGGAGCAGGCGCAGAGACGGGTATCGAAGGGTTCGGAGTCGATTCAAGCCCGAAGAGGTCGTCGAGCGCGGAGTTGGACTGTGGCGGCTGCGGCGGCGCTGACCGCACAGTTGGAGGAGGAGGCGGGAAGGGAGACGGCTGCTGCTGCTGCTGCCGTTGGTTGCGTACGCTCGGAGGCAGAAGATTTGGAGGCAAGGTGCTGGGAAGCGGGCCTCCGCCGCCGCTCCTTTGTTGGCGGATGAGATACATGGCAACGGCGAAGCCCTCCCGCGTTAGCTGGCCTTGGCTGTTGAAATCAGCAAGATCCCATATCTGAGCCAGAGCATCCTCAGACAGGTTCGATTGACTGAAGAATGGAACAGCCTCTTCTCCTGTGATGTAGCCTCGGTTCGTCTTGTCGATGGTGATGTAGATTTGGTCGAACTTGGCCTTGTCTGCGGGCGAAACAGCCCAGTCGTTACCAGCCTGAGACGACGCAGGCCTGGCGAGGAGCGGACTGCCCATACGCATCTGAGCCTGGCCACTCAGCTGTCTTGGTAAAGCACCAGTGCCCGTGGTATTTGGCGACTGGCGAGGTGCTGCCCCTCTGTTGTTTGCCGATTCATATAGCCCGGCGGGCAGTATGGTAGGAAGCGAGCGGAGAGCACCCGTCTTGATGGACGTGAGCAAATGCATGGCGATCACGAACTCAGGAAGAACGAGGGCACCACGCAGCTCCGTATCCGCCAGAGCCCAGATTCTTCCCAATATTTCATTGGGCAAGCCTGACTTGTCAAAGATATTGCGGGCTTGTTCGCCGGGTAAGAGCTTGTTGGCCTGCAGCGGCTGTCGTTCAAACAGCATGGTGTACTGGGCGACCTTGTCCGGCGTCAAGGGCGGAATTCTGATGGCGCCACCAGTATTCTGCGCTTGCAAAGACGCTGCTGGACCGCTAGTGATGGGCGAGCCGAGCGCCGCAGGAGGCGGCCAGATGCCATCGAAACGAGGAATCGGCCCCTGCTGAAGAGCAATCTCATGCGTAGGCTCGCGTCCAGCTTGGGCGTGACCTATCAGGCGCAGGACGAGGCCGAAGCCAGCTGGTGTAAGGAACCCACGGTTCTCGTTATCTGCGATTTGCCATATCTGCGAATAGCATCGTCAGGACGTGGTGGGCGAACATGGATGCTAGGGAAGGAAACACCAACCTCTCCCAGGACGCGAGGGTCTAGTCTGGTCTTCTCAAAGAACTTGACAGCTACTTCGCCAGTAACAACACCAACGCTTTCGGTATCGGCTTGGCGAAACAGCTGGCCGTAGACTCGTTTCTCCTCGGGACTAAGGTTCAGGTTCGGGGGCGCAGCTATGAGCGAGTGCAAGGGACAGATTAGCAAATGACTTCATATTAAAAAAAAAAGTGGTCGAGTGGGAATAGCATATGGACATACAAGAGTCGGCGCCGGCGTCTGCAGACATCGCGTTGCATATAAGAAGCCCCTGGAAGAGAACTGGAGCTGTTTGCGAGTTGTCGTGAGTCGTGACTCGTCACTGAGGGGCAGCGAGTGGCTGGCTCTCGTTACTCGGGCTGTCGGCAAATGAGTGAGGCAGACGAGATGGATGAGAACATTCAGACAGCCGAAGAAGGCCACGAGATGGAGGGTTAGAACGCAGTCATGCAAGAAGGCAAGCACCCAGAGTTCAGGAGCCCGAAATTGGACATCAGCACGTTGGGTTGCTGGGAGCTCGTGATCAGCGGGCCGGAGTGCTGTGATTCGGTGGTCGTTGCTGCTTGCAGAGTGGCGCCGGCTGCCGCGGCTGTGGCGGTGCTTCACCGACGTGGCTGAAGCTGCTTCATTGGGAGCTTCATGTCGCAATCGGCAGAGTATTCGCATCATTTTCGTCTCTTGGAGGTCCGTTGCATGGCTCTTCCTTGACGAACGAAAATTCCATTACTCAGTCGGCGCGATCTTGCCATCTTGTCATTCTTCCCGTTGTTCTCATCTTATCCCTGCGACCCTCAACCCTCCGGCCAAGCTCCTCGAAACCCCGATCTGGCGCTAAGTCGGATTGCTCAGCCGATTTGTCACCACTCCAACGACAACGACAACCCGTGGAGTCAAGATCCAGAGATAAACGACGTCATCTCCAGTGGCTTCCCCCACAACCGCACTTCCGTCTCCTGAATTATCAAGCTCGTCTGGTGTCACTACAAAGCAGACAGAAGACCAGGCATTCTCCATTGAGCCCGCTCTCAGAACCCCCAACCCCTCCCTTCCCAACTGTCCCATCGTCTCATGCAAGCATTCACTTCCTTGTGCCGCACTTCTTCAAGAGCTGCCCCGCATCGCATAGCTTCCTTGTCGCGTCATCTTTCCACCACATCCAGAACAATGGCTCCCATAACCAAGGAAATAGATTACCTCGTGCTGGGTGGAGGTAGCGGTGGTCTCGGCTCGGCGCGCATGGCCAGCTCCAAGTTTGGCGCAAAGGCCCTCGTCGTCGAAGCTTCCCGCCTGGGAGGTACCTGCGTGAATGTTGGGTATGTACAGACACCCTCTATCAAGCTGCCAATTCTGCCATTGATCGTTTACTGACTTGCTTATTGTTTAGTTGCGTTCCCAAAAAGGTCACGTACAACGCCGCCGCCATTGCCGAGACAATTCACGATGCCAAGGCGTACGGATTTTCGGTCGAGCAAACCGCGCCCTTCGACTGGACAACGTTCAAGAACAAACGCGACGCCTACATCAAGCGATTGAACGGTATCTACGAGCGAAATCTCTCAAACGACAAGGTGGAATACCTGCACGGCTGGGGTCGTTTCGTGTCCAAGAACCAGGTCGAAGTCACCCAGGACGACGGCTCCAAGGTGCTGGTCAATGCCAAGAAGATCCTTCTTGCAGTCGGTGGACGGCCGACTGCTCCTCCGTCCATCCCCGGCGCCGAGCTGGGAATGAACAGCGACGGCTTCTTCGACATTGACAAGCAGCCCAAGAAAGTGGCCATTGTGGGCGCCGGCTATATTGCCGTCGAGTTTGCCGGCATGTTCAATGCGCTGGGCACCGAGACGCACCTCTTCATTCGTCACAAGACATTCCTGCGCAACTTTGATCCCATGATCCAGGAGTCGGTGACCAAGGAGTACGAGCGGCTCGGCGTCCACGTGCACAAGGAGTCTCAGGCATCCAAGGTTGAGAAAGGTGCCGACGGGAAGCTCACTGTCACATACAAGGACGCGCAGGGCAACGAGAGCTCCGTCTCGGATGTTGACCACCTCATCTGGGCGGTGGGTCGCGTTCCCGAGACAGACAAGATTGGTCTCAAGGAAATTGGGGTCAAGACGAACGAGAAGGGCTATGTCGTTGTCGACGAATACCAGAATAGCAGCGTGGACAACATTTACGCCCTCGGCGATGTGACGGGCCAGGTCGAACTCACACCCGTGGCCATTGCTGCAGGTCGCAAGCTCGCCCACCGCCTGTTCGGGCCGGCGGAGTTCTCGACGCTCAAGCTCGACTACTCAAATATTCCCTCGGTAGTCTTTTCGCACCCCGAGGTCGGCAGCATCGGTCTCACTGAGCCCCAAGCGATTGAGAAGTTCGGCAAGGACAATATCAAGGTGTACAAGACGAGCTTCACGGCCATGTACTACGCCATGATGGAGCCCGAGCAAAAGGGGCCGACCAGCTACAAGCTGATTGTGACGGGGCCCGAGGAGAAGATTGTAGGCCTGCATATCATGGGGCTCGGCAGCGGTGAGATGCTCCAGGGATTTGGCGTGGCGATCAAAATGGGGGCGACCAAGGCGGATTTCGACAGCTGTGTGGCTATCCATCCTACCAGTGCTGAGGAACTGGTCACTCTCAAGTAGACAGCAGAGGATCACTTAGGTAGAATAGGCTCTGAATTGAACAGCAGAGTCAATAGGAGCAAATTTGTCGAAGCAAGGTGGCAAGATCGAAAAGTCTGGAACATTTATAGATGTGAAGCAAAGTAGCAGAAGTCGTGACTCGTACGTAGGCTGACCTGTGAAGCAGGCTTCAGGTATTTCGACTACGTAAAGATACAGCAGAGAAAAGAAGCCACCTCGAGCAGAGTTGGACATGAGGGAGTATAATGTAATCTCGTTCTTAGAGAACTTTATAAGCAAAGCAAACTTCCGAAGTCTTCGATGGACTGTAGACATAGATACGAAGCAGCCATCTTTCTAGCTGTCTCAGAACTCTAAGCAAAGCCAGATCGGAAACAGGAAGCTGGAATACCTGAATGGTTCTGTCACCATGGAGTCATGGACTTCCCGAGAAACATATTGCGTAAAAGATGTAACTACATAATTGCGAGGCAGGGTGAAAGATATCTTACATATATGCTTATATCTGGAGAAAGATATACTTCAGCTGTCTCAAAACGCAAAGCTTTAAGCAACGCAAGATCAGAAACAGAAAGGTGTAATCACACAATGATTCTGCGAATCTGCGATCAGGGAACTTCACAATATGTTGCGTCAGAAACACTCATCATCCATGTGCAGCAGAGCCAAAGATGTCTTATACAGACTTAGATTTGAAGGAACATCTACGCCGGCTGGCCCAGAAAAGGCGGGAAGGATTGTGCTAAGACTCTTTATTCTCTCCACCACATATCAAGGGATTACCGAGGAAATATATGGTAATGGAGTTTCAGGATATGTAGGTGTGAAGCAGAGTAGAGGAAGTCTTGGGTAGAATCAGATGTGAAGCAGGCTAAAAGAGTCTCGAGTAGAATTGGATGAGTGAACGAGACTCAGAGTCTCGAGCAGATGAAAGTAGATGTTGAGGCAAAGTAGAAGTAGAATAGTCTGGTCATGATAAAGCCGACACTGTATCAGTCACTGGCCAGCCCATGAATCAATTGCACATGTACACGCCGAAACTGCATCTCTTCACGCAAGCATTCGCTGCCACCCGGCGCCAACATGACATCGAGGCCACTCCAGGCGACCTCCCATGAAGCGTCAGCTCACGACCCAGACTCGTGCATAATGGTACCCAGTACAGGGCTCAAGCAAACCATATCCGATCGATATCTCGACGTAACCTTGACTCCATCAACCCCATGGCATCCATTCCATTCCCTTTGCATCTGCATAATCTCCCCCACAGTCGGATCGCACGGACGAAGATGCGCGCACGTGTATTGCAATTTGCAACAGCACATTGCGCGATGCACATGTAATCGCTGCTTGGAAACCACCACACATCGTTGATACCATTCAAAAGTTGCACGTGGAAATTTGATGATGGGGCTGTAAAACCGGCAAATCGCGACGTTGATGCAGCGCACACGTACAAAATTCGAAGTTCTCCACGGACTCGTAAATACTCCGTAGAGTCCGTACATGCGCGAACATCTGACACAAGCCACCACGCACATTCCTACACGTGCATACAGAGTACAGAGTATATACAGAGTATACGGAGTATGTATCGAATTGCGCACAAATGCACAAGCATCATACGCAAATTCACACACGCAAGCGAGATGAAATACCAACAATCCTCCAACCCCTGCACGCCATCCGCCACGGCTTCGGAGTCGTCAATCTCTCCGGCCCGCGTTTATTACGCCAGCCCAGCCAGAAATTGCATGCCACGATCCAATTCTACAACAGAGTACCAATGTACGGAGTACCTGTCCCGACTCCCACAGACGCGAACCGAACCGAGGTGAGCTAAATTTGGTGGCGGCACAAGTCTCAAAATCTCAAAATCTCAAAATCGCACACACCCTCCCCCTCCTCTCGGCCACTGAATTATTAGACGCCCGAAGCGCCCAGAACAGAAACAAAAGCAAGGAAAAATACACGAACAACCAAAACCATGGCGAAATTCCACAAGCAGGCACGGCCGGAAACGCACGGCTCCGGGCCAAGGGTCACGAGGTCACACGGCGTGCAGCCCCTACCGCGACTAGCGCAACCTCACACCCGCCGCTGACCAATCATTGTAGAAACACTGTCCCGACAATGCGGTTCTCACGGAGTACATGTGCCTAGCGGCTCCCAAGTCCGCACCAAAACGGGGGACGCGCGCCCCCCCTGTTATGTAGGGGGAAAAAAAGCCCGATGACGATGGCATCTCGTAACGTGGCGAAACGGGGGAGAATACGTATGTGCCTATCCGTAGGTAGGTAGGTTAGGTACATACCTAGGTACGGAGTAGACAGAGAAAAAACGACGGTGTGAGCCAGTCGCGTGAAGGCAGCCAGTCACGAGGCCTGTCGGGGCGTGTGGCCGTCATCACCAGTGACCACCAACCGCCGCCGCCGCGTGCCTGTGCCAAGAAGAAGCGTTTATGTGTACCTAGGTAATGCACATAGGTAGGTATGTACTACAAAACGGTGGCCGGCATGTACGGAAGCCCCAAGCAAGCCCAAATTCGTTGCTTTTATTAGGTACCCGCCCCATCACGGCTTTCAGGGGAAAACACACGTATGAACTCACAACAGGAAGAAAAAGACGACAGAATTCACACAGTAGTGAACAGCACACTCGTGGCTAGACCTCAGCAAGAACGTCAACAGAAAAAACAAAATGATGATGATGCATTTCGTCAGTGTGGAGTTCCGCACACCGCAGTGTGCCAAGCGCGTTAATGCGTAATGCACACACCGCACGAACCCGCAGCATTGGGCACCCGTTGACGGTTTAAAGGGCCGTCCGGCGTCAGCCGGGGTAGCGGACTTTCTTTCTTAGGGGACGCGCACGGCTTTTTCATTCTTTTTTTCTTTTCTTTTCTTTTTACCACTGCTTCTGGAGAACCTTTGGTGACTCACATGATGAACAAGCAAGTGCCGTTGTCGCTGGTGTACATAGGTACCTACCTATATACTTGGACGCTCAGAAGTCGATCCTCTTCGAGATTCAGCCGCTGCTTGACGGGAGACTCGAGAGAGATTCTGGCCGGTCGGTGTGCCCCTTTTTTTTCTTCCCTTCTGTTTTTTGTATGTATGTACATACATAGCAACAAGGAAAAATCATCAAACGTGAACGGTGAAGATAGGGCAGGAACTGAGCCCAGCACCGCATTGCTCGTTACACGTAACACAACCTGTACTCCGTACAACATACCTTAGGTACCTACTACCTACCCAACCAGATTCAACAAACCGGCTCGTGCGCGGTGCGACGGTAGGTGATAGATCATGACAGATGGGCGGGCGGACGGAAACGAGCGGGCGGTTGGTGTTTGTTTTTCCCTCGATCAGAAACACCCCCCCTTGGCCTCCCGTGGAAGAGATCATGGGCTTTGATTGGACGAGCGTTGTGGCTTTGTGGCACGGAGCTCGTACGTAATCCGGCGGGCTGGGTGGTTGTGGTTCATGCGTCGGGTGACACAGAGTCTGTTGAATCGTGACACAAACGTGTGAGTGAATCCGTGAATACATGTGTTACATGTAGGTACCTACATACTCCGTATACAAAGTGATGGCTGCCCGAGTGTGCAGGGCCGCAGTGCATTAACAATTACGACGCTTTTGTTAACTTCTTAGGCTCTGGGGTTTTTTTCTTTACGATACCGTTACTACTCCGTACATACCATCGTCATCTCGATCACAATGACCGTTTGACATCACAGCCGCCCGGGCCTGCCCCTGAGCCCAGGCAACGCCGTGCGCCACAACGCGATACAGTATGTACATACCTGCCTACCTAGGCCACGTGCAGCTACGGTCCTGCCCTTTCAGAAAGAAACGCGATCCATCCCGATTGCCCTGCTCTAGCCTCCACGACAATGCTGAAAAGGTTGCGCAAGGCACGGCCCTTTTACCAACCCGTCGCGAGCCATTTAAGCTCCCGTTCATTGTTCTCTATCTATATGTACATATGTATCTATGTATGTACCTATATACGTAAATATGTACTGTGTACGGAGTATGTACCTACACATGCAGCAACGGCAGGTTAATAAGGGCCTGTAGGTACTACATAGGCTGTAGGTACATACCTCATAACCCCGCGCCATCCACCTCCGCATTTTCCCCCACACTTTCGCTACCACACCTTTCCCACACCCGCAGCAACTCCCGCAAGGTGCCGCACCTCGTCTAGGTTAGGTACAACCTAACAGAAACGGGCAGTCAACCCGAACCCCGCCTAGGTACCTACCTCAGGTGCCTGTTCTTTGTCAATGTTCCCTCCTCAGATGATAGATCATGCCAGGGACAAACGCGATAATGGTCTGATTAGTTATCTTTCCGTATCGTGCGCATAGATATCTCTTCAATTGGGCCTCGGCTTCTCGTTCTTCCCCTATTCATCTGTTATAACTTATGTACATACCTATCCGTTGGGGCCAGGACGCCAGGAGGACAAAAAAGGCCGTCGCCGGTCCGTGCATGATGCATCCCTCATCTGGGTTTCTGCACCCAGGGCCCTTGTATAATTTTGTGTGTCCTCTTTTCAGTCTTTCGCGGCGCAGCCCAACGCTTATGTTCCGGGGCCCGAAGCCCAGCTACGGAGTACATGTAGGTACTCCGTATTTGTGACATTCTCGATGCCGTTCTTCTGCGATTGTGTACCTACTCTGGACTCTGGAGTCTGTATGTATGTACATGGTTACAGGCTAGAAGTCTGTAGCTCGCTTTATAGCTTCCATGTAGGTAGCGCGTGTAAACATTGACAATGGTATGTATCTACGCAGTCCTCACGTGGTACCGAGCGTGCCGTGTACATACTCTGCAACTTATCAGTGCGACTTGTGCGACTTGCGTGCCGCGCACAGTTCCTCTGTCACACAGTAATTTTTTAATTCTGTGCGTCTTGAAACTACATATGTATCACCACCACGTACCTACGTATTTTGGTGCTGCATCGGCGACGGCAGCTTGCGGCGGCTAGGTAGGCGAGCCTCTTATCGTCCCATCCCGGCCCCACGAGCAAAATTCTCTCTCCAAGGATTACCCCTCCAAAGCCGATCACAGCCGCCCAGGGCCGCTTCTAACCAGCGCTGAGAATGTACCTTCACATTCTTTATTGTGCCCACTGCCTAGTAGGAACTGAGGGCAAGACGCGGCGATCACATCATGATAAGACCGGCAGGAGCATGTACTGGTAACCCGCCGACTGGCCGGGGCAACGGGGCATCAATTCGATATGTAAAAAAAAAATTCAATACATACCCAACACAAACGTACTCCGTATGACAGATAGTATGTTGTCCCTGCGCTAAAAACTACAGCATGTTGTGCAACATGACCTCGCCAACGAAGAACGCCCTTCGTTGCACCAAACTTCTCACTTTCCCTCGGACAAGGCACGAGAGAAGACTGATCGAAAGAAAGAAAGAAAAACGTCCCATCCAGGGCAAGTTGGTCACAAATGACAAACGTCTAGCGAGTTGCCTATCTTTTGGGCCTGCCTTTGGCAAAAGAACTGATGCCAAGCCGCCAACGATACGGCCATGATTGACTACCTACCCGGTGCTACCAGAGGACAGCTAGAGCCTAGCTAGGGCTGAGAGCCTGAGACAGCGACGGGCCACGGCCGATTTCAACAGCCGGACTGGCGCGGCCGCACTGCAAATGCCAAATCTCCCTGCAAAGCCTGCAATCGTCAAACGTTCATGGCAGCTGGGGTCGTTGCCGCCGTTCCGCCGTAGCCAGCGCGGCGGCGGGCGGCTCAGCGCTACATGGCGGGCGCCTAGCACTGCATTCTCCCTCCACGCCTTCTCCTGAAACGAAGAGAAAACAGACCCCGGGCAAGAATACATGATAAAGAAACTTGTCAAAATTTCTTAGTTCTTCTTTTCATTCACCAAGTACATATGTACCTAGGTAGTTCAATCCTCGGATCAAACGTGGCGCGCTTGATCTAACGTGTCATTCAGCCACAACGTTTTACTGCCACCAAGTTCCGACGCAAGACGTTCGTCGATTGCAAAAAGAATCAATGCCACCTGATGGTGCTGCGCCCCAAGGGACATGCCATCGGCATCCCGTGATTCCCGTCTGCTGGGCCCAATCTTGATTCTTGAATCGACCCAGTCTTTGATCTGTCTCGGCCTCACCAGTCAGTGGTCAGTGGTCACCCGTACATTAGGTAACTTGGCTGGCCCGCCCCCCCCACGGAATGATCGGCCAGTGTGGCGCGCTCCGTTGTATCACGGCACGCGTGAATCCGCCGATAGCAAAGTTGGGTTCTCAAATCAAGAGAAAACATCGTTTCTCCATTCCCTCGTAGTACATGTTGTATTAGCATGCTGGGAAAAGCTGCATATGACTGCGCGCGAGGCTGCCCTTGATGTAACCATGTCTCGGCACTTGCCATTTCGTAAAATAGAGTTTGTCGGCATCTTCCCTTCAGATCAGCCGCATCGTTCATCGTAAGTCGCCCGAGTCTGGGGAACCTGGACTAGATCCGTGACAGGCTACAGCGGACGATGGGAGGACGAGGATCTGCGGGCCTTTCCCGTCTTTTTGTGTACCGATTGTCCCTCAGTAGAAACTCGGGGGCTCGCATCGGGAGATTCCGTCCTGAATAGAGGATGTTACCAGGCGGATTCCACGTATATACCCCCAGTACACGCCGTCCAAGTGGCTACATTGTGCTGTTTGCTTCAGGCCAAAAGCCAAGCTACCTATGAACAGACAAACGCAAAGCTGCGTCCGTCATTTCCTTTGGGTTGGAGTCTGGAGAGCTTTCTTTCCCAAACGCTGGCGCACGCACCGGCAAGACTGCCCTCATGATACCTAGCAATGCGAAGCGCCGCGGCTTCGTCCTGAGCAATCACATGTTGGACACGCTGGAACCCGTTGGCTGGTTGCTCATCCAAGATTTACGAATCACGATAATGCTTGAGGGGTCGTAAACAGAATGAGAGCACGCCGTTCTTCCCAAGGTGCAATGTCGAGACGTTAATCCCATTCAGCATTGGCACATTGACGTGTTGGCCACTGGCCGAACGCTCCGAATGCACAGACAACCTAGGTACTTACGTCTTCAAGTTCATCTTATCCGGCTCAGCAGATGATCGTGACGTCATTCCACATCCTACCATGCTCCGTGCAGTGCGGGGGAATGCGTCCTACAAATAAAGTGATCCATCATGTGTACAAAAATTGCGGTACGACTTGACGTCCAACTCTGTGCCAAAGACGCCATGTAAGCATGGCCATTGATGAACAATTAAAAGGCAAAAGATTCCAAATACATAGACGGCACTCAGCGTCCACACTGCAATTTGCAAAGGCATAGCTTTAGGTAGCGTCTCTTCATCTTCTTAGTGCAAGCGAGGCCGAGTTTAAAAAGAAACGCTTGGCGTGGGCGAAAGCTGAGGGGCTACTCCGAAAAGAGTAATCTACTAGTGTTAGTTTGTTAGATAGCAATGCGCGTCCGCCGTTCGGGTAATATCTCTTCCCCTTGGGCCTTCAGTGGCCCTTCACCCTCTAAAACAAAGCCAGCATGTCGACAAGGGTTCTCATGATGCACTCGGCGTTCCGATTCTCATGTCGTGAGGATGCATCTCGATTCTCGACCCTGGCTACTCTCACACGCCGGCGCTGTATGGAGGAAACCCATCATGTTCAAGACATCTCACCTGACCCATCGAGACGCACCATTCCATGATCAACAATTTGATTTTGTCCGTGTAAGAATTATCACGGGTCAGGTGCCGAGTATGATGCCGTGAGAAACAAGAAAAGCCGCGTGAGGGCGGCTGCTCATGATTTGCCCCAGTAGATGCTATGTACGATACATTCTGCACCCCAGACTTGGAGTGGATCAAGAAACAATAGCTTGCTGCAATGGCCATAACAAGCAAGATGTGTTGCTCGGACTTCTTCCCCACACGTTCAGGCGGAACGGGCGCTTTCACACGCCAGCACCCGATGATAGAGATAAGTCAAAGGCGCTAAGACAAGAACGACTAGATAATAAATGTAGCCCTTGACTGGAGAGCTCAAGCCAGGAAAGGGAAAGGGAGTGTATCGGTGGCCGGAACGACGGGAAGGCGCACCAAAAACACCCAAACGAAAAACATCAGATACCCTGTCCGCCGGACGATGGCGGCATGCGGCTACTAGCTAGCAAGGGAAGCTCAAGCAACAACGTTCTGTGAGACCTCTCATATCGTGCCGTTCTTTCCTCGCTACGCCCCATTAGAGCTGTGATTCACCCCCTTCAAGATCAAGCGAGCATAGACGAAGGACTCCAGCTAGTTATGTCGCCATCGTTCCGATCGTGACAAGATGATGGATCCTGGTTGGCCTGCTGACCAAGAGTATACATACCTACGTAAATACCTAGGTGAGGATTACGAAGGATGCGATGTACGATCGACCTGTGGAGCGAACGTGATTGTGGAAAAGGCAGTCTCAGAAAGATAGCATTTCGAGAGCTTTGCCCAAGGCAAGGCTACAACGGAGGCGGCTCAGACCGCAGGCGAAGAGACATTGAAAAACAGATCGCCTATGGCGGCGCCGAGGGAAAAAAATATCGGCCAAGGTGGAAAGAAATCACGACACAATTTGCTGAGATGGTGAAGAACAACTCGGCTTCCGGCGAAGAAATCTCGAAGGGGGGTGGTCGGAGTGGCATTGGCGGCAACGCTCAAGCTTCGAGTTGGCCAATAAGACGTGCATGAAGACGGAGGCTACTGTAGGTGTCACAGGATGCGAGCGTTGCACTGCATATCTATGTGTGAAGCAGACGATGAACTTTTCTCAGTTCGACTCCAGCTCCACCACATGCACCGCCCCCCGTCAAAATTTTTCCTTGATCGTAGCCGGGTCTCACGATAGTTCAAAACAGCGTTGTGTTCGAGATAAGCGTTGTGGTTTGTGATAACGGTGGTGAGTGGTCGGCGGTCGCTCCAGAGTCGCACGGCTCTCGTACGGTGTGCGTTCGGCAAATCGTGAAGCCTGGAAGGAATCATCTAAATTGGATCGTTCAAGGAGAAAAGGCACGGCAAGAGATGCATCCCAAGCGTTGCTACGTGACACCCTATGTGTCGTCTTCACAGAGTGCATAGTGTCTCGAGTCTCGATAGATACCACGTCTCGTCATCAGGTTGCTACGCTCTTCTTCATAGAGTTTCTTCTTTGTTTCGTCATGTTCGGTTCTCTTGTCCCATGTGGCGTGCTTGGGCACACCCACGTGGTCCCATTAGATCAGCTCCGCTCTCGAGACGATCAAAGTTCAAACACGAGAGATTCAGAAAGAGGTGCTTCCTTGCCTACATACCTGCGTACAAAGTAGGTATCCAGGAACGGCGTTGCTGTGTCGGATAAGTGAAGAGCGGAGATCGGAGATGGCAGCCTGTAACCTGTTGCATTTCGAATGGCACAGCCCCATGTCGGCGAAGTGCTTATCTCGTGCCAGATTGTCATGGTATTGTTTGGAGTCTGGACGCATATGAAATGCGGCAACGGTAGTTTGGCAGAACACAGGATGCAACGCAATAGCGCTAGGCGAGCACCTCATTTGCTGCGACAGATGGTCGCGCAGTAAACAGACCCGTCCATGCTGTATCAAGTTGTATTCAATGTCATGCACCGCGAAAGATTCGGAGCCGGCCTGTTTCGCGCGAGAGTGGGGGTTTGGCATGGTGGAACAAGGGTTGCTTGCGTCCCCTAGCCTTGCCAATCATTCAATGGCTTCACGATGCCTCCTTTGCACCATCCTGATCATCATCATCAGGGACGCACCAGGATGCAAGCGAGAGAGTTAGATACCTACATACATACTCCGTACATGTATGACGGGCCGCTGCTCAGTGCTATGGCCATGATGCCTCAGGATGACGCATTCGTGTCTTTGAAATTTCCATGTGCCCCAGTGGAGCAAGTTGCTGCGGTTTGAGCCTTCCCAAAGCGTCATGCGAAATTTCGCTCGTGTTTCGGGACATGAGCAAAGAGAGGCATCGTGAACATGTTGAACGGGGGAGGACACATACCTACGACACAGCCTACAGGGGAGGTCTTCCCATCTAGGTACCTATGTATGTAGAACAAAGAGAGAAATCATCGCCCGAACAAAGCAGCATGACCATTTCTCTCTCGGCACATCGTATTGAACACACAAGCCACGTCGTCTGCGTGACGGTAGTACCTTGACAAAGAAAATGTGATACTCGCTACGCCTGGCTTCACCCTTTCCAAAGGGGTGCATGTACACGTACATGTGATGTGAGCCCTGTTGACCTGCATGAAGGCGCGGAACGAACCATCCGGGTCAGCCAAAGACGGCGAATGTTCAGCGATGAGCAGACTATTGACAGCGACAGCCAAATGGGGCAAATGTTTGAGGGCTGACACGAAAAGACCGGAGAAGCCGGCATGTCCAGGCGACAATACCAAGGGGGATGATGCTGCAGAGAGTACACAAATAATAACGGCTCAACAATTTGGCTCAAGAGTCAAATTTAGCTTTCAAGTTTCGAGTCACTCGACCAGTCCGATGTCGCTGCGGGAGCCCGTGAGGCAAAAGAAGCTGCTAGAACGGGCGCTGGAATGGCTGGAATGGGGGACGGGCACTAGAGGTAGGTACCTAGCCATGAGCTGACCCAGAAGAGCACAAAATGGGTCCCTTTGAGTCACGTTGTCCAAGCTCCACGATGGCATCATGTTGTGAGCATGTGCGTAATGGAAACGAGATTGACACAGCCGAGAGCGGACTCGCGGAGCTGGCCATACGATACATGCACATGCACACAAGTACGGAGGTCTCGTGCACACAATACAGTTTGAAAACAGCAGAAGATGATACACGAGCAACGCCCAAGGACGACGATGCACGAGCTGCATATTAGGTACCTATATCTGTAGACTGTAGGCAGGTATGCACTCTGTAGTTAGGCGACTGATAGCGGATAAGGGCACTGAAAACCCACTAAGGAAACAAAAGCTACAGTGCTGTAGTTTAGCAGGTTACAGTACAGAGTACCTGGCTGATGTAATGGAACTTGTGCCGCACGAAAAAACTTCGCTTCTGGTGCGCCCTGGCTGCTCTCGCACGGTGGTGGTGACTCATTTGGGCGTGGAGACAGGACAGCGATGCTCGGGGGTGCCCAGTGCGAGTGAGTGCGAATAAGGGCGAGATGTGGAGCCGTCGCTGATATCAGACCACCAGTGCTCTCCATGTCGCCATCAAGCTAAACAGGTCGCAGCGACGCAGCGGCGACGGCCCCCGCCTAGCTTTGCCTGCCTTGGCTCGACATCAATCAATGATCAAGCACCGGTCGTCGTCGGTTGATGGAGACACGCCTTACTCCGTACGAGCCCTGACGACCGTGAAGGACCTTGACGGACTTTGACGGCTTCCCACGGGCTCCCACGGGCTTCCCACGGGCTCCTTGACGGCCAGCTTTGCCAGCTTTGCAAGGCATGAAAGCAGGGACCCACGGTGGCCAGCTCTGTTCCTATTTTTTCTCCTTTCGTCATCTCTTCCTGGGCCCCACACGATGTAAACCGATCGGATTTCGCGTTTCGCACGCACGCTGGCCTGGTGGAAGGCGGGCTAATCGCAGTACTGAGAGTCCGATGCGTCGGGCATTGCTGTAGGGGAAAAATTTTCACATAACTTTAAAGAAGATACAGGAACGAGAAAGGGGCCTTCTATTCAGCCTTAGTCCACAATGACCGTTGAGGACGCCGTGGCGCCTTGCCGGCGCAAAAACGGCAGCCAAGCTGCTCAACTGCTCCGGGTGCTCCAAAACGATGCTGCCGGATGTGGTTTACAGGCGGCTGCTCACCCTCTCGAACCGCCAAGAAGACCCACACCCAGAAGACCGCACCCCCCCTAGCCTGCTCGAATGTGCGCTCTGCTGCGCTGTCGTGTGGAGTAGTCCTCTTTGCGCACGCCCTGGCCAACAATCCATGCCACGCCCTTTCCCACCCACACCCCTTGCCACACCTTCCATCCCATCCCGTCGAATTATACACATACATATTGACCCTCATCCTCCAACGTTCTTCCTCTCCACCTCTGCTCAAACCATTCTCTCCTTCTCTCTATCGCTCTCGACTTGCCATATAATCCGCAGCATCTGCTTCTCCTGGCTTTCATCACCTCCTTTCACAAACCAAGCTCACGACACAAAGCTTTCACAACATTCAACTCTGCTGGACCCAATCTTATCGTTGGCTATCGCTGCAAACCAGTCATCCCCGGTCCGCGTCGCTCGAATCTGACTCACATATCTCGACATCTGCTGTGCTCACAACGCACGTTGACGACAATGGATTTCAATCTTTGGTCACACCAGTTCTGCCTCGCTTGTGACAAACAGATACATGCAGACGGTGCGGCATACTGCTCCGAGTCTTGCCGCCTATCGGACCAAGAGACGACGTCGACATCAAGTTCACAAGCCGGCTCTCCAAACCTGACTTCCACTGGGTTCCCGTGGTCTGATACCTTGTCATCGCCCACGATTCTACCCTCATCACCACCAAGCCAATCCAAGTTTCGCCTCTCTCCGGCCTACGACTTCACCAACGCCCGTCCGTACGGGTCCATACCCACCGGAAGTCAGTCGAGCAGGAATCACAACACATCCGAACCATCAACGATGACTCGACACCTCAGCCCTTCGAGCTCACACACTAGCCTCTGCTCCATGCCGAATGCCTCACCGACGGGTGAGACTAGTCATTTATCGGATACGGCCAGGCAAGAACTCAAGGCATATGCTATCTCGTTTGAGCACGTCAGACTGCAACGACGACGATCACACCAAGACAGCCGCCCACTCTCAATATCTGGCGAACAACGTTAATTGTTTCACTATCCGCTCTTGTCATTTCAAAAAACAAATCCGCACTCACCTCACGAAACTCAACTCAATCAACATTTCTAACGCCGTACGACATAACACCTGGAGGGACAACGGAGACTGATCTGTCCCCCATTGGCTGAGACACCTCTCCCCCACATTTTCCTTTTTCATACTTGGTTGTTGTATCAAAATCACTGGCATGACACGGAGCGATGCATATCGACCAAAAAAAACTCGTCTTTTCTTTCTCTCTTTCTTTACATCAGCCCCACTACTGGAACCGGATAACATGACGGGCCCTTGTAGCGCATGTCGCCACACATGGGGTTGTTGTTGGTGCTACACAAATTGTTTTCAGCTTCTGTCACTACTATGAGCATGGCATGGGAATTCATAACGCTCGATCGACTAAAAACAAAAACAAACGCGAACAGCGAATACGGCGCACTGGGATTGGGACTTTGCTAAGAATGCAAGCGCACTAGGTGGACCACAGACAGAAAAAGGTCCTTGGGCAAAAGCCTGTTTCTCTTTGTTTTCTCTTTTTTTTAAACCAAAAAAATGGGTTTTATGGGCAGTTGTTGTCATTTCCTTTTCTTTTCGATCTTCCTATCTCTCGAATAAGCCGAGTCGTGGCGTTCGGGACCATCGGCAGCACCGCGTTTCCAGACATCAAGGTGCGACAGGGGGGCTGCCAATCAGATATGGCAAGAATGTATGGATAGTCACTACAGAATATGTATGAGCGTGTTTCCAAAACGGACAGCTCTGGTGCAAATACTACCATTCCCAGCGGGCAAATGACCCACGGGCGAACAAATCAAGCAAGTCTCTTCTTTTCGTGACGGTGACATGATGAAAGCGTACCTACCAAAGGTATCGTGTACTCTACTCTTGAATAGACTTGCCGGTTGACGGGCTCTCAATCGGGAATACAGCGCAGGGAAGCACCCCCATAAAAGTAGAATTAACGCAAGTCGGCTATTAATTTTCTCGTAATAAACCCCCCCGGGCCCCCCTCCCTCTCGTTCCCCCCTTCGGGCAGGGCCTTCGGGCCCCTAGGCCCTTCCCCATCGAGTTGCCGCGTAGTAAGCGTGGCTTCTCATTTCGATATAACCTTGACAAGTGGCAGGCCGCAGCCCCCTTTTAGTAACCCCATGCGAAAAAAAAATCCAATTCCAATTCCAGGTCCAGGACTCCAGGACTCCAGGTCAGGTTTTCGGCGGCATCGGGTAGTTCGGGCTAGGTGTTGCTCCGCGTTTGATCGGGACACGCGTGGCTTGGGGTCATGGGAGACAAGGGACACTGGATAGCCTACGGAGTACATATGTACATACAGGCATTCGGTACGCTACATTGGGGAGTCGGGGACATTGGAATTTGGGGGGGACGAGAGGCGAAAGGCCGAAGAGGCGTGGTTGCTTGCGCTTGCGATGCTGTTGGCAAACGTGCACGGCGAGAATGGGATCACGGAATCACGGGAGTATGTACGGAGTAGGCTGTAGCGATGGTCAGCGAGGCGAGGCGAGGCAAAGAGTAAATTTTCAGCTGTGTTCAATGTTTGAGTTGTGAGGTACTGGATACGTAGCGCGTGAGTATATTGCTACGGATGGTAGACGATAAAGGTACTCCAGATACAGTATAGTGTACCTCCTTCTTACACGGCGATTACTCCGTCCATACAGAGTACATTAGGTACACAGGTTACAGGTATTATGTAGGTAGGTACCTAGGTATGTACTTTCTTTTGTGTTTGAGAACCCCGGGGCACCCCCCCCCACAGAGTCCAGAACCCATCCAGCCCGATTGTGCACTGCCCAGCCGCAAATTCCAGATCCGCGAGGCCTCATCATCTTGATTCTTCATCTTCATAACCGGGGTTGAGTTCCCGAATAGGAGCCCCAATAGCTCATCCCACCAGGGCACTGAGCACTGTGCACAAGGGGGCCAAGGGGCAAGGCGACTTTGATTTCCAAACTTCCGTGGAAAGTGTGGGGTGGCACCCACGGATAGGTAGGGGGGTGCTGAAGATTTTTTTTTTTTTTGAAAGAAGAAGGCTGTGCTTCGAGGCGAACTTGGAAGGCTGAAGCCTGAAGGTCCAAGGAGATGGGGGGGGTCCTGTGGCACGGAAAGGGCAAGTTTCGGCAGCCTGCAAGGTGGAGAGAGATGGGAGAGGGAGAGGGGACTCGGGGAGGTTAAGCGACGCAGGTACCAAGATTGGATTGGTTGTGTTTCGAGGGGAGCCTTGTTGCTGGGGCGGAAGACACACACTCTCCCACACACTTGTCACTCACACTCTCTCACACACACAGAGTGGCATTTTGGGGGGGGGTAATAACGGCATTTTTCTGCTGTGGTTGCATGTCCATTTGTCGGCTCATGGCTTGTGGGCTGTGGGCTGTTTTTTTTGTGGGAGGGGCGCGGCTATGTAGGTAGGTAGGTAATGGCGTTTGTTGTCTTACCTAGGTACACCCTGTGAAGAAAGTGAGTGCCACTGTATTGTTGGAGCCTGGAGGCGCGGGACAGAGTTGTCTGGTATGTACTGAAATTTAGGTTTCCATGTTAAGATTTGGACCGTCTGGGTGTGTAGAGTTCGTTCTGAACATATCTACGGAGTACGATTGTCAATCTAGGAGGTACATAGGTAGGTAGCAAAGCAACGATGCGAACTGTAGACATCCGCGGTGCATTATGCATAACGTGCCATTCACACCGCAATATGGGCCCATTGGGAAGATAAAAAGATCGAAACAAAGTTTATGTGCTCTATGTATCATAAGTTCATAACCCTTCTCAGAAGAACCTACGCATCTTTCCCGAACTGTAGCCAAACAAACGACGATACAAAGCTCTACGTTGCACAAAACTGCAAATCGCAATGCCGCCTTGCCGACTTCCCGCCCCACTTTCCCGATCCAGACACCACGCACTTTCTGAAACTGACAGAAACAGCGGGAAGCGCCGGAACGGGCAAACACGTCCTTTGCTGCTTAATAATCTTACTCCAACTCACATGTGTACATTGTAGGTAGGTAGGTATATGCACTGTTTGGTGTTTCAACTTTTGAGGAACTCTCAAGCCAACTGGCATGTGGGGGCCCAGCGGCTCGGCTCCTTCTCTCCTTGATCTTCAGTATATTATTTTCATCATGGATGTATCATGTAGGAACCTATATCTGTATCATGGGCTATGGTTCTGCGGAACGGAAGTAGGAAAGGACGGGAAGGAATGGGAGAGGATCGCGGGCGCGGGCGCGCTTGGGAAAGGGTGGGAGATGCGGCAGGGGATTGAATCAGGAAGACTAGGTACCTAACCTACATACATACCTACATAGTATTGGAATTTGGGGCTTCGCTCCGTTGCTCCTTTTCTCAAGCCGTTCGTGATGGAGAATTCTCTTCTAGGTTTGGGCATGAAGTTTGCGTCGTCTTCGTTTCGTTTCATGTGCGTGCTCATAGGATGATGCGGGGTTCGTTGCTGTGCAGTGTGAGGGAGATCAAGTCGTACGAGGCAGAACTATGTGTGCAACATTCCACTGCAACATAGGTACATATGTGTAGGTATGTGTGTGTATATCGGGGCAGGAAATGGCACTCACACTGTCAGTTTGTCACACATGGTCGTACCATCGGAGAGGTTCTACGGAGTGTTATACTGGATCGACAATCGGGCTTTGGTGTGTCACACAGGTTGCCCTTTACCATTTCCTTTCTTCTTCTTCTTCTTCCCGCATCGGCCGCATCGGCCCCAGAAAACGGGACGTGACATTGGATCCGCCCCGCCCAACCTCCCGAAAGAAAATCGATCTACGCACGCCAAAGTCCATTGGACACAGACTACATACCTACCTACAGTGACAGTGCACATCAAACAACCGCCCCCTGGCTTGGCTTCCCTTGTAGGCTTGTCTCCGAAGTTGTTTTCGTCCCAGACAGGACGCAGGTATTAAGGGCCCGGGGGGGAGGGGGGGCCGCACTGCATGCACAAGCCGGGGCGCTGAGCCGAAGAACCGAGCGAACAGCGAGAAGGGGGTTTCAGAGGCACGGCGCGTGGGCTATGTATGAATTATATGTAGACAAACATACCGCCCGTTTTGAGGAGATGATGTCCGTTCTTTCAAGGGGCAGATAATTAATGAAAGGCAAGAGAAAGCTCCCGTTACGGAGTAGGTACCTACGGAGTAGAGCTTCTTCCGGCATCGGCCGGAGGAAGAGACACTTGAGCAAGTTACGGGGATATGCATTGTGGGGTCCCGCGACATAGGTACTCCGTGAGTCCGTACATGTACGGAGTACCTAAGGTACATGCGTACCTACTGCAGTCTGCACGGCATGTACATGGGCCAGCCCGTCCTTGTGTGATGCCTTCTTTGATGGGATCGGAATGGTTTGATTGGATGGATCTGAGGTGTAAGATATGGGCTGTTATTTTTGGCTTGGTGTTGGCTGCATGCGGAAAAGTCTTGCAAGTTTGAAGTTATATGTACCTATGTACCTACTGGTGTACCGTGTGGCGCCCAAGTGCCGGCCCAGCGACAGCCGACAGACAGACAAGTTACAACCAACACCCGAGGAAAGATACAATACGGAGTACATACCGGAAAGGAAAAGGAAAAGCAAAACAGATGTTCCCTTTTGCTTTTTGGCCCACTACCTACGTTACATGTTCGATCTGGCCTTGGAAGAAACTTTCCGGGATCCATAACGGCGGTGCGCTTTTTTCTCAAATCTTGAGTACCTAGTCAAACGGACGCGAGAGAAAAAAAGTGAAGTAGGAAAAGGACAGAAAAGAAGCAGAATACTCCGTAGACAAAGAGAGAAGGAAGGGAAAGGACAAAAACGACGAGAAGAGAGACTCAACCAAGGAAGTTCGATTGTTCTCGAAACTCGAATCTTACTCTTTCTTGTCTGAGCGCCTTTCATTATTATAAGACAAGACGTGAACTGGGTGCATGGACGTGTTTACACGCCCCGTATTGCTTTGTCCCTGCCTTCTCGATCGGAGTCGACGCGTCACTATCATTGTCTTCTTGTTCCTTTGTCCTCGTTGTCAATGTTGTCCATCTTGCTTCTGTTTCACGGGAGCACCATTGCGCCCGCAACATCAGTGTACTGTGTGGGCGTGTCAACTGCGTTCTTCAGTTCGCCTTCGCGCACAACTGCTGCCTGCATAGCCCATGTTTGCCACGCTTCTTCACGAACAGCATCTATTCGAATTTCGCACCGCGTCTTAGCATACGACGTGTGTAGCCCACAGGCAGAGCGCTCATAGGTATCTTCGGCCGAGCCCCCACGCCATGCATGGATCACGTGGCCCATCCTGAGCGCTAACTTCTAAGCTTGGTGTGTACAACAGAAAATAGAACCCCAAAACGAGAATGAAATGAGACTCTGTGCAGGGAGCAAACTACAAGCGAACGTGCGAGGACTCCAGGACTGAGGAGGCAACCGAGCCGAGAGGGGCCATTCTCTGCTCTCTGGCATGGGCGAGTTTCGTAGCCGGGTCCCTCTCGCCCCCCGTAATGAGTGATGCGGCGTGCCGCATGTCTCATTCAAGAAGGCAGGCCATATGCAAAGGCCATTTCGCATCACCATATTGCTCATCTAACGTAATGACATCGTCCACTTTTCACGTACAACGTCCCTATCCCCTAGACGGTTTTAACGCTCACTTCAGGTCACTGACAGGGGGTTGCAGCCAATCATGTCGCAGCGTGATGAGGGGTACATAAGTTCTACTGCAAAATTGGCGCAAAGCTAGAAGTACCGACAGTTTTCAAGTGACAAAAAGCTACATCGGCGGGGGAAATTATTTTTCCACTGTCCATGTCACTCGAAGTCACGACTTATCGAGCAGGGGGGTGTGGAGCGCGTGACCTGAAGTGAGCGTTAAAACCGTCTAGGGGATGTAAAAGTTTCTGCAAGTTTTCTTTTTTTTTCCTTTTTTCGCCACATCGCATCATTCACGTGCCACATGTCGTATGGCTCCATTGACATTCGTTCCGTTTCTGCCTTGTTACCGATCTTTTTTTTTGCTTGAACTTCCACGCCACACCCCCTCCCCGCATATCTTGCCGACGCAGCCCCTTTTTGTTCCGGAAGTTGGAGAATGACACAAAAAAAGAACAAGAAGAAGGTACATACCGGTACATACGGAGCAAGGAGCTGACAAAAGAAAAGGGGTGGTGTTCGCCCAGGAAAGTGGCCAGAGATGGCGTCACGTCCCGACTGTCACCATGTATCGTGATCTGCTTGCTTTTTGCGCGAAAAAAACAAAATATGTGCTCCGTATGTAACATAAAATTAAGCAAGTGCAGAAAGGCAAAGCATGCAATGAGGTGACAGTTGTTGGTTATCGGCGTGGAAGAAGATCCAGAAAACGGGTGGCGTTGTGGCGACAGGTAGATCGTGGCGGCAGAGTTTTCGGCAGAAGCGGGGTTATAGCCAATCAGGTTGCAATTGGCCGTGTACGGGTCCATAATTATCCGCGGTTCAAGACTCCAAAGATGTGCTTTTCGTTGCGTTCTGCGATGCAAGAAATTGTGTACCGGCAAGAATCAGACATGCGGCCGTGTTTCAGCAACTTCTGATTGTTTGTTTCATTCTCACTCTTCTTACAGATACTTTTCATATCCCATGTCTATGAGGCAATGAGATTGCAGAATACAGAGTACGATGGCAAGTCAGTCTCTAGTCGCCCATGAAGCCATGGCACATGCGTGCGTAAATCTGTTTGCTTTCGGTATTGATTGCAGGCAGGCCATCGAGCTTGTAGCATTCGAGCCACAACCCAATTCTCCTTCCCCTTATCAGTCATGAGTTCGAGCTGTTGACCATCATTCCCAGGACGATGATATTGTACGACGATGACCATGAAACCGATAATGTAGCTCGTTACCATTTGTATTGAGCGAGCATTCACATGACTTAGCCAACCGAGGGCACATTGCGAGAAACCTTTCGGACTTGATCCTCAGATTCCTGATCAGTGGAACGCCCGCCTCAAAGTCTTTCAGATCCTTGCAGGTCTGCGACGGACAAGAGACACCTGGCGCCTGAGTGGCCAGGACACCGTCAACTTCCTTCGAGCTCACGATCGAGCTAGTCTTGGGGACCGGTCCCTCAATGGAATGGTTCATTGATGAGCTTCGCGAAAATCCGTCCTTTGTCCCAGTCTCAGAGTCTCTTGCGCCGGTACCGGGTTTCAATGGCTCTTCGCGGCATCGATCAATTGAGATAGCATTCTGACGTACACAAGTTTGACTTACACTTGTAAGACGGATAGGTTCATAATGCCGCTAACGTCAGAAGAGGCATCCTGAAACTACTCATCTTGTAAATGCAGTCAAATTGCAGTACGTCAGGATGCTTCCTCAATAGATCAATGCCGCTTCGGAAACTCCGAGAAAGTCACCAAGAATCCGGCCACTATCATAGGTGCAGGAGACTAGATTGTTGCTGGCTGTGTAGGAGATGGCATCGAAGCGCAAGAGCTGTGGTCCATGCTCCATTAGCCGAGCCAATGTGTCTATTAACGCCAGCATTTCCCTGTGCGTTCACCTGATATGATTGCTATCATCGCGCCAGCACATTTCCATCTATGAATTGGCCAGTGGCACACTATCAATTGCTCGATTTTTCTTCCCATTATCGACCTCCGATGCCAGGTGTCGTACGCCGAGGAGGACCGCGAGACGAGCTGTGCCCACCGATGCCACCACACTCATCGGGGTTTACACTGCTTTACATACGACGCTCTCGAATTCGTCTCGTTGGGAATAGGGTTAGGGTTCGCATGAACGGATGATTCTCCTTCCCCAGTGGAAAAAGCCAACTTGGCTCTTCCTTGACGACGTGCCGCATCGTGGCCACAACATCATACGCCCGAGTCTCTTCATTTGCGCTATCCTCTTAGATATGTCGATTGGCAGGAAACTTGTTGCCCCGGACGAGTGGTATTTAGGTATTTAGCTCTGTCCAAGACCATCGATTTTCCAAGGTTCAAAAGCGAGATAACTGCATGGTGAAGATGTGCTGTAGCACGTTGCGATATCTGGAAGTTATAAGCCCCGGCGGAAGCAGACAGGCCGGTCGATCAAATCTCTCGAAAGATTTCCCGCTGGGCAGCAGCTTGCAGCTCTCATGAGCAGTCGCCAGTTACCACAGCCAAAGTCTATGATCTACTCGTGGGTGAAACCTTTTCAAAAGGACACCCACTATATCAATTTCACCCACGAGTATACACCCCCAATATTCGTCGATTCGATGGCTCTCATCTCGCGCATACACGGAACAAAGTCGAAGTTAGGTTGACGTCGGCATGGAGATAGTCAGGAGAACGTCTGTTGTGCCTGCTGCATCATCTCAACCCTTCACTGCGTCCTTCTTCTGCTCTCTGAGTCTCTTCAAACATCTATCAATCTACGAAACGTCTTGACGTCCTGGATACGCACACGAAGATCATCGTCTTGAACCTTGTCACAATAGAGGAGGCACTGCGTGCCGGAGACTTCCATAGAGCAGGATGCAACCAACAACTCAAGTCTCTTTTGCGTATGTCGTGGATTCCAGCCTCACGGCCAAGGTTGTGCCCTCCCAAAGCGGCTCGCATGCGCCGATTCGCTCCTTGTAAGTTGTGCTGAGAACATGGGCCATGCCATGCCATCGTTATGAGCCGAGCCTTTATTTCCTCGTTGACGGTTGGAACGTGCTCATTCATTATATCGTACGTAACGCAGATGCGTGTTTGCACAGCTGTTGGCTTAACTTGCCAAGCCTCTTATTCATCGTGAGCTGCGAGCTAGTGTCTTCGACACAGAAAAAGGATATTTCAACCATGGTGAGAAATGCTCGATGGGTACAACTACACCGTGCCTTTGATCACTCAGTTGACCATCTCGCTTGCTTAGCAGCGTGAGGGGTTTCTCCATTGCCCGATCCACTTCATGCGCATTATGCATGTTCTTCAAGATGTCCATCCTGACTTCATGCTCATTGAGATCTCGATGGCGCTTCTCTGTAACCTAACCGCCGATACCGGAACACTACGTGCTTCTGCCCATCATCCTTCAGCTTAGAGCTACTTCTCAGCTCTACAAGAGCTAAGAGTTCTGAGACCATGGAACTCATTGAAGAGTCGAGACCCAGACCAGCTGGAACTTTGACATGGTCAATCAGCTATAAAAGGCCCTGGTGCTGCTCCTTCGTGATGTCTGGCTTACACTTCTTTCCACTACTTCAACTATCTACACTCCTACCTCCAGTGTCTACTAGACTTACAAATTACTTCACACGATTTCAATATGGCCAACATTCTGTCTATCCTCATTGCCACACTGGCCGTTGTTAGCCCTGTAGTTCAGGCCGGTGGCTGCACACCTGGCCTTAACTATTGCGGCCGTACCCTTATGACTTACGGTATGCAAGATTGAAGAAATACTTCCGAGTCCTGACTTGTGACACAGTGAGGCAAATGCCTAGACTTATCTGCTAGTTCCATCTCTTCCTAGGCTACCCTGGGGGCCCAGAGTCTGGGTAGCAATATTTTGTATCAATGCCAATCTGATGGAAGCGTGACAGTATATCAACTGTGCCCTTCGACGGGAACGAGATGCTATGATGGTGGCAGTGGCATGAGCGACTTTTGTTTCTTTTAGATATGTCGTATAAAATGTGTTTTGTTATGCTATTCTTGCCATCTCTGATTCTCTTTATGAAGTTTCACTGTTTCAACAACTTTGAAGCCTCGTGGCAAGTGAGCCAGCACGGAGTGACGGAGATAAAGCAATAGATCACAGACATCACAGCATCTGAATAAGTCAGGTCGAACCTATTTCGCTAATTCGCTTTTCTCGAACTGTTCCCCGCCAGTGTCTTGCCCTACCTTCAGGGTCAACATCTCGCCGGCCCGTAGACCACGCACTAGATGACCGTATCTGTTCTTCTTCGACACGTCTCGATGGACAAGTTGACAACTTTAGTTCCCCGCGCGACATGACTCTAGCGTGTCATGCAGACTCAATTGACAACGAGCATGTTGTACACATTCATTTCACAATTGTGATGTCGAATTCATCACAAACTTTTAGAAACTGTGGAATTTCCACTGTCGAAGAACCACTTGGGTAGGGCAAAGTGCTCACTGCTGCAACATTGCGGATACACTTTGCTAGTCTGAGACGCAGTGTCCGAGTGTCGTAGAGTATCGCGGGGTGAAGATCCTAGAGAGCTCGTCACGAGATCGTGAACAACCGATGAAACCGGTACGATCGTCGATTCCTTGGCGTCGGCGAGCGCCGAGTACAAGCCGCTGCTCGAGAGCCTGAAGGGGCGATTTCTGTCTACTTCTTGATACGCTCATCGCAATGCACCGTATTATCGGGTGTGTGGTTGTACAGCTATTGCCAAATTCCAATCATGTTATCGATGGTGAGTTATGTATGGGCTAGCCATCGACTCAGAGAAGCATCGTGCCTTTGCGAGAACAGCTTGACGTCCCGAGGACGACTTTTCATGCCTCGGGAGTCGGCTGGCCTTCACTCTCGCTTGCGACTTAGCCTTGTGAGGGGTTTCTCTATTGCGCTATCCACTCGATGCGCATTATGCATGTTCTTCAAGCGTATGTCTGTCCTGACTATTGACGTGATGCTCATTGAGATCTCGATGCAGATGGCGCTTCTCTGTAACCCAACTGCCGATACCGGAACACTACGTGCTTCTGCCCATCATCCTTCAGCTACTTCTCTACCAGAGCGGAGAGTTCTAACTTCTGAGACCACGCAAGTTGCAACTCATTGGAGAGTCGAGACTCGAAACCCAGACTAGCTGGAACATTGACATAGTCGATCAGCTATAAAAGGCCCTGGTGCTGCTCCTTCATGAATTGTGATGTCGGGCTTACACTTCTTTTTACCACTTCAACTGTCTACAGTGTACACTTCTACCTCAACTAGACTTACAAATCACTTCACACAATTTCAATATGGCCAACATTCTGTCTATCCTCATCGCTACACTGGCCGTTGTTAGCCCTGTAGTTCAGGCCCGTGGCTGCACACCGGGCCTTACCTACTGCGGCCATACCCTTATGACTTACGGTATGTATTATGTAAGAGACGGCCCTGAGTGGTAAGGCAAATATATAGACTTATCAGCTCAGTGCTAATTTCTTTCCATCCTAGGCTATTCTGGGGCCCAGAGTTTGGGTAGCGATACTTTGTATCGTTGCCAGTCTGGTGGAAGCGTGACGGAACTGAAAACATGCTCATTCGGCACGGTTTGCGTAGATGGTGGCGGTGGCAACGATGACTTTTGCATTCCTTCTATTTAAAACTTGAAATGTCTTTTATTGTGCCATTTTTGCCATCTCTTCATGTAATATGAAGTTTCACTGTTTCAACAACTTTGAAGCCTCATGGCAACTTGCAGGATAGCACGGAGTGACGGAAAAGAAACAATGGATCATACAACGACCATATGATATATCCGATTCTCGCAGATCACAGATAGCGCAGAATCTGAATAAGTAAGGTCGGACTTGTTCCATTAATCCGCTTTTCTGGTCTACTTCTGGCCCCTGGATTCTCCGTGTGAGGTAAATCCGTCACTTATCTTCCCCATGTACGCTGTCCCCGTTTTCTGTTGACAGTTGTATAAGCACATTCGACTGTGAAGCTGAGCCTGACTCTTCTGGGATGGTAGCGTTGATAAACGCTCACTTCTTACCGAGTGTTATCGCGTTTGTCGTCATGACTCATCTCGTCCTGAGACGCACAGCGAAGTCGCTAAGCCTGGGGACTGTCAAGGCTCAGAGAGCAATCACACACCTGCAGTATTGCGGCATTATGGCAAACGTTCGACAAGTGATCACTGATGAACAAGTCCGGTCAAGCTGCGATAAGCACATAATACATTGGAATTCGTGAATCGTCAGTTCATGTCCAGCGGCAGCCTGGCCTTGGATTTCCTTCACCCTTTTCCCTCGTTTCTTCCAGCAGACTTTATGCTAATGGAAGTGGTGTGCCTTGGTCCTTGGCTATTGACAACTTGGCAAATCTGTGTCAACGGGAAACAAATCATGCCAAGTCTTCGGTCCGACCTCTGTCACTGTGCCATTGGGATGGCTGAGACTAAGCTGAGTTAGCAACAATGGCTAGGCCAACCTCTCAGCTCTGAGCTCAAGACAAACGCGACGTCGCTTCGCCATTGAGGATTGCAGTGGTCTCATGACGAAAGTTTTCTTATCGCACTGGGCGGGTGGGCAGGCACTGGCTTCGTACCCCTGAACTATGAGCATTTCACCAGAATACAAAAGGCAAATTCCGAATTCGCACGGATATCATACAGACCCCCTCGGCGATATGTGCCAATGTGGCGATTATTCTGCAGGCTGCAAGGAAAAAAACAATCGAAGGTGAAGAACCAGGCGAAGCTCCCGTCGTTCTGGCAAGACGGCCTCTTGTGGAGGAATACACCTCCAACTGCGCTTTTGTGTTCCAAAGTCAGCGGTGAGGGATTTGTTCGATGCTCTCCAGACTCCAAGACGACAAACCATGTTGATATACAGTGTAACAGTAACATGTTCTAGATGCATGTAATACTGGTCGCAGAAATAGCCAAGTCAAGAAGATCCTCCCTCTTACACAATCAGAGAGCTCGCAAATCCATTCGCGCCTCATATTTTCTACGCAGGCAATGGAAATTTGGAATGGCATCCCGACGCAAGTAGCAAAGCGCTCCCTTTTTTTTTTAAAAAAAAAAAAAAAAGCATCGCCTAAAAGAGGCTCCAACTCGTGGCTCTCTATCATGCCATGCTTCTTACGTAGTAGTTCCGCCGCGTTTATGGCCAGATGAATACCTCACTGTTTGGGCTCGGCGCTGGATAGACCCAGATGGGGGCCTGGCGTCCGGGAAGGTCAGAAACGCACCCTTGACTTGTGAGTTGTGACTACATATGATATGTCCATTCGGTCCACGATGATGGAGACGCGTTTATTTTTCGAATCGGCTGCCAGATGTCAACTAGGCCGGACGAAGCGCACCCGTCACAAGTTTATGGTTTGGGGTCGCTATAGTATTTCAGGGTGCTTCTCGTCGTTTTTCCCTTCCCAGAAGACACCGACTATAAGAGAGGCGGCGTAACAAAGAGCTTTGCCATGTAATGATGCTGTGAGAAATCTCTTACATGTAGACAAGATTCTTGGTCTTGGGACTAATCCGCGAGACGCCACTCCAATATTCACCCCGTAAACATAAGCCAAGCGACCAAAGTACAGCACACAAACCACGCCCTCGATATACACGTAACACACCCACTCTCAACCCTCCTCACTATCCGACCCAGAACTACTCGTCTCATCATCCTCCTCCTCCTCCTCCTCATCTTCCTCCTCATCTTCCCCCAGGCTTTCCTCCGCCAATATCTCCCCCGCCTCCAACCCTCCCCCCTCCCCATTCACCACATCAAGCTCCTCATCTCCGCCAATACCATCAACCTCTCCATCCTCATAATCCTCTGAAACGACCCGCTTTCTCCGTTTCCCCATCGGTATCATACCTCTCCTCACGGCATCCTTCTCAGAGTCACGCTCCTGGTCGTCGACAGGTCCATCTTTTCGCTTCCCAGTAGCAGTAGCCAGCTTAGAAGCGAGTACATACCCCATCGGGAGGGCCTCCTTCGCGGGGAGAACATACAAAGTAGGAAACTCCACTATGCGAGTCCCAGGGATAATATCGCAGAGACGAGCCCCGGGGTCTAACGGCGTGAGGAGCGTAGCCGCATGTGCAGCTAAGGGAGCTCGCGTGCCGTCTTGAGAGGAAGAAGTCGCAATGTAGAATGAATACTGTTTCCGCTCGAGGGCGTCTCTCTGCGCGGGCCATTCATTTAGGTGTGCGCCCGTCAGGGGAACCCAGCGTCCACTTGTGACATCTTGGATACAGTCCAGCTTGTGATCCCACCACCGCGAACGACCTACCCCGGAGTGTTGTCCTTCGGTATATCTCGTCGTTTTCGTCGTTCTCATCATCATCGTCGTCGTCGTCGTCGTCATCGGGGGTCTACTTCCCGCTTGCCCCATTTCCGCGCGCTTCTTCTCCTCCTCCAGAACAGCCTGATAGGCCTTATACAGCGGCACATCATCCATGACTTTTGACAAGGCTCTTGCCATAGGTATTGTGTTAGCCCTCTCGCCCTCCCGCGTCTGCTCCCTTTCCTCGGCCGCCGCCTTCGTCTTCGTCTTCGTCTCCTCGGCGTGGGGAGCCCACGTCAACCACTCGACCTGCCAATGAATCCTCCCCGTCTTCCGATGCAGCGTCGTGTGATTCTCTTTCTGCCGCGCCATGCCCACCGGCACGGACACGACCTGCACATTCAACGCCCTCAACTTATGTACCAGCGCTTTATCGACCTTCCTCGCCTTGTGAGCCTCCCTGAGGGCCTGCGTGACCAAGACCTTGCGCCGCCGGCCATCCTTGCCAATCTTCCAGCGGACCTGCTGGACGGTCAAGGGGCGTAGTTCCTCCTCTTGGAGGAGCTTCTTTTCCTGTATGAGCATCTTTTCGGAGCGCTCGAGGGAGAGTTCGATGCCGTGGAGGAAGTTGTAGTCGTGGTCTACGCCGGCGGGGGTGCGGAGGCGGGAGGGGGGGATGTAGGTTGTTGGGTCGCGGTGGCCGGAGCATTGGGACCAGGATTTGTGTTTTTTGGTGCAGATGAGGGAGCAGGTTTGGGTGTGGCAGCGGGGGCATTTGTATTTTGGGGGTGTGATGTGGCAGATTGAGCAGAGGGAGGTGAGGAGGGGGTCTGGCATGGTGGTTGGTGAGCGAGGTGATGCCGACTTGTCGATGGTCAATGGTCGACTGGTAAATGGTGATTGCTCAAATGATGAATGCTCGAATGATGAATGCTCGAATGATGAATGCTCGAATGATGAATGCTCGAATGATGAAGCTCGAATGATGAAGCTCGAATGGCTGAAGGTCAAACGGTGGAATGTAAAGTCGTCGAGGATAAGGAAAACCGCAATATCGTGACAAAAGTGGAAAACAAAGATGCAGAAGCTTTGCCAGACAACCCGCGATGTCACTTGGCTTTTTTTTTTTTGCCGGTGGAGTCCATCAAGTCGCGCGAGTTGCGGCCCGCGGGAAGCGTGGGCAGTGGGCACTGGGCACATGCACAAAAGTGGATCCACTGACTCGACAAACCGACGACAAGTTAAAAACAACGTTCCATCTTATTCTTAGGTACATACAAGGTAGTTCATGCCTACATACATACATACCTCCTATATAGGCTATATACCTCATACCATCAAGTTTCAAGTCAAGACCTTACAGTGGCATTCTAGCTACATCAGCCTGTCAAGTTCAAAGCCAAGATCAAAATCTAAGCTCTCGAATGACCTCGATGCACATCCCCGGCCTGCTAACAACAAACACACACTTCATTCACGAAGACATACGCACACACGATATGACAGACATGTACATTGACATTGACATTTTCCTAACGAACGCCAATACCAGCTCCTCACATTGACCTTTGTCGAAAACCATCGCCCACCGTCAAGTCAGCGCGCTACTCGCCACCCAGCCTGGACCATCTATCACGGCCCAGACCTCCTGCTCTCATCGGCTGTGCCAAGTACCTCTTCTCTGACAAGTGTGCGAAAAAATAAAGAAAGAGGAAGCGTAGTTAGCAAAGAAGCAAGATCAAGAGAAAAAAAAAGACCAACAAAAGAGAGTGCAATGCTGTGGTAGCTCCACAGAAGATTGTACACAAAGATGCGAAAACGCCAAGCACAGGTCCATAGATGTTGGCATATACAATCCAAGCATCCAAAAAAAAAACATGCGCATTGTAGGTAGGACAAGCATAAAGACACACAAAGACACAAAGACAGGACGAGTATAGGTAGGTAGGTAGGATAAAGGTGGGTTCCCGAGGTTGCATGCCATCAGAAAGAGCCACTGAGCGCTGACAGAAGAAGAAAAGCGAAAAGCGAACCGCATACCAGGAAGGGCAACGGGGGCCGCCATCGTCCAAAGCAGCAGGGATAAATTGCACAGAGAAAAATAAAAGTTTTGAGAAACGGGAAAAATGATAACCGGCTCGCTCCTCATCTCTCATCGGCCAAAAGAAAAGAAGAAAAGGGAAAGAAAAAAAAAGAGAAATGTCGCTCGCTGGGCATCTGAAACCCCTTCCAAAAGTTCCCGAGGTCACGTTGAATGGCCTCAGAATTGACTTGCTCCTTTACGAAAACTTCATCGGGCACCGCCAAACGCGCTGATTCGAGCGCCGGAGGGACGGTGGAGAAGAGAGTGGCTGTGCTTAGCCACAACGTGATGGTCATTTGGGGCCACGCCGGGCTCGCTAGAGTTCTCCTCGAAATCCTCCTCGTCATCCTCGACAATCTTAGTGGGAATCTCGTCCCTGACATTGTATTGCTGGCTGCTACGCTCGGGCGTGGTGGTGGTCGAGGCAAACGACATGGACGTGCTGCTGCGGTTGGGGATCAAGTCGGGTGTGGGGGGAACGCTCGAGGCTCGTCCGGGCTGGAGACGTCTCTCCTCGCCGTGATCCGATGTGGCTACAGACCGGTTGTCGTTGCCGTCCTCGCTGTGAGTTGCCGAGAGATTGCTGTGACGGCGACTCGGTCTGCGGCTGTACTCGGCGTCGTGCGCCAACTGCAGGCTCTCGACGGCAGCCTGGCACTGGTCTGCGATATTGCGCACAATGTGAGCAATGGCGTCTGTCTTGTCCTTGAGATGACGGTCCGCTACATCGGCAAAGCTGGCTGCAGAAATGCGTTTGCTGCTGGTGCTGCTGCGCAGAGACTTGGTCTGGCTAGTGTTGTCATCTCCAGAAGCAGCGTCCGAGCTTTCTTGCCCATCGCTATCGTAGCCAGCCTCAATCTCGGCGGCCAACGCGTCAGGCTTGCCTAGAGATCGAATAAGATGCTCCATGTGATGACTCTGGCCGCCAATCAGGCTTTGTAGATGCATGACTACACGACGAGCCTCATCACGCTGGCGGACAAGAGTCACGTTGGTGTGGCTGAGTTGGGCGAGTTCCTTCTTGTTCCTCTGTCTCTCACGCTCCAGTTCCTCCGCAATCTCCTGCTGAAGGACGAGGGCCTCGAGGGCATCGTCTCGCTGCTTCTCTGTACCAGTCAGACGGACAGACATGCGCGCATTGTCGTCTTTTTGCTGATCGAGAAGACCAGTGAGGCGGCGATTCTCTCGTTTGTGGGTTTCAATCTTGACCTTGAGATCCGAAGTCTCCTTGGTGAGCTGCTCGGCAAAGGCCTGGAACTTGAGGAACTGCTGCTTCCAGCTTTCCAGCTCTTCCACGAGATAGTTGTTGCGTTTATTGACCTTGTTGAGCTCGGTATCCATGCGACCCTTGAGATTGATAAAGTCCTGCCAGGCCTCGAGGGCATCGCGCGAGTACTGGTTTCTCTCGCGAACAATCTCGTTCAAGTGTCGCATCGAGACCTTGGTCATGAGAGGCTTCTTGACAGCACCACCAAACACGGCCTTGATACCAGAGTTGCGTCCCATCTTTTCGCAAACATGGTCCATGACAGCCATGACCGAGTCCTGGTTCCACCACTCCGGATCCTGAATAGACTCCACCTCGCCGCGCATCACAATAATCTGGCCGGCCGGCACCAGCTTCCCACCGCCATATGCCGATCGGAGATGTTGCGGAACCCCGGAGGGACTGACATCGCCATTCAGAGACTGGGTCAAGCGAGTGACAAACTTGTTGCGCTGCGTGGCAGTGAGAACGGTGGGCGGGCTCGAGGTGAGAACAAAGTTGCGGTCGAGATCGACGACCAGCGCATCGACTGGCGCGGTAAAGAGAGACCGGCACTCGGCAGTGATACCAAGGATATATGGGCCGGGCTCTTGCACAAGCTCCTGTGCGTGGCGCGCGTGAACCACTGGAACGTAGAGACCGCTCCACTCATACACACGGACGCTGTAGCGAACCGTTTCAGCCGCAACAGTGAGCATGGCTGGGTAGTGACTGACAAAGATGATGCGCCGGGTGGGTGAGATGGCGGCCTCAATCACACCAACAATGTTGGGGATAGACAGGCAGTTGAAAAGCGGCCACATGGAGAAGTTTTGGAATCCAGTGGGGGACGAAGGGAATTGATAACAGAGCGCATAGTCCTTCATATCAATGCGAACGAGATCGTTTAGTCGCGGAGCTGGGAAGCTCAGAATGCGCGACACTTCCTCGGCGTGAAAGAGGTTGGTGGCCTTGTTCCAGTGAATCCACATGCCCCGAAGGTAATCGCCGAGGAGGTTATAAAGGGGGTATCGAGAGAGAAAAGATAGGCAGTAGGGAATCCAGTACGTCTCATCCGGGTTATCGTAGAAATCAGCTTCGGTCCGCTTGCGCAAGTCGCGAATGGTCTCGGCCCTCTTTTCATCAGCTCGGGACCAAACTCGAAGGCAGATACCATACAGGGTGTGAGAGGAATCTTGTTGCAGGACGAAGGCGTGATGGACGCAGTGAGGTTGGCTCCTTCCGGTGCAAATCTCAACATCGTGAGGAAAGCATGCCTGTGTATATCGTGGTTAGTCATGTTCATGCCACTTTATATCTTCTCCTTTCCCGCTCTTCTTCTTCTGTATTCCTTATTTCTTCAGTCCTCGCCACTACTTACTCTCATCGCGGAGTGCAGAGCGCGAGCAATCTCGTTGTCTTGCTCTAGGCGTGGGCTGCTGCCCAAAATCTCGGGAAGCCAGAATTGACCAACAGCCCCCTTCATGTGGCCAATCTTGCCCTGCGCGGGAGTAGGTGCCTTGACCCACTGTGACGGTTCACGGCCAACACCGCAGACCATGTAGGCATGCGTCAGGGTTTTGGGGGTTCGCTGTTGTGGTTTCGCATTTAACATGGAGGGAATCGGCTGTGTGATGCGAGAGTGCAGCGAGGAGGTGCGACTGGGTATCGGCATGTCGACGCCGCTGGAGTGGTCACGCGTACTGGGCCGGCCATCGCGATCACCAGTCCGAGGACGAGTAAAAGAAGGAGAAGCTAATGAAGAAGCCATCGCGGGCCACGAAAAGGTAGATGGATCGATATGGAAATAAATAGCTCGGAAGTCTGATGGAGACGTCCAGCTTGCGGACAGCGTGGAAGGGATGCAAGTGGCAGCGCTCAACAAGCCATCCGAACGCGTGCGGCGATGTCAGCTGCTGAGAAATGGATGAGACAGGAAGACTGTACGATAGTCGCCTTTCCCGAGGTCAACTCGCAAAAAGAGATGACAGCGTCCGTCACGCGAGAAGAAGAGAATGACAAGAGAAAGGCCGGTCAGAGGAAAGGCCAGACTGACTCTGGCGGAGCCGATGAGGATGAGACCGGCACAAAAGACGGCACTATTTCGCGAGCCTGACGGTGGCAAGACACGGGTGAAGGAAAAGAAAAGAGGGAGAGAAAAGAGGCAAGAAAGACGAAAGGGTAATCTGGGGGGCTCGGGGGCGCGAAAGAAGTCTCGGGCGACTGACGGCTGACGGCTGACGGCTGTTGCAGGCTGCCTGTCGAAAGCAGCGCTGTTCTTGTGGAAGCAGAGGTCCTTTGGTCCAAGTCTGGTCAAAGGAGGTCAAATGAAAAAGCAAGGTCAAGAGAAAGGAGGGGAGGGCGAGAACTGAGCACGGTTCTCCCAGCTTAATGCTTGGTGGAGTCGTAAGCTCGACGATATGAGGCCATGGGCAAAAGGCGCTCGCCAGGGGAAGTGGGAAAACGGACGCTTCACCAGGGAAGCTCAAAGTGGAAAGCATGGGAGGTGGGGCTCGGGGGCCTCGGGTGGCGCTCTGAAAACGCCCAAGTATCGAGCACTTGTTGACGCACAGAAAACGTGTGAGGCGCAAAGTCCACTGTACGCCGTTTCAGATGCTTGCGAGGGTTGCAACTTGCAAGTCTTTGTTTCCCTCGCGAACAGCTCTCGTCAGCCACCCTGGCTCTATCCCGGACAATGCCATCTTAACGGTCCCACGATGGGCCAATGAGTGTCCGTAACCCGCCAACACCACCCCGGACATGGGAAATTGATTGCTGCCAGCGCGGCACTCGTGACTGGACCGAGAGCTTAATTGAGAAACGAAACAGCAAGGAACGCGAGGCAGATATCCACAGCCCAACGTCTTGAGCTAAGAGTTGAATACCTACCTATGGACCTCGCAAAGTCGCCGCCGCTCAGTGCTCTGTCTGTCTCTGTTTTGTGATATCGAACGGAAACATGGAGTCGTACTCGGTCGACGGTAGGTATCCTCTGTAAAAAGCAAGCACCGTCTTCCCGCGATCAACGCGTGTACCCCAGACAGAATAAAGCAAGGGAGTTGGGCTCGAGCCTCATGTTCCCTTCCTTGCTTTCCGGTCTGCATAAACATGTTGTCTCCCCACGCCTCAGACCATTTTGCCCCCCAGTCCCTCCGACTCCCAGCCCGGTCTCCATGTTGGCTGGCATGAATGCAACACCACCACCATGGGACGAGGAGCAAGAAGAAAAGTTTTTCGGTTTTGTGATTGTCGGGCTTTTTTTCAGAGAACATCAATTTCTTTGAAACAGTCCCACGGACGCCACCATCAACTACATACACATACATACATGTATGGAGTAGATGAGAAGACTAGAGACCCCAGAGCGACGGAGAGAAGTTCGCTGTGCTGACGGGAGCTTAGCTGCCGTAGCTCCTCGACGTCTGGACTCTGACGGCCTTGTTTTGGTCGAGTGGCAGCGCGTGGTAGCGCCTAATTTTCCGCTGTTGTTGGCTCTGTGGCTCATCAGTTGCAGCTCGTTCGACTCCAAAGGATGAAATGCTACTGGCTGCTGGTTGTCAAACTCGCTTGATTCGAGAAGGAGCTGCAGTTGTTTGATGAGTTGGGTATGGTAGCATTTTTTTCATTTTTGCTGCATCTTCCTGGGCTCTGGAGGAGAACGTAGAAGTGTTCGTCACTCCGTGGGGCCACTGAAACAGCACATGCATGATCTGCACCACGAGCCTGCAGCATTGCTGCGCATCTCTGTCCGGATGCGGGATGTGAACCTCGTTGGACATGCGCAAACTTCGAAGCCTCCAAAGTCGGCTCCGTGGGTTGACGCGGCTTGCCGCCCACGTGACCAAGGAGCCAAGGCCCAAACCAATCAAGAGGCAAGACAAGACAAAGACAACTTCACTTATCCGAGACGCATCAGCTCGTTATGTATCCCGACTTTTGTGGCTGCTTGGCTTCGCAGCCACTGGCCATCATCAGCCATGGCGTTGCTGAAGCTGAATTCACGTTGGCTTGCTGCGCATGGTAGGTAGATCCAAACCAGAAGCTTGTCCGATTCCCCTGAGAATCACCCGTCTGATCTTCATCACGGCACCCTCGAGCAAATCACGACTTATCAACAGTCGCACGTGGCTCGCACTCCCGTCGCACAGCTTGGTCGCCATCTAGGCAATCGGTTACGGTATTCTCCTATTACCTAGGTACATGCAGACCTACCTACGGAAACCTACTTATCATGTACATAGTTGTTCCAGTCATTGATCCAGCTTCCAGGCCAGAGCAAGGCGTTGGCCTGAGGACTCACGAGGGCTCTGTTTTTAAGGGCCCAACACGATGGCTTGCTGTAGCCTGTGAGCACCTGTGATGTGATGAAGTATGCAGTATGATGCTATGCGTGCGACTTGGATCCGTTCGGTCCTCGGTCTTGACTCCTGCGACGCTGCTGCATGGGTGGGGGTGCACCGTGCCACACGTATGTATTGCGCTTCTTGTTGGGTATAATTCCCTACCTACCTGCCACAACTTGCGAGAAAGCGAGAAGATGGTCGTACGGCATGATTTATGCGAGTCAACAGTCAATATGTATATAACATGCCTAGGTACAACCATGAATGATGAGTCCATGACATTGACGACCATTTCGCCACTCATCGCAAGTTTGCAAGCCTTGCTGATGAGCACAAACCAGGTTCTCGGTACGATAGCCCGCGCCCCGGCAATAACTTTAGCGAGGCACAGACGATTGAGCTGTTTGCACATCCCATGTCAACGGACGGCGTCAGAGCGCGTCTACCTAGCGAAAAGGACGCGTTTATCCGGGATTGGTAAGGGAAGGTATTCCGAGGCGAACCGGGACGAGGCAGCGAGGCTCGAGCATACCCCTCGAGAGGGTTCAGAGGAAGGGAGGATAGGTAGGTATACAGAGTACAGAGTAGACGGAAGAGGTGCAAATGTACATAACTATACATGGTATACCTACTGGTAATATTGGGTTTGAAGTGGTGCTTTGTTGCGTTCCTCCTTATGTATCTTGCTTATTTATAGTTCATACACATCGTTTTATGCGTAGATAGACTTTCGACCTGACTCCGTTTTCGCTGTGACGGCAATATGGCGCAGGGTAGGTTCCTAGCGATTGTGCAACTGATGATTTCTCAGCTTGAAGCCGACTTTGAGGAAAGGTGATGAGACCTCATTTTCGAGGTCAAGGTGAGCTTAGAGAAGAACTAGTAACAAAGCCTTTTTGAGGAGGCTTGAGTGAGCATGCGCTTGAGGAAGAGGTTGATGACAGAGTCTCTGAAATCGGGCAAGATGGGCTTTCAAAAGGTTACACCCACGAGTAGTAGAGTTTCAGGATGTTTGAGAATGTCTGGGGAATCTGACAGACGTTGACTGACATTGACAGACGTGGCAAAGTCGCAGAAGTTAGAACTCGCAACTCCCGAGTCCCGATAAGCAGAAATAGCTCTCCGCAGCATGGGTAGAGTCATAAGTTGATGGGCAATTCATCATACAGGAATAACAGGAATAGAGCGTTGCAACTTGCCATCCAGGGACCACCATGCAAGATATATGCACTTCCATCGCCGGACACCATCCAAGCCTCAACGGCAAAACCTCCCGTGGTCCCGCTGGATGTTCCGCTGGATGTTCCGCCCAGACTGCCCAGTATCATTCTATCATGGATTGTCCAGAGGACACGTCACACCAGCGAAAGAAGACAAAACTATTTTGCGTGTGGTATTTCGCTCTACAATTGCTGCCAATTTCTGACGCCATGATTATCCCATCATCCCCGAGACAAAGGGACGATGCCCGCAGCAGCTCGCACATTCTCAAAAAGCTTTCTGGGCTCTAGCAGCCCTGGGCCCAGCCTTTCTCAGTCAACGAAGAATCACAAATGTGTATAGAGATTCCCTTCTGTCGGCAGTACACTGTCCTCCATGAAGCACCACAGACAGCTTCACATAGCAATCCATGACTTTCAGCAGCAAGCATTTCCCATTTTGTCTTGTACTATGCAGTTTGCACCTGAATATGCTTTAGGGATGAATACTTGCACTACATGTTTGATGAGTATACATCTGCCGAAGCAGGACGACAGAAGTAGGTAACTATGAGTATTGAGATAGAAGTCCAGAAGTCCAGAAGTCCAAGTTTATCGGCACTGCGCCGTGCGGCAGTACACGGTACACCTATTAAGTTCCTCCGGTTGCGCCGGCAAGAGGCCTTCGGTAACAACTGTATGTTATGCATACTATGCGCAGATGTAGGACGACTGAAGGATTAGCATTTAGATAGGGATGCCGAGGGCAGTTCACTTCTCGAATCTCATGTCTACATAGTTGCGCCCAGGAAATGCATTACACGGTACACCGACGCGCAACAGTCTCAACAGAGCCATAATCACAGAGCTGCAACGCAAACTGCCGCGGTGTAATGAGATTCAGTCGTGAGTCCGTGACGATGGCGTGACCCTAAGAGCGGCCTCTTCTCAACTATTTAGCTCCTCTTACAAGCGCGTAGCGAGGTCCTCACAGCACCGGAACTTGCGGAGGGCTTGCTGTGAGAGGAATCTCGTTATATACACTGCGCATATTTATACTCATACGACCACAGCAAAAGATCCGCCTTGGTTGTGCTGGAAATATCAGGCACAACCTCCATAGTGAGCCACTCGCTGCAGATATTCGGCACGCACTTCTGCCAGTTCGATATGCCGCCGCTGCCGCTGCTCCCATGATGCGATAGAGACATACCAACACGTAGGCCCTTGAGATTCCGCACATGGTCCTCAAACACCTGATCATCGTCCGAACTCCCCAGTAGAGACCGTTTCGGAGGCTGCGCAACTTGCTCCAGCGGAAGCAAAGTGTACGTATCAGGGCTACATATCTCATGAGTATTCATAACACTTCACTCACATTCTGCTTAGGTCTCTGAGCAATGAGCATCCAAACATACCCTCTCTTTCTGTCTCTGTGTTATCGGCATTCTCCTCAGCATCTGCCAGCATTGATCATGAATCCAGACGACGTCCTGAATTAACGCGTATACACTCAGGAAAGAACCCAAGTTATCAGCAGCAAACTCATCTCAGAAGAGTCCGTCGGAGACAGTAAATGCTTGCATTATACGTGCGGTTCATTTGAGCGCACGCAGGACGATAAATGCATTCGCATTGGAACCATGCGAAGATCCGACAACATACGAAGAACTGGATCCCTAGGCAGCGATATGAACAGAGTGACCACACCGCCGTCAGTGAAATCCTACCCCAGGCTCCCGTGAGAGAACAAGTGCTTGCACTACGATTCACATGTGGTTCACTGGTTGTGAGCGCAAGCAGGACGACAGAGTATGCATTCGCATAGGCCATAGAAGATATTTCCAGAAACTGGCTTCATAGGCGGTGAGATGAACAATCACCAACAAACGCGGTTGGCAAATCGCCGTCACTCGTACTCCCCCGTCCAGCCGATTACGAGGCCGAGATATTGAGAAAGTCGTTCCTGTCCACCGAGTCCTGCCGTTGCGGGCTCATAGAGTGATGATGAAAGTATTCTCAAAAGAACACTGTACGAAGGGCTTTCCTTGGGATAACTTGATGCTATGGTGGTTTTTTTGGCGGCCTGGGCCTATGATGTGTTTATTTTGCAGAAATCTCGTGTTGTTCGGTGACTTCGGAGCTGGAGAAATAACAAGGCCTTGTCGTCGGGACGTTCGGGAAGTTATGATAGGTGGTTGGGAAGTCGATGCCGCTGCACGAGGCCACGAGCCATGAGAGACGTCAAGACGCATATACCTTACCTAGATACCCGGACGTAATAAAGACGTCGAGCTTGTGAACGTGCATACAATCCAATGTCCGTCGACAAGCTACAGCAGCTCTTCGCAGCGTAGCTCAGGTATCGCAGGGTATATAGGGGTCTATACAGTACCACGGCTGCGCCCACTCTTTTGTGCAACATCAGGCAGAGCAAATGCGCCTGTGGTTCCTTTCTCGAGGAGCCGTACTGCCGGTCAAGAGGGAGGCTCGACTGTGCGTTTCTGCGGTCTTGTGAGTTCTCCAAAAATAAAATGTAGCGGGATGCTGAATGAGTTACGCGCGTGTGCTTGTACGTAACGAGAATGTTTGTCGCAAGGGCTGTCCGTTGCCAGAGCTCAGAAGCCTTTCAAGTTTCACAGGAAAGAGAATCTCCTCATGATGCACGTGATTGGCTTCCTCCACGGGGGTGGGCTGCAGCGTTTTCGATATGATGAAGCTGTCAGAACTTGAGTGCAATATGCCCATCTCAACGTGCCACGAACTTGTGCAAGAGCCCGGCACATAACGAATACATATCGCAATGGCCAAAGAGGTGCACTGTGCACAGCAGAAACCCGAGAATGACGTGATATGTACTATGTGGCCAGATACCTACATACCTACATAGGTATACGGGCGATAGTGCTGCGTCACTCGGACTTTATTGCGCGCATGGGATAACTAAAAAAGAAAACCTGCAACGGAATTTAAGAAGAAAAAAGGAAATCAAGCATCTTGACATGTGATTCGTGAAGGGAGTGGAAAATGGGGTGGATCCGTGCAGAACGTCGCGACTCACGGGCAACGGGCTTTTGTTGGGCCCCGACTCGCCACAACCATGGCAGAGAGAGCCTTGGCATGGCTTTCCCATCCCGTCGCAAGTTGCAACAACAACCTCAGCATGACCGCATGGCAAAGCGACAGTAGTACTAAGTAGGTATGAATCATGATGCCGCGGCTTCCTACCTACCTGCAAGAGCATCTGTCGGTCTCAGTCTATGGAGTACATTGCGCGCGCGCAATACCACCTGTCCGTTCCATTCAACGCGCAAAGCCCCAGAAGTGGCCATTGTTGCGATTCGCCTTGTCGACGCTCATCCCGTCTGGCTTTCTTCAGGAACCAGAACCCTCTAGAATAACTGTCAGCAAGGAGAAGATAATACGGGCGTTCTTGACGTAGCTAGGTAGGAGTTGCTCTGTTGGGCCAGCGAGGGGTCACCGTCAGGATGATGTAATTCGGCGATAACACGCATCATGCATATCATGGCATCAGGTGGCGTTGTGTGATGCTTGTGACAGAAGGGGGAGGACCCTGAAGATAAGGCGTCGTTGTGTGCTGTAGATTAAGATGCACAGATATAGGTACCTGCCTACCAACCTATGTATGTACCTACACAGCTTGATGCGAAATAGGTAGCAGTTTGTGCCATGTGTTGCTCTGGCATGTGCTCTGCTTTGCTTATCTTGACACTCCAACATGTGCAGCTACAAAGGGAAGCTGCTTTCTCGGCTCGTCGATAATAAACCTGTTTCGATCTCTTTCTCTTTTGCCTCTCTTGAATTCCTTCCGCCTCATCTGCGGACTGCAGATTTCTGCAAGTATCAGTAGATATTTATGTACACACCTAGGTATCCTTTTCTCAAAACGAGAATGCGCCTTGCATGTGTTGTGCAGGGGCACGTGGGCCGGCATGCCATTCCACCCGCAGCCCGGCCACTGGCCAAGGAAGCCCAATCAATATCCCGATGGGACAAAAGGCCGATAGCGAAATACGACTTTCACGTGTCAGTCGACTTTGGAAATTGTTTTATTCCTTGGACCGGCAGTGGCTGGAACGAATTGGAAACGTCTCATTCTTGAATGCCGTCTGCCGCCCGTTGTAACCCACGCCGCCGTAGTGGAGGTGGAGGTGGCCCAATGTGGCTGTGCCACTGTGGGCTTGGACGGACCAATCAATCAGCTCCAATGATGCGATTTTCACATGCTTTTTGCTCGCTTGCCAAAATAAGATCCTCCAAGTTTATCGCTGCTGCCGCTTGGCTTGGCTTGAGGCGCTTCGCTGGCTTACCTACTCCGTACTCCCCTAAAATCCGTTTAACCTGCGTGCGGCCTTTTTAAGGAGTGACCTTCCCAGCTGCCAGTCTGCTTCTTTTCTTTTTTATCTTGTTGTTTCCGTCTACCCACGTCTTCCGAGCACATCTTTCAAACAAATAGCTTCACAGGAGCCTCTTACAAGCAAACTTCACTTCCACAACCACACAACGCACACTCATACCGCAATGGCTACCTCCCACGTCAACGGCAACGTTTCATCGTCTCGCCCAAACTCTGCTTTTCTCCAGGTAAGCTGTCCCCTCCCTTTCTACTACTTCCCCCTTGTCGAGCCACAGCGAACCTGGGAACACCATCAGAACCTACAGTCATGAGAACTACTGCTGACCAACGCATCCAGCACCTCCTCAACTACCCCGTCATCAGCGACAGCATCGACACCGTCAAGTCCAACGAGCTCGCCCAGCGCTCTATCAAGCTCGGCGACTCCGCCTACAAGACCATTGCCTCCTCCGTGCTTCCCTGGCTCGCCAAGCCCTATGGCTACGTCTCCCCCTATGTCGCCCGCGCCGACTCCCTCGGCGACAAGACCCTCGACCGCATCGACGAGCGTTTCCCTATTATGAAGAAGCCCACCAGCGACCTGTACAAGGATACGCGCAGCCTGATCTTGCTGCCCTTCAACAAGGGCCTTGAGGGCCGTGACCACGTCTTGGATGTGTACGCCTCTGAGGTGAAGAAGACGGAGCAAAAGGGCCTCGTGAGCCAGGGCAAGGCTGCGGTGTCCACTGCCGTGGTGGTCAGCACGGAGACGCTGGGCTGGCTGAGCAGCTTCCTGGCTGCTAAGAAGGCAGAGGCCACGTCGGCGGTCAAGGACAAGGCGAACCAGTAATATTTTTCTTATCCGTTTTGGGACACACAGACACGAATATACCAGTCAGCACGCACAACACACAACAGTCGAAAAGACCACACGAACACGGGAGGGGCTTCGTGGGTGGTCTTTCATCAGAGGTCATGAGCATGGCGGTCAAAACTTAACTCAGAGAGGCCTTGCTTTTGACGGCGTTGAACGAAAACAAAAGTAGTCTGCCCCCCTCATTTCTTTCCTTTGAAGCGCTGTGGAGGTGGGTTGCACTGCTCTTAACTACCCCGTCCGTACGACGTGAGACAAGTCTGCCTTTTGGACAGAGCAGGCTTTGTGGAATGAATGACGTCTCCAGGGGCTTTCTGGAGTGTTATTGTATTGCCAAATAGTGGGCATCGGGAAATCACGGCATGGGCATAATTGTACCGTATCATGCATTGATCTTGCCCGCCATGTCGTATTCCCTCCTTGGACGACGGCGATGCATGATTCAAAGTCGAGGGTTCATGTTTTCCTGTTACCGCGCCTCGCACGTTGGCGCTTTATGCGTCGAGAGATATGATGCTATGCTGCTCTGCACATGAAGGTATGGGAGCGAGGCCTGGAAGGGCGGATATGCACAAAAGGGACAGGACTGAACTGAAGATATCTAGCTGTTGGGTAGACTAAATTTAAATATATCTCCTGACAATTGCCATGGAACCTATGTCTTATCATGATGCTTAGCTGTCCGTAGAACCTATATCTAGTTCATTGTCGTTGCATTAAGGCAGACATGGCCATGGAGTCGATATGGTGTGCCGACTAGCTCAAAGCAACTTTGTCCATGGAGCAAATATGTAAGGTAGGTATGTAGAAGTTGGAAAGTTGGAATACAGCAAAGTGCAACCCAGCATTGCCATGTAAAAACCATCAATCATGCGACAAAGTCCCACCCCCCAAGACCATTGGCTATGGCAACAGTCAACTTGCTCGCCGCGCAAATATCCACGCCGCCCCTCGGCACTTTTCTCATCCTACCTCCCAAGTTTCTTGTCGGATCTTTTCAAGACTTCAATCGCAACAGGTACCTAGGTAGGTATCACCCACAATCATAGTCATGGTTTTAGCAATCGCTTCACGTGCTGGCAGCCTGGCACACGGTAAACCTATCCGTATGTTTCTCCATCCCTCCGGATATGTACCCGATAATACAATACTTTCCTGACGGGATGGAAAGAAAGGAAAGGAAGAAGGTATTCCCGGGATATGTTCCGAAAGCACGGAGCGATCAGTTTCTACGGATGAGCTTCTACAATACTCTGTGGTATGTAGGGCGTAACAGTAGGGGGTATTGATAGGTACCTGCTAAATGTACGGTGTACCCAATGCAGTTGGTATACATACCAGCCCAAACGTCATGTGGTGCTCACTGCTCATAGGTAGATAACTACGTACATCCGTCATATTGCATAAAAATTACAAAGCCGTACTTACCAAGCCTGGAGAAAACAGATAACTCCCGGAGTTGTGCTCCCGACGGTTGGAACTTGGCGCGATACGACGCAAGTTATAAGCCACTATATTCAATGCAGTTATAATACTATACTACTACGTACTGTGCTTCTACATGATGACTCGGTCGATCGATCATTTCCTAGGCTGCTAGGTATTCAATCCATGTACATACCTGGGCTACTTGCCTGATTTACCAATCCACGCGCCAACGCTCGTCCATATTATCCGAATTCCATAAATCTGCGTAGGTAGGTACTAGGTAGGTACCTAGGTACATATGTGGCATGTGCATAACCTCCCAAAATGGCACGCTGGGGAAGAAGATATTCCCGGGTACGTCACAAGTGCTTCGCATTGTTTCTCATGGCGCGATCGATCACGTTCCCAAAGCTTCCAGTCAATGCACCTACGTAGTATGTATGTACAATATGTATTACCTCTTCACGTCAACATACTCGTCATCCAATCCATTCTGATTCCATCCGCGTCGGCGCGTCGCATACTCCGTATTTTCAGGATGGAGGGAGACTCAGCGAGGGGGGAAAGATATTCTAATTTCTCTGTTCTCAGAGTGTGCTTCTTCCTAACATCATGATCTAACTCAACTTCATAAGTTCCTAAAGGCTAATGGCATATGTACATACGCAGCAATCCGTAACTTATCTCTCTACTATGTACCTACATTGTACATGAACGTCCAGTGTCCATAGATTCACAGAATCCAGACACACAGATTCATAGTTCTCCGATACGTACTGACCCTAGCTCACGTTTCTAATCCCTCCTTATAATATGTCCTCCCATCTCTCGGGTCTCCCAACGTATGGAGTATAGAATTGTTCAAGCATCCCCCAGGGTATGCTCCCGATTCACATACTTTGAGCCGTAAATTAATACCATGTCTTTCGAGAGATTCGACTTATATCTCCATGTCAAAGTTGCTTGATCGCGTCTTGACCAGATTTCATTCGATTGGCGTTCTACTCAATATATCTTAGAGGTCGCCTCCTGTAGTCCCTGACTGTGCGGCTCCTCAATGGAATGCCGCCCTCGACTTCGTCTCACATGATTATGGAGGCGGGGCGGTAGGCGTGTTCATTGTTTCTCAGACATGACGTTACATCTTGGCAAGACATGAATTGCCAGACAATGGCGTGTCTGGACTCTGGCTTTTGCCTCAATGCCGTTTCCCCTGTAGCACGTACTATCATGCAAAGCGACCAAAATGCAACAACGGTCTGCCATCTCCCACGTATACCTGCCATGAACTCTGTATGCATGCCAAACTTGTCGCCATCGGCAGAGCGCAATTCCCTGCTCAAACCGATCTGGGTCAACAACATTCGCGACAGACATGATTCACTTGGCAGTTTCATGCAGTTCCACGCAGTCGACGCATTTCGCGCAGTTCACGCAGTTGATACAACAACACCGCTTGCAGGGGTCCAAGAAATTATGATTAAGGTAGTAATGCGTGCGGCGAACAGCCAGCCAGACCCCTTGGAGCAAGGCGCATTGTCGGGGTATCTAAACAACCACACCAGGCTGTCCATCGCACAACCATCGCCAAGCCCGTCTGAAACATGTGCCTCCCCGCCGTCGCTTGCTTGTGTAAGCGTCGCAAACCAGATATCGCATCAATCCGCACATTTTTCTCGTTTAAAATGAAAAGGACATATACATCATATGCCTCATTAATCCCTTTCGCCAATCTTTTACGAAATCAGAACTCCCCAAGTCCAGACATGTCTCGTCTGTCTTCTTGAAGCTTTAAAACGCAGTCCCGTGAGAGATGGTGACTCGTGTCCGCCAGTGGACAACATGACGTGGTTTGAAACAGAGTTCAAGTAAAACAGGGGTTATGTATCAAAAATGTCACAGTTAAGAAAAAAAAGAAGAAAAAAGGAGAAGAAATTAGAAAAAATAATACAACGCCGGGCACACCACTCCTTAGATGAGGAGGGCAGCGAGACCAGCAGCAGCCAGCAGACCGGGAGCGGCAGTGATGTGGGCCTACAGAAATGGAAAGTTAGTCCACTGGTCTTTCACTTTGTGAAACGCTTAGCTTGGACGTGGAATTGTAGACTTACAGCGAAGCCAGTGCTGCTGGTAGAGGTTGCTGAAGAGGGGCCGCCAGCAGATGTCTGGGAGCCAGAGCCAGAGCCAGAGCCGGAGCCGGAGCCGGCACCGGCGCCAGAGCCAGAGCCGTCAGTGGCAGTGGCCTCACCACCGGTAGCAGAAGGAACCGCACTGGCATCAGCGCTCTCGGTGCCAGTAGGGGCGGAAGGCTGGCTCATCATGGTAGTCATGGTGCTCGCTCCAGCGTCCATGCTGCCAGTGGCGCCAGCGTTGCCGCCCTCAATGACAGACGTGGCGACAGCAGTGGTGATGACCTTGCCGTCGCTTCCAGTCAGGGTGCTGTAGATGGTGGTGGTGTGGGCAGAACCGCTGTGAGCGCCGTCGCTACCGCCCTCAATGGTGGACGTGGCCACGGGAATAGTCATGACCTGGCCGTCAGTGCCAGTAACGACGGTGTGGATGGTGGTGACATGAGCACCGCCTTGGCCGTTGGCGCCAGACTGAGAAGGACCAGCGTTTCCTCCAGTCACGACAACGCCGCCCATGCTCTCGCAAACCTTGACGCCGAAAGCGACAACCTGGTTGGCATCCTGCTGGTTGCAGACGGCGTGCGAGCAGTCTCGGAGGCCGTACATGAAGTTGACGTTGCTGCACAAGCACTTGATATCGTTCATCTTGCAGCCAAGCTCCTCAGCCTTGGCAGCGGTCATCATGTTGTTGGCGCAAATTTGCTGTCACGAGGCAGCCAAGTCAGCAGTTGTCCCATATGCTTCGTCTGCGCTAAGGATGTTCCGCACTTACACCACACTGAGCCAGAGCCGAAAGGTCCTGGGCGGCAACGGCCGCAACCAGGGAGAGGGCGACGACGGCAGACTTCATTTTGATGGCGTGGAAACGAGGTTTTGGTTTCTTAGTTTGCTTAAACTATTCGATCCCACAACGGTCAACGTTAGCCAAGGTCAGATACACGACATCTCAGGACAAGTATGAACTGCTGAGGCATAAGACGACTCGACGAGGCCGTCAAACAGCATCATCATTAGAGAGGTCGAGAATGTACGCGAGACTTACCCGATGATGAGTGCGAAGTGGCAGATGGGACTCGCTGGTGAAGGCTTGCGTAGGCTTGAGGGCGCGTGTGATGAAGAGTGACGGATGCAAGTGGAAGAGAAAACCAAGAAGATGGACAGGAGTCAAGAGAGGATGTGGCGAGCTTTATCATGCAGAACACAGACAGTGGGAACGACGTACAAGCCAAGACGACAGGGAAGTGACTGACTGGTGAGAAAACCTGAGAAAACAAGGACTAGCCCCGGCATCTAGGGCAGGTACAGATGGCCGCAGCCGCGTGCCACCTGCTTGAGGCCGTTGATGGGCGTCCAAGTGCGCGCAGCTGCAGTCTGCATCAACAGCGAGTTCCGGCTGGTTATCTCCCCGACTCTCACCAAGCATCCATGATCCATGATCCATCGTTACTTCACCTCACATCTCCCATGTACGCACCAAGGCTTATCCGCGTCCTTGGTCCGCTTGACTAGACCGGTAAAAAGAACCACTTGCTCGGCTGGGTCCGACTAGCACGCGCAAACAGGCCCTAGCGACTAGCGAGTCCCTGCTGCGACGAGGTGCGACGATTAACGGGCACCAAGAGTCAAGACCATAGCCAAACAGGATGCTACCTGGTTTCTGGGGCGACTTCTCTAGGGAGAGCCTAGAGTCGCACTCTGCAGTCGCATAACCTGTTTGGCCTTGTGCCGCGCTGGTGTGACCGACTCCGATGACAACAACCGCCTCCTCTGTGTTGCGCTTGATCCTGATTCCTGAGCAAGCGAGCAACACACACACACGCAACATCGCAACACCCCAGGGCTCGCCTGAAAAAGCATGAGGATTTTATCAGTCAGGCCTCCGTCCAGGACTAGGTAGCCCGTGAAAGGGAGGGCGATGGCGAGTCATCATGAACTCAACAAAGTGCCTGTCTCAAGGTGAGGCAGCCCGGCCTCTTTTTTTCCTTTTTCTTCCTTTTTTCTTCGGGTTGTCATTTCATTTGGCGCCACAGGAGCAGGAAGCAGTGGGGAGAGGATCGAAGCCAAAAGTCGCCGCTCCGAGTCTCTAAGTCGAAAGTTGCGCTGGGCATTGGAACGATGGAGACGGGGAAATGAGGTGTTCAGTCATGGTTGTGTCAAGATGGCGATTGATTGGCGACATTGGGAGGGGCGATCGGGTGGATCAGTAACCCCACAGTTGGTCTTTCGGAGATCGATGACGACAAGTGCGTCGTGGAAGAACCTTGCATCTTTCAGCAGAGCAAGGCAAGACGTCGGTACCCCGCAACTCGCGAGAACTCCTGCTCATTGGCCAATCGACCAGCGACACCAGCTCGAAGTCAGGACATGAACTCGATATCAAGCTCGAAACCAGGCCCAGCACTAAAGAACAAAACTCAGTCATCTGGCATAGCATCTTCTGTCCGGGAAACCCAATTTCCAATTCATACCACGCCTGACGCGCCGGCCCAGCAGCAAGCAGCAAAGCAGCACAACTTCTCAGCATCATCGAGGGCACCGACCCCATGTCCAGCTGGACGTTGGGAGGATCCCCTCCACCACGGCGCTCCACCGCCCGCCGCAGCCCGTCTTCTCAGCCGGCAAGAGAGCAGGGGTTTTTTTTGGGGGCTCTTTCATCCGGCATTGGGAACACCTGGTCGTCATCATGCATCGCACAAGCTAGAAAAGGTAAAGAAGGGTGCCACAAAAGATGAGATGAATTTGGATTCCTGGGCCCGCCTAAAATAGGTAAATCGAAGTTTTTGCATTTTCTTTGACGTGTTCCATGTTCCATGGCAGCGTTCGAATCATCATGGGATGGAAAGCTGTGCTCGGCCGAGAGTGGCGATCTCGATGGATACCAAGATCTCAAATTTACTTCGCTTCTTTTCTTTAATCTGCGGACGCGTCGAGAGTCGAGACTTTACTTAAAGGTGTAATTCGGAAACGCGTCTGGATAAGGAGGCGTATGTGTTGAGAAGACGGATAGACATCATTATCATTAACAAATGTATACACATAGTCGTGTTCAAATCGACGCATGCAGGCATATTTTGAAAAATCGCATTTAGGTTTCATTTATTAGGGCGGTGTGAAGCATCGTAGAACACACTTCTTTGCACAAACGACGGGTGTGAAACTACGTTTCCCCAACGGGCATGTTCCCACAACAAGGAAGGGCCTCAAGGCACATTCACACACTCGCTGATTCTCAGGCTTTTTCATTTTTGACCATCCTGACGCAAAGACGTGTTGCGTACCTCGCAAGTAGCAACACGAACATCGTCATACCCTCCGGCTGTCTACAGCACAGCCGGCCAACAAACCCAAGAACCATCCTCCAATTCCATCTGTCCTTTCCTGTCCTGCCTTGTCCTGTCCTCGTCCTGTCCTGTCCTGTCCTATCCGCCTCTGCACTCGGCACCCTGCAAACTCGTGCGCCGTTGCACGAAATGCCTTCTCATTTGCCACGTCACACACACAGTCACAACCAGTCACAAACAGAAACGCCTCATATACACACGCCTTTTCCATACCCTGTGATCAAAGATAAAAATAAATACAACAGCCCATCCGTAATGACAAACCTAGAAATAAAAAGAAACAGCCAGGCCAACAATGAAAAATGATCCAAACCAGACATGGCCAACGCAAAGATGCAAACTAAAAGCCAGGAGGAGAACACAACCAAAAAGAAAAAGGAAAAGGGAACATACTTCGCTCAACCACCATAGGCAGTCGCGTAACGTCCATGCTCGTGCAACATAACAAACAAGAAATTAGCGGTACGTAATATCCAGTAACCGACCCCCCCTTCCCCCCTTTTCCATGCCTTCCATGCCTTCCATGCCTTCATATCCGATCATTGTCATCCATCATGATACACTTCGTTTCCAAAAGGCATCCAATGCCCTCATCCGTTTTGTGTCTACCTGGCTTAACCGCTACACATGACGCACGACTCGGGATTTTCAATACTGCCTGTAAGGTCGTCCATGTTAGTGGGTTCTACTACCGCGGGATGTGGGCTCGCCAACGTTGTGGCTGGTGTGGTGGTTGGTGGGCTCTTACAAGCAAGGACAGCTTCTGAATAAATGTCGCGTTCGCGCTCTCCGCTGTCTACATCGCCGTCTTCTGATTGTCCCTCGCGCTTGGCACCAGGCTCGACCAACTCTTCTTCCTTGACCTTGCCAGAAGGCTCCGTGGGGAGAACCTTGGGGCTATCGCCATCCTCTACGTCAGCCTTCATGATGGCGGACTTGCTGGGGGAGGCAATTGGCCTCGAGGCAGCTGCAGGTGGAGGAGGGGTGGTGCTTGGAGTGGGAATGTCAATGGAGCTGACAGACTCGTTGCCGATGCTGTGGCTGTTGCCGTTGACATTGCCGCTGTCATCGTTCTTGCTGTCGTTGTTGCTGCTGCCGCCTGCATTCTTGTTGTGCGCTGCTCGAGGCATGGCTGACATGTAGCTGGTGCCGGCAGGGGCGGTCCTCTTCTTGGGGACCCTGTCCTTGGTGACAGCCGAGTCAGCGATCAAGAGAGCCTGCTGGTCCACGGTGAACTGGATGGGCGCGGCAGCAGCTTGAGTACGCAAGTAGTACATGCCCGTCTTGAGACCCAGTTTCCAGCCAGCAAAGTGCATCGACGTAATCTTGCCCATGGTAGGGTCCTTCATGTGGATGTTGAGGGACTGGGACTGATCGATAAAGGCACCACGATCAGCAGCCATCTGCACAATTTGGCGCTGCGAAATCTCCCACACCGTCTTGTAGAGGGCCTTGATGTCGGTGGGGATATTAGGGATGTTCTGAATGGAACCGTTCTCGGCAATGATGCGGTTCTTCATGGCATCGGACCAGAGGCCCATATCGACGAGATCCTTGAGAAGCCAGGGGTTGACGACCTGGAACTCACCGGCCAAGACACGGCGCTGGTAAATGTTGGATGTATACGGCTCGAAGCACTCGTTGTTGCCCAAGATTTGCGACGTCGATGCAGTTGGCATGGGGGCGAGCAGCAACGAGTTGCGAATTCCGTGCTCCTTGATCTGCTCCTTCAGTTCATCCCACTCCCACAAGCCAGAAGGCTTCACGTTCCACATATCGAACTGGAGAATGCCTTCGGAGGCGGGCGAGCCCTTGAAGGTAGAGTAGGGGCCTTCTTCCTTGGCCAGCTCGAGAGAAGCAGTCAGGGCAGCGTGGTAGATGGTCTCGAAAATTTGCTTGTTGAGCTCGCGGGCCTCGGGAGACTCAAAGGGCATGCGCAGAGCAAGGAACGCGTCGGCAAGACCCTGAACACCGACTCCAATGGGCCGGTGGCGCATGTTACTGTTGCGAGCCTCCACAACAGGATAGTGATTGACATCGATAATCTTGTTGAGGTTGCGAACAACCACCTGAGTGACCTCGTGGAGCTTCTTGAAGTCGTAGCAGCTTTCAGTGTAATCGACAAAGGCAGGCAGGGCCAGAGAGGCCAAGTTGCAGACAGCCACTTCATCAGGGGCAGAATACTCAACAATCTCCGTGCAAAGGTTGGAGCTGCGAATGGTTCCCAAGTTCTTCTGGTTGCTCTTTCTGTTGCACGCATCCTTGTACAGCATGAAGGGGTTACCCGTCTCGGTCTGGGCCTCGAGAATAGAATACCAGAGTTTCTGTGCACGAATCGTCTTGCGGCCACGGCCTTCGCGCTCGTACTTTTCGTATAGGGCCTCAAACTCGTCACCATAGCATTCCGCCAGGCCAGGGCACTCGTTGGGGCACATGAGAGTCCAGTCGCCATTCTTCTCGACACGTTTCATGAAGAGATCGGGGATCCACAGGGCGAGGAAGAGGTCGCGAGCACGCACTTCTTCTTTGCCGTGGTTCTTGCGCAGATCCAGGAACTCAAACACATCCGCGTGCCACGGCTCCAGGTAAATCGCAAACGCACCAGGTCGCTTGTTGCCGCCCTGATCAACGTATCGGGCGGTGTTGTTGAAGACGCGAAGCATGGGAACAATACCGTTGGATGTGCCGTTGGTGCCGGCAATGTAAGAACCGGTGGCACGAATGCGGTGCACGTTCAAGCCGATGCCGCCAGCCATCTTGGAGATCATGGCACATGTCTTGAGAGTGTCGTAGATACCGTCAATGCTGTCGTCCTTCATGTCGACTAAGAAGCATGATGACAGCTGGCATTGAGGAGTACCAGCGTTGAAGAGTGTTGGTGAAGCGTGTGTGAAGAATTTGCTGGACATCAGGTGATACGTCTCGAGGACGCGCTCAATGTTGTTGCCCCAGATGCCGACTGCTACACGCATAATCATGTGCTGGGGTCGCTCGACAATCTTGCCATTGAGCTTGAGAAGATATGATCGTTCCAGAGTCTTGAAGCCAAAGTACTGGTAGTTGAAGTCTCTGTCATAGACAATGGCAGAGTCAAGCTCCTCCTTGTGTCTCATGACGCATTCATAAGTCTCTTTCGAAATCATGGGCGATTCACAGTTGTTCTTGGGGTTCACATAGTGATAGAGGTCGCTGACAACAGCTGACCATTGCTTCTTGGTCTGTTTGTGCAAGTTGGAGACTGCAATGCGGGCCGCCAGAATAGCGTAATCGGGATGGGTGACGGTCATGTACGCAGCGGTTTCAGCGGCCTAGTAAGGCGGGTGTCGATGTCAGTCTCTGCACGTATAAATCGTATATGGAGCCATTCAAGAGAAATGGGAGAAGAAGAAGAAGGGCTTACGAGATCGTCCAGCTGTACTGTGGTGACGCCACCATATACACCCGAGATAACCTTCTGGGTAATAGCTACAGGATCAACATGGTCGACATCCAAACCGTAGCACAGCCGCGAGACACGAGCAGTGATTTTGTCGAATTGGACGCGCTCTTGGCGACCATCTGGCGTGGAAAAGTTAGCAAGAATGGCGCGGAACGTCGGGCCAAACCACTGGGACTCACCTCGCTTTCTGACAAACATTGTGACGAAACGCAGCGCAACCCGCAGAGGGCAACTTGTGGGAGGGAGAGACGTGAAAAGACGAGAGAGAGGGGAAAATGGGGGACGCGGGAAGTGCAAAGCTCTCTCCTGCGAATGTCTACCGGAGCACAAGCAAGATGTCACGATCCGTCAGAGCAAGCACTGGAATAATGGTCAAAGGACGGCAGAATCTTGTCTCGTGTGCAGATGGTATGTCAGGGAAGAGACGGGGGAAAAGGAAGCGTGGGCCCAACGACAGGTAAAGCCTTCTTAAGTGCGACGCGTGGTCAGCAACGCCTCCGACGCGTGAAGCCCGTTGCTAGCGCGAAGTAACGACAAATCCGGCCTCAACAAAGCGAGTCTCATGCTTTCATTCGATCCGTTCTCTTCAAACGCGACCCACGCCCGGCCCTGTTTATTCCGTCGGATGGATTGATCAGCAACTCGTGTCGGCGCCAAGACAGGAAGAAGCACTGCGGGGCGGCTGCCGACGCGTCGGGATGCCTTTTTTTTGGTGCTTCACCCGCGTCGCGGGGTCACGTGAGGCTCTTGCATAATCATGTAATTTACAGCGGCCACCATGACGTCTACACTTTATGGCCAACCGCGTCACATAACAATTTGCGCGATTTCATAAACAATAGGTATGTTTCCTAGCTAACCATCTAATTCACTACCACTGCAACATATTGGGGACTTTGCTAAAGGGCTTGTGAGGGTCCAGCATGGCAACCTTGACTTCTCGGATTTCTGATCGATGACACCTGAGGAGAAGAGATACAAGACGCCTTTTTTGCTGAAGCAGTTACAACGTCTAGCTCCCAAGTTCTTAAATAATGTCGTGGGCCGTGGCGTTGTCGATGTCGCGTGAAGCTATGTAGTGCTGAGGAACCTGAGTTACCTACTGGCGTTTGTCTTGTCTCAAACGGCCCACGAAAGCACCACCGGTCAGGTGACCGTGAAATCGCATGTACAGTGCGAGTCTCGACTTCTCGAGCCATGTCGGACTGCACCGTTTCCGCCTCGCTTGACATGACAGTTGACACTGCCGATTTATCTCAACTCGTCAAGCCTGGAACAGGCATGCATAGCTAACTGGAACACATAATTTTCAGGACTACATTCATGAATGTGTATGCTACAATTGAGCAGACAGAGTACTCTATCAAATGATATCCAGAGCATCCAGAATCCTCCAGTCTCAATCATCTTGGCCCAAACCCCATCTCATTCGTCCTCTGCTACACAAGTCAGCCATGGCATCACAAGCGTCGCAGCCCGACAATCGTCTTACTTATACCCCGAGATATGTAGATGTAAGACCCTCATAAATACACACCTCTCTTCCTTCTCTATTGACAAGCTCCTCACTCTAATCGTGGTCTATGATATACCGACTACAATCCCTCCTCCACCCCCCTGAACCTTGACTAACAACGCAAGACACCAGATCGGCATCAACCTCTCTGATCCCATCTTCCGAGGCTGCTATCATGGCCACCAGAAACACCCAGATGACCTGACCGGTGTCGTCGACCGCGCCCGCCAGGTAGGCTGCACCAAACTCATCATCACAGGCTCCGACATCAAAAGCTCTCTCGACGCCCTCAAACTGAGCCAAGAGTACCGTACTGTTCTCCCCTTCCAACCACCATCCCGAATACACGAGGGAATCGGAACAAAAATACTGACACATCTCGCAGCCGGGACATGCTACGCCACCGCAGGCATCCACCCCTGCAGCAGCGCCATCTTCGGCAGCCCAGACATCAACAGCAACAGCAGCAACTCAGAACACACCACACCCTGCGAAACAGATCCCTACGCCCCCATGCCAGAATCTCACCTTCCTGACCCCGAGAGCTCAGCAAAGGCCATCGAACAACTCACCTCCCTCGTTTCGGAAGCACAAGCCACACCCTCAGCACCGCATCGTCTCGTCGCTCTCGGCGAATTCGGCCTCGACTACGACCGTCTCAACTACTGCAACGCCGCCATCCAGAGACACTCCTTTGCCGCACAATTACAGTTCGCGGCGTCTCTACAACGACCCTTACCCCTATTCTTGCACTCGAGAGCCGCGCATGTCGATTTTGTGCGCTTGCTCAAGGATGCGTTTGGGAAGAACCTCGAGAGGCTAGAAAGGGGTGCCGTGGTGCACAGTTTTACGGGCACGCTGGATGAATTGAATGAGTTGATGGATCTGGGGCTGTACATTGGCATCAATGGTTGTAGCTTCAAGACGGTGGATAATTGCGAGGTTGTCCGGGCGGTGCGTCTGGATAGGATAATGCTGGAGACGGATGGGCCGTGGTGCGAGGTTCGGCCTAGCCACGAGGGTTTCAAGTATTTGCTGGAGAAGAAGGAGGAGCAGATGGCGGTGCAGGACGGGGCTGCGACTGAACTTGCAACAGGAGTGGACGGCCTGCGTGTGGAAGAGGAGGACAGCAAGAAGGCGCGCAATAAGACGGTGGTGAAGAAGAAGAACCAGAAAAAAGAGCCACTGATACAGGAGCGGTTCAAGGTTGTCAAGAAGGAAAAATGGGAAGAGGGCGCCATGGTCAAGGGGCGGAACGAGCCGTGTACGATTGAGCGGGTGGCTACTATTGTAGCGGCTCTCAAGGGCATGAGCGTGGAGCAGGTCTGCGAGGCTGCATGGAGAAACAGCATAGAGGTGTTTGGTCTCGACTAGACTATAGACTAGGCGGAGTGAGAATAGACGCTGGTCCCGATGGGCATCATGGACGCAGATCCACGACCCAAGTATTGCTCGACATGACTGTATGTGTATGATGATATATAATCTTAGAGGGTGTATGGACACTGACTGGGTATAAGGGGATGCAGAAAACCTCAGCAAACGTACTAGGAAAACAACAAAGTAAGTAAAGAATAAGACGTCCCAGAAACATGCATGTACATAATGCCACTTATCCAGACCAGACCGGGAAGAAACCCCCATGCAAACGCCATATACCATGACAAAAATCCATCATAACCCTGCGCCCTTGTGCCCTCGTATCAGCCCATTCCGGACAACACCCGTCGTCACAGCATCTTCCCCCGTCATCCACCCCGGCATCCGCTCGCCATCCACGATCCCCGCCTCCACAAGCTGCCGTATCCCCGCAAAGACATGCGGACCCTGAAAATTAATGCGTATGAGCGGCGACCACCGCGACGAATCCCGCTCATCCTCCTCCTCGTCCTCTGCTGCTCTCCCATCTCCAAGAGCTTGCCGCAGCGCAGTATCCATCTTACTCCTCCGCCGATCCGTCCGCCCATTAACACGGTCGTCGTCATCTTCAGAATCCTGCAGATACACGCCCCCAATCGGAGGATATGGATCCTGCATAATGATATCCAGTTTCTCAATCCCCTTCCCATCCGTCATGATGGCCGAGTCCCCAAACCGGGCCTTGGCAACCGTTTTAGCGCGTTTAACCGCCCTCTGATGCTGCGAGAGCGGTCGCTGGCGTTTCGGCCCCCCGTCCGCAAGAGAAGACTCCCTCGAGAGCGGAGGCGTGGGAAGGACCGAGTCCAAGGGGGACTTCTTATCCTTTTCATTTGCGTAGATGCTCCATCCTCCACCGGCGGCGTTGCTGCGCCCGGAACCTCTCTTGTCCAGAATAGCTTCGAGGTTCCTGCTCACCAGGCTCGTAGGTTTGAGCGTATATCGCTCACGAGGTCTCGAGAGGGCCTGCGGTACGCCATTCGCAATCAGAGTATGTAGGCTCTTGGATTCCCCGTGGCTGATGGGCCCCGTGGCCTGTGCTCTCGTGATGTATAAGGCCGGCGACCCGTTGGGAAACGCGAGATAGATGGTACGCGAGGAACTAAAGTTGGTGGTGTTGCCGCCGGCGTTGAGCCCCGAGAGAGCTAGATCGGTGTTGTAGGGAGATTCTATGGCGAAGATGCGCAGCAGCAGGAGGGGGAATTTCTTGGGTCGTGAAAAATGATAGTGCGCCTTGATGTCGGGGAGGACCTGTTCCTGTAGGCTTTGCAGGAAGGTTGAGGGATGAAAGCGCGGCAAGTTGAGGCTCTTTTCATCTATCCGGACTACGTCGTCTTGGGCGTTTTTGTCGGGGAGAATCAGGGGCTGGATCTTGTACGCGGTCCATTTTTGCGACGTTGGATGCTCGTCTAGGTAGGTAAAGTCGATCATGGCGAGCTGGTAGAGCGTGAGGCCGTGGCGCCAATCACCTTCGAGGATCCGGCTGACCACATCGCGACGAGAGCCCCTTTGCTCTTGTAGATCTGTGTATAGCTCGCGAAGCTGCTCGAGAGAGTGGCAGGGAGGGTAGAGGTCTGTCGCATCGTCGGGGGCGGCGGCGGCGGCGTTGTCGCCCTCGTCTTCAGTCCTCGGCGGGGCCAAGTAGGGTGCTGTAAAGGCGAGAGACTGGCTGTCTAGCCAGTCGAGAGCGAGAAGGATGAGGGCCTCGCGCGATAGGCGGCTGATGGCCTTGACGACAGCTGTGTTGGAGGACTCGACGCGCAGGGAGGACGGTAGTCGAGATTTGGTCGCGACAGAGAGGCGGGACATGGCCAGGCGAAAGCGGAGGGCCAGACAACGCACGACGCGGTGGGTGTTTGCTTCAGTATGGATGCATCAGCAGCGCAGGATCATGGTATAACCGCGATTGCTCATCCATTCGCTCCTATTTGGAAGCAGAACAAAGCGGTGATTGTGGTGATGGGGCTCGAAGGGCCGTTGTCGCGTCGAAACGAAGGTTGGAGGTTGAACGTTGCGACTTGCGATGCTGCGCCACAAAACAACAAACACCGTAGTGGCGTCGACGGCTACAGTGCTGACCAGTGACCACTGACCACTGCTGAGCGCAGCCACGACGTGAGCTCCCACGACGCGCCGAATGTCCAGCGTCACGCCAGCACTCAGGCCCAGAGTCTGAGCGTCTGTTCTGTTCTAGCAACGGCCAGAAAATGGAATAACGAATTTTCATTTTGGCGACCATTCCTCATTTGGACGAAAATTCCACTTTTCGTTGTGCGTTTTCGTCTCGACCCCTGTGGCAATGTACCGCGCTAGAGATGACTGGCAGGGGACCCTTGACATCGCCCGTGATAGGCCAAAAGGCACCGCGAGCCCCAGTTATCCGTTCTAGACAGCTTGCCAAACACTTGTACTTTTGCAAAGTACGAATGGGCTGGAAAAAGTGGTAGAACGGGGCTTTCTATGCTTTCCAATCGGGGATGCGCGTTGCAGGATGGCGGCGAAATCGCACCGCGTGAAGAACGGGCTGGGCTTTGTTTTTTTTGGGTGTCGCGTGTACGCCAAACTCTTCTTTGTTTTATCTACCGTCGTCTCCAACGCGCAACCCGCCAACTCTCATTTATTTTATCCAGCCAACTCTCATTTGAGTCATTGGTCGCTGGTGTGTTCGACATTTTGATGTAACCCGGCTCGATGCGAGGCAAATGCGGCTTCAAATGTCGTATGTCAGAGTATAACCTATTTCTACAAGCTACACAAGTTTTTTGATCATCAAACAGCTGTCTGATATAGCAGGCGGTGTGCCTATCGATTGCGAGCTCATGTAAGCGAGACGTCTTTCAGTACATACAGGGGTGTGGTGGTGGTGTGGAGCGGTACAAAGAAGATTCTCCACTAGATCTCCACTATCTCCGAAAATAACGGAAGTCACTTTTTTGCATTTGCTAGAACAGAACAGACGCTCAGACTCTGGGCCTCAGCGTGCATGTCTGTACATATTTAGTGAACAGGCTCAGCAACGTGATCGTCGGACGTCACAAAACTATAGATATTTATTACTGCGTACACGAGAACGACGTGGCGGGCGAACACGTGTCGAAAAGCTGCCATGAAAGAAAGATGTGCACTGAGTATACACGCGGAAGGCTGGTCGAGATGGCCCGCATCTTGTTGCATCGTCCGTGATCAGTTTCCAGTTGCGTACGTAGCTTCCTTTTGCCCTTGAACTTGGTATGTATTTTTTTCTGTTTTGGAAAGAAAGGGAATTACGGAATATGCATAGCACGGTTCACCCTTCGGGATTTTCCCCTGCATCCGCAACCTTAGGTATTCAAAACTTACAAGCCTCTCGCATGAAGGTCGATAACGCCGTGTAAGTCCATTGGCCAAGCTCGTGAGTCGGTCGTGCTACGTGCAGCCCAGCTTTCGTATGCGCCGGTAGAGCGAGTAAAGCAAGACCTACCTAATGGAGTAGGCTACGAGTACTGGAGGACGTTCTTCAGCACGACAAGACCGTCATCCCGTAGTCTGTCGGCCGTGTTTGAGTGTCGCATCGATGACGCCGCCCTTTCTGACGTGGGTGGTCAGCACGCGCAGAGAACAAAGGCAGCTACATATTCGTCTCCTTGGTGTCGTGAATTGTCTGCAGCCACCGCTTCAGCATATGCCACCAGCTTGTCGTCAGCTTGACAGTGTGTGAGAGACCCAATGGATTCACGAGTCGACGCGCGGTCTGGGCGACGACGGCCGGTGGGTGTCAAAGTTTACCGCGGAAACCGTACTCGGAAAGTGTTTAGCGGCCTATCATGTGACCGAGGGCGAGGGCAGAGATGTTGCCACAAATGTCAAAGATAAGACACGGGCGCTGGCGGCTCGCGGCTAATATGTATGTATGTACATAGGTACAAGACCCTAGGTACAAATATCCGTACATCCGAAAGTAGGTTACAGTAGGTAAGTTGTCAGTAACAAATCACGATTTCTAATCAGATCATCACCTACTAGGCCCAGTTTACGCCCTCGAGCGCGGGGCTCGGGATTTCGAATTTTGCACAAAAATGAGGCTATACCTAATTGAGCACTGCCAAAATGCACAAATCGTAAATCACGAATTTGACCCCTGGCAAACGAAGTACCGCGCTAGACAAGGGCCTTACAAGGGTGTTTCGCTCGCGATTTTCTGTTCCAGCATTACGATTTGTATGGGAGAAACTGGATCGCCGCAAACCAGCCTCCGAGCTGGTTTACCGGGCTCGATTCGAGAAAACGTGTCCATTTGCGACCGAAAACTCGCCTCTGACCACCACCAAAATGGCAAGTCCACTGGAAGTCCACTGGAAGTCCACTGGAAGTCCACTGGAAGTCCACTGGAAGTCCACTGGAAGTCCACTGGAAGTCCACTGGAAGTCCACTGGAAGTCCACTGGAAGTCCACTGGAAGTCCACTGGAAGTCCACTGATGAAAGTCCACTGAAAGTCCACTGAAAGCCCACTGAAAGTCCACTGGCCACAAATCCTCGATGTTTTCGATGACTTCGCAGACTGCGAGCTGCGACCGAAAATACGCCAACAAAAAACACGCCAAAACACGCGTCTGACCACCACCAAAATGGACGCCCTGCAGCACCAGGATGGCGAGAATTCCGACCAAACAGCTGCTGCGCAAGAAGAGGCGAACACGTTGATAGTCGAGTGTATATTGTCATTGCTTATTGAAGAGGAGGTTGCCAGCTCTATTCGGAAGCCACGGATATCCTTGGGCAACAATCCCGTCACCTGCCGCGCTCTGATGGACGATATCTTGGGCGGACCCGACACGGTCTTCGCGAATCTAGATTTTACTTCAAGATTTTCAATCCTGCAGTCGTTCCCGACATTTCGGGCCCGGAAAAACGTTTCTACGATGTTCCACAGTATCCATATTTACCCCCGTCGGTATCCATATTTACCCCCAGTCGATCCCCCGTCGATATCCACAGTACATCGTCTAGCGTCGCACTAGCGGCTTGGCAGCACATGTCTCTTTGGCACCGAAATCCAATTCCATTTCCATATTCCAAAAGGCGCGTAAACGGGGCCCTACCCCAGTACCCCGCTGGCTCGCTGGCTGGCTACGGCTAAAATCCATGGTCGTTAGCGCGACGTGGCCGCGACCGGCACAATTGCTTACAAAAGCGCTGCATGCGCAAAAACCCGCACCCGGCCACTTGGCTCATCGGCCCGGCCTCTTTCGCTCCAACTTGCACCCGTCATCAACCCATCGCCCCCCTCCGCCACAACCTCGCTCGTCGTCCATCCTTCTGCCTGCACTCCACGAACAATACGCCCTCATCACACTCGCAACCACGCATTGAGACAACGCAGAAGACACGACGACTTCGCGGCACATTCGACTGTTGCACATTGCTCGACCTGCTATCATCTGGGCCCTGTCGCCGTGTACCTCTTCGGCACGGGAGAAAGAGAACTTCGTATCTGGCGACAAAAGCAAGCGCCAACTGTCATCACGACGGAGCAGCCAATCCGCCCCATCCTGACTAGTACTTGAAACATCGAGACGAAAACTTCAGTCATTCCGAATTGTCTGCCCGTCTCGACTGCCTGCCAGTCTTCACTCCGCCATCATGTCGACATACAACGGGCGGCACGGCCCCAACGTGTCCGCATATCTCCGCGATCTAAACACCATCAGCCCGCACGACACCACCGCTACCGCTCCCGAGGATAGCTTCAACATGGAGGATGACCTTGCTCTCTTCACAAACACGCAATTCTTCGATTTTGACTCTGGTCAGAACACCGATTTCCAGGCCCAGCCTGTCAAGATTGATGTTGATACTGTCACGCGGCACAACTCTACGGCATCCGGAGACGTGACTCCAGCGCAGACAAGCATTGGCGATTTGCCCAATCTTGATTTCATGTCAAGTGAGTGGCGACTTCTTCTTCTCTTCCGCCCCCTCCATTCTTCTTTCTCCCCGTTCTGCACTTCTTGTCTCTGGTTGCTGTTCTTCCGTCCCTCGGCTGCGAGCCGTGCACGACGATGCGAAATTTGATGAGATCGTCTGCACTCGCTTTTTTCTGGAGTCTCCAAGGCGTCCCCTGTCGTGCACAAACCGCACCATTGCACAATTTATCCTTTCCGCGCCCTGAAACCCTGGTGGTATCAATCGTCGCTTGTGCTCTCTTTCCCCAGACGCAGTTCCCGATCGCATTGCAGCGGTCAACAACTCACAACTGTGGGAAGTGGGGTGAGTGGACCAGCGGCCGATCTCAATGGTCAGCGATGGCGCAATTTCTCGTGATCGGCCTGCGCAAGACGGCCATCAGCCAACTTCGCCAGCATCACTACCCCTCGTTGTTATCATTTTCGCTCTATCTCTTATCTCCTATCTATTTACCATTATTCATCTGCCTTCAGCCTCATTGGAAATTGCCCCAAGCCGAGAAAATGCCTCTCCCCAAGTAATACTCTGAACACGGGCTAACAGCATGTCCCGCAACAGGCGACTTCAACTTCACTGATTTCAGTGAACCCTATGCCGCCCCGCCCATGAATGGGTTCCAACAGGGGTTCCAGCCCCTTCAGCCCAGCCACGTGCAGATGCCGCATCAGCAGCCTCAGTTCCGCCAAGGCAATGTTGCCGCCAACAAGGCCAACTCCGAGATTATGCCCAGTACTGCCGTCGCCGCCCCCACGCCCGTCGGGCAGCACATGAACTACGAGGAGACGTCCCGTGTCGCCGCTGAGGAGGACAAGCGCCGCCGGAACACAGCGGCCAGCGCCCGCTTCCGCATCAAGAAGAAGCAGCGCGAGCAAGCCCTGGAAAAGTCGGCCAAGGAGATGAGCGAAAAGGTCAACGCCCTAGAGAACCGAATCTCCCAGCTCGAGACGGAGAACAAGTGGCTCAAGAACTTACTCGTCGAGAAGAACGAGGGCAGCGACGACATCACCTCTCTGTGGAAGGAATTCACCAAGCACGCTGCTGAGAAGACAAAGGCCGTCAAGGTGGACTCATCTTCTCGCAACGAGTCTGCACAGGAGGACCGGTGACGCAGACCTTCTGGTCCATCACTCTCTCACCTTGACCTTAAAACATAGAGGCGATTTACACGTGACCATGATGCGATGATAGATGTAGGTAAAAGACACGCGACTCGGCGTGAAATGATGGTCATACTGGGGAGGTCTTTAACAGACCAAGGCGTTGCAGGCGGTTTTTTTTTGTTTTTGTTTCTTCATTTTGGATACTTGTTTCTTTGGCGCTCCAACATACCACGTTTTCACGGAGACGGGCGGGTGGCAGCGAGCTGCTACATAGAGCAATATGTACCGGGTTTCTAGCTCCAATTGTGGACGGGCTTCAAACCTCACAAAATTGTTTTGTTTCATCTAGGTATACATGCACAGATATACATCCTATACACACACGTATTCTCTTCAACACAGATACGTTGTAACTAGTAGTCGAACACATTCTACATATATGGGAATCTATCATCATCCATTAAATTACTCTTGATGGTCTTCTTTTAGCATTTTTAGCAACTTGCACAAGTCATAATACACGTAACACAAGCCCTCTCTTTTTTTTCAAAGCCACCGTGACTCACCCGCTGCTATTGCTATAACCCCGTTACTCCTGAGTCCTCCTCCGCCTTCTTCTTCTTCAGTACCTCCAGCCTCTGCTTATTCCGCTTGCCCAGGATCCGCAGCGTATTCTCCTTCTCAATGGACGACATCTGCGCCCAGTTTCCGATCCGGCACATGGTTCCATCGGTGTTCACGACCAGGGGCCCCAAATGGTCTAGTTTGACGGTCGATCCCTCCCCCGAGACGTCGAGCGTGGTCGTTGCTCCGTCGGACGGCGAGGGAAGCAGCGCGGGCTTGTTTATGCTTTCCGTGGATGTGGTGGACGGTGCATTGGGGTGATCTGGTTGTGATCCCTGAGTGGCGGCGGGAGGAGAATGAGGATGAGGATGTGAGGAGGACATGGCGGCGCGGCGGGGGGATCGCGTGGTGAGGGACGTGGATCGGAGGAGGAGGCGAGAGAACATGTTATGAGGGAATGAACATGCTATGGAGGGTGTTGGAGAGGAATTTGTTCTGGAGAGGGTGTTGGTCGGTCGGAGGCGCGAGGGACGTTGTGGTGGAAGGTTCTAGTTTTGCGGGGGATGTGCGCTTGAGGTGGCCTTGGCGCTGGTGGACTTGTCGATTTGTGGGTTTGGGACGAAAGTTGACAGGGGCGTTGTACTCCGTACTGTAGCTGCGAATCGCGATGAATATCTCGATTCTCGAGTGGGGTTGGCGAGACATGATCCGAGACACGACTGTCGTTTGTTCGTCTTGTTTTGAAGATGTTGTGCATATATATGTAGTTAGCCGTCTTCAGTGACTTGTTTTGGGGGACTTAGAGCTCCGGGCAACATGAAATGAGCAGAAATTCAGGGACCTTGAATCGTGATGGTACAGCGGGACCGCAAAAAGACGACGAGAGGCCTCCTCAACTCTCCGTCGCGTCGCGTCAATAGGTAGTTATGCCTTCTTCTATGTGCGTCATAATTACGGGGTTGAGATTCTATCTACAACGTCGATCGTGCAAAATTGTCTCACTTGACATGAGTGAAGTTGTGGCGTGTGATGGTCCAAAATGGGCCAAATTTGGCGGTTTGTAGTACATATTTTTGTCAAGTGAGGCGGCACCCCGGGCTGCCAGCTGGAGACAATGTAAGCACGGAGTTAGATCCACGTGGTTTTTTGGCCAAGTCTCAGCCTTCAGGCACAGTGGCGCCGATTCCAAGACCAAAGTAGCACAGAAACAGCATGTTCAGAATCGAGGCTGTACCAACACGTAGGAAAAATAGGTACAGTAGCGCCACGTCCGCGCCCTGCCGAATCGCCCTGAATCATGATGCACCAACACAACATGCAACAGCATTTCGCATTTCGCATTCAGTCTCCATTCACGCATCTCGTACCTTCAGGCATACAATTATTCGTGCACACCAGCCTCTCTCCGTTGTGTGTTCCCGATCTGCCTGTTTTCTCTCGTACGGTCGTTGGTGACCGTACCTAGACTTTTGGTGAAGGCGAGGTGACTTGCCGGGACCGTTCCATCCGTTAGCGGGATGAAACCCTGTGGGAAAGAGGAGGCGCGCCAACAGGGAACGGAGGATTGCGGAATGCGGAGTGACTTGCGTTGATGCGACGAAAGGCCCAAAATAACCGGGACTTGGACTGCAGCCTGCTGCAGGCCATGAGGTATCATAGCTGGGGTAAACGAGGGGCGGGAAGAGGGTTCATGGTCACCGCCTTTCTGAAGGACGACAATTGTTTGTGCATACGAAAATGTACTCCGTATGTGGTGTACACGCTATTGTATCAATTGGGTCAAAGACAATGATGACCGTCGTAGGCTCGTAGCTGCTCAAAATCAAGTGGTGGATGAGCATGACGAAATAAGACGTGCCGAGTTCCCGATCTGGCGTTGCACTCGCGGGAGCTGCAGACCGTAGACAGCTGTAGAAACCACGCACAAATTACACCAGACACGTGTGCGCCGGACAATGAGGCCAATGTCAACGGCGAACGCGTACAACAACACAGCCTTGTGGTCCTCTCACTTTTTTGAGAGAAGAAAATGCGTTCTTCGCATATCCCGGCATTACTCATGCGCGACGGGGCTCCGCAACGCAGCCTCGCCCATTGGCCTGGCCTCAAGAGTCAACCTCACCGAATCGACTGTCTCGCCTCTGATGACCATCCCGGCCACCGAAGCCCTTTGCGCGCCCTTGTTCAGACGCAATTGGCGATTTTCTTACAAAGTACAGAGTACAGCGTACAGACAATCAAAAGACAACCCTCGTTGAAATCAACTGCTGTGAAGTCTGTGACGGCCACCGGCTAGCAGAATCGGCCCCTCATCCCCACTTCGAGCGTTGACACGGGATCCGTTCTACGGCCTCTTCCCCTCCCCCCCCAGAAAAATCGTGTCAAGGCAAATAACAACAAGAGGTCAAGGACGGTGTGTGCCACATATAACTGCCTGAGCTCTCCTCCACTTGGTAGCAGAACAAGATCCTCGCTTCTCTCGCGGCAATTTTCTTCGTCTTCTTTCCCTCTCGCCTTCGTCTTCGCCTTCTCCCCCGCAAATCGCTCGGCCATCTGGTCTACGTGCTTGGCTTGTCAAGTCTGCAGAACAGACTATAGCTGTGCCGTTATAGTTCGTGACCTCGCGCGTCACCTCAGTTCATCGCCATGTTTGGTGGTCGCAAATTCTCCTTCAATCGCCACACTGGCGCTCCTAAGCCGCGAGCTCGGCGGTTTAGCAATGCCGAGCCTGGTGTAAACGGTAAGCTTGCTTAATTTGAAGTCTTTGGTTTCTTGATTTCAGCGTGTAGACGCAACGATACGTTAGCCTCTATTGAGATGGTTTTGGTGGAATTCGGGTTTTCTGTCGTGCTGGTCAGGTCTCGGACTTGGCAGCGTTTTTTTTTTTACGTCTTTTTGCGCGTTGTGTGAGAGCTTCGTCAGATCGTCACCGTCCGACCCCTCCCCCGCACCGCAACCCACCGATCCCGCATCCCGCATCCCACAATGTCACCACGGCTGGGCATGTTGAGCAATTCCGCATAATGGAAATATCACGGAAGAACTTTGCAGTGCGCTCCTTGCTAACGCGACTCAGAGGTTCAATCCAAGGTCCATCGCCAGTTCCGAAACGCCCACGAAGGCCACCTCCCCCATGCGGGCCTCGATGCCAGCAGAGCCTCGACCGGTGTCATTTGGTGCACGGAGCGCGCGGCTGAGCTCGGTTTCTTTGAAGACCAGGAATCTTGGGCCAACCTGGGTCAGGGCGCTCCCGAGGTGGAAGACGACATTGCCGGCTGCTTCAAGCGTCCCGAAACCATTGACATTTCAATGGCCGCCCGAGAATATGCCCCCACGGCCGGTATCAAGCCGCTGCGAGAGGCCGTCGCCAAGCTGTACAACGAGATGCATCGTAAGGGCAAGGATAGCCAGTACACGTGGGAAAACGTTGCCATTGTCCCTGGTGGTCGCGCAGGCTTGATCCGAATCGCCGCTGTGCTGGGCAATTCATACCTGAGTTTCTTCTTGCCCGACTACACGGCTTACAATGAGATGCTGAGTCTGTTCAAAAATGTTGGTTCCAAACGCCTGATTCCTTTTCGCGGTCGTGTTGTTTGAGTGCGCCAGTCTGGTACTTCTTTCTTCCGAGGTGCTAACACAACGACGTTCAGTTTGCTGCTATTCCTGTCCCCCTGTCCGAAGAAGATGGCTACCATATCCACCCCGACAAGATTGCTGAGGAAATCTCCCGCGGAACCTCTGTGATTCTGACATCAAATCCCCGAAACCCTACCGGCCGAGTCGTGGCCAATCCCGAGCTGGCTGAGATTCAGGACATCTGCCGCGGCCGCGCTACACTGATTAGCGATGAGTTCTACTCCGGATACAACTACACGAGCAACTGTGACGGTACTTCCATCTCAGCGGCCGAGAATGTGGAGGATGTAGACGAAGATGATGTCTTGATCATTGACGGTCTGACTAAGCGCTTCCGACTTCCTGGATGGCGAATTGCGTGGATCTTGGGGCCCAAGGGTACGTGCTGAGCAGTGAGCGTAGATATTTTTGATATTCGGAAACTGACTCACTAACTCTTTCTGGTCTTTAGAATACATTGCCGCGTACGTTCTGAGCTCTCCTATGCGACGATTCTTTCTCTTTGATGTACGAGACTAACTGAGACGCAGCATCGGTTCTTGCGGTAGCTACCTGGACGGTGGTGCGTGCCACGCGTTCCAGGATGCCGCCATTCCCATGTTGGAACCATCCCTGGTCCAAAACGAGATGGTTCATCTGCAACGCCACTTCCGAGTATGTTTACCCGTCCCCTCCCAAAAAAAGAAACTACGCAAAACTTGAGTCGGCATGCATACTATCCATAACCTGTTTCTAACTACCTTCTCCAACCAGGACAAGCGAGATTTCGTCGTCCGCCGCCTCCGTGAGATGGGCTTCGTAATCAAATACGTCCCAGACTCGACATTCTACTTGTGAGTTCTTCTTCTCATCCCCCACCGGCCGGGTAGCTCAATTGAGCGGGATAAGCTGACAGGAGTAGGTGGTTGAACCTCGAGGGCCTCCCAGAGAGCATCGCCGACGGCCTCAACTTCTTCCAGGCCTGTCTGGAAGAAAAGGTTATTGTGGTTCCCGGTATCTTCTTCGACCTGAACCCGTCAAGACGTCGTGACCTGTTTGACAGCCCGTGCCATCACTTTGTGCGGTTCTCGTACGGGCCGAGAATGGATGTGCTGCGTATGGGACTGGATGGCATTGAGCGTGTTGTTACCAAGTATGTTGTCCTCCCCTCGTGTTTCGTATGCGCGTAATGACTAATGGATGTTCTTAGGCACAAGAAGGCTGCGGAGTAGACTGTGATGGGGTAGTAGTGGTGGTAGTATGCGGAGAATCTGAAAAACGATGGACAACAGAGGTTGGTGCTACGAGAATACTGATTTTGACAAATTTGCATGGAAAGCCCACTGCGATGGGTCTATTTGCACGAATACTCTGGGGGCGCTGCAGTGGAATGCATGGCAAGGACATTGACATGAAGACGCTGCGTGGGGATTGGTGATCTTAGGGTTTACAGTGCTGTGGAAAGGGGAATTCCGCCTAGAAGGGATGAACGTGTAATGTATGTATCATGTGGATGGGTTGGATCGATGAATATATGGGGGTTTCTGTTTGCGCCTTGCATGCGTTTTGTATGTTTCTGCTAACTTGTGCTTTGGGCTCCTGCTGCCCGCCCGCTCGCTTGTTACAGTTCTTGCCTTTTATCAGTACATACAACTTGTGCTTGTAGTTTGTGCTTGTGCTTCTACTTGTACCTGTCCTCGCACTCATTGCTCAGACTTGCCAATTGCTAGACTTGTGCTTGCGGCGAGTGTCCCATACTTATCCTTCCTTGTCTTGTTCTTTGTACATCGTAGACGTTTATGCAACGAAGTACAGGCCCATGAGGTCTGTACAGTGTATTCTGCTTCAAGTCACCACCATCCACCATGGTTTCTACTCCATCCTGTAAAGAACGAATACGTGACTTCCAGAATGCATGCCCTGCTAATAACACAGTGCATACAAGACTCCGCATGTATGCCCGGACGGACCTATTGTACAGTCTGCAGCGTGCACACTGTAGTTCTGTATAAGCCCAACGCACCATATTGCTTTCCTTGCATCATTCCCTGCTCGCCTTCTACATAACCGCAGGACTTACGGCGTATAGCCATTAACCCAGGACGCACGTATCTATCATCCTTCGGAGGGAAAGATCTACCCATGAACGGCCGATAGTCATCAACGCTACCTAGAGTCGGCATGACAGCATCTCGTTACACGGATACGGCCTCAACCGCCACGGGACCACCGTCCCAGATGATTCTTATCGACCTGGAGAGCCAAGCTCCGGGCCTGACTATCGACAGTGCCAGAAGTGCCGCGCCCCCAGGAGAAAAACGGGGTTTACTCTTGGTCGCTTCCTTGTTTTGACCCGCGAGGCAACCTCGCTTATTGTCCATCGCTCTTTCCTTCTGAGGTTATCGGACCGAACCTCTATGAGTCTATGTATATATGTAGATTCCTTTATTGTTTTTCTTCGCTTAATTAAGCATAGATATTCAACTCAGTCCGGTTCGTGTCTTTTTCTTTGGGAGTTGATCCTCTGATCTTGTGGACCTGTGTGGAATCTGGATTGTTGTTCTTGCCGTCTGCTTTACGGAGTACAGATCTTCTTTCTTGTCTTGTCGTGCGGATCCTGAGAGGGTCTCTGACTCTCGAGTCTCTTCGGAGTACTGTACCTCGTTTCTCCATGGGGTAACGGTCTTGATGATTCTCACCGACTTGGAGAGCCAAGCCTGACTATCGACAGTCCTAGACATGTTCAGACTCGAGAGGCAAACATGAAGGTGCACCCCGCTGTCCCCGAAGAGTCACCGAAGGTAAGAGCCCCCCCGCCGAGGGGGAAATATTTTCGTAGCCACATTCAAGCAAATCCAAAAATTCTCTCACTCAACTCCCGACTGATCGATCGATAGCCTCAACACTATCCAGAATCCGAATCTCATTACATCGAGATGGCCTCAACCGCCACGGGACAACCGCCCCCATATGATCCTTACCGACCCGGAGAAGAGAGCCAAGCGTGCCACAACCCGGTCCAGGGTCTGACTATCGACAGTGCCAGAAATGTCGGGCTATCCAGCCACTCAAACACCTCGAAACTCAAACACCTACACGGCTGCTTGATTAAGTTTGCTCGCGGCATGTAGTACATTGCGTAGCATGAGATCCTGGTTTACGCAGGCCTCGAAGTCTTTAAGTGGCTTGATAGCACGGCATTTCTGGCACTGTCGACAGTCAGACCCTGGACCGGGTTGTGGCACGCTTGGCTCTCTTCTCCGGGTGTCTTGTATGGCACATGTTCAGGATTCATCAGAAAGGCGGCTAACTACGATCAACATTAGGCCATACAAGGCACCCGAGCAGCCTCCGCTACCAAGAGAAGCATTGATGAGGTTGAGGAGCCTCAAGAACAACGCACACCAACTCCACGATATATCCCCATTGTGGCCAGAGCAGCCATCGCCTATGCCTTCTATCCCGCCTTTCCCACTTTCCCCAGAAGGGTCGCCAGGTTACTATCCCCGAGGCATACGACCAGAAAACATTAACAGATGGGATATGTAACAGCCATGTAGTTGCCCTGTCCCCCGGGACTCTCTTCCGGTCTGACGCCACACGTTACAGCATTCCTGTCAACCGACGCTCAAGCCAAGCTAATCAGGAGTCAAGGTATTCACGTATACCATGATGAGAACATGAAACTACACAGGCCATGTGAGCCCCAACTATTGGCCCTCGTCACACATGACCTGTGTAATCTATGTTCTCATCATGGTATACGTGGATGGCTTGACTCCTGATTAGCTTTGCTTGAGCGTCTGTTGACAGGAACGCTGTGACGTGTGGCGTTGGATCCGAAGAGAGTCCCGGGGGACGGGACAATTGCATGGCTGTTACAGTGTTACGTATCCCATCTGTTCATATTTGAGCCGTTGCCCCTTGGGAGATTTGACTCACAACATGTTCATGTTCCAGTTCACAGCATGTATTTTGTTTAGTCATTATAGAGATTACAGCGCTATGCTACAGAGTCATCTGTGCATGTATACACCCAATGATGGACTCTTGTGGTTTGCTTTTCTTGCATCATTATTTTTACAATCACACCTTTATGTACTGTGCATCTCCCATGAAGGTCCATGACTGCACCTCAATTCTTGCCCATTTGAGCTGGCTGAAGCCTCAAGCACGCAGTGAAAGATTCGCGTATCGCTTAGACAAAGACACATGTGGCATCACATCACATCACATGGACTATTGCACACAAGTAATTGCTGCAAATCTTGTTGTATTCACCCCCACAACATGCAGACAGCGCATCCATCCGCGCGTGTACAAATCTCAAGCCAAGCCAAAACAAACTAAGAATGCCGCTCCCAAACGCCACGGGTCTCTCAATAACCCGGTAAGATAATATAACACACATCTAGCCCACAGCCCAATTCAATGAGCTGGGAAGACCATCCATCATGGAGTCTTCTTTTCTTCTTCTTTTCTGTTCTCCTTGGTTTCACAAAATGCATTGCATGTACATTAAACTGAATGGATTCGCCTCTTGGTTCGGACGCGACTCTGCGCAGGCATCCCGGTATTCATCTCTCAACTGATTGAATCATCTTGGCTATCCTCTCCCCGTAAGCGGCTTCCTTGCTTTACAACTTGCCAAAGATGGAAGTCATGAGGATCTTGGTAACACGGTAAGGATCGGCATTAGACGCGGGGCGACGGTCCTCAAAGTAGCCGGATCCCTTGGCGGCGGTTTCGCGGGGAATACGTATCGAGGCGCCGCGGTTGGCTACGCCGGAAGAGAATTCGTTGATGGAGCCAGTCTCGTGGCGGCCGGTCAGACGCTGGTCGTTGTCCTCGCCGTACTCCTTGATGCAGTCATGGTGGAAAGGCTCGAGCTTCTTGATGGCCTCTTCGATGAACTTGAGGCCGCCGTCGGCACGCATCTCCTTGGTGGAGAAGTTGGAGTGCAGACCCGCACCGTTCCAGTCGCCCTTGATGGGCTTGGGGTGCAGGGAAACCTTGACGCCAAAGTCCTCGGCCACACGAGCCAAGAAGAATCGCGAGCACCAGAGCTCGTCACCCACTAGAAATTGCTGGTCAGCTACCTCTGTTCCACAGTGCGTGTGAGGGGATATGAATTCGTTGGGAAACTTACTGCTGATGCCATCACAGGGGCCGACCTGGTACTCCCACTGGCCAGGCATGACCTCGGCATTGGTACCGGAAATTCTGATGCCGGCATCTATACGACTCAGTTAGCCAATTGCCATCGGGTGGGTACTTGAGTTTAGAAGGACAGGAAAAGGGTAAGGCGTCGTCGATAGGAGGTACCGACTCGGCACCAAGCCATGGGTAACTTACACAAGCATGCCTTGTAGTGAGCGTCGACAATATCACGCATCACAACTTTGCCGCTGCCAACACCGCAGTAGTACGGGCCCTGACTATGTGGGAGTCAGCAATTGAGTCTTCTCACTGAAACAGCATCAGGAGCTGGGGCCGAGGTAAAGAACATACGGAGCAGGGAATCCGCCCGTGGGCCAGCCAAAGGGGCGGTCATCGTGGTCAAGCAGAGTGTACTCCTGCTCGAGACCGAACCAAGGCTCGTGCTCAGTATAGGCTTCCATGACCTTGGCACACTCATGACGGTAGTTGTACTTGTTGGGAACACCGTTGGCGTCCCAGCACTCGGTCAGGACGATGATGTTGGGGCTGCCGCGGAAAGGATCAGGGAAGACGGCACAGGGACGCAGGTAGACGTCCGAGTTGTCGCCGGGAGCCTGATTTGTTGATGAACCGTCAAAGTTCCAGACAGGAAGATCTTCGGGCTTGTAGTCCTTGGTGGGGAGAGTCTGTCAAACAGAAATGTTAGCATTGCGCCCAGCTGCGTGCATTCATCCCGTCGTGTCCCATTGTGCATGACCGTGGGCCAATGTAGTGTCTGTCGACGAGTCACGAGGCAATCTCTCGTATTCTGTTCTCGTCATAACTGCGAGGCACATGCTTCTGCTACCGCTGCTGCTGCTGCTGGCTGCTGTTGCCGAGGAATGACCAAAGTCACTTATTCAGTGCCAAGGCCGTGATGCCGCGATCGGTGGCGCTCGGGCCCGATTTGCGCATGCCTGACTGGAGGACGCAGATCTTAGTGCGCTTCGCGGCCTTGGCCTTCTTTGGGGTTGCGGAGCGGCCAGAGTGGGACACTGTGCGAGTGTCGCCAACTCTTACAGCCAGCCACTTCCAGGCAGAGCTGGTCCCGCCAAGTCCGCTACGTGGCGCAGTCGATTATGGTTGCGTGTGTGGGTCGCGGCGGAGCAAATCGGCGGCCTTCGTCGCATGTGCCGCAGATCGCAAGGCATCATCAATTGGTATTGGCCAGCCAGCGTCGCATCCTGAAACTGGTTTCCCAGTTCGTGTTGCAGAGACAGAGAATCGAGAGGCAGCAGCAGCAGTGACAGTCGATATCGTGACGCAACAGACTCAAGAGTCCCCGTAAAAGAATGCCGAGTCAAGCCCAAAGACAGGGCACGTCGTTGTATGGCGGGACCTGCGCCAAGGAGGAGAGGGAGGGGCGAGCGGGAAGCATGACCGGGGGACAACTCACCCTCGACTTGGACCGAGTCTCGCCGATGGCGTCGATCCAGACATACTCGGCAATCAGAGAGCCTTTTTGCTCCAATTTGAGGTACTTGCTGAGCTGCAACGAAAAAACAATTAGCAAGCAGCTTCCATAATGGTTGTAAAGCAGCAATTGGTACAAAGCCACCACGAAATGAAACCGGGGAGGGTGTTACCGTACCGTCTCCGTTCGGGAGGATAAAACTTCGCGGGAGGCCTGGCGTCGCAATCGCATTCTGTCAGTATGTGTTCGATTCGTTCTTGCCTTTCTGCCGCCAATCTGGCATGCGGGGACAGCAGAATGACAACTCACCATGACTGCAGGTGGAGTGGGTGAGGTGTCCAACGAGGTACTGGAAGGCGATGTAGGGCAACAAGATCAGGCTGGATATAGCGAGATGGTGGGATGACGATGAGAAGAATGGATTTGAAATATTGAACGAGGGAGAAATGGAAGGGAAAGAACAATTCTGGGGGGGTTCCTGTTTTAAAGAGTCAGATGCATTGCAGACAAAGTTGCATTTCAATTCACTGCTGCGTGCCATATGTACTCCGTAGATAAGCAGCATTGGCTACCTGGCCCGGGGCTGACGGGGGGCCGGACGGGCGCCAGCCTCCAGGGCCAAAGATAAGACCTCTATCGCCTTTCCCTGGGCAATCAATCAGTGTGGGCGGAGGGGCAGGACGGGGCGGCCTGGGGGTGGAGGGGGTGCGATGAGGGTGTAGGTAGACAGGTGTAGACAGGTGCAGGCAGGGGTGTTGAGCCCCGCGAATTGCAGGTGGCGTCACGGCTTCGAGCCAGATCAATCAGCGATTCAGGCCTTTGTCATGCAGCTTGGTCATAACAGCGTCGTACGCAGATACAACCAGCTGAAGTATATGTATAATGTGTGTGCTTTATCCGTTTGTCTCGATCGGTTGCCTGGCGAATATGGTCGAGTATTAACCGAGGCGCTCGCACATGAAGACACATACATACGTATACATGTACCTAGGTATGTACTGTACATGGAAGCACACCAGAGACAAGTCCAGTAAAGCATGAACCGTCCATCTCAGCCATGTACCGCCCGTTCCTACGTTTCGTAAATCTACATCACACAACGGGAACACATTCAACACAAGCACGAGCAACCCCACGTCCACCATGGGATTTGTGACTCTTGAGTCTTGAGTTGACTCTTGAGTCTTTCCCTCGGGTCATCGGAGACAGCGCCGCGTATCGCAGCACTTTTGCCCATCCTTGCTTATCTTGGCGTGTCCCTGCCCAATCACCAGCGCTGCAATTCCCAATTCACTTTCGCTGGAGTACCTACAGTGGGGTGGGGGTGGGGTGGGGACACGTTTTGATTCTTGAACGGTGAACCTCACGAATCACCAGTTGGTCGTCTAATGTCTTTAATCTGCATTGTGTAGTTATCTGTTCCTGGCGAGGCCCCGAAGACGGAGATATACGAACTTGGTCCGATCTCGCGACCGCCGACGACCAGCAAACGAAGAACGACAACTTAGGGAGAGAAGCACAGGCAGCGCGACGATCTCACTGCAGGAGGTGCAAGTGAGCGAGTTCCTCAAAATCAACGCGGGGCGCCCATCCCAGCCCAGCCACCGGACTCCCGGAGAACCCCGGATTCAATCGGGTTGTCCATCACTAATCAGAGGGGAGGGGCCATTGATTTGTCTTCTACTCCGTAAGTTCTCGCTACATAGTACGAAGTACATACTCCGTACGTTCGGAGTACACATTGTGGTTAAATGGCGCGTGAATAGACGCGCGTTTCAGACCAGGTCACCAGTGAACCGGCCGTCCCGCCTTTCGAGACTCAGACGGACGAGATGGTCTAAAAATCAACGGGGCCTGGCTGTGTACAGAGTATGTAGACTCGAGAGGCCGCTGTGGAAGCTGTGCCTGGCACGATCGTCTGTTGTACTTGTCCTTCAGACTTCAGTTAAGAGGAAGTAGTCCGCGTCGCGTCAATAGTTTACGCGGCATCGGGCTAATTACCCCTTGCTGACCCAGGATCCTACAGGGTAGGGCATCTCGGATTTCCCCTCGGTCGCGGGATGCTTCAAAGTTCAAACTCGCAGGCCGATCCCAGGCAGCATCATATTACTTCCAATCAATACTATGTATGTAGGCACATACTTCGCAAAATACTCTGTACAGACTACAGAGTAGTTTGAACATGTATATACGATATATTCACTGCGAGCTTACAATGTCCGCTTAGGACCAATACCCACTCTACTCTTCCACTTGGGTAACTTACAAAATGCCATCCGCACATTCAGTGTTTCCCTCACACGCCATTTCCACTTCTCGCCATCCGCCCGTGTCCAGTACCTAGGTAATGTATGTACTTCGCGGCTAAATCCGCTGCCCTGCGAGAAGCACTGTAACCTCACGGCCGGGATGGGACGTCAAAACCCGAGCGACATATGCTTACTTCGTACGACAGAGCATGCTGAGCTTATTTCATCTGCATCTGCCGGTGTTAAAAGATTTCCCTCAGGAGTCAGGCGTGGTATGTAGTATGTAGAATATCGGCCCGGTCTTGGCATGCGCAGTAAAACTGGAATTATCTGCCATAATAACGTGCTGATTGGCGCGCTTATGAAGCGTTCACGACAAAGAGCACGAATGCGAATCTTGGGGAAACAAAAGTAAGAGAATTCCACGAAAAACAAAGAGGCATCTAAAAAAAGGCATCCCATGTTGCACAGCCGTGTACCTAGCTAGGTAGGTATGGGTTCAAGGCTGTGGTCAAGGCTGTGGTTTGAAACGTGGGCCGCTTGTTGGGTAGAATGAAGGCGTCGGGTAGCTGAAATGCATCCAGTGTTCCACCAGCACGGGATGAATTGAATTCAAGATGAACCGAACGGAACCGAACGCATGGGGTTGTGCTCGGCACTGGCGGAGGGACGGCCGAAACGGCTGACGGCCAGGGGTTTGGGAATGTCGGTGTGGTTGTCCTCAAAAGACGAGACATTGGAAAGAGAGAGAAAGGAGAAAGGAGAAAGGAGAAAGAAGAAGAATGAGAACGAGATGAAGAGCAAATGGAAGACCAGAGACTAGCTACAATGAAGACTCTGTACAGAGCGTTGTTGATAGACCATCGCATGCATGCAATCTGGTCCCCCAGCGCCGTCATTCCATTGAACGTCTTATTAAGGCTCGCTTCAGGTATATGACTCCCTTTTGCAAATCCGTCTTTGCGCACATGGCGAATACGTAGTGTACTACTATGTACTCTGTAGAACCCGTTACCCAACAGTTGCTATATCATCCTGGGAACTCCACGGATATTGGGACGAAGTCAAGTCCATCCCGCGTCCTTAGCAAGCAAGTAGATATGCATTGATAGCAAATGTTGTTTAGTCGCTGATGTCCATTTCCAAACAAACGCCCTCTTCAAACCATGCTGCGCCTTGCTCCCCAAAGAAGAAGAAGAAGAAGAAGCCAGCTCCTTTACTCCCACGATGTCTCTACTCCTCAAGGAGCCTCCTCTTCTCCTCAAGAAGCCTGCCTGTGCTTCTCTCAAAAAGTCCCCTCTACTCCTCGAGAAGCTCGCGTCTAATCCTCGAAAAGTCTGCCTCTATCCCTCAAGAAGCTCCCTTCCGTCTCGGCATCTTCTCATACGCATTCGGACTCGGCGCCCTCCCCCCTTCATCCCCCCCCATCTTCCCCCCCCTCTCCCCGCCTCGCGCTCCTCCCCCCCTCCTTCTCCTCCCCCCATGCCCACAAGCCGCCGCCGACGACGACGCCCTCTTCGCCCCATCCTCCCCATCCGTAGACTCCGCATCCGCATCAGACGACGACGACCCGGACGATGAGTCATCGTCGCTACTGGACTCATCTACAGCTCTGGGCTTATGGTATATACAACAGACTGCAACACGGTCAGCGGGCCATCTTGATCCTGTGTGAAGGAAGTGTAAAGGAAGCGTGAAAACTAGGGCAACGCGCGTCAAAGAATACATACCTTTTGAGCTTTTTCTTCCGAGGCCTTCGTTATCGACTACATCTTCTGACCACTGCACTGATCGGCCTCGAGGGGGGTGTTCGCCCCGGAGGCGCAGGGTTCTTGGAGGGGAGGCGGCATGTGATGAACTAGACTGTGGTGTTTGCGCGTGCGCGTGTGTCTGGGTTTGTGTCTGGGTCTGAGTTCGGGTCTGCGACTGCGACTGTGTCTGGGTCTGGGTTTGCGTGGTTGATGAAGGCCCAGCGGGAGCGCTTCTTTGTTGTTGTCGCGAGAATTGAGCGGACATGGCTCGGGGTTGACGCGGGGGATCGCGCAGGTCGAGGGGTGGGTTGCAATGGTTCGCGAGATGGATTAACGCGTGGGTTAATGTTTCGAGGGATTGAGGCGTGGGATTGCGATTTGGAGTGTGGGAGGCCGTGGATTGCAAGTCGTGGGATTATGTTTGTTGGAAGTAAAAAGGCGAAGATTGCGGTCTGGGCTGGGTGGGGGCTGAAGGCTGATGCATGTACGTACATACGTCATTTGCTGGCTGGGTTGGGGGTCACGGGCAGCAATTTGGTGCAACTTGTGGTATGTAGATGTAGATAGCTGGCGTGAGGATACATGCCTTGTAGTTACTTGCTGGTATGTGATTTTGTGACTTCTCTTGGCCCGGTCTACCAGGTCCTATAAATCCTCATCATATTCATACACACATCATACACCATCAGACACCAACTGTCATACAATGAGCAGAAAGTCCAACACCATTGAACTCTGCGTTCAGTATTTTCCTCGCGCCCTCCCCTCCCAACTGTGTCCTTCACCCTAACCTTCGAGGCGCAATCTTCGTTGTTTCGCCTTCCTCTTCTTCTGAATGGCATCCACCTGGGGGGGCGGCTTATTACTCTCCCACCCCTCGATCGGTCGCCTCGAGCCCACAAACTTGCCCTCGGGCGAAAACACATCCACGACAGGCCAGTCCGGCTCCGGCGGCAGCTCAGCCATGTCGGCCTCACTCACGGGATGCACTGCAACTGCATCTCGCCGATTCTGTATCATCACGTCAAAGGGGTCCTGAGACGCTTCCATGTCGCTGGCCGATGCAGAAGAATCGTCTGCGCTGTCTGGAGACGAACGAGGTCCAGCAGCGCCATCGATGCCGGCGGTAGATACGCCAGCCTCCCTTAGAGCAGCGATGGCCTTGTCCCTCTCTTCCTGCATCTGCATCCACTTGTTATACTGGTGCCTCCTTACCTGAACTGTGATTTCGACGAAGCCCACGCCCTCGATCAGGATATCAAGAGACAGGACGCGAAAGGACAGCCTTTCCACGGGAATGGCGACGGCATTCTTGCGCGTCAAAGGACCTGCGCTGGCTTTGGTCACATCGTATGAGAGCTTGAAACGCCCCGCGTGCTTCGACGTGTATTCGTTCACGTCCGGTGACAAGATGCTCGGGACGCCGATGGACACTCGGGTATTCTCTGAGAATGCAATCGCCTTGTCTGTAACGGTGACGTGGTCCTTGAGGGGCGTAAAGTTGTACATGAGAAAGATGAGGCCCGGCGTGCGAGGCGTGATTCGAATCAATCCGCCGCCGAGAATAAGGGACCTACCAGACTTGACCGTGCGCTGCTCAGGAACGACGCGCTTCTGCATCACCAAGGTCTCACGATCCTCTTTCTTGACGTAGAGCTCCAAGTCGCTGCGAGCCAGCCCTGGAAGATCAATGAGTTCGCCCTTGCCGTTGCCAAAGGGAACGCGAATTGGCGACGCCGTCGTGCCGGGAAGTGGTGACACGAGCGGCATCGGAGGATAGTTGGTAGCAGGCTGCGCGGGAGGAAGCAGCTCATCCAGATCTAGATCCTGCTGAAATTTCTTTCCACGGCCGGTCTCGTCTGACACGGCATCTGCCTGGTCTTCGCCCCCGTCCTCACTCATCCGCCCCTTGGGGTAGATGTGCTCAAAGAGCTGGCTTTTGCCCACGTTGACCTTGCCCACCATCCATCCCCCGCCTCCGCGATTCCAAACTTCCTCTCTGAGCTCTTTGGTCCACCACACTCGCCGGGCGCTCACGCACGACACGTTTCCCAGCCGCACGCGAGAACCGAATCGACCCAATGCTTCACGCAAGACCTCCCGCAGATACGGCATTTTAGAATCCACAATCTCCTTGGTAGGCCCCAGTAGATCGCTTCTCGTGATGATGAAGCTCATCTCGATCTGTTGATCACCGTAAGGTTTTTCGGGCCGAGAGCGGCGATTCTTTGTCCGCAAATTTTTGCCGCCCAATAGTACATTGAGTCGAGGAATCAGAGACATGGGAAAGTCTGCCGCGTCTATGATATGATATACGTGGTTGTACCGGTACGGTGACTCTTCAATCGTCTCGCGTAGCGATTCCACCGTGGGATGAGGCATAGGCACTTTCGCCGTATCCTTGGTCGTGCTGTAGTAGATCAGGTCGTGGCACCGATCACAGACCGGCGGCTTCTCAGCAACGGGATCTAGCACAAGGTTTCCCCATGTTAGTTCATCTTCCTTCTTTATCTGCACCGTCATCATGTTCTCTTCATCTTTGAAAAAGTGTAGGGGTCGTTGCAGTTCACGTACTCGCCACGGCGGCTTGCTCTTCCCCAAACATTGTCTCAGCACTGAGACCCAGCGCCTTCAACTCTTCCGACGGCATGTTTTTCAGAAGATTGTCCACAATTTCGTCTTCTTCGGCGGCGGCCTCGCGCAATCTGCGGCTATTGCTGGCTTTGCCGTTTTGCGGTTTCAGCCATTGTTGAACCTTTTTGCGTTGCAAGTCAAAGTATCCGAGTTGTTGCGCATCCGCCGTCTGCGAAAACGCTCCGCACCCACTGCACGTCACTGGTAGCGTTCGAGCAGACGTCTTTGGCCCATCTACCAATGTCTTGTCTGCGTCGGAGGGCGTGCTGGGAGCCGTAGCAGCGACATTTGCCGAGTCGGTGTGATTGAAGCGTCGTGGCGTCGACTTTGCGATATTCAGGCGGCGGCCGCCGGCGCGAACCCGTCCAATCGCAGGGCATAGGAATATGGGAACTCCAGATGCGCTGGAGGCATCTCCAATCCTCAGCGCCCTGCCCAGACCTCGTGCTGTAGCCACACGATGCATCCTGCGTCGAACGTGCGGCAGAGGTGAACGCAAACAGTAAAGAACTGACAGCTGAGAGATTCAGAAAAAAAGATGGAACGGAGCTCCTCTCACTGCTCAGCTTTGGGGATCCGCCATCACGTGCCTAGCGTCGCAGAAATGCAGCACAATTCCGGATGAAAGCCGGTCCGTGATCGTCTTCCCAGCTCGGAATGGCCATTGATTTTCAGGCACGATCTTGGTTTGGTTCATTGCGACAGCAGCGCCAACTACGACATCGCCTTGCGCAGACGTCCCTACAGCTTGCTCATCATGCGGCCGGTAGGAGAAAGATTACATCTGTTAAAGCGGGCAGGTTCCCTCTCCTTACCTCTTTTCCTCGTTGCTCAATTCCAAACGTGAAGCTAACAGTTCCATTAACAGAGGGTACTGAATCTCCTTCCCTCCCACGAAAGCTCAGAGAGGTCCAATCGAATAAGAATCACATAAAGACTCACATGTTTCTAGTTAATGAACCTCCGCTGTGGGCCCGGCGCAGCTATCCTACCCCCCGAAGTCACGAGAATACACCTGGATTTCGCGATGAGAATGGACGGCGGACACATGGGCGCGAGGTGAGACTCTACTGAAATCCTGGTGGCGGTGCAGAAGACTTTCACAGATAGGAAGCAGGAATGAAAGAATAAAGGCTACGAAAGAAAGAGAGAGAGAGAGAGAGAGAGAAGGAAAGGAGTCGAAAAAAGAACAACTCCCACTGACAGACACGCTTACAGAAAATTCTGGCGCGAAAAACTCCCCCGCCTAAAATACTACAACCCCTCCATCCCCATGATCGTCAACCGCCACGACCAAAACGCAACATCTCCCCTCCTCACAATCTATCTCCGCACCAAGTCCGCCACCGACGACAGCACCACCGCTTCAGCCCCCCCTCCCAACATCCAACCCGCCTCCTCCCGCACCAACCTCTCCAAAGCGCAGCCCCCAGCTCCCAACGAAGAGATTGTCACCATCGACATGAAGAACAAGCAATCGTCTCAGATCCTGGAGCAATTCCTGCAGGAGACGCGCGCTGTGCCGCTGCAGCCGACGAAGGAGGATATCGAGGAGATGCAGCACCTAGAGGAGCTACGCCTGCAGGGTAATGCAGACAGGGAGGTGATGAGGCAGAAGAGGGAGGAGCTGAAGAGGGAGGAGGATATGTTGAAGAGGGCGAGGTCGGCGGGGGGGATGACGGAGGATGCGTGAGGGGCTGATGGGGGGTGTTTGGTACTAGGTAGAGGGTAGACGGTATGATATGGTGGTTTGGGAAGAAAACCAATCTCGATAGATATGCGAGGCTGGCAGGCGTGGCTCTTTTGAGACGCATTGTTGGGGAAGCAAGCTTGTCATGTCGTGTATAGTGCGTGATGCCATTGGGGGGGTGCTGTATGATATTATGAAAAAGTACAGAGGAAAGAGTTTGCGTGTCGGTCTGCTACTGGTTTGTGTACTATGGAAGTATAGAGAGAACAGTGCATTTGGGCATGTACCGCGAAAGCACAAGAAACGATCTTCGTGTAGAGTAGAGTACTCCGTAAGCGCTTGCTGTATTCGCTTATGCCGCCAGAAATACAAATGAAACTGAGCCACCCGTCGCCATTTTGCTGATTATGTATATCGCAATTTCACAAGAAATATACGGCCGGGCATGGATGCGTTCTGACTCACAGCTTGATGTACCTACGCTTCTTTGCTTCTTCGATGACCAAGATATCAGGCCACCGTAGAACATGAGAACTGAGCCGGAGATCGACTTCCTGTCTGCTTTGTTGCTCGCCCAATCAGCGTCTGAATACACTGCAAGTCGGCCAGTGTTATCTCCCCCAGGACCATAGCGTGTTTTCTGGCGAATCGTCGACTTGACGTACCGCAAGAGAGACTTCAGGCCATGCGCATGGTGCTCAACTGGCTCCGACATGAACTGGCTCAGCCTACCGAGCACAAACGCAATATCCGGCCAAGTGAACTGAGCTTCCCATTCTCTCGATGCCTTCAGAAGTTCAGGCGCATTGTCCGATCTTGCCTGCTTGATCTTGTGGTCAGATTCCAGTTCCACCTTCTTCTTCCAAGTTAACAACTGAGTATATTCTTCACTCTTTGCTTTACAAGAGATCACCCATTCTCGTCGCGTGAAGGTGTCAATGATCAGCAGGAACCACCTATTTCCTCTGAGAGATGTTGGGAAAGGTCCAGCAACATCAAACTGCACGCGTCCCAGCTTGACTGTCGCCCAGGGGCTCAAGTCCTTAGGGACCCGGTTACGCATCTTCGATATCTTGCATACTTCACAGATTGGGAGTTCTCTCGGGATCTTGATCCTCTTCCTCAGATCAGTTACCAAGTGAAGATTGCGTAGAAAACGAGGCCGAGATGGGAGAACTTGTTGTGGTATTTGACATACCGCTGTACGTCACTTTTCAGCAAGTCGCCATCATCCCCATTCTCACTCTCCGCCTCGATGGTTTGCCCTGTCGTATTGTCCGGGGTTCCGGATGTCTCAACTGCAATATCATCCATCAGGACATCCATCATCACTTTCGGCTGTCGAAAGTCCCTTTTCAGTAGTCGCCGTCCCGGTGTCGACGTAGCCTTTTCTATCCGGCTGAACATGTTCAACCATGTATATTCTGCTTCTTCTGCTTCTTCTGCTTCTTCTGCTTCTTCTGCTTCTTCTGCTTCTTCTGCTTCTTCTGCTTCTTCTGCTTCTTCTGCTTCTTCTGCTTCTTCTGCTTCTTCTGCCAAGCACAGGGTGGTTGGGACACATTGGGTTGATTGACCGAGAAAATCTCCTCCAGGCAGAGTGGTGCGCCAGTCTTCAGTCTAGCACCCTCCAGGTCACATGATCTAGCTTGATATTCTCAATCTCAACAGAAGGACTGTCGCGACTCGCGATACATACTTGCTGGAAGTAAACAATATCACGGAGCGTAATTAGACTAAATAGACTGCATAGAACACATGAAACACGCTCTCCCGCACCAAGCGTTATATATATGCAGCCATCGAGTCAAAGCTCCTCCCATTACCAACAATAGTGCTGTAACGTACCGTGGCACGAGTCCAAGGTGTCGTTCCCGATAGGGTTTGAAGTCGACCGTGCGCTGCCGAGACGTTGCGAAATCACCCTTCCCCCAGGGATGTAACGACGGATACGCCAGTGATAAGATCCGCGTCTTCGCACCGATATCCGAAATGGGTGTGCTCCGAATAGCTGGCATTTGAAGGCCTTGAGGCCCGGTGGCGTTGGCAATATCGGAAGACGGGTTCAGCTCACCTTGGCCACGGCGCAGGATGCCACGAAGCTTGTCGAGTTCCGTCTCATCAGCGCCGAGATTCGGGATAACTGGCACATCGTACCAAGATCATCATTCTCAATTTCGGTGACCAGATCCTCGAGAACCGCCGGATCGACGTCTTCTGTCTGAAGGTCGGCGTTCACACCACCGTCGTCGAGCAACTGGCTGAGGACATCCTCATCGATCGTAACGTCGCTATAGCCATCATGGTTTGCTTGCAGATGACGGAGCCATGCGGCAACAACCGGACGTCGCACGCGGAGCTGGGTACAGGCTTCGGTCCGAGGCGAATGAGCTTGATCCCGGCAAGCCTCCTGAGCATCTCGAAGCCCTCGGACCCCTCACCCTGAGACCGACCATCAGGAGTGCTTTTATCACCCATGACGACGTTCGCGGCGGTCGTTTGCTTCATCACCGCCCGGGACCTCGTTCAGGCGAATCTTCGTCTCAAGCAGCAACGAGAAACGAGCGTGGACGAACACAGCGAGACCATCGTACTGTCAGGAGAAACCCCGGTCACTTACCCCGACGATGAGTGAAGTCTGTGCGAGGGATCATCAGATGGCAGCTTCGCCAATGCTTCGGCAAAGTTATGCGAGTAATAATCAGTTTACAGCTTCGCCTACGCTTCGACAAAGTGGCGGCCCTGATCCTGACGACATCTTCGCACCAACGTCCGCCCAGCCACGTGAATCCATTGCGCCCTCTGCTCGGTCTGGGTCGGAGGCTGTTGGTGCGCGATATTGGCCAGACCGAGCAGAGGACGCAATGGATTCACGTGGCTGGGCGGACGTTGGTGCGAAGATGTCGTCAGGATCAGGGCCGCCACTTTGTCAAAGCGTTTGCGAAGCTGTAAACTGATGACTCCTTCCATAAAGTTGCCGAAGCATTGGCGCGCTGCCATCTGATGATCCCTCGCATGTATTTCACTCATCGTCGGGGTAAATGACGGGAGTTGTGCATCGAAATCTCTCTGGACGGGTCTCTTGAGAGGACGATGGTCGCACCGTATCCGTTCATGCTCCTTTCTCGCTGCTGCCTGAGACAAAGACTTGCCTGAACGTGGTCCAGGGTGGTGGTACTGCAGACGACCGTCGTCGCGGGTGAGGAAAGCACTCCTGATGTTCGGTCTCGTCGGTGGGCGTTGAATGGATCTGACGGCGACAGACTCGGCGCGAGGAGGTCCGGCCGAGTGCCTCGACGGCGTGCGTGCTGCTTGAGACGACTGTCAGCCTCTCATCCGTCGGCGTACGTGGCACCGATGAAGATCGTGTTGCATGTCTTCGTTCCGTGTGGTGTGGTAAGAGGCATATTGGGGCCACACTCAGTTATGGAGCTAGGGAGAAATGAACGACTGGAAGAATGCAGAGCATCCGACGACGCAAAGTCTTCAGTTTTGATGCATTTGGATATTGGGCTGAGAGATTGCGGACGGTAGAAGAGAGTTAGGACTTTGTTGATGGAAGTTGTTGTTTTTATACCTAGTCAGACGCGTCTGAGCGCAACACCGCTCTTACGCATCCAACCAATCACGCTTCAGCTGCTGGAGTTCCATCTTACTTACGTAAGAGTGTCGAAATGACAGACTTACGCACGGAGTAAGCGTATCGACATTCTCTCTTTTTTTTCTCCTCAGGGCCTTAGGTCCCTACTGTGACGAAGTGTCACAAAGTCAGTCAGTCGTCTATGTAATTCCAAGACAGCAGTTGCCTTGAAATCGTACTCTTTTGTGGGGTGTGTAGCTCAGTTGGATAGCACAGGGACACTGAGGGACTGGCCGTTGCACCTACGCTGAATCTGGTATAAATGTAAAGCTTCGCTTTACGTCTCTTCTTTTCATCATCGCCGCAAACAGCTTTACTACCAAACATAAACACATATACACGGGAGGTGGGAGGCTGGACATAGTCGCGCAGATCACTGTACGTATGTACGCGGAACCCAAGACACAGTTGGCGGCGAAGAAGAATACGCACCCACAATGCTAGACATCAAAGCCATAGTCATACACGTTTACAACTAACTACGCATACACCATACAAGATGCAATATCCAGCCATGTACGCCAATACGCAATACTGCCCGCCTATCCCTATCCCAAACACATCCCCTCCCCTCACTTAAGCCCAAACCCCTCACTCTCATGCACAGCCCTCCACAGCATCCGCTCCAACTTCTCCCTCGACCCATACTCCCACAAAGAAAGCATGTTAAAGCACGTCCTCGCGATAGGATACCGCCCACAATCCTCGCCAAGACACGACATCTTGATCGGGAGCATAGCCGCTCCCGCGGCCGGGATTCTGTCACTCCCCGTGATAAAGGACAGCAGCTTCCGCTGATCTTTGGGTGTTGCGTCCTGAAAGCTCTCCCAGAACCAGACCACCACGTCAATATTGTCATCTGGCTGAGCGTGTCCCCAGTTCTCGTACAGGGCCACGGCGCGCAGGGCCGCAATGTCGAGAGCCTCATCGGAACCTCGGATTAAGAGTTCGATTTCTTCGGGCCTGAAGAGAGAGAATGCGTTGCCGCCGCACACGGTGTAGAAGCCGCGTTTGAATGGTTCGAATTGGCGTGTCACGGCTGTGTCTAGTAGATATTTGATGTAGAGCTCGACGTACTCGCGCCGGTTGCTGTTGGTCACTGCTTTTCGTTCGCCTCCAGGGCAAAGGGGTATTTGGACGGTAGTGCCAAACTTGTCCTGATCAATGACGAAATCCAGACAAAAGGTATTCTCCACGTCTCCTTCATAATCAAGAAGCTGCCGCAGCCCGTGCGCGAGTCGTGGTCGGTATTCTGCCAGATCGTCCAAGGTATATTGCATCCAGGGTCGCGGCCGGGACGACATGCCCAGACCGTGAGCGGGAGCAGCTGCCAACAATTTTCGGAATGCAAAAGGAGGAAGGGCGACGTCCAGAATCGTGGAGTTGTAGATGGCTAAGCCCATAACGACACCCACCAGAAAGAACTGGTCGGATGTTTCAAAGGTGCTTGGGTTGAAGTAGCAGTATCGCGAGTCTTCATCATATAGAAACATTCCTGTGATGCACTGTTTAGTGCTTGTCTGCTGTTGCTGTTCGAGGGGGGGAGAATCTTCCCTCTGCATCTAGGCATAAAGGCGCATGCATAAAGGAGAAGGGGAACGGTCAAAGCGAAAGGGGAAAGAAAAAGGAAAAGAAAAACTCACCATGATCCGGATTAAAAACCTCCCTCACCAACAACAAAAACCACTCCTTCCTCAACCCACCCCCATCAATCCCCTCCTCCCCCTTAAACGTAATCCTCAATCCCTTCTTGATATCCTCTGTCCCACTCCCAATCACCTCACTCACAGCCGCCAGACTATCCTCTACCAAACATTCCCGACGCACAGTCAGTGACAGATACTGCTGTATAGTCCGCTTCGTCATGATGCTGTTCAGAAACGCATCCCGCGCCTTCATCTGCATTTGCCGCCGGGCATCATGTTCCAGGATATGCGTCTTGGCCCAGATACTCATCAAGAACGGGTACTGACAAAAGGAAAACTTGGTGCGCTTAGATTCCCAGGACTCGAAGTCGCTAACAAGGTCGGCGTAGTCAATCATGGAGTTGTAAAAGTCGCTCGTGGGGAGAAGTTGGCCGCCAGATGGGCCGTATTGACGCGTGGATCCCACGGCAACGTTGTCGCCGAGTCGGGCGGCAGAGCCGTGGCTTGGCCCAAAGGAGTTGTTGGCTGCAAACAAGAGGGCAAGCACGCGGGAAGCGGCCTTGATTTGCCAGTCCTCCGTGTAGGCAATCTTTTGTTCGGCCTCCTTTTTCCCCGGGGCGCCTCCTGATCTGATTTCGTCGTGGAGATAGAAGCCGGCGCCGTTGGTGCGCAGTTCGGGAATCAGACCGGCCGTGATGTCAACCTCGGTGGGGTGCTGTTTCTTGTCGACCTGTCTGAGTAGTCGGTAACTCAAGAATCCAGACACCAGATCCTTTGCTCGAGTAAATCGTTGGCTTCCAAACTTGGCAGACCAGGCGATGAATTGGTTGTGGCACTCGGCCGGGGTGTTGGACAATAGGCCTATGATTCGCTTCACAATTCCTGAATGTTGGCCAGACAAGAGCCCAGAGCTGGGCAGAACTAGTTGTTGTTTCAAAGGATGTGTTAATGGGATAGGTGTTGTGGGCGCAGGAGCGGCGGCAATGTCAGGTTGCAGAACACCCTCGAACAGCGTGGCACTTGGATGTAGCATGGGGTTCTCTGCCATGATCAAAAGGAAGCGAACGTCAGGGTGCGATGTGAGCGGGCGCCCAGGCCTCTTCAGCAACGACTCGACAGCCTTCATCAACACTCTGCGAGCATGTGACTGGCCGTCCAGCAACTCATGCTCCAAGCGTTGAAGATCCTGTTGTGATTGAGGCTTGGCATTCGAGTCCTTGCTAATCTCTTCATACACGCTGAGCCAACACGCGGCGGGATTCACAGCCACATCGTACCAGCTTTCCAGTTCATCCCAGTCAATGTTCGGACTCCTCGTCATACTGATCTTCTTTGGGGGGCTTTGAGATCGAGTATTCGCTGGCGATAAGGTTGGCTTTTTTGGCTTAAGCTGTGACTGTCCCCCCGTCCACCACAAGCCGTTTTCGGCCACGTCGCCCAAGAGCAGCATTCTGGCATCAATCTCGTCCATTGCACTGTCTGTCTGTGCTTCTTCCTTCGTATTTGTCCGAGAACTTGATCTCCCCCTGGAGGGTATAGGCTTGCGCCGGACTTTTTCCGTGCTACTCACGCCGTGGGCGGTGGATTGATGTAGCATAAAGGACGCGTTGACTATTTCCAACGAGCTTAGGACCTTTGCTATGTACTCCTCCAATGGTTTGAATATTCGTTTCGGCTCATACATTGGGTTCAGTGGCGCGTCTGACGGAACACGCGTACCCGTGCGTGCGTCCATGGATGGCACCGGCGGAGGTGGTCTCTCGGGGTATGAGGACGAGTACGATCTAATCGCGGGATTCGGCCGCGAGGCATCAGGCTTGAGCGTAGGTTGATGCGCAAAAACGTATTTGGAGGTATACTCCCCGTCTTTGGTTCCGTCAAGGCTGTGCTCGTTGACTTTGCTGTAACTAGCCTCGGAGGCTGGAGGTCGCAGCAAGCGATTGCTCGCCTTGTTATTTGGCGTCGTGGTTGCAGAGCCAACAGCGGCTTGCTTTGAAGGGATCATTTTGCTCGAAATGTACGAATGAATACATCGTCGCGCAACGCCCTTGAAATGCAGTGGTGAAATAGCCTGACCTGGAAGCCGGGAAAATTGTATTGAATTAATCTCGGCATCACAAAAAACACTTTCCAGTTGATAGAAGCGAGAAGCACGTACATGTCAGTCCTTCGGGCGAAGCCTGCGAAGCCCCTTCTCTACGCCTCTCTCGTAGCCCCCATGTGCTCGAAGAGCCAGCGGAGGTTGCCAAGTCATTTATGGTGGCACATATAGTGCACTTGAACACCTTGATATCCTTGGGCCATCGCATCAAAGACCCGCAAGTCATGCAATTGCCCGTAGCAAAGTCCTTGCTGCCAGTTGGATGCCTCTTGTGCTTCGGGTTCGCAACACTGGGTCCAGGCATGGTGCCAGCATCAGGGTGGCCACTTTTTGAATCTTTCGCATCGACTTGAGCAGTTGCCGCAGCGGCCTTTTTGTAAAACGAGCCGGTCAAAAAAGACGGAAATGGGTTGCTGATGGATCGTGCATGTCGCCGAAGAGGCTTCGCGGGTTTGCGCCCCGATCGGGACTCGGATTCGGAGGAGCTTGATTCCTCGGGCGCTCGACTGTTGGATACGTCGATGGTGCCTGACAAGGTCGTGGGAGTGTCTAGAGAGTCGTTGTGCAGTCGTGTAACGAGGTCGTCGCGTAGAGGTCGTGACCGGCTGCGAGAAGACGAAGAGGCCATGCTCTCGTCCGCAGCATGAGACGCGGGACTGTAAGGGCAGGCCTGTCCTCCGGGTCAAAGCCTCAAGGCAGCGGCTACTATGTTGAGAACTTGAGCCGAATCGAGCGTACCTATGGCAAGATGAAAGGGGTCGGGGAAAGTACGACGGCTATCTCGGGGGAACAATAAAGAGCGACTGTTGCATCTTGTCGCGCATGCAGGATCGAGGGGGGGCCGAAGACGGGGCGTCCGGGGTTGTGTCTTTGCTTTTGCCTTGCTTCAAGCTTGCCACACGGAAGTTTGCGGCGACAGCACTGGGAAGTTGGAACGCTGTCACTTTTGTGAAGATGCAGCATCGTGCATGCGCAAAGCATGGTCATCTTTCTTCAGATGGTGGCGACGGGTGCGGCGAAGCGGTTGTTAAGTATTCAACGCGAACAAGATGCAAGCGATCCATGATTCGACAAGAAGCGCTGACGGCGAGGCCCCACCGCGAGGCAGCCTCATGAAACGCGGCATCGTCAGCCATCGTCAGCGGCAACACGCGGAGCACTGTAGACTGCAGAATGCACAGCGCAGTGCAATACACCACGCCGCTTGGCACACCACAGGCTCGCGAGTCGCTGTGTCGGATCTGCTCAGAGCTCCTACTTTGATTGGTGTACAGAGTACAAAGTTTGTGCGCATTCTGAAACTGATCTATGCAAATGTAACCTGATGAGAAAGAAGAACTTGGCTCACCAAAGATTAAGCTCGAGCGGCCAGCGCAGGGTTCCTCGGCCCCCGATGATTTGAACCAGACGGCGTACGTACTGTACCGCGCGAAAGGATGCGGTCTATGATCTATCGTTAAAGTGGGAGGGTCGTTACTAATTACCTGTGGCCGTCACGACTCACAGTAATACGAATATGTAGTAATGTACCCCTTTTAATGTTCCATGGTAGGTACATACATACTCCTTTTAATGGGACAATGAGGACGTTCATGACAGCAGCACGTGAATCTAGAGGATCTCGGTGCTCGGCGCTGCTGACTGTGGTGCGCCCCACGGCAACTTCATAAAAGTCCAACATGGTTCGACAGCTCGACGCGAAGTGCAGCAAACCTTAATCTGACAGCCACGTTCATTGTGTGGTTGTGCAGACCCCAGGGACCAACCAGCGATTCGTGAATCGTGCCCACGTCAAATACTCTGTTGTCTGCAAGTCTTCATCGCCGCCGACCTGCCAGACATGCAAACCCGTCCAACAAACATGAGCCGTCGACATGGTCTTTAGCGGTTTGCTTTCGTCTTCCGACTCGACCTCGGCAAGCCGATCCAAGCACGGCCAGGAGACCGAGCTGTTACCAGACTTCATTTACGATGAGGCCCAATTGCCTTGCGTGCCGCCAGAACGGCCAAACCTGCGTGAGCTGAATACCAGTCTCGAGGCCCTCTCCGTCGTGTTTCCCGACATACAGATCGAGGTGTTCCGCGAGCTGCTGTCCAACTTTGAGGGCGAGTCACGACTTGCTCTTGTGGCCAATGCATTGCTGAAGAATCGAGTCGACTGGGTCAAGGGGCGATGGAAGGTCATGGACAAGCAGGAGACCGCTCCGGCGGAGCTTCCCCGGAGCGACATGTTTCGAAGCAAAGAATACATCGAAGCCGTTCGAAATCTGGCGCTGCACGAATTCCGGGCTCTCTCGAGGTCAACTGTCAACGCTGTCTTGGCCGAGTCGAACTATACATATCTGGAGGCTCGGCGAACCCTCGTGACCATTTCTTCAAAGTCTTGGCGCTTCACAATACAGTCACTCTTCACGCGGCGGAAACCCCTGGGAGCTACACCAGCGAGAACAGGAGCAGGCGAGGGCGAGAGTCACCCTCTGGTGATATGGAGGTCTTCCGGGCGGGGATCTATCGTACCCACGATCCGAAAAACAGGACACGCCGAGCTGGATCGTGAACTGTACGATGCTCTCGTTCGCCCTCTCAAAAATCGAATCAGAGAGCAGAGGGAAGCAAAAGATCGTGGACTGGCCGTGTCACTCAACAACGAAGAGGCCGAAGCAGCCTCTGCCACACACGAATGTGCATGCTGCTTTGTGGAGTATACCTTTGAGGAATTCACGAGCTGCAGTAAAGACGGACACTTGGTCTGCTTTCGCTGTGTTCAGAGTTCAATCAAAGAGGCGCTGTTCGGCCAGAGCTGGCAAAGCAACATCAACACTGGCACAGGCACTCTCAAATGCATGTCAGTAGACGGATGCGCGGGCCACATCTCCTCAGAGTTTATTCAACGAGCGTTTTTGCAGGAGAAAGCCGGAGCAGATATTCTCCACAGACTGGACCAGAGGCTGTCGGAGCACAACCTGGCCGCCGCCCATGTACCGCTCATTCACTGTCCTTTTTGCAGCTACGCCGAAGTCGACGACATCTATCTACCCGCACAGGAGGCTCAGCCACGATTCAAGCTACGCAACTTGTACAACGTCATCTTTCTCATCATCATCATCATGGCACTCGTTGTCATTTCTCCAATTGCGCTGCTCGTGGGCCTGATCTGTATCGGCCTCACAGTAAAGCAGAATACATGGCGCACTCTCGGCACGGAATGGGAAAAGGCCGTTCACAGACACTGCCGCCGACGCCGCGGGCTTCGCTTCACGTGTCAAAACCCGAAATGCGCACGAATCTCCTGTTTGTCCTGCCACAAATCCTGGACCGACATCCACGTCTGCAACGAGTCTTCTCTGGTAGCGCTGCGGACTCAAATCGAGCAGGCCATGAGCTTGGCCATCAAGCGAGTCTGCCCACGGTGCAACACGTCGTTTGTCAAGAATGCGGGCTGCAACAAACTCACGTGCCCATGCGGCTACAAAATGTGTTATGTGTGCCGGGCCGATCTAAGCAACGAGGGGTACCGGCACTTTTGTGAGCATTTCCGGCCAGATGGCGACCCGAGTCCATGCACACAGTGCGATAGATGCAATCTCTGGGAGTCAGAGGACGTTGATCTCGTGTTGAGGGAGGCGCGGGAGGTGGCGGAGCGGAATTGGAAGGAGACGGAACAGAGGGAGTTGTCTGGTGCGGAGAAGGCATATCTGGAGACTGGCGTTGCATCTAGAGGGGTGCGTTACAGGTTGGATCATTTTCTCAACGGCGGGATGCTGCCGAACTGGCCTGACTTTCTTGACATGATTGTTGAGGCGATTTATTTTTAATTCGAGCCGATTGAGCAAGCAAGTCTTCTTTTTTACTTTTTCTACCTGGATAAGATGCTAATCTGGGAACGTATTCATTGGGAAAAACATCATCATTCGGAGCAGAAATGGGGTGGAAGCGAACTTTTCTGGGAGTGGCGTTTCTCTGATTGATTCTTTTTCGAGATGCCGCGTACTAATTATACATTCATCATGGGAGCGATACAAGCAGCCGTTACAGAACTGGCGGGAGCAGGATGATGCAGGAGGCTGGCTTCTTATAGGTTGTGCAAAAACGCATACACAACTTATAAAGCATAAACACACATACATACAGCCAGCACTGTCAATATAGAACCCACCATTTTCTGCCATTTCAGAGCATATACACATCTGATGTTTTTCAACCTCTCTTTCTTCACGTTGCACATCGAGACGTAGACGGTAATATGTACATACATAGATGTACCTACCTGCTGATCCCTAAAACACTAAATCTTGCTATCCTGCCCTCCCTCGGGCAACAACTCCACCGCCGCCCCCCCGATAGCCAACTTGCCCGTCTCCTTGATCTTCGTCTGGAACACAACTCTAGATGCAGACTCGCGCCACATTTCCGTGACGAGCGTCTGTCCCGGGTCCACAGTGCCGGCGAAGCGGACCTTGATATTCTTGTAGGGCCCAAACGCCTCGTAAATGGCCTTAGCGGCGATGCCGAAGGAGGCGAGACCATGGAGGATAGGTTTTTTGAAACCGCCCATCTTGGCAAACGAGGGATCAATATGGAGGGGGCTAAGTTGTTGGAAGACCGGGGAGCCGGCGTGTTAGTCGATTTCGGGGACGAGATCATGGAAAGAGAACAGAGAGAGGAAAAGGGAAAAAAGGGAGGCAAGAAAGAAAGAAAGAAAGGAAGGAAGGAAGAAGAAAAACACGGGGAAAAAGGAATGAAAGAAAGAAAAAACAAAACATACTTGTAATCCCCGCTCAGTCGATAAATAGCAGCCTGATTCTCCTCCGTCTTAGACTCAACAACCACATCCGGCGCCCTCTTCGGCGGCACATTCCCCGCCGTCGCCGCGCCCCTCTCCGCGCCCTTCTTCACGCCCCCGAACCCGCCACTGCCTCTCACGAATACCACCATCTCACTATAAAACACATCCTCCCCCGTCTCCTTGTCCACCGTCGTAAGCGCGGACCGCACCACCGCCGCGTTTCCCTTGTCTACTACCTCGACCAGCTCCCCCCGCGACTCGAGCAGACCACTCGTCGGGAGCGGGAACTTGCGAATCTCGAGATACTGTTCCCCGTGGAGGAGCATCATGGGCGAGAAATTGGGCAGTATGGCCCCAAAGTCAAAGGGCATGTCGGCTGAGAAGGCTGGGATGACGCCGTAGGTGGGCAGGACTTGGAAGTCTTCAGAGCCCTCGTAGACGTATTGTAGTTCCGAGGGTTTGGCGCCGAGGCCGAGATTGTAGAGGATGGAGTCGCGTTCTTCGAAGCGGAATTCGTTGGGGGGGCCGGGTTTGCCGATGGTGGATTGGATGGCTCGGAGGAATTCGTTGCTGGAGGGGGAGGATTCAGGGGTGTTTTCCTTCTGGAGTTTACGCGATGAGATTAGCCAGGGAAGAAGGAGGAAGGTTATAAAAGGTGAATGGGTTGCTCATGTGTGTGTGTGTGTGTGTAAAATTGGGAATGGGATGGGCGTATCTTGGGGTGCTACATATTTGTTCTTTTGTGTTCTAGTTCCTAAAACTATTTATACATGGACACTTTGCCGTGGAACAAGATGGTACTGCACCAGTAGAACAAGAAAAAGAACAATACAGGTTGAAAAAGAAAAAGAAGAAACATGCCAAGGGAAAAAAAATTGATTCGGTAAAACAAAAAAAAGTCTTCATACCTTCTCCGCAACATTTTCCATGTTACTCATAATCTTCATCATCGAGTCCTGAGCCTTCTCCGGGTGATCCACACGGTCATCGTCAAAATTGACAATATCCTTCCAGTTCTTGACCACCTCCTCAGGCGTCAGCGGCACATTGACCGGGAAGCCGTGTCCGCCCGTTCTCTGCCAGCGGGTCTTGCCGCACCAGCCGCTTCCGACTTCGTAGAGTCCTCCCGTCGGGTCCGGGCAGCTATCTCCGCAGAGGGCCAGGACGAGGGGCGCAATGTAATCGGGCTTGAAAGCCTGGACCATCTCGGGCGGCATGATGGTGGCGGTCATGGCGGTGCCAGCATTGGGGGCGATGGTGTTGACAAAGATGTTGTACTTTTGGCCTTCGATGGCGAGGGCTCTGGAGAAGCCGAGGATGCCGCATTTCTGCACATATATTGTTAGCCCTGCGTAGGAAATGAAGCATGCTAAACTCCTCCGACTATTATACCACAAAAGGGCCATGAACTTACGGCGGCGGCATAGTTGGCTTGGCCAAAATTTCCGTAGATCCCGCTAGTCGAGGTCGTGTTGATGACGCGACCGTATTTTTGTTTAAGAAAGTAGGGCCAGGCGGCCTTGGTGACCTTGTAGGTGCCGCGCAGATGCACGTTGAAGACGGGGTCCCAAAGAGAGTCATCCATGTTCGAGAAGGCCTTGTCGCGCAGGATGCCAGCGTTGTTGACAATGATGTCTATGCGGCCAAAGTTGTCAATGGCAGCCTTGACGACCGTCTCGCCATCCTCGGCGGACGCCTTGACGCCGACAGCCTTGCCACCAGCCTTCTTGATCTCGTTCACGACATCGTCAGGGTTGGCGAGGTCGTTGACGACGACAGTTGCGCCGTGCTTGGCAAAGGCCAGGCAGTACGCGCGACCGATGCCGGCACCACCGCCCGTGACCAGGGCTACCTTGCCGGTGAAGTCGATCTTGTCGCCCTGCGGGCTAGGGCCCATCTTTTGCGATTCCTCGAGTAGCGTCAAGAAATCGTTCGGTCCACTGGGGTACTGAGGCTTGGAGAAGTCGACGACCTGGTGCCATTTGTTGAGGATGGCGCTGGGCGTGTACGAGCTGTCGGCCTTGAGAAGCAAGCCTCCAGACCTCTCCCATCGGAGTTTGGCAGTATGGCCACCGCCGACTTCGAAAATGCCGCCGTTCTCGGTGGAGTTGCTAGAGTGAACGAGCACAGCGACGAGAGGGACTACCCAGTCGGGTTTGAGCTGCTCCAGAACATCGGGGGGCATGACGGTGGACGTCATCCTGCTGGCAGCTAAGAATCATATACGTATTAGTCACACACAAGACACGTGCGGAGTAATCCATCTGTTTGGGGTCTTCATCGCAGTTTCGCTCAAACACACTCACCAATGGGAGCAATGACATTGCTCAGGATGTTGTACTTGGCGCCCTCCTTGGCGAGAGTCTCTGTGAAGCCCACCATGGCCAGTTTGGCAGCTGAGTAGTTGGTCTGGCCAAAGTTGCCAAACAGACCGGCAGCGGAAGCTGTGTTGATGACGCGCCCATACTTTTGTTTCCGGAAATGCGGCCAGGCGGCGCGCGCGACCTTGTAAGCGCCCTTGACGTGGACCTTCATGATGAGATCCCAATCCTGGTCCGTCAGATTTTTGAAGCTGACATCGCGGAGAATTCCGGCATTGTTGATGACGACGTCGACACGGCCAAAGTTTTGAATAGCCGTCTCGATAATCTTGTCGCCATTCTCGACACTGTCGTAGTTGGCTGCGGCCTTGCCACCGGCCTTTTTGATTTCGTCGACAACGACATCGGCAGCCTATATCGATCGGAGAAAGTTTATTCCATGAGAATCCGCGTCAGCCATGCCATGCAGAAGCTTGTGACAGAGCGGCCATGTTTCGGCGCCTACGTACCTTTGATGACTTGCCTTCGCCCTGAAATGATGCGCCCAGATCGTTGACGACGACACTGGCTCCGCGCGAGGCAAAGAATAGAGCATAGGCTTTGCCGAGACCGCCGCCGGCGCCGGTCACGACAACGACCTGGTTGTCGAACCTCAACTGCTCGACCATGGTGGCGACTACGTGATGTGGGTGTGGCGATGGAGTCTGGTGAGTGAGATTCGATTATCTAGCGAGCCACTGACAGCAGACAGGAAGACAGAAAAAGGGAATAAGCAAATATAGATTCGCCGGGGGTTATTGATGATGTTGAAGGGAGTTGAGAAGGTAGATTTACGGTTCACGGGCTCACAGGTTTATGGCTGCGACGTCACGGCTTCTACAGCCTCGGCTGCAAGCTGGAGGAGACTCTGCCGAGCCACGGGTGATGACCCACAAACGGGCGACGGCAATGACTCGATTGGTCGCGCTGGAACTGGTGCAGGTGGAGACAGCTTCACATGCTTGCTCTTGCAAGTTGCGCCCGTTTACCCCGTTCCCCACTTCCTCCCGCCTTGCAGTTGCAACTTTGAACTTGCAACTTGCGCCACGTAATGTAGCAGCCGCTGGTGTTCCCCCGCATGTACGCTGCACGCGTTCGCCAAGCTCACCGAGCTCTGGGGAGTCGGGACGCGATCTTGGCTTTTAGCGCGGGGTCTCACGCGCGGGGAATCTTGGAACGCGCTGATGATGCGCCGCGACTCCCGCGAGTGAGCATCACGTGCTCCGTAGACTACCGAGCCATGGCATGGTAGGCAGTTACATATCGTCGTGGATGGGACCGTAGATGCGAATGGAAACCTGGCTGACAACCGGTGAGCCTCTATCACCTCTCTGCCACTGGCTGTTGAGCCGGCAGCTTGAGTCATCCAGGCCCAGCTGGTACATATGATTATCGCATCAACCCGCGGGGAAGCATGCGAAAATCCCAATTGTGTCACATGGCGCGGCAACTGGGCCTTGACCACTTACCAGAAGAGAGAAGAAGTGAGCTTTCTCGGGTCTATTGTAACTTCAATTGACCTGTTGGCCTAGCACCGCAGGACCGTGTGACGGCCGACGATGGACTGTGTGAGCTGTGCGACGCAATTGTCCACAAAATGACACCTTTTGCTGCGCCAGTGACGGCTTTTGGGTCGCAAAGGGTTGTCGTGAGGCACAATGCGCATTTTAGATGACTCGTCGACAAATCAGCGATGGGTTCGAGTCACCTGCCCTGTCTGTCTTTGATTTATGTGTCCTTTTGTGCCATTTTCTGCAAAGTTGATGTCGGGTGACCCCGTGACTCTGGCTGGCTGAACGGGCCGACGGATTGTGGCTGGCGGCTGGCGCACAAGCTCAAGTTCTCGCCCCTCATCAACTTCTCTCAGCCTTTCCACCTCCGCGTCGCACGAGTGTCACCAACAGCCAAATATATCAACTGCGACATATCCGCGCAGATTGAGTGCTGCATCTCTATTCCATCTTTATTCAATACGCCACACTCAACTGCGTCTCCCCTGCTGTCTGCGTCATCGGCCGCTTTTGTGAGACAAGCTGCTACCCATCGCTACGACGCTCCCACACGCTGCAGCCCGCCGCGGGGCTCCGACTGCTGTGGCCTCTGCAGTTACCAGACTTGTTCCGTCTTGCCACGATTGGCAGTCTTCGTTTTGGACAGGACGGCAATCTGCACGCCTATATCCAGTTTCTTCGATATGAGCAATTCGCCTCCGGCCTATTTGTTTGTTGTCAGGCAAGTCGATCGACCGACAGACGGTAGACCTTTGCAGTCCATGGCGCAAAGACTGGCGTCGAAAGAAAACCCTCAAAGTCACGTCAAGTTGAAACTAGAATTGCCGCTAATGCTCATCTCTTAGACATGGAAGTCGACTGGACGCAGCCGACAAATCGTGGCACTTGACCTCCCCGACACCCTACGACCCTCCCCTCACATACGGTGGTTTCCTTCAGGCGCGGCAGGTCGGCAACCACATTGCCAGCATCCTCGAGCGGGCCAAAGCCGACGACGAGACCTCCGCAGGCCTCGAACCGTCCCGGCATCGCAAGCCCAGGCGATACAAGGTTGTCATTCACAGCTCGCCCTTTCTTCGATGCGTGCAGACGTCCATCGGCATCAGTTCAGGCTTGGCGCAGACGTTTGCCCATTCAAATTACAGTCCGCGAGACCACATTGTACCTCGGGCGCCTCCACAGGCCGAACCGCAATTTCAATTCAAATCGACGCTCCTACGACTAGATTCTTTTCTGGGGGAATGGCTGTCGCCCGAGTACTTTGAAAACATTACCCCTCCGCCAGGTCCGGCTCTGATGCTGGGTGGTGCCAAGGCAGAGCTTCTGAGACGAGAGGACTATGGCATCTACGCTGACATTCGCGAGCCAGAACCCCCTCGACCTTCATCAGGATCGCTGTGGCAGTCGCCTTTGACGAGTCCCGCCAATGTTCCGTCCTCACCTTCAACGGACAGCGACGCATCAATCAACGTATCAACGCTGCGTCCAGCTCTGCCCGGGGGCGCCGATGGGAAGAAGGGATACACTGCACCCAGGCCCATCCACGCTGTCTCAAGCTCCGGCAGCATACCGGAAGGCTTCGTCGCCCATGCACGGGATTCCACCGTCATTGTGGACTACCAGTGGGACTCGATGCGCTCACCCCTCGACTTTGGCGACAGCGGCCAGTTGGGCGAAGAGTGGCCTTCGATGCACAAACGGTTTCGAAACGGTCTGACGAGGCTGGTCAACTGGTATGCTTCGACAGACTCTTCCGCGGATCACATCGCCAAGGCAGTTCTCTATGGCCACGATGGCCATGATACCTACGATACCCACGATACGCATGATACCCACCCCACCAATGCTACCCATGATACCAGCCAAGACTCGGCAAACGATCTCGAAGACATCGAAACGGTTGTCATCATGGTCTCGCACGGCGCTGGCTGCAATGCGCTCATTGGCGCCGTGACCCATCGGCCTGTCTTGATGGATATCGGAATCGCGTCCATCACCATGGCGTCGAGAAAGCGAAACCTGGATTACGGCGCGCTGTTGTCCTCGGCATCTACTTCCTCAGATTCTTGCACGAGGGCCATGGTTCCGGTGGATAAGATGTACGACTTGCGCCTCTCGGCAAGCACGGAACATCTCCGCCGACCAAGCACCGCCACGACGCCCAACTCAACTCGGTCCATCTCGGCGGCTGGCGTCTGGAACACAAACGCCGGCTCCAGGGGACGTACCTCAACAATGGGCGGCCCCGTCATGAGCCCGTTCATGTACTCGGATCCCTTTTCCTCCACCGGAAGCCGCAGCACCTCCGCCAGCCCTGCCTTTCCCTCTGCGATGCGACAAGAATCCGCGCCGCAGTACGCGCCCCTGCCGCGAGTTCCTGCTCTCGCCTCGGTCGGCTTCGGCAGCGGATCTGGTGGTCCCTTGAGCCCGGGTAACCGATCTCCGACAACGACAACGGGATTGTGGTCCGCTGGACCTTCTAATTTACGGCTTATGGATGATGGAAGCGATGATACCAGTAGCTTAGGCTCTCTGCTCCCAGATTTCGACCAGAAGAAATTCAGCATGACGGAGGAGACACCCGCTACGGATAAGGCCTCCTCGGGTGTCCGTGCTGTTACTTCTGTCGAGCCGGTCGTCTCCGCCTCCGTCCCCGTCGCATCTACAACAACAACAACCACCACCGCCGCCATCACCAGGGCCACCACCAAAACCGTTACCATCACCGCCACTAATACTGTCACAGCCGCCGCCACCCGTCCCCCCGCGGACGACGCCCCACGATTCCCTGACTACGCGCCTCCTTCCTCCGCGATGGACATAGATCAAGACTCGCCCAGAACATCAACCCCACCTGTTTTCACTGGCCCTATGAAGCTATGTACCACCAATCTGGACGGCTCGGATAAACCCCCTGTGGAGGAGCTGAAAGTCACGCAGCTGGGTGGCGGACTCGGTGGGCTGTGGGGCATACCACCTCCTGTGGGGGAAGCGGATCGCTTCCGGGATAAGATTCATACGAAGCGACGATGGACGGTGAATGAGCGGGCTTAGAGTGGTTTTGCATTCTTATCTTTTTTCTTCTTCTTCCTCGTTTGGGGGGGCCATGCTTTTTTTGCTTTCATGGCTGCCAGTTTCTCTTTCTTTCTTGCTTCCATGACTATTAGCTTCTTTTCTTCTTGCTTCCATGGCTACCAGCTTTCTTTTCTTTCTTGCTTCCATGGCTACCAGCTTTCTTTTCTTGCTTGCCCTCATAGCTACCAGGCTGGTCCAGAGTAAAGGCACGATACCCACACTCAAAAAGCGTGCTATGCGGTGACCTTGATGACGTTCCGGTCCTGATCATTTGTATTCAGGGCCTTTGTGGAGCGTATTAGTCTTTTTCCTTGTCTTTATTCTTCTCATATTCTTTCTTTTTTGCATTCATGGCGTAGGCGATTCGGGCTTCAAAAGGACTATGGTATTTACGTATGAGGAATGGAATCGGGGTACATAAATTTGTTATGAAATACGGAGTAGGGGGCGGAGTGCTTGTGAGGGTTCAGCTTGGGCTTGGGCTGGGGAGGGAGTACATTCCCATTGTCGTGTGCGTACGAATTAGTATGTGGATGAGCTTGCTTACGGTAAAGGAGGAAGGGGTTGCTTGGTAGGTAAATACGAGACTGAATGAACTTGTTCCGTAGCGCGACATTGGCGACATGGACTGGAGCTTGTGCAGTTTCGTCGTCATTCAGCGGGTAACTCGGGTTTATTGAGTAAATAAAGCGTGCTATTCCGGGCATTGTGCTTGGTTTAGAGAAGAACGAGTAGACAAATGACACAACTTCATGAGCGCCGAGTATTCGTCCATTATCTGTTCTATTCCATTCCATGCATAAATCTATATGTCTAGAGAAGGAGGGAGGCCATCAGGTACATCTATATGCGTGACTTACGAAAACAAATAACAAACACGGCAGATGGATTTGCCCTTGTAACCTTGCTCTGCTGCCTCACTTGAGGTAGTCTTTGCTAATCCTGCTTCAGCCTGGCTGTACTTCCGATCCAGCCCAGCTGATGAAACGCATTCCCTCGTCCATTAAAAAAAAAGGAACAAAAAAAAACACCAAACAGCAAAATAAGCCAAATCATATCAATGCCTAGTCAAACATCTTCTTCATACCCTGATGCGCCAACTCCACACCCAAAAAGGTCGCCGCATTCGCCGGCACCGCCCTCGCCAGAGCAGGCCCAAACCCCGGGAAAAACGCTCTGTATCCCCCCGTCCCGTAGAGATGCCGAATCACTCCCCCCAGCGTGACATTTCCCTCCGCAGTCTGCAGGCGCGACTTGACCGTATCGACAGGGAAAACAGGAATCCACATGGCCACACCCGCCGCCGCACCCGCGCACGTCACGGCCGTCAAGCTCAACTCCCCCGTGGGCTTCCCCGTGACGGCATCCTTGGGACTCAGCTTCCTCTTGATGTACTCATATGCCGCGAAATAGGCAGCTGAGCCAGGCCCATCGCGCGCAAGGGTCGCGACACTGCCGCGGAAGACGCTGCGCAGGCCGCCCTGGGCGTATAGCTGGCGCACGACGTCGAGACCGCCACTGTACTTTGGTTTCTCGCCGGGCGCGAGCGCCTTCTGGCCCTGGACCTGGAGGATGACTTTGACGCGCTCAAAGGGTGCGGTGATGGCTGTCATGGGTACCGCGGAGAGGAAGCCAGCGGTCGAGATTTGGGCAATGGAGAGGCCGTCGGGGCCGATGGGAGAAGAGGCGGACACGATTTGCTTGCCGAGGTCGTAGCCCCAGAAGGAGACGGCGACTGGTTTTGTCTCTGAGTTAGCATGTCACTGGGCCTTTGGAAGGGAGATGCCCAATATGAGGAGGTGGTTCGGAGATCACGTCTGCAAGCAAACACTGACGATATACTTCCATACCACGGAAGCTACATACTTCAAGACACAGGTAATTTGGAAAAGAAGATGGGAAATAGACAAAACATACACATAGGAGTCACACCCACCAACGGGGCACTCACCCCGGCATACAGCCCCCGTTTCAATCCATCTCTCGCTATACTCTTCTTCACCACATCCAGTGCAGATGAGTACACGCCTCGCTCTGCCGTCTGCAGCCGCACCTTGACTAGATCAAAGGGATGTCCGACGACGACGGCGCAGATGCCACCGAAGCCCCCAGCTGCCAGGGCGCGCAGCTGCGACAAAAGCCCCGACTTGGCGGCTTCTTTGGTCTCCTGCAGCGCTTTATTAGTCTCCGGGTCCAGGCCGGGGATCTTGTCGGCGGGCATTTCGTCGACGGCAAATCGTAAGCGGGCAGTTCACGACGGGGGGATAGTGGACTGTGCGTGCTTCAGAAAGATGGAGGTAAAGACGCGGAGGGCGAGAAGGCGAAGAAAAAGAGTCCGAGGAGCAGACGAAGAAGGAGATGATGTGGCAGACGAAACGAGGTGGTACGGTGATGTCGGGCCAAGAGTCAAGACTCAAGACTTATTATTAAGGTAAGGTTGTTCTGTGGCACGGGAAGCACGTGCGATGCGCCGCCATCTTGCTCCGGGGCCAACATGTCCTCGGCCACCAGTGACCACTGACCAGCAGGCCAGACGCAAAGCAAGCAAAGAAGCTTCCCTTCAAAGCTTGTTCCAATGGCCCTTTCGTCCGCTGCCTCGGCTGTGAAGCGGCGGACCCCGTTTGCGACGTTTGCGACTTGCCGAGCGGCCGGCTGCAGGCGGCCGTACGCGGCCCAATGCACTGACCAATCATTGATGCGGGCGCCGGGACGGGCGAGACCCACTATCGTGAATTCGTTTGAACTTTGAATCTGCCCGACTCCTACTCCGTACAAACGTCTCCAATGGCTCAACGTGCAGCTCAACTATTCACAGGACTTCAACTAGAGCTCGTTCTCGTCACTATGCGCAAAGGTCATTTCGAATCAAATTCGGTCTGCTTAATCTCGCGCAATGTCCCCGAATGCACGATCCGCGCGCCATCGCCTAATGCATCGACCTTGCTGTTGACGAATAGGTACCGCCAGCGGCCCCCTTTTCGACAAGACGAGTCTCTCCTCGAACCGAAGGCTTGAAAGATTTGTCCCCCTCACGTATTCCTGGACTCTACTCGCGAAACGGCGATCAAAATCCTTTGCCATGGATGGTGGAAAATCAAGAGCTTGGGCATGAATTCAAGACTACATACCTACCTGGTAGCCACGCATCGCATCAGGCATACCGTATGGGAAAGCCCATTGAAGCGGCTAAGATCAAAGGAACCAGTTTCTGAACTTCTAATGCGATGGAAGTGTTCTATATTCTCTACAAAGACGGTCAAACGCCGATTCGCATCCAGCATGGAATGTGGACGAACACGGTATTGCAGTTGGCGTATCGCACAGGACAACAAGAGTTCTTCGCATTCATCTGGAGGCTGGACTCATACCTGTGAAGTTCAGCAGGATCTCTGTCACGGAGATGGTCTTCCCTCTTGGTAGATTCGTCGCGCCCCCTGGCTATTTCAAGGAATATGGCGCTATGGACCACTTCTTGTTCATGTCATGCTCCCGGCTGGTTGTGTGCGTGGAGATCAGCAACGGCACATCTCACTTATGCGGCAACTCTAGCAGATCGATCGTTCTGCATGGCTGATGTCCATTGCAGCGAAGTATAACCTGGAACTGACGTTCGTAAGCCATAAAGGGCCTTTTGAGGCTTCACGATTATCCCTTTCTTTTGATATCCTTTGGGCATCATCATATACACATCGTGGTCCATACTCGCGTGAACGAAAGCGTTCGTCACATCATACTGCTTCAGTTCCAGGCTGTACTTTGCTGCAATGGACATAAGCATGCGGAACGGTCGATTTGCTAGAGTTGCCGCATAAGTATCCTGCGATGTAGCCGGCTACATACGAACGATGTCTATGATGGATGAATTACAAAATTCATAAGGTATCCCGTGGCTTGAAAACAGGTTTGTGGTTGAGATGCAGACGCGCAAGTATGTATTCTTTTTTTTTAGTATGGGGAAGACGTGCGCAAATCTTCCATGGAGCTATCAGAGAGTCCAAGAATAGGCGCTTCGAAACCACCGTTTCTTGACAGGTGCTGCATCATCTACGGAGCTCAGCCTTGAGATATCTGACCAATACTGTGTGCCTTGAGGTGCGAGAAAACTTGAATCCAGGGGCTGCACTACATACATGAGATGTGTGTGCACACTACAGGCTCACAACAACGCGTTCATCAGGTTCTAGCATAGGCTCCATCTCGGCCTCTATTTCCAAACATACGGATCTATACGTATGAATAATGTACATGAGGAGAATTGAACGCAACCAACATTGCCAAATCTCCCAGGGGACCTGACTCCGGACTTCCCCCCCCTCCCCACACCACCCCAACAAAAGCCGTTGCTCATGTATCCAAATATATAGACATGGCCTGTAGCGGACCGATAGATAATGTACTTGTAAGAAGAAAGAAGAAGGGAAGACAAGAATGAGAAAAGAGAAGTAGAAACAAGAAAGATAGGGAAAAAAAGGGAATAAGAAGGCTGTACGGGGAACCCTAGTCGCACAGCGCGTCAAGCAAAGCACCTCAAACCTCGCCAGCAAACCATCGCTGACCCATATAAAGCCAGTCGCTTAAACAATCGCATCAATATCACCCGGGAGCCAACCCTCCTAGAGCATGTTCGGGGTACACGGCGTAGCAACAGTACTACTACGCCCTCTGCTACACCAACACCCATAATCGCCCTCCCGTTCCGCCTGAATCACCGCTTCAACGCCCTGACTGTGCAAATAGCTCTGCACTCTCTCGCGCGTCTCATCCATAGAGGCTCCCCGCGCCACAACGATGTGCACAACCCCCACCAGCTTCTCGCCATCCGCACTCCCCGTACGGTCATCCAACCAGAACTTGGGCACGCAGTAGCTAGCTACGCCTCGCTGCTGCGGAATACCACCCAGCGTATTCCGCAGACTATACTCCGTTACTTCGGAGACGCTAAGAAGGAGCCGCTTCGCGGACGAGACGACGAGGGGCCGTGAAGACATGAAGATGAGAATGGCGATGAAGCACGATGCCAGTGGATCCCATCCGGACCATCCCCACACGCCGGTTAGGGCCGTCGACACAATTACCGAGGCGCTGCCCAGAGTGTCTGCCAGGATATGCAAGTAAATGCCGTGCATGTTTTCGTTGTCCTGCGTGGCGCCGTGGCCGCCGCAGCTATGCGAGTTACTGTGTTCCGTGTCGTGTTTGTGACCATGGCTGTGGTCGTGGCCGTGGCTGTGGCTATGTGAATGATCGTGTCCGCCGTGCCCATGATGATGGTGCCCGAATGCCATCATGCCAACCAAGTTGACGGCAAGCCCGAGACTGCTGACAACGAAGAGTTCGCCAAGTCGCTTGGTCTTGGTACCCTCCCACAATCGTTCGAACGCCTCAAAGGCGATTTCAACGCTCAGGAGCCTAATGTGTTCTTGTTGTTAGCTGTTTTTGACTTGTTCCAGAACACACAATTCCCAAGGTTGGCTCACATCAACAGAATGCCATTGGCAAACCCTGACAAGGTCTCGATTTTGCCGAACCCGTAGGGAAACTTCTGACTCGGCGGCCATTTGCTCATGACTGCAGCCAGTAACCCAACCAGGAGAGCAACACAGTCGAAAAACATGTGTATGCTATCACTGAGGAGTCCCAACGAATCCGTAACGTAACCATAGAATGCTTGCACGACCATGAAACAAAAGTTCAAACTGAGAAGACGCATTAGTCGATGGGAAAGGATGTCGTTTGAGGAGTATTTCGACCAACTCACGCCATAAAGTAAAATATTCTCCTCGAATCCTGCTCCATGAGAATTGCATGCAGAATGGGATAGCCCGCCGTGTGCCTGAGAAGCGTCCTTGTGAACAGTGATCTCGGAGCCTTGCTTTCGCCTGCTTTGTGCGAATGCGAATGATCGTGACTGTGATCATGGCTGTGTTCATGATTGTGGCTGTGACTATGGCTGTGATTATCATGCTTCTCGCTGTAGCTGTAGCTGTAGGAAGGGTTACTCGTGGCTGGTGGAGAATACGGAGCTAACGTCACGTCGACGCGAGGCGTAATAATGTTTTTCCCACCGGCAGTCGTCTCTCTCGACCATCCATCGAGAGAATCTAGAGCTGCAGGCGGCGGTTTGTCTCTGAACAACGCAGCAGCAGCGTTGGAGGGTTGGGAACCTGATCGAGTGTGTAGTTTGGATCGAGAATGCGCGTGCGAGTGTGAGTGCGAGTGTGAGTGTGAAAGAGATTGCGAATGGGAATGGGAATGCGAATGGGAATGCGAATGAGACTGCGGGCTGTCATGATCGTGTCCCTCGCCATGGACAGACGCGGGAAATGATCCGGTAGACATGGGCGTTGAGCAACGACTGGGAACGCGATTCTCGGTGCTAAAGACGAGGGAGCGCGGTTGACGGCAAGGTACACGGTGATCCCGCGGTCTTCTAGCGGCGCAAACAGTTGTCCAAAAAAGTTGCGCTTGCTCTCAGCGCTGAGACTGAATCTCACACGTCGCCAGCTTCCCAACTCGATATCGGGACTCCCGCGGCTTCGGGCTCAGGCGCAAATGAGACGACGGAAGGGTTCGACGGGTTTGTGCTGAGTCTTGGGGCGTTTTGATGATTTGTCGACAGTTCAATGTCGTTTGTATCTATTCTGGACGCGTCAAGATGGAGTGATGCCGAGAGACAAGAGCTGTGAAAAAGAAGAGACGATAGTTTGAGGAGCAGGACGAGAGACAGCGTGGGTTCCGCCCAGCACGTGGTGATTTTTTGGTGTGTTAAACGGTATCCGCAGCCGGATGAAGGAACTTGTCAACCAGAGTTCAAAAGTCGATCGGTCGGGACAATCGTCTGGTTCCTATCCGGTCAAATAATGAGGGCATCTGCGCGGCGTCGATGTGGGAGCTGCAGCAGACAGGAAGCGGCGAGCGCGATGGTTGTCCATCTGAACTGTTCCAACTTCCGTCTCTCCCCCACACTTCCGCCACGCCCCAGTAGGCTGGTACCATGGAACATGGACGGGCCGGTTCGACTTTAAATATCCAATCAGGTTCATCGCCGTATGCACAAGGCTCAAGGCTCAAGCAACCATCCAGGTACACACCCGCTCTGTGATGTGGGGCTGTCGCAGCCGCTGACTTAAGAATTACTCCCTCTGTTATCTGTCACACGTACACGTTCATACACGACCTGATGAAGCCATCGTGTTCCATCACTCCGGGCCGAACCCACGTGTTCGTCTCACCATCGTGAATGCCGACCAATGCCGCCAATGATCCCATGACGCAAACCTGAATTCCTGGGCTGGTTCTCTGCTTATGTTATATGTAGATGAAAAGAACAGATCTCAATCCCGCCTCGCACAATGTCTTTCTCCATTCCCATCCACGACAATGACCCCCTCGGTATCTGCCTCCCCTTCATCCTCACCCACCTCCAGCAAGCGCGCCACCACTCTCACATCCGGCCCCTGATTATAGGTCTAAACGGCGTCCAAGGCGTAGGCAAAACAACCCTCGTCTCAGCCCTTGCCGCGGCCCTCGCTGGAGAGAAACCCAAAAATAATGGCGGCAACAATGGCGTAAAGACCCTTGTATTTAGCCTTGATGACTTCTACCTCACGCACGAGAATCAGCGAGCATTGAGCGAGGCGAATCCTGGGAATGCGCTTATCCAGCACCGGGGGGAGCCAGGTATGTATCATAGTATGATAATGTTGCCCTCCCCCTCCCCTCTTTCTCTGGCTTCTTAACACACATTCGAACTACATATGTACATACAACAAAAAAAACCCATCATTCCACTAAGATAAAAGGGTGAAAAGGACAAGAGTGAAGAGTTGAGAAAGCTGACATCCTTCATCAGGAACCCATGACATCACCCTCCTCAAATCCGTCTTCACGGCCCTCATAAACGCCCATCCCACCAAAATCCCCCGCTACGACAAAGCCCTCTTTTCAGGTCAAGGCGATCGTCTCCCCGAAGAGGTCTGGATCCCCGTCAACCAGCCCGGTGACGAGCCCATACAAGTCATCATCTTCGAAGGCTGGTCAGTCGGATTTCGATCCCTTGAGGAGGAGGACGTGAGAGCGAGGTGGGAGGCGCCCAGTCGCACGTTGCGCCATCACCAATTGGAGCATCTTCTCTTCGTCAATGACAAGCTGAGAGGCTATGATGCCGTGACGGACCTTTTGGATGCGTTTATACATATTGACTCGGAACATCTGGACTATGTGTATGCGTGGAGGCAGGAGCAGGAGGAGTCACTGCGTAGGGCGAGGGGGGACCCTTCAGCGGGGATGACGCCGGAGCAAGTCGTCAGATTTGTGGATGGCTATTTCCCTGCTTATGAGCTGTACACTGCCGCTCTGAGAAAGGGGATCCTTAAGGACAAGCCGGGACGTCAGTTGCGAATGATCGTAGGGAGAGACAGAAAGGTTAAGCAAGTAGAGCGGATTTGATGAGACTATTGCACTGAGCTATCGTGATCGCCATGATTCGAATGTATGGAGCAAGGCAACAAGGCATTTGTGAGATTAGACTTGCACCGCTTAATGGCACTCTCACCGCCCGTAAACACCACGCTGGATAAGCTCCAAACTCCTGAAAAGACAAGCCTTAGATTGCTCCGATGATGCATCTTCCCCGTCTTTTCTTCGTCACCGGCCCAACCCCATATCGCAAACCCTGCTTGTGGTTTGAAATCTGCACGTCATCGTATCAATCGCAGCACGAAACCATCGGCCGGTGTGCTAAAGATGCTTGTCGCCAACAACACGCTGACCATCTTGCTTCATTTTCATCAACTTCTTATCAATCGCATCGGTCCGTACGCGGATGGCCTCTTCTCGTTGCGAGGCCTCTTCCTCGAACGCTGCCACCATTTCGCGTTTGTTGCGACGAGCTTGTCGCAAGCGGCTCATGATATCTGTGAACTGTTCAACAAACCAGTCGCCCGCATTCTCCCACTCCTCTATCGACAAGTGTGAGAAAAATTGTAATTGCTCGCGTTCGCCTTGCTGCTGAAACTGCTCAAGTCTAGTGACCAGCTTTGACGCAGCGGAATCATGCCCGTTCAACATGCCTGGGAGTTGTGGCACGACATCAAATGGTTCTTCCTGGAGATCTTGGTATGTCATGGAGCTGAGAACTTTGTCATCGTAGTCGAGGCTTTGCCGCCTGCGCTTCTTATCCTTTTGCTGTACGTTTCGCGGATGCTTGGCTGGCTTGTGAGTGCCGTCTCGTGCGAACTTGTCATGTGGTGCATGTTGTTTCTTTGCTTTTGACAGCGCCATGTTTTCGCTAAAGTCGCCCAATGCACGAGAGCCATCATCCGAGCCATGGACATACATGGACTCATTCACCTTATCCAACGCTTCCTTTTCCCAGTTTTCTTCGTGGTCCGTCTCAATGAAGTTGGCCTGAGGCTCCTCTTCTACATGAATAGGCAGTGCAGTGGTCAGTAATGGCTGTCCACGGTTGACTCGTACTCCTCTCATTGGCAGTTTAGCTTGCGCTTGGAGTGGCGGTGGAGGCAGGTTGTAGACAGGATTCGGCGGTTTGACAGGTTTAGGTTGGTATCGAATGTGGTGACTATTTGAATGTTTGTGGCTGTAGAATCCATCATTCATATGAGTTGGATTGTGGCGATGATGCCCTGGCACCACAGAGAGTCGGCCGTCGACTGCCACGGAGAACTGATGTTTCTCAACCTCCAGCGAGGGACCACGTCGCGGAGCAATTCTGTGCGCTTGATGCTGTTCAAGGCGGTCTTCTGCCTTGATGGCAGGATTCTGCACAACCGCCAACACTTCTGAGTCGTTTGCGGGCGTCGTAAGACCCGACTTCATAAAGTTTTCTCCAAGCTGCGATCCTGAGAATATATCATGATGAGGCGCAGTGGTGAGGCTCTGTCTGTCCATACGGTTTGGCGAGGCATACCCGTGCCGAGATGGCGAGCCCTGCCGAAGCGGCGATTCTGATCGAAGAATATTTGCCAGTGGAGCGCTTGATCGAGGACTACTGATGTTTTTGGGGGCAGCTCCCGGGACCGGAAGTCTCGCGAATTCTGCAATCTCTTGTCGGCTTGGTTGATAGATTTCTGCCTTGGGAGTGACCGAACGCCTGCCAGGATCAACTTGAGAGGGCTTCATAGAAGAGTTGTTGTATTCTGCGTTGCTATCAGACTTTCCCCTTGCAAACTCCAGCAGCCCTCTGCCCTTGGGCTTGACTCCTTGCTGCATGCTGGATCAGGCTGTCAAGGCAGGCGCAGGATGCAGGTGACACGTCAAGATTGGTCTCATAAGCTGTGGCTTAAGAGTTTGAGAAACTGCGGATGCGGCGAAGTCTGCTGGCCCAATACTTTGAGGAGGCTCAACACATTGAGGAAAGAGCACTGCTGCGTGGCTGCCAGACGTAGCGGCAGAAAAAGCTTAGCACCGTATCGCGTCGAGACCATGAGGATACGCGTCTGGGGCGAAGTGAAGTCTGTGATTAGATCATTGGACCGCCCTGGTTCATTCAGTGCCCGTGGAAGTCTTTTTCAAGCCACACTCTCATTCCAGAGAACACAGTTGAAGTCTGAGTACTTACATGCAATGAGTGACGATGGTCGGTACCTCTTCAAGGTACCTTTCAAGGTGTAGACTGTTGCGCGATTGAAGGAGCGGGCCGACCTTGTCGCGCCATCATGTGACAGGCGCGGGTTGACCGGGCACCAAGAATTCTCAGACGCAAAGACTCAAAGAGTACATGCATGTGTTGTTCATCTTGGACTGGAAACACTAATCGAATTTATCTTGCTCTAAAACCATAGATTGAGTACGTTCAACTGTTAGCGGTACATATTGCATAGAAGCCTCAAGACAATGCACAGGCAAAGTCTTCTATTGAGCATGCGCTCTTCGAGCATTTGTATGTACATACAGTCAAGCCCCGATATAACGATAACGTAAAAGTGACCAAAACTCCATCGCTATATCGAAATATCGTTTTATCGGATGGATTTTCTATGAGGAATTTCAAAAAATGAGGCCCAAAATTATCGTTAAGGTAAGAATATCGTTTTATAACGCATCGTTATATCGAGGTTTGACTGTACCAAGTTTCCATGGAACATTCGGTCACCGGTGCAGCTGTGCTCCACCACGTAGCCAGGTGGAGTGTCACGTGACAGCTTGTCCCCCTTCCCGGACAGACTCAAGGCCAACGTGGTTGATATCGAGCGCAGTCGCCTGACAGCCATATAGACCCACGACCAACCCTCCTCCGACGCAGTCGCCAAGATGAGCTACGGCAAGAAGGACGAGGACGCCGACTTGGGCTTGGTCAAGGTCGACCGCTCTCAAGTATTCCAAGAAGGTATGATGAGACAGCAATGGCGGCCTCGACGGCGCTCTCGGTTCCTGTGCTCTGTCACGTATTTGGCTGACATCACTGGCAGCACGCATATTCAATGAAGGCACCATTCAACCGCGACGATGCCGGATTCTTCTCACCAAGATTGCCCTTCTCCTCTACACGGGCGAGAAGTTTCCAACCAATGAGGCCACCACCCTCTTCTTCGGCATCTCCAAGTTATTCCAGAATAAAGATGCCAGCCTCAGACAGATGGTACACCTCGTTATCAAGGAGCTGGCCAACTCTGCCGAGGACATCATCATGGTCACCAGCACAATCATGAAGGATACTGGTGGCGGCAGCGATGCTATTTACAGGCCGAATGCCATTCGAGCGTTGTGTCGCATCATAGACGTTCGTAATCCGGCCCCTTCAGGCGTCGGCGAGACACCTCACACCAGTTCAGCTGCTGACCCCCGAATTTACAGGCTACAACCGTCCAATCGATCGAGAGAGTCATGAAGACTGCCATCGTAGACAAGAACCCGTCTGTGTCCTCGGCCGCGTTAATCTCTTCATACCATCTTCTGCCGATCGCCAAGGAGGTCGTGCGTCGCTGGCAAAGTGAAACTCAGGAAGCCGCTGCCTCGAGCAAGTCATCCGGCGGCTTCTCGCTCGGATTTTCTTCGTCAAGTGGACAGATGCCCATGAACAATTCGACAATGACTCAGTACCACGCCATTGGACTTTTGTACCAGATGCGAATGCACGACCGAATGGCCCTCGTCAAGATGGTTCAGCAATTTAGTGCCGCCGGTGCTGTCAAGAACCCCGCCGCCACAGTCATGCTTGTCCGTCTTGCCTCTCAATTGGCTGAGGAAGATGCGTCGTTGAGAAAGCCCATGATGCAGCTTCTGGACGGCTGGCTGCGCCACAAGAGTGAGATGGTCAACTTTGAGGCCGCCAAGGCTATTTGCGATATGCGGGACGTTTCCGACAACGAAGTTTCTCAGGCTATCAGTGTCTTGCAGTTATTTTTGACTTCTCCACGCGCCGTTACCAAATTCGCTGCCCTCCGAATTCTCCACAACTTTGCTTCGTTCAAGCCTACTGCAGTTAGCATCTGCAACCCCGATATCGAGCTTCTCATCTCAAATAGCAACCGATCTATTGCCACTTTCGCCATCACAACCCTTCTCAAGACCGGCAATGAGGCCAGTGTGGACAGACTCATGAAACAGATTTCTGGCTTCATGTCGGAAATTACGGACGAGTTCAAAATTACCATCGTCGAGGCTATCCGAACTCTGTGCCTCAAGTTTCCAAACAAGCAGGCCGGCATGCTTACCTTTCTCAGCGGCATTCTTAGGGACGAGGGCGGTTTCGAATTCAAGCGTGCTGTGGTGGAGAGCATGTTTGATTTGATTAAGTTCGTTCCCGACTCCAAGGACGAGGCTCTTGCCCATTTGTGCGAGTTCATTGAGGACTGCGAATTTACAAAGCTGGCCGTCCGCATCTTGCATCTCATTGGCCTGGAGGGACCTAAGACCGCTCAGCCCACCAAGTATATTCGATACATCTACAACCGAGTCGTGCTTGAGAACGCAATCGTGCGAGCCGCTGCCGTTACGGCGTTGGCCAAGTTTGGCGTTGGCCAGAAAGACCCCGATGTCAAGGCCAGCGTCAAGGTTCTGCTTACCAGATGCTTGGACGACGTTGACGACGAAGTGCGTGATCGTGCGGCACTCAATCTGAAGCTCATGGGCGAGGAGGACGACGCAATGGCCGAAAACTTTGTCAAGAATGAAAGCATGTTTTCTCTCCCAATCTTCGAGCACCAGCTTGTCATGTACGTCACGTCCGACGATCAGGCATCATTCAACGATCCATTCGATATCTCCAGCATTCCGGTGGTCACTCGAGAGCAGGCCGATGCTGAAGACCGAACCAAGAAACTCACTGCCGCAGCCCCTAGCCTCAAGGCCCCCAAGCTTGGTCCTACCAAGGCTCCTGTCGGCAGTGTCGAAGCTGCGGCTTCTGCCTCTGCTCAGGCTCAGCGATACGCCGAGGAGCTGATGCAGATTTCCGAGATGAGCGAGTTCGGCCACGTTCTCAAATCGTCGCCCGTAACTGAACTTACCGAGGCCGAGACAGAGTATGTGGTCACTTTGGTGAAACATGTTTTCAAGGAGCACATCGTTCTTCAGTATGAAGTCAAGAACACGCTGCCGGATACGGTGCTAGAGGCAGTCTCCGTCGTTGCGACGCCTGGCGACGAGGACGAATTAGAGGAGGTCTTTATTCTTCAGGCGGAGAAGTTGGCCACTGACGAGCCGGGCAAGGTCTACGTGGCCTTTAAGAAGGTCAATGGTGAAGGATCAATGCCGATCACTACGTTCACCAACATCCTCAAGTTCACCAGCAAGGAAATCGATCCATCGAACGGCGAGCCTGAGGAGTCTGGCTATGATGACGAGTACGAGGTTTCCGAGTTTGACCTCAGTGGTAGCGACTACATTGTCCCCACGTTTGCCAGCAACTTCAGCCACATATGGGAGCAGATCGGTGCCTCTGGAGAGGAGGCAGAGGAGACCCTGCAGTTGAGCAGCATGAAGAGCATTGCCGGTAAGTCATATTCGAAGCCTCCCAGAGCGATGCACCTTTCCCCCAACCACACAGATTGATCTTCGTTCAAAACTCACACGAATTGTGAAAACAGATGCCACTGAGCAATTGGCCAAGGCTCTCTCCTTGCAGCCATTGGAGGGTACTGATGTGCCTGTCAACCCAAGCACGCACACACTCAAGTTGCTGGGCAAGACAGTCCACGGAGGCAGAGTAGTGGCGAACGTGAGAATGGCCTATTCTTCGAAATCAGGGGTCACGACGAAGATCACAGTGAGGAGCGAGGAGGAAAATGTGGCTGCCCTGGTGATTGCATCGGTGGCCTAAAAAGCGAGGACGTTGGGCGTTTATGTTTTTGTCTCGTTTCTTTGTCATCTCTTGACTCTTTCAAGTGTAGAGTCGTTAGCTTATTTCGGGGGTGACCGACAAAGATGGGTCACAATCGATGGTCTTTAATTTCTTTCTATGAACCTTTGCCCTTGCCTTTAACTCTTTGAGGATGTTGGGTTGACTCCTTTTGCTTTGCGTGTTTCTGGCCCATTCGTTCATATCGTCCCGTTTTGATTGTTCAAACTCGAGCCACGTTTCGTAGAGCAGATTGAAGATCCTCGGAACGTCGAGTTCAGGATTTGCTGCTGAAAGCGGGTGCTCGGTCAAAGAGACATGTGATTGAGCTCAGGCCCAGATCTGTCAACGACTTCACGAGTCACGAGTCACGACTCACCAGCCAGGGGCGGACCCACCGGGCGGAGCGTCCACTTAAGCGTTATTACGGCATCGTGGTCTTGCGGCTCGCTCCAGCCGCGACACCAACGCCAACGCCAACGCCAACGCCAACGCCCAACCCCCTTCTTCCAAGCATCCGCACCCGCGACGCTTCTGCTCATCCATCTCATCGCCCGCCTTTCGACATCCTACATGTTTGTTTGACAGTCTACGCGCCGTGGCTGCTTTTGCCAATCACCACGCACCCCCTCCGTGACGCACGCCGTCTTCTCCTTCTTCCGTCGGCCAAGGGGGGGTTATCCGCTCTCAAACTCCTCACGACACCATGAACGCGCTCCACGACAAGTGCCGGCCCAAGCATCAGGTCTTGGTGCTGAAGTGCTATCCGAAGACGACGAAAGGGGCCGTAGATGTCGTTCCCAATAGCAGCGAGCTGAGCTACCTGCTCTTCTATGCCACGAGCCGTCGATCAAAGATCCAGAAGATTGGCTCGTTCCTCGAGAAGAAGACTGCCAGCGATGTCTGGCGCATGCGGATTGGGTGAGTCCTATCATCTACCTTGTGCTGTTCCGTTCACCTTTCGTTCTTCTTTTTTTTCTTTTTCGACTGTGTCATCTGTCCGCCGTCATTTCGTTGACCCGCTCTGGTCGTATTCAGGAATGTTCAGGTCACGCTGGGTATCCTGGCTGCTCTCGTCGAGAAATCACCCAAAGAGGCCGCTCTCATCGCCCCCTGTGTACTCAAAATCCTCGATCTGATCCTCCGATCCGACGACATTACCATGGTCGAGTCGTCGCTGCCTACGTTCGAAGCCTTCTGCCAACATCACGACGCTTCGTCGCTGTTTGGTGATAGCGCCTACCTGCAGGGCTACTCGTCTGTTGTCCGGTCCTACGCTCAGCTTGCTTCAACAAGGCACGTTCCTTCAAAGGGCCCGGTCAGCAAGCCGCTCCAGTTTCGGTGGAGAAATGCTGGTCTCAAAGCCATCAAGCATGTGGCGGGCTCGGACGCTCTTTCGTCCGTGTCGGGCCGCCAGATCGATGTGATTGTGCCGATGATTCTCGAAAACGCGTGGACCGACGATGATGATTTCCTCGATACGATACTCCAGAGCGCGCAGCTCGGTGGCAACAAGCGGGATTCCGAAAAGATCCACCCTCGTCGGTCGAGTGTTAATACGGTCCGCACAGCGGAAGTGACCGGCGATACGAACCCTGTCGCGTTTTCGGGCACGGCCTTGGACGTTGATAATCTTGCCGAAGAAGAAACGGGCGTGTTTGCGATTCAGTGTCTGAAGCAGATTTTTGTCGTTCCTAACAGGGCCCAGATCTACGGCGCGACAAACGCTCTGCTCAAGTTTGTTTCCAGCAGAGTTGCGGAAGGAGAGACTGTTGTCATCACCGAGAACTCGGCCGGTCATGGTCGCGACTCTGGCTGGGCCATTAAAATATTCGACACGGTTGCTCGATGGACACCGGTGCAAGACAGATATGTGATTCTCCTGGCTACGCTGGACGTCCTGACCAAGACGCCCATGCGAGAAGAGAACCTCCAACAGCACCTGACCATCACGGCCATGATGCAATCACTCCTCCGCTCTGATGTTAATCTGATTGGCCTCAGTGTCATGGATGTTCTTCTCGGACTGGTCGGACAGATTAAGAAGCTTTTCCAGTTGCGCAGGGGCTCTAGCCACGAGGGCAGCCAAAGCGAAGACAGAGCCGATGTCGAACAACACGAAAACGGTTGCCGGCTTCAACGCGACGATCTGCTTGCCAGGCTTGAGGATTGCACCAGCGACTTGGCAAATCACGTATACTATGCTGACCAGGTCTCTGACATGATTGCCGCCTTGTTCAGTCGCATTAAACACAGCCGATCAGTGAGCATCGCCTCTTTGACGCACGGGGGTGACAAGGCAGAGGCTGCTGGCGTCGATCATGCCGTACCACCATCCGCCTTCGACATGGCCGGCGGACAGTCCCTGCACGAGACGTACTTTTCTCATGCATCCGGCCGGCTGTCAGCCCTCAAAATCGTGAAGGCCATTTTGCTGCTGGCAAGTCCCAAGACTGGCCACAACGGTCACTTGGATCTGAGCAGGACTCGAGTACCTATTCAGGTCTGGGAAGGCACTCAATGGCTGCTTCGTGATCCCGATGGGAATGTTCGCAAAGCCTACGTGGATGCCTTGTCGACTTGGCTGGACCGCGAACTCACTTACACGGACATGAGAGCGAGCGATGATACCGTCGAAATCCACCGCACGGCAAAGCATGGCCGCGACATTTCTAATGGCTCTCGGAGAGCAGTCTCGAACACGTCTGGCCGCGAGAGGCAGCCCAGAGCGCGTCGTTGCCAATTTCTCCCGCTGCTCCATGTCGCCATTTATGACAGCGCATTGGAATTTGTTGAGTACGACAACGACATCACCCTGCTGCACAGCTTGCTCACGAAACTCGTGTTCAAGCTTGGTGTCAACGCGGCCCGCTGTGGGATTCCCATGGTCTATAGACTGCAAGAAGACATACAAGAGCTGGAGCAACCGATCCACAAAGTGCGCATCGCTTCTCTCACACACGGCTATTTCTGGGCCCTGGCAGCAGAATTCGACTTTGAGGGATCCGTGGTCGGTCGCGCAGTGTATAAGGAGATTGTGCGAAGAAAAAACAAGGGCTTCTGGGTGGAAGGCGTGCACGTTCCCGCACCAGCGCCGGCCCAGATTGGGACGCCCGGTCAGCCACACCCTCGGCCGACTTGGGATCTGAGCTCTCTCGAATCGGAAGAGATCCTGCCGTTTGACGATAGGCCGTCACTGGTGGAGTGCATCGCGACAAGCTACCAAGAGACCAATCTGTCCCCGCCGACAAGCCCTACCGCTACGTCTCCGAGCCGCAACCTGAACGGACCGATGTCTGGCTATATTGATGGGGGGCGACGCCAGCTGCCCGCTGAATTCAAAGAGCACATGCTCTCTAACTGGACCCGAGAATCAGTCTTGGCAGCCATCACAGCAGCAGGCAAGGCCGAGTCGTTGACTGGTTCCAAAGCCGGCACCACAGGCACAACACAACATCGCCTCGCTATGAAAAGCGGCGGCGCCGGCAGCGCCATCATCCATGGCGGCAACGGCCATTTCCCACTCTCTTCGCGAACAAGCCAGCCAAACCTGCGGCCGCACACCTCGCACACATACGGAGAAAGACAAGCCACCGTATCCCGGCTCCGAAAGTCGAGCGTCTGCGGCAGACAATCCCCCTCCGGATCCGTGTCAAGCAAGACAGGCGTCGCATCCATCGCGCAGCTCAAAATGATGCTCTCCGGGAATCCATCCCCCCAAACCACCGAAACTCTCCCCGAAGACGACGACAGCGACGAGAGCATGCTCAGCTGCGACTACAGCCTCTCAGATATTGGCCTTCATGCGTCTCAGCCTGCGTCTCAGGCGGCAGATGCCCCCTCCACGACAGGCGATGTACTCGCCCGCAGCACACTTTCAGGCTCGCAACACCACGACGAACACCCGTCTCTAGATCCCCACCGGGAAATCCGCCACGAAGACACTGATGTGCCCCCTGTGCCACCGCTGCCGAATCTGACTTCCTTTACGAGCAAGATGGGTCTCTCAGCGATGGATTTTTCAACATCCACGGGCATGAGTAAGCGTCCTGTGCAGAGTCGGGGGGGTGATAGTCTCGCCTCGCAGTCAACACGGTTTGGTGGTGGTGGTGAGGAGAGCGGGAGGGGTATGAATTTGCAGGATTTGCTGAGGGGGATTGATAGTCGGTCGGGGGAGGGGAGTTTGGGGGGGTTTACGAAGCCGCCTTATTAGGAGGTGTGCAGAGTACGAGTACTTTAACTCTGTAACTTGATGGATTTTTTCTGGGAGTTATTTTCACTTTTTTTTTTCTGGGGTGTTTTTTTTCGGGGGGCAGGAAGAGAGTAAGTTCGGGGAGGAAGGGGGAGGGGGGAAGGGAGACGGTTCTTGTGCATTTTGTGAGCGATTTGTTTATCGGTATTGTTTAGTACATACAAGTTTGTACATATTTTGATGCGGGTTGGCGGGTTGACTCAGACTGTATTTTGAGGGGCCATTCACTTACTTCACTGTCTTGCAGTCTCGCTGGAGCGGATTGTATTCATCAATTTGGGGGAGGGGTTATAAATTGGAGTGTTTCTAGTGCGAGATTTTAACATCTTCGTGTCTGTGTGTCTTTGTATTGTTAAGGGCTTCAGTACCTAGGCTTTATAGGCTGGAGGTGAAGCCTTGTCTTTTTTTAGAGAGGGTGGGTAGCCTGTTGCTCGTCTACCTATTGACATTCTGATGCCACTGTTTCCCTTGTTGAAACAAGTCAAGATAGGTATGTATATCATTGTATTTATGAAACGACCGTATATGAAATGAGGGTGTCATGTGCAATTCTTAACAAGACCAGATAGCGGGTAAGACGATGACGGCATACCGGTACCGCCAGGAAGAGACTCCCGGCATTTGGCTAGCATGCCGGTAACTAAAGTTACGCAATGCCATGTACAGGTCCATGCGCGGGCTTTCAAATCCGGGGATCCGGGATCCGGGGACCAGCCCGCATCCCCAGGCGCCTCCCCCGGTAAGTATCTATGTATGTATGTACATACCGTTACTACGGTCTTGACTGGCACAACTCGTCTCGTCAACCAAAGCCCTCCCTGGGTTCATCACCAGTACAAAGCGCACACAAAAGGCGCTTACCTGCACTTGCAGTCTGCAGCCCATGACGCCCCGATGAGGGAATAACGCGCCACCTCTCGAGTCTCCCGGGCCCCCGGTCGCCCACTACCAGGTACCTACCTACCTAGGTAGGTTGGAGGTATGTACCTACCTACTCCGTACATGGGCCGCGGACCGTAGAGGTTGTGACATGACCAAGGATCGGCTCTAATAATGAAGCTGAGAGATACCGGTATGTACTCCGTACGCAAGAAAATAAACCAAAAAACCCCTCCCACGACAGCCTCGCGTTGGTCTGACTTATTATTTACTCTTGGTTGGGAGATCCTAGCTTTTGACTTTCTTGTGGCTAGGGGGGTTGGCTTGATTCCAAATTTCCCGCAGGAGGAGTGGGGCGCGGCAGCGGGCAGAACGGGCAGACGGCAAGCCGGCATCATCAACGATAACTCCTGGTCGTGTGGAAGAGTTGTTGTCGCCGGCTTGACTCTTGAGTCTTGAGACTCGAGAGAAGTTGGGATTCAAGGGCCTCTCATAGCAAAGGCCTATCCATGTCCGCGCGGGCTGCCTGCCGGCCGCCGTGACAGCCCGGTGCACATACACAGGTACATACGTCTACATGCATACATACATACTCCGTAGTGGTGACTCTGTGAGTGAGTGAAGGGGGACTCCCTGGGAGCCGTATGTAGGTAGATGAGGAGATAGATAAACCTCTGCCCGCCACCGGCCCGTCTCGCGCGGCTCTGACAATCCCCGGCCGGTCCTTACTTCCTCGACTCTTTCCTCGATTCTCAGACGAGCTGCCAGTTTGGTCTGCTTTGCTCTTCCGCGACTCCTCGTCCGCGTCCTTGATTATAGGTATTTGGTCCCAGCCACCGCGCATGTTGCCCCACTCCCGCGGCCTGCGCCCCAACCGGCCCTAGCCTTGCATTTCCATCTTTCCATCTTCCGCTTGCCTTGCCTCGCCTCGCCTTGCCTTGCCTTGCCTTGCCTTGCCTTGCCTTCAAAGCTATCCGATTAATCATTAGAGCCATTAGTAAATTGAACAGGCCGGCCAGAGAGCGCTCCTCGTCTCGTCATCACGCCTCAACGAACCCCCGGATCTCATAGAATCCAATCTACTACTACTCCCTACATACGTCGTTGTTGCCTCGCGTTCCGTACCGCAAGTGGACTGACGTGACAGCAAGGCTGCGTCCCGACTCCCAACAACGTTCCCAACCTTCTCCCCCCCTTGCGCTGTAGGTACGACCACGACACCACCAGCCAAACCTGGTGACTCTGAATCTCCTGCCCAAGAAACACCAAAGTCCTGTGGTCGACAGAACACGACGACGCACACGCCTCAACACCACGAACACGCCTCAGACCTTCAGAGAACGACCGACCGACGTAAAAAGTGCCATTTGGCCCTTCACCGCCTGCCGCTTGTGTGCGCCGCACACCTACAGCTTCCAACCCCCTTCACGCATGGGATCGTCCATCCGTCTCTCGATCTATCGGACTTGGCTGCCGCCAATTCCAGCTTCCCACCTCGCAGCGCTTCGCGAGCGTCTGGCCTGGAGCGAAGGCCGAGTGACCGTCGATTGCCTCGCGCAGACTGTCGTGTAACGCGTTGGCATTTGCCGCGCAAACTCTCGTTTCATTCCGCGACTTTCGTCTTCAGTACATGATTGGTATTTCGTCATGGCGCCTCGATACCATATGCCAGCAAGGTACGCGCAGCGTCTGCCTGTCTTCTCCCCTTCTCCTTGACTTGGAGTTTGGAGCTTGGAGCTGGGAGCTTGGGTCTTGTTGCGCCGACATTCACTGACATGCGCGATCCTCTTTGTGAACAGCCGCGAGCTTCATGTGGTGGTCTTGGGAGCAGGTGCGTTTGGCCTTCCGTTCGAGGTATACACATCAGATGATTTTTGTTTCTGACTTGCATGTTTCCGTGTTCTAGGTGGTGTGGGAAAGAGCTGTCTAACGGGTAAGTGGAACGAAGAGACGACTTGTTTTCGGGGCGACGTTGATACTCACGCCATGTCTAGCGCAATTCGTACATAACGAGTGGATTGAAAGCTATGATCCAACTATTGAGGATTCCTATAGGACCCAAATCCAAGTCGATGTAAGATGAGAGTGTTTTGCGCTTTTTTGCGCCGTGCTGAAATTTCATGGTGTACTGTGTTGCTGACGTGCGCGGCTTAGGGTCGACAAGTAGTTCTGGAGATGTAAGTCTACGACTGGGACTCCGGGCGCGCATCACAAAGAAGTTCGAGTTGGCATTACGAGCAAACCGTCCACTGACATGCATGCGTCAAAAAAACAATCAGTCTTGATACAGCAGGAACGGAACAATTTGGTAAGAACCCTCTCTCGCGGATGGGAAACCCCGGATTTGATGCGACGGAGTCACTGATGCGTAACAATCAGTCGCGATGCGAGATTTGTACATGAAGACCGGGCAAGGCTTCCTCCTCGTCTTCAGCATAACATCCCCGTCGTCACTCAACGAGCTCGCGGGCCTGCGAGAAGAAATCATCCGAATCAAGGACGATGAAAACGTTCCCATGGTCATTGTGGGCAACAAGGCCGACTTGGAAGAGAGCAGGGCCGTACAACGAGCCAAGGGGTTCTCTATATCACAGCGATGGAAGGCACCGTATTATGAGTCGAGTGCCCGAACAAGGAGTATGCACCAGCGAATTATCCCCTTTTGCAGCGAGCCCTTCTTTTTTTCCCGCGAGCGTATATTCATAGATACTAATACTGATTGTGTTCATCTACAGCAAACGTTGAGGAGGTGTTTATTGATCTATGCCGACAAATGCTACGCAAAGACGACGAGTACCACGCCTCCAACGAGACAGACGAGAGTAGCTCCAAGTTTGATGCTTTTCGGAACGGGAATAAACGTATGTGGCGGTCGGGACGCAGATCAAAAGATCACCCCAGATGCGTCATCTTGTAGGCTGTTGGTCTATGGAGATGTTGCTGCCTTGCGCGCATACCCCATGAGGCATGGACTTGCGTGCCCAGAGGCTCCTGGATGGCCTCGCCTCGGGACAGAGGAGCTGGCGCTATCACGAAGATACGTGAGGCACTGCTATATTGAGCGTTGTCGTACTATGTACTTCAAGTGGATGTGCTGGGAAGGCCGTCGGCTGGACAGTAAAGAAAACAACATACATACTTAGTTAAAGCCTCGGCACGGGAATCGGTCGAGTAGATGATGGATGGTGGGCGGGCGATTTGTCGGGTAGATCTGCCCAGGATTTTGGTGAACAGTCGGAAAACGTTGTTGAATAGGTATGTATGGCGTTTTGAGCGGGATTTTGTGCGCGTCGCACCCTTGTTCCCTGCGCCTTTATTTTTGTTATATCTATCTAGGTACCTATTCTCCTCCTCCGTCTAGCCTGCGGCGAGATTATGGAGTTCGTCTTATTCTCTCTTGTTGGGTGAACCGTGGTGATTTCGACGGGTCGTCTTGAGTCTTGGCTGCCATTTATGCATGCGTATGCGTTCAGAAGTTCAATATCCTTTCTTTGTAGCGTAGTATGTTTGTCTTTTCTTGTGAGACGATGCGGATTGCCTGGGTAGGTGTTGAATAATGTGTAATTGGAATATGCTCGCGCTGTGTTTTTATGCTTGCTATGACAAGTCTGACGATTCATTGTAAACTGTGCTGATGTTTACTGATGTTTACTGATGTTTACTGATGTTTACTGATGTTTACTGATGTTTACTGATGTTTACTGATGTTTACTGATGTTTACTGATTCGGTGCGATAAAAGCTGACTGAGAAGCTGCAGGGTAGTAAGCCTGTCCCCGAAACGTCTAGAATTGTTGAATAGAACTGTTGAAGTTATAGGCGTGCATGTTATTGGATTTTCAAGTCCTGGCTAAATTCTTGGCCTCATTTGTTTCACCCCTTTCTTGTTACATATCTCGATTCACCTTGGTCTTTATACACTTTTGTGGCATTGACTTGAATACTTGCCATCGACGATCGTACGACGTTAACACTGAACGGAGCTTGACTGATTGAAAGATGCCTCCCATCAACACAATTTTCGCTTCATCTAGGCCAATGCAACTACTAACTAGCTACTTCATGTCCCCTCATATGTCTGCAGGCACAAAAAACGCTATCGTTACCGTTCTTCGTGTATTCTCATCGAAAGCTCAAGAAGGTTGAAAGGAAGGGAGAGCCCTTTTTAGTTGTCTAGATGGGAAATAAAAGCAGTACTGATCCAGCTTGTTACACTGGTCGCGGGTATTACCCTTTTCCTTCCTTGTCTGCCTTGTCAACACACTACATGTATCAAGGTATGTACAGTGTACTACACTGCACTTTGACCACCGGCATTATCTCCGATCTGGCGATGTATGTATTGAATAGTTCCGCAACCGACTACTCCGTAGACTAGGCCCTAGGGTAAGAAATCATTCGTTCGCCTCCATCGAGCATACAACTATACTCCATGTCCTGCGAGGCGGGGGCCTGCAAGTATGTATCATACGCCCAGGTGATCAGAGAAAGCACGTAAACACGACCTCGCGCGTCTATGTACATTCGATGATAAGCCATCCGGTCAAGCGTGATGAATACAAGTGGAGATATGTATCTGCGTTGCAACGCGCTGTGAAGAATTCATGCGTCATGTACCAATGACCATCGACCGTGCAATAGGTCTCCGGTAAAAGCGGTTGAAGGGGTAGACGGCTTGAAAAGTTTCGCGATGGCCCATTGACGATGCATCGTCATGGTGAGTTGTGGGTACTACTTATGCCGTTCTTTGAGGGACACGAGACTGATACTTTGGATGAAGTATTTCCATGTGCGGCTTTTTGATACCCGTTTAACAGTTCAAGACAATCATTGTATGTATAACTCAATAAAAAAAGACAACATTCATGTACCGATAATCCCATCATCTTTTGGCATGTCGTCTGACCGTCCTTCAATGGAAGAAAACAAACAGTACATATCAAGGACCTGATCGAATACATACCTACCTCATAGAGCTCAGCACCAGAAACGGTAAACCCCACGCGGTGTCACCGTCACACGGCATCTTTCTACAGCACGCATTATACCACGTCCTTACGGTGTGATCAGGCAATGCTGGCTTGTTGGACCATCGTCACGACGCTAGACAAGCTTTGCAGAACAAGTTCCCTTTCTTCTCGTATTACGTGAACTAGTAGTTGGTGTCTTTTATGTGTGTATGTACCTCTTGCGTCCCGTGGTCGCGTGTGGACGACAAAAACAACAAACAGAACAACAACAACTTGACGCGTGTTTGGCAATGCGGCGGCGAAGGGAGTGGGCTACTGATCTGAGAATGGAGGGAGCATGTGGGAATGAAGGACACGAAATGGGGAACTCAAAAAGTACGCTGAATAAAAAGTGAAAAAAAAAACAACGACAAAAACATGGCCTGTCAAGGCGTCTTCGAGAAAATCGACAGACTACCTACATACTCCGTAGGTACTCCAGGACACATGTCGTTCGCGTGGGCCAATCTGGTAACCTGGACGGTGTCAAAGGGGGACTAGCTTGCGATGTTGCCCTTGGTGGCAGAGCTATGTATGTAAAAGTGTGCCTGGCTTTCAACTTGACAAGTGCCAAAGCCTAATAAAGGTCCATTTTACTTCTGGTTCCTAGACATATTTGTTTGTCTTGTAGCGCGTCGTCCGTCTTGCGCCCAATCAGCGTCAATCCAAAGCGACCTCGGTACTCACCAGCGTCGCGAATAGCGTCGACGTGTTTCCGACCAACACAAGCCGGCCAATCTCGGCCACGTTAGCCTGGCCTACGACTCACGAGTAAAAAGTTACAAACACATACCTAACCTCAGATAGGCAGGCAAGAGCTGGGGATTTTGCTCCGAGCTGCTCGGGTTCTGCCCATGCATAGCATTCGCCGGGTTCCGTACTCCCGTGCTCCGTAAGCGCGTCCCGACGTAAGGCTTCATCAACCGACTGTGGCGCGTCATCATGGCTATACTCCGTAGTAAACCCAATAGCCGCAGCCATGTATGTACCTACTTATTTACTCCGTAGTCCGTACATACGCGACGCCATGCCGGTTCCTGCATCGCATCGCATCGCATCGCATCGCATGAGCTAGCATGCGAAAAAAGACACCCCCCCCCTCCCTTTTCCCCTGTTGCCAGTTGGACGACGAAGCGGGGCGGATAGATCACAACTTAGCAGACAAAACAATCTAGATTGGTTGAGACACGCCGTCGCGTTTACCGCGAGCATTTCGCGTTCTCGACGTAATTTGTATGTGCAGCCAGTGGTCACACCACGGTGACACGGTACACCAGATCAGGTTCATCCCAAAGAACACAAAAACATAACATCCGTTGGGAACACACTGAGACACTCAGGCTTCGCGTCGCGCGAATCCCTCGGGCTGGAATGTTGGCCGGAACGTGAAGAGATGTTTGTTGGTGAATCAAGGAATAAAAACACACAAAAAGAAGAATGCAACAACATTGAACTTACTATATATTGCTTGATGCATCGGAGATTCGGAGAAGAGTAACATCTCTAGCTTGTTGAGCCAATGCGCAAAGTTTGTTCAACGCGTCTCGTCCCTCCGAGTCCCGAGTCCCCTGGCCCGAACATGCCCCTGGGCCCTGGCATCGTCTCCCTTTGCTTCCATCTGGGGGACCGGGGTGTAAGTTGTACATAACGCGTAAAGAGATCGCTAATGCATGGGGAATCGGGCGGGATCAATGACAAGGATGCCTGCAGTACGCCGACGGAAGCTTGTGACTGAAAGTCACGTGTCAGACATCTCCGTAAGAAGCCATCCAGATTTCCTTCTCGTCGTCGACGAAGCAAGGCAAATAAAACAGAGAGAACAGGAAGCACACACAATTTTCATACACACACTGCCACCTTGCCAGATGGAGGTTCGAGGTTATGTACCTACCTCACCTACAACCTACCTTCTCCCAGGGGCTAGCAGACCGACCGAACCCATGCCTTTCCGAGGCGCACAGACTTTCTCGCTGACACTGGGGATGGCATTGGATTTGGAGCAACGCGGGCCACCCCCTCCCCTCCCCTATTGTCTGGCCCTTGTTCCACGACAAGTCTGGTCCTTGTTCCTCCTTCGACGGAACCTTGCCCGGATCGATCGATTCCCCCCACAGCCCACATTGTACCTAGTACAAGGTACTCCGTACATATGTATGTAACAGGGTCGCCCTCAAACCGGCGGTACAGAAACATATCGGCAGGCAGAACAGTCTGGACTCAGGTTGCTCATTGCCGCTGGCTCGCTGTCAAGTTGGCAGGTAGGACTGCAGTGTACTCCGTAGTCCGTACGTACACGCGCGCATGCATAATACAGCAGAGTGCCACCTTGACGGGGGGATGCATGTCGAGCCCGTGAAGAAGTTGCAATGAGGTTACCCTGTCTGCGTCGTGCCTTGTAAGTGAATTATCGCAGTCTCCCTACAACAGGTAGCCTTTTACAGGTAGGTATGTACATATTCAGGGTACTCTGGTGGCACAGAATCGAGTTGATTCCCCGGTAGGTACCGGTAGAAGAAGATGACAACAAGACAATACGCTACTGTACCAAAGACATCCATGATCCAGCACAGCTCCCTGCTTGGCGAGAGAGGCAGAGACAGCAAGGAGATGCCAAGTCCCATCCCCGTTTTGACTTTGGCCAGCTTGCCAAGGCGGCGGGCTGGTCAAATGCGCTCGGGCTCCGATTGGCGGAGGGGATGTAGCGGGTCATCCGATATAGGACTAGCGTATGCGCCGCGCGTGAGCTGCAGCCTGCCCATGCGGCTGACGCCTTTCCACTGTCCAGAGGCCGGGTTCTGGCATGATCGCATCTGCGAGTACATACATGATACGAGTAGGTACGGCTCGACGAACGGCTCGAACACTACGTGAAGTCCAGAGCGGCGGCCTCGAATTGCGCCAGAAGCAGCAGTAGAAGTGCTCTTGGTCGTGACTCGTCGCTAAAAGGGGGCCCCAACATCTGCATCTTCCGCGCAGAAGGTTTCGACAGGACCGCGTTGCGGCTCGTTGTTTGGTGAGCACTGAGATGCGCCTCGCAACTTGGGCTCATGCGCGCGCCATGTGCTTTTATACGTACCCCCCCTCTTCCCAGATGATAGATCCCAACCAACCCGCCCAACTCGATTATCATACCTATCTGTTCTTGGCCGACTCAACCATATCATTCACTCGTCACCAGACAGCCTGTCCCTTTTGGAACCCACTCTCTTCGGGACTTGTCGAGAATGGGGCTCGGGGCTAAGGAGGACCCAATCAGAGACAATCTCTACATAAACATGTGTACCGTACCTACATGGAGTCGCGTTCCTGCGTTTGTCCCCGCCGTTTCCGGCCGTTTTCTTGGGGTTCCTTATCCCTTCAAAACACAAGGACACAAGGGAGTGGGGACTTTATGTGCAGTGACAGTCAGGTAAGACAAACCGGGTTTCAACAAATACCTACGTCAAGGTACATACATACATACCTAGGCAGTGGACGCTGGATGGATTTCGGCCACGCTGCTTGGCCGAACTTGACACACAAGGACCGATCGGGCGGGAACTTGATGAAAGCTCGGGTGCGAGCCAACCACTAAGGCTTTTGCGCCGGAACGGACCCGGGGGATCTGCCCAGAATATGACGAAACAAAAAGAAGAAGAAGAAAGGCGCGAGAGAAAGACGGAGGGAGTACGTACATACCATGCATGTGTACAGTGTGGGGAAGGGCGGCATTCATCGCAGCGCTCGCCGCTGAGAGAATGATTTTCAGCGCTGCTCCGCATCACCCGAAAGCCCGAGAAGCACCCTACCTACCTACCTCCTAGGCAGAAAGGTATGTACAGCGGGTGTACGGAGTAGGTACCTACGACGGACTCATCGGGCTGCGCTAGCTAGGGCCACGTAGTCGGTACCTGCGCAGTCCTGTCCCCGCATGCCCAGGTACTCCGTACTCTTCCCCAGCTTGACCTGGTCCGTTGAAAGCTCTCCGCCGAGAATAGGTATTTATAAATCACACTGATCAAGCTCGGCACAGAGCTGATGGCAGGACCCACTTGCTGCGCATCCTGCATCTTGCGCTACTAGAGCGCAGAAGGCACCGAGTGCGTGGCTGCAAGACGGCTGACTTGAGCGAAAAAGTGAAAGGAAGAGTTGAGGGGAAGAAGTGAAGCAGGACGGCTCCCCTATCTATACCTCGCCCACATGCAGCGCGCAGAGCCAGTAGGAAAGCAGGCTCCCGCGAGGGGCAGACAGAGCCGGCCCTAGCCACGTCTAAGGCTCTAAGCCAAGTCGCGAGCTAGTGTGGGCTAACTTAGAAGGGTCAAGCCATGACACTCAGATCAGGTCTTCGCACCAGCACTGCTTCCACCCCCCCTCACGCCCTGACTTGACGCCCTGCTTCAACTTGGTCTAACCGCTTCCAGCCCCATCTGCCCTGTCCCTTCCGCTTTCCTCGCGGGTGCAGTCTCCATCCCAAAGCAAGGCCACGGTCCAAAGCACGATCAGCAAGTGGGAAGGCGGCCAGCCAGTGCCCACCCACCCTGCCACCCCCCACCTACTTTAGCCAACCCGTCCGCCCGTCTGCTGCCTCTGATCGCCCGCCGCTCGCTGTCTTCTGGTCTCACTCCGAGTCACTGCTCGTTCTTGCCTTGTGCTGCGCCTGCGCCTGCCTGCAACTGCGCTGCCTCGCACCTGCATGTGCCTCCCATTTTCTTAAATCGAGCCTCTTTCCCAGCTGTACCGTACCGGCACACCTCTGTCTCGTCAATATTACTTTTGCATCCTTCTCGTCCGTGTCGCCAGTTCGCACCTCTTTCGCACCTCTTTCGCACCATTCGTACGTACGCAATACCCTCTCCAGCGAGCATCGCATACCTTGGCCCACGCGTCCGCCGATCCCAGTTCCTCTGCTCTCCAGCATTTATCCTCCACCAACTGGTTTCTGTCACTGACGTTTGGCGCATTGCACCGTGTCCAGCGCGAGAAGGCTCATTTGCGCCATTCTCTGGTCTCTTTTCGATTCTTTGAGCGTTCCTACTCGATTAGTGGACATCTTTCACCTACATTTGTACGCGCATCGGTTCTAGTTTGATTTCGCGACGCGCATCACACAAGTACACAGGAGCCCAAGACTCGCCAAAGAAGACGTCTCATCGACAACGTTCGCATGGCTGCTGCTTCTAGCTTTTTACGTGCTGGCCAGGCTTACCGAGCGTCTTCTCCTTCTCCGTTCACACAAGCTTCGCATCCGTTCGCCATGTCCGCCGCGCATTTTTCCGATCGCGACCAGAATAGACCCGTCGGCAACCCGTTTACGAGCAATACTATGCCCGTGGTCCGAGTACTTATCCGCCGCTTGCCTCGCCACATGTCTGAAGAGTCCCTTCGTGCCATGGTTGTTTGGGCCAAGGACTTGAACGATGTCGAGCTGCTCCCCATAGACAGGTCCGAGGACGATGGCTTCCGATCCGCGCTCTTACGTTTCCGCAGCATACATGGGGCTATGCAAGTCAAGAATGTGCTCGACGGCAAAGCCAACACATCCAACGATGCGGACATGATTGTTGAGATTTTGGCAAACAGCCCACCGGCAGCCCGACGAAGTGTGGGTGAGCAATCAGTCGCGAGCTCGGCCGGCCCTTCCTCGATGAGCTCCCATGCAGCTCCGGCACCTCGACAATATGGCCATTATGCCGGCTTCCAAGGCCTGGATCACAGCGCTGCGTCCAATTATGGCGGCATGTTTCCCGGAAACGACTACGTCTACTCTGGTGGTGTGAACACTAATTACCAGAACATATTCTCTCCTCAGTCACCCATCGGAAACCACCTCGCTGAGCGGCCCAGAATATCCGGCAAGGCGCTGATTGGAAGAGATTACGGCGATGACGAAGAAACCAACGACTTGCTGAAAGATCCAGTCGCTTATGCCGAAAACGGTGGTACGTGGCAGCGCAGACCTACTGTGCCTCAGATCCCCGTTACTCGTATGACAAATCTGTCGTTGAGCAGAAGCCATCCACAAGGTACATCGTCTCTTCCGCCGTATATGTCACCCATGTCGCCAGCACCAAGTCATGGCTTTTCCACCAACGGGCACAATCATCAAGGGCGCAAAACGTTGCCTCCTGTCAACCCGGCCGATCAGAATCCTCCTTGCAACACCTTGTATGTGGGCAACCTGCCCATCGACACGTCCGAGGAGGAGTTGAAGGCCATCTTCTCCAAGCAGCGCGGCTACAAGAGACTGTGTTTTCGCACAAAGCAAAACGGTCCCATGTGCTTTGTTGAATTCGAGGATATCTCGTTTGCCACCAAGGCTCTTCATGATCTCCATGGTCGAACTCTGCACAACAGCATGAAGAGTGGCATACGCTTGAGTTTCTCCAAGAACCCATTGGGGGTTCGATCCGGCCAGGCACCCGGCCAAGCCGCGAACAACTTCATGGGTCATATGAATGGCATGATGGCCAGTGGTGCACACGGATTCTATGCCCACGGACCGCCGCCAGGCCTTTCTGCACCTCCTGGGCTGGGCTCGCGCAGAGGCAATCACAATCCGGCAGCCTCGACGCACACGGGAGGTGCCCAACCATATAATGGCATGATTGCATCACCAACTGGACAGACTCAGCATTATCCCTGGAACAATCCCTCCTTTTATAATGGTGCCGCGAATGTTCCTACCGGGCCTCTTCATAATAATTCTTCTTTCTTTGTTACATGATCGGGAGACGCGACAAGACTGAACGAGATCGACGCACACATCACCTTGGCTCAACGACACAAACGCATCGTCTTTATTGCCGGCCGCATGTTTTACTGCATTCTTTTCCTTGGTACTTTTCTGCCGGTCTCTGTACGGTATGTGAACATTGGTGCATGTCAGTGGCTTGGCTGAACATGATGACATTTTTTCGTTCTATGAGAAGGTAGTATGTTATGATGCGCAGCTTTTGTTGGTCTTGAGGCCAGCCAGCGTAGTTCGATGCATCGCTGCCTGATGTACTGGGGTTGCAGTCAATTGGGCTGTGCGCCATAATTCGCGCAACCGAAGATGGGCCGCGTACGGGCGATCATTTTGTTTTGTATTCACCATTATACCCTCTTAGGTTGGTTGCATTTTTGTATTTCTGTCTGTCGATTTGCAGTGGCTTGATCTTGATACGGCGCGAGTATGGCAGGCATGGCTCTTGTACCCTTCTTTTCACTCTCGGGTTCCCTTATTTGTTTTGCCCTTGACCCCCTGCCTACTGTTCCGGATCATGTGTGTTTTCTTGATTTTACGTGCTCTACTCGGCACTTTTCAGTTTTGGCTCTCCCGACCAGGGTTAGTCAGGGCTCCTGAGTATGATGGATTTGGAGTTGAAGGCGTGGTGGCAGACCAGTTGGGATTTGCTGCATTTACGGAGCACAGGACGCATGGCATGGATTGTATAGCTGGCTACGCTCGGCGCACGATGTCTTGGTCGCGTCGCTCTTACTCATACGTTTCCGAAAGACGGAGCACAGTCATGTCGGGAAGGGCGTGAGATTGGATGCATCACCAGAAGTTGTTTGTTTCGGTACACTGTCGAATTTGTCGCTTCGGAAAGGCATTTGCAGTGGCGCAAAAGGGGTCATAGCCCGGAGCATGTTAGGACTCTGAGGTCCATGATGAGTATGAAGACTCATGAATCTGGAGGGAGAGCTCGGTTTTCCTCCGAGAGGGAACACAGCGGACCCGTTCACGGGGTTGATTTGGAAGCCTGCACAGACTTCGCGTTGCAGCACATCTGATCGTGATCTGTTCTTTTCTATTTTCTTTTCCTATCTCCTTTTCCTAGTCTTTTTTTCTTTCTTTCTTTAGCTTGTCCTATTTCCCCCTTTTCTTGTCTTTTTGTGTGGAACGTATGGTCCGTGGATTGTCGACGTACGTCTTTCGCTTCACTCTTGTCCTTTGATTCGATACCCCAGTTGTGCTTCTTTCCCCTTGCAGAATCTAGCAGAGTGCCTCTAAAGAAAAGGGTGCCTCTAAAAAAACATGATTCTATCTCATTCTTTCTTTTGTTCCCTCCACACTACAGTTTTGTCAATACTTGTGTGTGCGAGCGGCAAAAAGCAGAAACGATTCTACGTGAACAGGTTTTGAAGATTTTGCAGCTTTCTTCTCTTCTGTCTTCTGTCTTCTGTCGTTTTCTCTTTCGTCTCGGTGTTTGATGGATCATGGGTGTAATTTGTCTTGGCCTGGCTCCTTGACCTTGGCTTAATGAAAAGCGGTACTGTGTTAATAATATCGGTTGTTTAACTAGCTTTTTGACGAGTTATACATCGAAGCGAATCACAGTTTAGTTGTAGCGTATCTTCAATGCGTTCTTTGTGCCATGTGATTGATGCCTTGCTAGGTACCTAAACCTTAGATAGTGAGAGAGGCATTGCCCTCGTTCTCGCATACGTAGATACAAAGTACGTTAGCAAGCGACGGGCTCCCTCAACGCTCCAGACTCTGCTTCGCATCTCTTCTCCTTTACAAACTTCTTCTTCATTCTCCCCTCCTTTCTTCATATACAATGTTGTTATAGTTGACAAGAGACCTGGATATACCCCTCATGGGAGCAGCGCTAATGACAACGCAGAAGTACATTAGGTAGTCCTCGCTACATACGCACTGGGAAGCCGTTTTCTGGCTGGCTGGCTGGCTGGCTGCTGAGCCAACGCCGCAAGAGCAAGACCACGATTCACCACATCGCGCGTCTATATAGGGTCCCCGGTCGGGTCGTTGTACTTGATGAAGCGAAATACGGTATACCTCTTCAACAAGCAGAAACATCGATGACAGATATTCTGCTTTCGTCCACCTCGTGGCCAGGGGGACTGGGGTTCGTCTGGTGTGATAATTTTTGCCATAGTACATACCGACGGGATCGATCAACAGCTGTCAGCCATTTCCATATGGGCATCGAGTTTTTTCTTCTTGTAGTGGGGAAGAACCCTCTGTCTCTCTGTCTCTGAGACTTGAGTCTTGGGACAATGGGCCACGGTGTTTTTCGGGAGTCTGCCGCGGCAACCTCTTGATCTTCTGCGGACGGCGTACGGCTGAGGTAAGCGACGATGAGTGCTTCTGTATCGCCATCGCTGCTACATGTGAGGGGTCGACTGTCGAGTCTTGCAGCAGTTTCTCGAGGAGCTCATGGTTTCTTGAGGACGGCTGCGTGGCCATTGGCCTAGATTTGGTAGGCCTGTTAGGCGTGTCAAGTTTGACAAGTTTCAACCGCGCAAGTCTTCTTCTCAAACGTTGGTGAGTTTGTGTAACTATAGGCTATGCCGATCGTCGTCCACCTGTTGACTAGAGGGCGAGGTCGTGGACCGGCGATGTATTCAGGAGGGGTTGTGGTAGTAAGGAGCTTGCTTCGGGGTTTTGACTTTGAGCGCTTCATTCATGGCTCTGTGGAGGTCGCCGCTCTTGCTGCCACAGAGGGACCAGGGTCAGAGGCTGGATCATGGGTGCAGACATTGGAATTTGGCCATATGGGTGTCAAAAATTTTACAAAAGACCATGGGTGTCTATGCTTCTGGCCTGTGTAGAGATTGTGCATCACTGTATATCGTCGGGCACACTCGTGGTTTACCGTTTGTCACAGTGTGAAGCAGCTTCTGTGTCAGATATACTCTCGTGGTCTTGAGGCAACGGGAGTAGAAATCCCGCAGCCACCCACACCGGTGGCCAAGATTGAATTACTCCCACGCAAGCTCGTTGACCAAGCCGGTTTTGCTGAGGCATCCACGACAAATCATGTATCCAATCTCGAGCCCAGTCGTGAGTTCGTGAGTCGTGACCACCGCTGATATTGGACGCAGTGCCACGACGCTCTTTGTTTTGGAACTACAATCCATGCTACCGCCACCATTGCGCCTCGCCCCGAAGCGCAGGCTAGCAAGTGCAATGGCCCATGACCCATGACTTCGCTCTGGCGTCTGGGGGCCGCTCCTATTAACCCACGATGCGAACCGCGATAGGCGCCGCAGGACCGGCTCGCACAAGACGGCGATGTGGACCCCATCCTCGCCACTCATTCTCGACATATTTCCAAAGGACAAGGGATTTGGGGACTGCCTCTCGCGCATACGGGTGACGGACGAGTTCAGGTCAGGAAAAGACGCTGCCAGTATCAGTTCTGGTCGGTGAAGCCTCCCGCGCCATGCGCGCTATGGCCTCACTAAAATCCCGCCGTGTTTTTGTAAGCCTGTCATATGTAAGTGGAAAAGTAAGGAGATAAGCCATGGCGGTCGCTCGCGGCTCGCCGAATGCTTGCCAATATGTGAAACATGGGAAAGACGTAAAGCCACAAATAGATGAGCCGGGGACATCAATAATAATATTGGCAGTAAAGCGGAGCCGCTAAGCCTAAAAGATTTTTTGACGTAAAACTGGGGCCAGTTCTCCCGCACTTTTCACCCGCACGTGACACCCAAAACTACGGAAATATCCCTTTTTCGACGCACACGTGACCCCGAAAAACTACGACCACGGCGACGCAGTCGTCCGCTATCTGTCGTAAATACGAAATTGCAGAGTGCAGAGTGAGGCCATCGCCGCCGTCAATCCCGCAACTGCCTCCCGACAATGTGCTTTTTACACGCAAACGTGACACCCAAAACCGAAAACGGTCGCCCGCCATCCCGCGTTGCCTGCTCAAGCACACTGCAACCTGATTGTTTACTTCTGAAGTTCTGTGCGATTAAATTTGCACAAAACTGTGTCCATTGCGGCGGCGACGCAGTCGCCCGCCATCCCGCGCTAACTGCCCGCGATTGAATTTGCCCGCTCCATACATGGTTCGCCATCGCAGCAGGGCAAAACATCCCATTGCGGCGGCGACGCAGTCGCACGCCATCCCGCGCTGCCTGACAGTGCCGTGACCTCTGACGGGCCCCTATTATAGGGGCCCCCTATAATCCCCCGGAAGGGCCCCCGGAGGGACATCTGCCACACATGCACGTCCGCAAAACTCCCACATCGCAATCCTCACTTTTCCAGCCCCACGCTCTCCAACCCGAAGCGAAGCGAGGCCGAGTCTTCCTTCGCCCCGAAGCGCAGCGTAGGGCCGCGACGGAAGTTCTCGTCCATAATAATATTGGCAGTAAAGCGGAGCCGTACGTAAAACTGGGGCCACTTCGCCCGCACTTTTCACCCGCACGTGACACCCAAAACTACGGAAAATTCCCTTTTTCGACGCACACGTGACCCCGAAAACTACGAACACGGCGACGCAGTCGTCCGCTATCCTGCGCTAGGTATCTGTCGTACATAATTGCAGAGTGCAGAGTGAGGCCATCGCCGCCGTCAATCCCGCAACTGCCTCCCGACAATGTGCTTTTTACACGCACACGTGACACCCAAAACCACGAAAACGGATATCCCGCGGCCGCCATCCCGCGTTGCCTGCTCAAGCACACTGCAACCTGATTGTTTACTTCAAGTTCTGTGCGAATAAATTTGCACAAAACTGTGTCCATTGCGGCGGCGACGCAGTCGCCCGCCATCCCGCGCTAACTGCCCGCGATTGAATTTGCCCGCTACATGGTTCGCCATCGCAGCAGGGCAAAACATCCCATTGCGGCGGCGAGCTGCCTGACAGTGCTGTGACCTCTGACGGGCCCTATAATCCCCCGGAAGGGCCCCCGGAGGGACATCGCAGATCTGCCACACATGCACCGCAAAACTCCCACATCGCCACGCTCTCCAACCCGAAGCGAAGCGAGGCCGAGTCTTCCTTCGCCCCGAAGCGCAGCGTAGGGCCGCGACGGAAGTTCTCGTCTATATATATTGGAGAATCATGTTCGCACCCGTTGTACCACCGGAAAAAACCCGCGGAGACTACCTACCAGGCCACCGTATCACCCCTCTCTCCCACAACCTCATTCGTCCCCAACAACGCCCTCCGTCTCCACTGGCACTTCCACTGGCGCTTCCACTGGCAAACAGTTCGCAACCGTTGTTCTGTTCCAAAAAACTTGCACAAAACACCTACCACGCCACCGTACCACCGCACCACTGGGGATTCCACTGGAACTGGACGCGACAGGACTGATTCCACTGGGGTCCCCCAGCCCCGGAGCGCCACCAACGCCACTGTAAGTTTGTAACTGAACCGATTTCACTGGCAACACCGTCACTGCACAGATATCACATTTCCCGCCCAACTGCTCTTCCGAAGCGACGCGAGGTCCCTCAGCCCCGGAGCGCAGCGGAGGGCCGCTGGGGGACCTACTAGTACATACATACCTCGCAGTTCTTGGTATTGGGGGCGTTCTACTGGAGGCTGGACTCTGGAGCAATGACCACGTCAGCTTGGGACCTCAAAAGAAAATACATACATAACTGCTTGCTTGCTGCCCACTGGTCAGTGGTAGACGTCGGACGATGCCACCACAGAGTCACAGATATGTAGTGAGGTGGCAGAGGAAGAGTCAAGACGTTGAAAGGAGCAAAATAGGTACATAGGTACGTGCACACTTTTTTCTTCTCCGCATCGTGTGGTCACTGGTACCTAGACCGACAGCCTACAGAGGCTACAGGGCGAAAGCCTGCTTTGGGAGTTGGTTGACCGCTCGGCCGAAACATGCAAAGCTACTGCACGAAGATGGAGCCCCAACTTCCAAGGGCCAAGAGGCCGGACGCGTAGGTATGTATCCCATTAGCGGTCCGGAGGCTCACTTCATGTCACTGACAGGGGTTTGATAGGGGGCTGCAGCCAATCACGTCGCAGTTTTACCAGGAGTACATCGTCGGGCCCGCAAAATTGGCACACAACAGAAAGTACCGCCGATCGCCGCCGTGACATAGAGGAACATCGGATTAACCGCACGGCGTGCTTGATTGAGAACAAATCTTCCTGCACTGCCGAATTCGCCCAACGTCAAACTTTTTCTTGCGCTGGATAACGAGCAAAGAATTTATTGCGCAAGTTGGCTTGAGATCGGAACACCAACAATTGCCTTTATGACTAAGAGCTACATCGCACTTATCGCAACAGTAATTTGACTGAGATCGTGGCTATCACCTAATTTCCGTCAATCAAACGCCCAAGGCCGAACTTCCTTGTGTTTTGAGCTCGATGATTGTGATTGCCCAAAGGCGTAGGGTACGCGATGAAGCATTTTGAAGCATTCGTTTCTGAAGTCATCATGTCACTCCAAGTCGCGATCAACGAGCAAGGGGGGTGTGGGGCACGTGACATGAAGTGAGCCTCCGGACCGCTAATGGGATGTATGTATCCTCGGCCGAGAAGAACCCTTGCTGCGGCCGACAAAAACGCCACCGGAACGGGACTGCACCTGTGTACCGTGTTGTATGTACACATCATGTATGTACCCAGGTAGGTATGCAATACATATACATATATGTACATGCACTACTCTGCACTTGTTCAACTTCCACTCCAGCATGGACTCTTCCACCAAAAAGGAAAAAGACAAAACAAGAAGAAGAAAGAAGAAAGAAAATCTAAGTACATACATACCTACTCCGTACGTACCACTGACCAGCCAGATTCGTCCTTGTGCTACCCCGGGTTCTCCATTCCGTGGGGGGGTCCATCATGAATTGCGCGGGCCGCTTCGTGAATCGTGCCTACTGTACATGAGTCCATAGTCCATACCATACGGAGTACCTACTGCCCACTGGTTATACATGACTTATACCTACGTGCTCTCGAGTCTCGTACGCCGGCAAACACAATAGCGCTGCCAGGCTAGGAAAGTGTCGCAAGTTCAACAAGGCAGAAAGCTGACGAGTTTTCTTTTCGGTCGCATGATAAGTATGTATCTGTGTGGGCATATACCTCCCAGTACCAGCAGTCCGTGGAATACACACAATCACATACCTACATAGTTAGGTATATATGTATGTATGTATGTATGAAGTATGTATGTATGTATGTATGTTGTAACTCGTTGGGCCGAGTCGAGCCAATGGGCGGGCGACCTTGTCTGCTTTGTTGACCGAAAGAGGACATAATTGATGCTGTCAAGACTCAAGGCCATCAAGGCCAAGTTGTGATTCGGCTCCCTTGTTTTGGATGACAACACGTTGCTTGGCTGTGCCGGTGAAGGGCTAAATAAACAAGATTGCACATCCGTTCATCCTGTGTACAGTGTCTCCCTTTTTCCGCCCGTGTGTCGCGCGGTACCGCATCCACGCATCTACAACTGGCAATGCATAACTCCCTCTGTGTTTCGTCGTTCAGCCCTGTGCCGTGCCGTGCCTTGGCTGTGCCGCGTCTGTGCTTCATTTTGTCGTTCCTGTCGTGGTGCCAATTCGCCTCACGGAGTTTCAGGCGCCTATCCTAAATGCTGGTTTAGGTATCCGCGAGTCTACCGGCGAGTAGTAAAGCCTCATGTCTCCAGTCTCTGGCATGTCTTGGCTTTGACGCCCAAGCTCAAAGCCAGACATGACGACAGACAAGAGGACGCATAAGCCCAATGCAGCGTATTTGTTTGCGCTGTTGTGCCTTCTGAGTTCTCCCATGTTCAGCCCGCCAACCATTTTGCCAGATATCTAGGCAAATACCTTCCTTATAAGGTGCGGACCCAGCGTTTCCAGTTGGCTTCCCCCTCATTGCTCAATGCTCATCCACGACAATCGCGGCCCGACGATCAAAGTAAGCTGGAGCTTTGTTACATGTGACAAGGCCGAGCTGCCAAGTTCATTAGCCTTGGCCCTTGGTGTCCCCTTTCTAGGAGTCTAGGACATCGTAAAATCGATAGATGTTGTAAAACTGATGACGCGAACGAATGCCGAGAGGCTCACTCACCTTGGGTTGGCAGCAGTGGCTCGGCAGACCGAGTGCAGCAATTCGAAGAAAGCACCAAGCCCAACAATCAATGAAAGCACGATGACTTGACCGGCACCGCAATGCCATCCGATTCGGCAAAGTGCGCACATGCCACACACGCGAACGGGGTCATGATCTCTCTCGTTGCAGCGCAGCCGGCTGTGCTCCCGTCTTTTGACTACAGACGTTGGCTCGGGCATGTGAGTGGCTGTAGTCTCACTCACCGGTTCGCTCTGTGCCACCGTGTGTCCAGCACTATCCAGCCTTTTTTGTTTGAGGCCTTCCAGGTTGGCACAACGCTGCGGCCGCAGGAAGCTCAACGAGCAGAATTGAACGACTGTCGGGACTCGGGGGCCCTTTTTGGAGGATATGCTGCCTGCAGCCTCAGTGCTGTCTGCGCCCGAAACACAACACGACCCCGTTCACAGAATCACACTGCTGCCATCGTATCGAGAACATGTCCAATGTGCTGTATCCGGCAGGTCTTGCAGTCAACTGGTCCATTCTCGGAGCCATTGGATGTGGTTGTGTCGCGATTGTGAGTACGGCATGCCACGCTCTGCAGCCACCAGAAGCAATGTAGGCTGAAGATGGATCAACAAGAATCCAACATATTCCCCCAGGTTGCTTTGCTAGGGCAGGAAAAAATGCTAGTGCAGCTCTCCGCGTTGGACGCTTCGTTTGGCACCGTTTCGTTTGCACCAAAGTAGCGGTCAAGGAAAAATAAAACAGAAAGCAAAAAATATGAGATGCATAGAGCGCAAACGGGCCAGACTCACATCATGTGCGTGCGGACCACAGCTTTCGCAATGAGGGGGTCGTATTGGAAAGAAGAGGAAAGAGAGAACAGATCTTCGTCGAACGCATGTCATAGCAGTTTGACATTTGCAAACCTGGCCGACGTGACCGACGGTCGTCGCCCGGCGCCGACCTCACTTGTGACTTGATGCCAGTAGGTATGTACCTACCTAGGTATCTTGTTCCTGCATGAATCTTGGACGAATCTCAGGGCAGATCGGTTCGGGATGCCGCGGTGTGCGGGCTACGTAGAATGTTATAACTTATAACATATCTGTGAGCTCGCTGCGGCCCTGTTTTCCGGGCCCAGAATAGTTGGAAATTGACCATCTTTTGATCCGAGTACTCCGTACATAGGTAGTATTCATGGACAAGGATGGACGAGGACGCTCGAGGCTATTCGCAAAATCGCAAGGGACTGCAAGTTGCAACGCGCAAATTCGATTTGTTCCACTTGTGACCGAACGGCTGGTTACTCGCGGGACGACCCCAACGCCGAGACTGGGGTCACGACTCACGAGCGACATGATTGGCACATCTCTTGAGCCTTGACGGTATGTAGGTGCCTATGTACATAGTCGGGTAGTACCTAGCGGTGCGAAGGCAAGCTGCAATCAGCAAATCCGCCGCCTTGCATCCACTCGGCGACATGTTGATGTTGCAACTTGCAGATCCATGGAATGCTCGCGGCTTTGAGTTGAGATTCCCCACCTTTGACCACCGCCCTTTGGTTGCAACGTGATTGGCGGTAGACACGAGGGGGAGTTGAAGACTGAAGTCAATGGTGCAGAGCAAGTTCAACAAGCCGCTATCGTATGTAGGTATTGTGCAAATGACAGACACGGCAGAACACGGCAAACACGAGAACACTGCCACTCGAGCCGACGCCATTTCCCTCTTCTCTTATCTCGGTTTGACGGCACTGAATAGGTAGGTACCTTAGGTACCTACTTACATGTCTGGCCATCTTGCCGCCATCAGCCATGGCCACGCGGCAGGAATGTTGCACATGACATCACAGGTCTGAAACTGGTGAGCACGGCCGCACGACTTCTATTTTGAGAAGAAGAGCAGATGGCCAAAAACAAAAGAAGAACATGCAGAAGAATAGGAGGTCGTGCACGCGACTCCTTTCAGTCCATCACGAGGTAGCCTCGGCTGCGCTACCTACGTACCCTATGCGGATGTGGCGTGCCGCGTGCGGCTCCACCAGGCGGCTAATATTCAGCCACCGTTGAGTTGAATGGACAGACGGAGAACATAGGTAGGTTAATAAGGTACCTAGGTATGTAAGTGATTGAAGCTTGAAATGGCATTTAACATTTGTTGGATTCGAAGGGGCAGCGGGTATTTGGTTGGTTTGGTCACGTTGTACAGAATAAATCGGCCGAAAATCTAAAGATTCGACGATATGTACATACATACCTAAGCAGGCCTCTCAAAGCTGATCTAATTCCTGCCGATTCAGCCGCCAATGACTCTTTGTTGACTCGATCGCTGCCGGGCATGAAGCCGTAATTTGCATTGTCATGCAGGACGTTGCCTAGTTACGGTCGTCACCACGTCAAACAACCAAACTGAATCTGTATGATTCTGTGTCAAAAACCGGCAGTCTCGTTTGGTCTGTCATATCGAGTCTGCGATCAATGATCTATCGGTGGAACCCTGCATATGTAAATAAAGATGCACATGTACATATTTGTTATGCACTCTGCATATACATAGCTAGGTGGTTCGGTAACCAGATCTGCAACGTCAAAAGCGGTTCGCTAACGCAAGTGCTAAAACTTAAAAGCGGTTGTAACTTGTAAGTGTGGATGAGGGCACGCGATTGACTCGGTCCCGATGTGAGGCGGTGCTTCAGACTTCAGGTCCGAGGATTCGATTTGTAAACGAGCATTCGTTTTGCGAAGAAGAAACCGGCGAGGGAAGACTCGGAAGAGGGTGTGAGGGCGCGGGAACGTGGCAAGTGAGGCGTCTACGATGGGGCCTTGCGCATTCTGGGATATGTAGGTACATACTCGTATGGTGTACACCATACCTACCTACGATTATATCTGGGCATCCCTCCAAGTCGGTCTCATCGCCATCGCGCATCGTGCGTTGTTAGGTACTGCATCGCGCCCCATCGAGTCTCGCGCAGTGCGGATTGCATCTATGTACATATGTATGTACATAGGTAGGTACCTATTGCAAGGGCAGGGGCGGGTGTGAATGCACCTACGGAGTACAGTCTACAGGCTACGGAGTGCTGAGCCTGCATGGGTCTCACCGGGTGAGCTGCTGGCTGCACTGAACAACGGCACACCGCGCACTGCACAGAGGTACATATGTAACAGAGCCGCAGCGTCTTGTTACGGAGTACGGAGTACTCCGTACATATTACAGTAGCACACTCGATGCACATACCGGTACCTTCGCATCGATGCAACATGTTACATGCCTGACGCCGCACTTCATCTCCTCTGACTCTGAGACCGCAGCTCGTCTTTCTCTCCTTTACAAACTTCCATCCATCATCTCTTTTTTTTTCGCCCACCTTGGGCCTTCTCGATCCTGGTTGCAACAAGAGCCATTTTTGTTCCAGCCGCACGCTCGTTCGCAATTCCACCAGCTGCCACCAATTGAGTTTGGACAGGGCCATGGTTTGCTCCAGGTGATTTGCACTCCCTTCTTCGATTGTCTCTGTATGTGCTCTTCATCGTCACCAGCTGTTCCTCTGCACCCTTCTCGCTCCGCTTGTCCTGAGCGGCCTATTTGCTGTCTTGTGCTTGATAGTCGGTCGACGTCCGAGTGGCGATTGATCCCATGACAAGGGGTTGTTCCTCCAGGTGGCCGGAACAAACCAATGACAACAAACTGCATTGCATTGACGGGCCATCTACACATTCACTCGCTTCGGTCCTGTTCCTGATGCTAACTCTTGTGTGCCTTGCTCTTGTCCAGTCCATCATGGGAGCCACCGGCCAGAACCAGCCTCCGGATACTAGAGGCCTTGGGCCCGCGACCGATGCAATCAACGATTCCGGCGACGCCCTTCGTCGCCAGACCCAATACTTGTATGCCCTGATTCTCCTCTTCGCCTTTGTGAGCGGAGCAGCCTGGTACAGCGTCTACAATGCCAAAAAGGAAGAGGTCGTTGTGCAGACCACAGTCAAGGGACCAGGTGGCAAACCGCTGCCGATCACGAAGCGCAAGAAGCGGGACGACGGCGAGCGCAAGCTGGGGCCGCGGTTTGGCCCGACAGCCAAGAATGTATTTCGTTACATGGCCGCCATATTGTTCTTGAGCTACGTTGGCACTGGTGTGTCCATGTTTATACATGCGTTCTGGCATGAGAATCCCTACAAGTGGTCGAAAGAAGGCCTGCCATGGGCTGGTGAGGGCAGCGTGGTACGTTTCCCCTCACGAATCCGTTATTCCGTTCCACCATCATACCCATCCATATTGGCCAGTGCCGTCATGTCCACGTTTTGTCTGCACACATGGCCAAGAACAAGAGTTGAGACCACCTTCTTCTCACATCTATTCATCATGCTTGGACTACTCGCGTACTGGGCAGTCGTTCTGGTGGCTTCTTTGCCTCAACCTGTTTTAACTCTTTTTTTTGCCATTCTAGGTCCACGTCATAGGGTCCGGGTTTTTCTATCTATACATTTTCTTCTCGCTGTTCGACTGGAAGAAGGGGCCTAACATTGTGCACCTTGTGACCTGGGTCTTGGGGCTCGTGGGCGAGCTGACCCTCTTTACCACGACTTACATTGCTGCCGCCGACTGTCACTTTGTCCGCTCGAGCCAAAAACCCCATCTTCGAACCGATAACAAGTGCATAGACTCTTGGACCAAGATTGACTTGATCTTGTACTTGGTGCGCCTGCTACACCTACTAGCACTCATTGGGCTCTTTTGTATTGCTTGGATCTTGAAGGCAAGCCGCCGAGATGTCGAGGTCGAGGCCGCACATGACAGCGAGTTCACACCGCTGCTCAATGGACGGACACCTGCCATGTGCGAAGTGACGACCACGACGGGGCCAACGACAACGGCGAATGGGCAAAATTACGGGTCTCAAGAACGACGATCTCGCAGACGTACAATGTCGAGCGTGACGCGAGCTTCCACTCATGGCACTTCGCGTAACCAGGATCAAGCAGCTTTCTATCGTCCTGTGAAACTTCCTCGTCGAACCTGGTGGGAGTACGTTCGAGGGTATTCGCTCTTCTTCCCTTATTTGTGGCCGAAGGACTCCATGCGACTCAAACTCCAAGTCCTGCTATGCTTTATTCTCGTCGTCATCCAGAGGATGGTCAACTTCTCGGTTCCTTGGCAGATTGGACGGGTCGTCGATCATTTGGACCACGCCATTCAAGATGTTCGCCGTGGTGAGCCATTGACGATGGACAATTTTCCGCTCAAGGACTTTCTATTTCTGGGCATACTCTGGATCTTGCAAGGCCAAACAGGGCTACTGGGAGCTCTGCGATCTATGCTCTGGATCCCGGTATCGCAGTACTCCTACAGAGGATTGACGACGGCGGCTTTCAACCACGTCCATTGTCTCAGCCTTGACTTTCATCTGTCTAAGCGCACTGGCGAGGTTCTTTCTGCCCTCAATAAAGGCTCAGCGATCAACCAATTTCTCGAGCAGGTCACGTTTCAGGTCATCCCGATGCTTTTCGATTTGTTCCTCTCCATCTTCTTGTTTTACAAGATGTTTGGGCCCTTTTACGCTGAGCTCAATCTCGTCAATACCTGTTGGTACCTGTACATGACCATCAAGATGGCCTCTACTCGAGCTGACCAGCGGCGCGAAATGACGAACGCGGACCGAGAAGAGGAAGCCGTCAAGAATGACTCCATATCAAGCTATGAGACTGTCAAGTACTTCAATGCAGAGGAATTCGAGTCTAGGAGATACCAAGACAAGGTCGCCGTCTTCCAGCGAGCCGAGATGAATGTACAGATGGGCATGGTCATGATGAACATCTGTCAAACTCTCGTGTTCAATATCGGAAGAATCGTAGCTACCGTGGTCTGCGGTTGGCAAGTCGCCGTGGGAGTACGAACAGTGGGCAATTGGTTTACCGTCGTGTCTTACTTGACGCAACTGCAAGGCCCTTTGAACTTCTTCGGAACATTCTACAGAACCGTACAACAGGCAATGATTTCTGGCGAGAGGCTGCTGGAGCTTTTCAAAATCCAGCCGACCGTGGTAGATTCTCCCGATGCAGTTCCGCTGGAAAACTTTCGTGGTCACGTCCGGTGGAAGAATGTGAGCTTTGCTTATGACAGGCGCAAGCCAGCATTGCGCAACATAAGCTTCGACTGTGCTCCAGGAACCACGACTGCATTCGTTGGCGAGTCGGGCGGTGGCAAATCCACTCTGTTCCGCCACATGTTTCGGTACTATGATTGCGATGAGGGCAGCATCGAATTTGATGGCAAGGATGTCAAGGACCTCACAATCGACTCCGTGCGTCGACAGATCGGAGTCGTTCCTCAGGACACGACCTTGTTCAACGAGACTTTGATGTACAACCTCCAGTATGCTAATCCGGCCGCCACGCAAGAAGAAATCTTTGCCGCATGCAGAGCCGCGAGCATACACGATCGCATCATGAGTTTTCCCGACCAATACAACACACAGGTCGGAGAACGAGGGCTGAGACTCAGCGGAGGTGAAAAGCAGCGCGTTGCCATCGCCCGGACAATCCTGAAGAACCCTAAGGTGATCATGTTGGACGAGGCGACCTCTGCGTTGGACACACATACCGAGCAGGAGATTCAGGACAACGTGTGGAGCATAGGAGAGGGTCGTACTCTTCTCATCATTGCGTATGTCAAGTCTCAACTTAGCCCCCCACTAACGTGTTTCTTTCGTCTTTTCTTACTAACGAATTCGACTCGATAATGCAGGCATCGACTGTCCACCATCACGCACGCTGATCAAATCATAGTCCTGCATGCCGGTGAAATTGTTGAACGAGGAACCCACGACGAGTTGCTTGATGCCAATGGACGATATGCCTCCATGTGGGAAAAGCAGATTCGGGCTGAACGGGCTTTGGACGCTGCTCGCGAAGCGCATCACAAGGCAGCGAGGGCGCTGAGACGCGCCAACATGGGATCGAAGAAAACAGCCAAGGCTACTATGGCCATTGAGCGCTATCATAGTTGTGGCTCCTCTGGAACGCTCTCTGGCAACGCCACGAGCCACGCTATCCGAGGAGAAGAGACGACTTCCGCATCTTCGACCATGTCCGGTTCCTCAGCTACGTCTGACGCTGAGTCTACGCATACCGAAGACCACACAGACGAGCACGCTGGTGACGCGAACCAGCATCGAGAACCCACTTGAGGATCCGACCGAAGCCAGATGAACTGAACGACATGCAGAGACCACCGGCAAGCATGTCTTGATTGCGCGCTAGGATTGCACATGATGCGACCACGTCGCGTGTCTGCTTTTGTGGCAAACGTCTGTCGAGACAACTTGAGCAAATCCACCTGGGAGCATGTACACCAGCACTGACAGGCCGGTTGCACCGACAGGAAGATTTGGCTTTTCTGTTTCCTTTGCTTCATGTCATTCTTTTCAGGGAATGCTTCGGCCGTGACCCAATTGTTCAGTGGTTCCTTACGACGCGGAAGATAATGCAAAGCCCACAAGGTGTCGATCGATTTAGGATGCGTCGTTCTTCGTTGATGGCCATGGCGTTAAGACTGCATACAGACCGGCGTTGTGAGCAATGTTCCATCATTTCTTGTTTTCCGCGTCACTATTCTGATTTCTTGGTGATGGTTGAGCGACTGAGGCCAGGGCGTCCGAAGTACCTCCGCCAGCCTAATATCTCTGAGCATACGAGGGAGTGATGGCACCCTTGTTTGTGTGTTTTAACGTATGTCATGACTGAACACACACGGCACAGAGTCATTGAACTTTTATTCATCCTATCCCTTCTTAGATTTCTGTTGTGTTGGCATGCTCGGCGTCATGCATCATTTCGATTGGACTTACCCTATCGTAAAATTATTCTCGGTGGACAGCGGTGGTCATTAGCCACTCGTGTGCTTTTCTTCAATTACTACCTCTTTTCTTACCACTTCTTCTTCTTCTTCTTCTTCTTCTTCCTCTCTCGTCATCTTCTTTTCTTTCTTCCTCTTTTCGTTGACCGGATGGGTCATGGATGCTTTTCATATGGAAAGCCTAGGACGTCGACGGTCGCCCACCACCTGTAACCGCGGTGGGCGACCCTCAAGGAAGCATCCCCACCAACGGGATGGTCGGAATGTTATTGCATGCCGCGAGGCTTTTTTTTTCGTTAGGTTTGGTTTTGATCTGCTGTTGTCCGTTTTTTCAGCTTCACCAGTTCGTTGTACCCGTCTCTTTGCTCCCCCAGGATACGTACGAGTGGTAAGACAAGGAATGGAATCACCCCCTCACCCCCTCACCCCCCTCCGCCGCCGCACCCGTTCGGTAAGACCTCAGCAGACGGGCAAAGATTGCACACACAAGAGTCCCGGGAAATAGAGAGGGAGAGAAAAGAAGAGAAGACTTGGAGTTGGTTGGAAGAGGGAGATTCTCGCCTCGCAGCGGGTTGGGAAAAGCGAAGGTAGACAGCGTTATTGCGCAGTCAAGGGAGTTTTACAGCGGATCTGGTATTTTGCCAATGTACATAACTGAGGCTGTTGTGGACTTTTGGCTTCACGTAGCTCTCTTATACATATGTACAGTCATGTCATCAGCGGGGAAGGTGCTGAATTTGACTTGCAACCTTTGACATGTGATTAACGTAACGCGCACAGTGAAAGACATAGGTACATACTCCGTACGCATGTCCCGAATGACTTTGAAAAGAAGAAACTTTTAAAAAAGCAGAATGAACTGTACTGCAGAGGATTCAGGAACACCCACTGCAGTCTGCAGCAGCGTTTTGACAGAGCAGCCTAAACTATCTACATAGGTAGTTACTCTCTCAACTTCTCCCAACGAAACAAACACGCTCAGACACTCTCTTTTGCGGATTGCGACTTCATTACATACACCTTGATACAACTCAAGAAGTCGCTCAGAGGGAGTAGGTAGTAAGGTACATAGTGCAGCAGTTGCATCTTCCCGCCTCTCCCGCTCCGTGCGGCCTCTACCTTGCCACACAGGGTGGTGTGCCCACCATTGCCCAATTCATGAGCGGCCACGTCACTCCTACATAGGTATGTACACGGAGAGTCCGGGGTACAGCAAACACAAATTCACGCACGCGACACGACACGACACGACAATACGCCAAAGCGGACATGGGAAGGCCAAGATGCAATAAAGCTTGTCATTACGAAGACTAAAAAGATAAGTATGCCAGTAGTAAGGAGAACGTAGGTAGGTATAAACTTCAGAAGCAAGCCTTTGGAAAAGAAAGAAGAACAAGCCCAAATTATGTAGAAAATCCCACGCCGTGTATGTAAAAAATGCCATGAATCTTGAAACAAGGACTCGTAAAATTTGGTACAAAAGGTATATGCGGAGTAATAGTAATACACGAGAAAAAGAAAGAAGATAAAAAGTCATGAATACTGCGTGCGTGCAAGTGCCGGCACGACAGGACAGGAGAAAAAAAAAAGAAAACGAAGAAGAGGAAGAAGGAGAAGAAGAAGGGGGGTGCGGATATCTTGAAAACGGACAGAAAGAAGAATAGGCGTCGTCCCAGAAAAGTACACCCGTGCTAAGAAGAAGAAATACCCAGGATATAAGTAGCCACTCGAGTTTCCAGGTACAGAACATCGTCATCGACTAGTTTGTTTGCCTTGCGACGTTGAAAAAAACAGAGCCGAGGCGCGGGTTTCTTCGTGATAATGCGGTGAGTTTTCGAGGACGGCGCGAGTTGTCCCGATGGGAAATGACTTTGAACGCCGTGAGATCCAATGCGTAGGAATGAATAAACGTAACATAAGTTTACTTCTCAAAGAAAGTGTTGCATTTCATAGTCGTTGTCGCTTGGGGCTGAAGTTGACGTCATAGGGTGTGATATCTAGAGCCCGTGTCTCTGCGGTCCAAGTATGTATGTGGTCTAACGTGAAGCATATACATATTCTTTAAATTAAAAAGGAGTATAGAGAAGGAAAAGTCGCCATCGACACGGTTTAGTTGGATGACCCGTTGACAGCTTTTCCGTTAAGCTCGAGAGCAGGAATAGGTTTCTTCTCAACAAGGGCCTCGGGCTCAGCCTCGCCGGCATCGTCTTCATCGTCGGAGCGATCGTCTTCGGCTGTGCTATCGCGGACGAAGCGATACGCGATGCGCACAATATAGAACAGCCAAAAGAGGTTCAGAGCCTGCAGCGAGGAAAGCAATGCAGTGCTGATGTATTGCGAGAGATAGCACTTGTACTGCTCAGCAGCCCAGTCTAGCTCAAAGGGGCCGACGGTGCGGAATTCGGTGAAGAGGGACCATATGATCCTCAGGTTGATGTAGTGGCGCATGTAGATCCATACGCAGACAAAGAGGAAGAAATAGGGGCCGACAAAGGGGTGATCGAGGTAGTTGAGAACTTTGGAGGTAGCCAGGAAGAAGTCACTGATGTCGTGCGTGGTGTAGACGGCGAGGCCAATGTAGGTGAAGTGGAAGCGGTAGCTGAGGCCAATGAGGGCCAGGCTGACAATGTGATGGCCGACGAGCTCCTTGAAGTCCTTGCGGGCCTTCTCGAGGCCCAGGACGAGCACAATGGCCTGCTGCGCCCAGTAGGCCGCCTGGAAGAGGTAGTAAAACTTGACGCCAGCCTCGTGGGTGCGGTGCGGGAAGTCCTCGTACATGCCGCGCGTGTTGAAGTACCAGACGGGTGTCTTAGACATGACGTACATGCCCGCGGGGCCCAGGAAAAAGAAATAGATGGCTGTGTAGGCCTGCTCCATGAAGCGAGCCTGCTTGTTGCGCTTGAGGCCAGCGCGCTTGGCCCAGGGCCGCAGGATCTCCTGCATGATGAACTCGCGGGTAAAGGAGAGCACAACGGTATAAAAGGCCACAAAGGCCATGTCCCAGGGTCCCTTGCCATATTGGACCGGCAAATCGAGCGCCTCGCGCGGGAGGCGGTAGGAGAGGAAGATGAAGTTATGGAGAGGGTTGGCCTCGGTCGGGTTGAGAGCGTACCCGGTCAAGAAGACGGCGAGCACGGCGAGCGGAAGCACCCAGGTGTGTTTGACGCATGTTTGACGCACACGTGAAGCGAGCCCTCGTGCGCGGCGGCGCTTTGACAGTCTCTTGGACGATGAGGTTGAAGTCGGGTGAGCGTCGGCCGCGCCAACCACGGAAGCGGACGAGGCAGAGCCATTGGGACCATGGCTGCCGCGCGCAGAATCTTGCTGGTGATGCTCCAGCGACATCTTGCTCGAGGCCCATGCCGGAGCTCCCGTATCGCCCGCGCGAATGTCACCTCCCAAGCCGCTGGATTTCCGACGTCGTCGCGCCCCTTCCGTCTCGAGACTGTGCAGTTGCTCGGCGGGACTGCTGAGCAGTGGAAAGGGTTCCGACATGATGCTTCGTGTAGGTGCTTTGACTTGGACAAGAGGGACGACCGCGGCGGGGCACCTGGTCTGCTTTGTGGCTTTTGCTCTTATGCCTGTCTTCAGAGGTGGTCGACGTCGAGGTGTGATGGATTGGATGATGATTGTTGGGTTGACAAGGAGAGGGGGAGGGCGGAAAGCTGGCTGGAGGATTTTTTTTTTTAAGTGTTCCTTCCTTTCCAAGATGGGGAAACGTGAGACGTGTCTCCGTAAGGTAGGTACCTCCTAACGTGGAAGTGGTACCTACTCCGTAAGTGGACGCCGCGTCGAACCCCTTTTCCCCTGCCACTACCTACCTCATTAGCGTCGATGCATTCTTTCTCCTTTCAATGTTCAATGTTCATCCTGACTTGCTCCTGCCTGGAACCTTTTTTAGCCAAATCTGATCTGGCTGGATAGGCCGACTCCCGAGTCCCGAGCGAGAACCTGAGCAATGACTCAATGAGAGACAAATGCTAGAGAATTCCCGTGCGGGCTCCACAAGGTACATATGTACCTACCTTAGGTACCTCTAATGTAGGTACCTAACCTACAACACACATGCATACCTACATGTTTCTCCTTTTTGTCATCCTCAACAATACCATGCATCAACCTGAATACCTTCGTGTTTCTTTCTTTTTCAAGGAATAGATTCTTCTAGCCTAGTCACGCTTGCCTGGGAGTCATGCTATCACGTTCGATGCATCTTGCATTCATACGTTCAAAAGACTTCAAAGACACTGGGGCGGAATGTGCTATAAAAGCCTCAACCTCATCTCGTCGACTACATAGGTACCAATGCTCTATAACCAGGGAATATGTACCATTATTACCTTACCTACAACTAATCGTTCCGAGATCCCAGCCGCCTAATCGGCTGCCATAGCGGGAAAATTCAACGAAATCCCTTTTGGTATCCAACACATCCGTGCAGCGCAACGAGAGCCGCGCTACACGGAGACTACGCACTCCAGACCTTTATTGATTGCTGTCCGCCGCCACGTGTCGTCTGTGTATCTGTTGGACCGTAAGGTCTCGCGAATATAAATGCATTCATAAACAAAGTGGTGCGTAACGCACACAAACACAAAACAGCATATCTTCTCTTAGTCAAATTGGGTTCGTCTTCTCTATCTCCGAGCTAGAAGGCGCGGAGGCCAGCTTTATTGGTGTTGTGCTCGCTGTGTGGGCTTGGAACCCCACAAGCGAGGCACGTGCACCAATAAGCGATGCATAACTTCTGTCCTGCGATTCCAACAGTATCTCTCACAAAGGCTGCATTCTCCATGCCCAAGCAAAGCGCCTCATGGCAGGACAGATAGAGGCCCTGAGATTTCGCGTTCGAGGCATTTGTCTTGTGTCATCTGTCGCTCCAACGTATTCGTGCGTGCGTCTGTCTCCTATTGTCGTCATCTAGCTTAATGTGGGACATGTCTGAGACTGTAAGACCTTAATAAACAGCCATGTGCCTGACCAGAACCTAGACATATGTACATACATTACATATGCATATGTACATATGCATGTACTGCAATCATACAGAGTACATACGTGAAAATGGCCAAGGACAAAGAAAGGAAAGGGGGAAAAGAAGAGAAAATAGAACTTAGAAGTACAAGATTGACTGTACAAAAGCCCAAGAACTCAGTGTTTAGAAAGTTCGAGCGAGTCTCGGTTACCACTTATAAATTGCTCGTCTAGAGGTAATTGCCCTGAGAATAATCCAGGAGAAGCATGGCCTGAAAGGTCCTGAAAGATCAGCTTTCTGCCCACTCTGCTACTCGTCAAATAGCAAACACCGACAACAACGAATGACTCCTTCGGCTTCATTTGCATTGAAATTCCTACAGACGTACCGCAGTCGAAACAGCAGATGATGCCAGGAACCACGACTTACAAGTCACAACCAACGAGCGCCGTCCAGCAAGGCTTCCGATGCAGCGCAGCAGCGGCAGCGCCCAGTGCCTCAAATGTTAGTACCAGCCCAACGGGACGCCCACACAGACTGTACGTACTATGTTCGCGACAAGTTGAGCCTGATGAGTCTCAATCACACCTCAGCTCAGGTGCCATAGCCGCCATAAAATATCGTGGACCCGGACGACCACCGTGAAAGCAGCCCAAGAGTCTACATAGCGCGACCTCCAAGCCCAAGAAGCCTTAACATGCCTGACAGGGATGGGACTCGGAAAGAGACAGGAAGAAGGACACTGGACGCTCGAGTAGCGAAGAAAAACTTCGACTAGGCCAGTCTCGTCAGCACAGTGCACAGAACCAGTATCTAGCTGCTCCTCAGCCAAGGAAACCTCGCACTCTATCGTATTGTGGACCTGATAATTTGCTACTACACGTGTATCTTGATCAAGAGGGTTGCTGACAGAGAGGGCCTTCATGATGCAATCGCCTCTCTTAAACTACTAGTCGTTCGGAACCAGCAACGGTCGTCTCGCGATATGCAGTCTATTGAGCATGTAGGAAGACCGTCTCGAAGAGATACTGAGATAGGCGAAGCCCTATATCAAGGACTTTGAAAATATATATCCGCGACAGGGAGGACCCGTGTGATAGGGAACGCCATCAGGATCTCACATATCAGTCGTGACTCATGACTCTTCGACCGTGGACTTCGGCTAGACAGCATATCTCGACCCTGCAACAACCTTCTGGAGTATATCTGCGACGACAAGATCAAGAACCAGAAGTGCGCTGGCAGCCGCCAAAGCGCAATCGTATCAGCGAGACTAGGAATAGGGGACTGAAAAATGGAGTTTCACGCCGCTTTCGCCGAGGGTTTCATGCAACTATCGGTAGACCGGAATACGGAATAAACTCCTGCATGGATTGAAACCGCTGTGCATCTTCGTTGAGCAGATTAGAGAATAATATGTGTCGGTTCTCCGTAGTGTGGACTCATTCAATGTGATTCACAGCTGAACTCAATCTTTTCTCGGAAAAGTATGTATGTAAATGACGACTTGGACTTGGTGTAGGCTTGCATCGAGAGTGACAGGTCACAGAAGTACCTTTCTGGACGGACGGATCTATCATCTCGCGAGCTTGTTATAAATCTAGACAGCGACGTGAGCTTGCAATGAACAACGTCTTGCTGTATTTTAAGACAGGCTGCAGCGCGTGCTCACGGTCTTATGTCTCATGGGTACACCGTACCTTGCAATGGGTATACCGTATGTAATGGGTTTCTGATACGGATGAGTCATGAGACGCCGAATACAAGCTTCACAGCGCGATTACCAGGGCTGTAGTTCTCATGAAGACTGCTTGCGAATGCCAACTCGTGCGGTGGTGATTGTGACGTGGGAAGCAACTGACGTACTCGTGGGTGAAACGTTTGAAAAAAGTAACCCACTATATCTAGTGGGTGACAAAGGCCGAGAACATTTGGTTAAGTCGAGAACAAAAAAATGGGTGCGAAAAATCCAGCTCTCACCAATTTTGGTCGATTTTCGTCGTCCAATATCTCCATGTCTGCGGCAATTGATCGGATGATTGTTGGAAGCTGAATTTGGTATCTATTAAGACTACCTAATCTTTCACAGTTTCATGAGTTACAAAGCGTGCATTGATGTTTCTATGATTTGGTATGACTTGGACGCAAGGCGCAATTGACGACCCAGCCCGTTCTTTCGTGACCAAGAAATAGGAGAGTTCCCCACCAAAACTGAAGTATTCCCGTGTCAGAAAAAGGGTCCTGTTCAAGGCAAGTCGCACCCTCTAGATATAGTGGGAGCCCTTTCTAAGTAATCTTAGTAGATAGTTGATTCGGCTTCCAAAAAGTATGTGATCAATTGTCGCAGACGCGGAGATATTGGACGACGAAAATCGACCAAAATTGGTGAGAGCTGGATTTTTCGCACCCATTTTTTTGTTCTCGACTTAACCAAATGTTCTCGACCTTTGTCACCCACTAGATATAGTGGGTTACTTTTTTCAAACGTTTCACCCACGAGTAGAATTGGCACTAGGGCTGTTAGGTGTAATGGTACTTAACGAAGTTTGCAACCTTAGTTACGGACTGAATTACGTCTCTAACTGAGATTACATCGCCCATATGGCCCACTTTTTTCAATTTTTTGGGTCATGCGTCAATTGGGATGCCCATCGCCCGCACAAACACAAACTTACGCGTGGACAACGCGAGCCCTCGCGTCTTTGTAGCGAAGACGCCCATCATCTGGCATCATGTTGCATTCATGCATGGTGTTGTGAAGACTCCGAAGACTCGCGATGCTGTCCAGTATCGGCGGTCGCGCCGCCCAAGATGCGTTCCACCAATAGGAGACCAGTATCTGGTGCATAAGTGGATATCACGTGTATAAGCGGGTCTCGCTGGTTAATGACACTGTCATGATCAAGTCACAAACGTTTGGGGTGAATTACAGCATGTTGTACGTCCTTAACGTTCCATACCGTAAATCTAACAACCCTAATTGGCACAGCAATCGTGAAAGAAGTCGCGTTCACTTGCTGCTTGGTAATTGGCCATGACGCGACAACAAGGTGGGGTAGAATGGACTTGCTCCTGCATCCAAGCCCACGCCAACGCGACGACATCACACACACACGGTACTCCGTACACCTGCCGAGATTCTTTTTCCTCCGCGACTCTCAGACCGTCTATATCTCCCGACTTCCAAGAACATCGCTCGCCAGCGACCCGAACATTGTAGAGGCTGTGTGTCACTTACTGGTTTTGTTCCGGGACACGCACGCTTCGAATCGCTCCTTATATGCTGCGCCGTCGCCCTCCTGCATCTGTCCATGACGGCTGGCATCATCAGCCTTTCCGCTCGTTGGTCGCCGAATTCATGCAGTCTTTTAAGTCTTTTGAGTAGAGCCAGGACATACCCTTTAGCTGTTTCTCACGCCGTCGCGTCGAGGAACATGGCTGGGACCATGTTCCGCAAGGCCAATGAAGCGTACAAAAGCGCTGCGCCGTCGCAACAACATCCGCCGGCGAAGCAGTTCCTGCCTTCTAGCAGTCCAACCTCTCATACCTCTGATATTCGTGATCTCATCAGGGAACGAAAATTGACTAGCTCGATGGCTAATCCTGCTTCTGACACTGCTACTGCGGTATCAGCGAAGAACACACAAGGCCGCACAAAATCGCTAGATGATGAAACGCCCTCCGCCGCCAATCGAGGGCATCCATCCAAGATTTCAACCTTATACTCAGCCAACTCCGATTCTTTCAAATCTGAACCAAGCTCAATAGACTTGACCGGGATCGATGAAACTCGCAGTAAAACATTCGAACCTGTCTACTTTGCCGAAGAAGATTTTAGCGACGATTCGGATCTCGACCTCGACTTCAAGGCTCCATTACCCGTCCCTGTGCCGCTGGCCAAAGAGAAACCCCCTCCCTCCTCCATGTCAATACAATCTCAGGGCGAGACGCTGATTCCTTGGTCGTCATCGCCAGTATCACATAAGCAGCCTCCGCGGAACCAGCCCACGGTCTGCGCTGCATACCCTATGTCTCGCGTATCGAAGCGGGCAGCGTCTGTTGAAATCATAGATGATCCAACTCCGAAAAAAGTCAAGAGAGTCCTCCCGGCTGGTTTTAAAAAAGAACAATCAATCGAGGCAGAAGGTTCAATACGGAAAGGCTTCGCACAGGATGTATCAAGTACAACGGCACAGAAAAGAAAAGCACCCTGGGATGCGTCTGCTAGTTCCATCCAAGAGCAAAGAAAGGCCCTCAAGACTCAACATAATTCTCGCACAATGGACAGCACAAACAATGACCCAAGCATGGGTCCAGTCACTGAAAAGCCGTTCGACATTGGGGAACAAATCGCCAAGGCAGCTCCAATTACCCTAAGTAGTGAGCAGGAGCATGTACTTGACATGGTTGTCAACCGAGGCCAAAGCGTCTTTTTTACTGGACCTGCTGGTACTGGAAAGTCAGTGTTGATGCGAGCCATTATTCAAGAGCTGAAGCGAAAACATCGTGGCGAACCAGACCGAGTTGCCGTCACCGCCTCCACAGGACTCGCCGCTTGTAACATTGGCGGTGTGACTCTTCATAGCTTTTCTGGTAATCTTCACCCGATGGACCCCCCCCCCCCCCCCCCCCCCCCTCCCCTTTCCCACAAAGAAGAAAAAAACAAGGAAAATAATTAATTTACCTCCCTTGCTCAAATCATCAAGATAACCAAAGAAAATCATACACTAATCTTCATCAAGGAATTGGACTTGGGAAGGATGCCGCTTCCGTGTTGGTGAAGAAAGTCCGTCGGAATGTCCAAGCAAAGACTCGATGGCTTCGAACAAAGTGCTTGATCATTGATGAGATCTCGATGGTGGACGGTGACTTATTCGACAAACTTTCCACGATTGGGCGAACTATCCGCAATAATGGTCGGCCATGGGGGGGCATCCAACTCATCATCACGGGTGATTTTTTTCAGCTTCCCCCTGTACCAGACAGAGATACGCGGGATGCCAAATTTGCCTTTGACGCCGCAACGTGGAGCACATCTATTGATCACACTATTGGCCTGACGCAAGTTTTCCGTCAGCGAGATCCAAACTTTGCCAAAATGCTCAATGAAATGCGCATTGGCCAATTGAGTACGGCTACCGTGAATGCATTCCAAGCTCTGGCACGGCCTCTGAATTTCGATGATGGAGTCGACACAGCCGAATTATACCCCACTCGCGTGCAAGTGGAAGCATCGAATGAGAAGAGGCTTCGAGACCTTCCAGGAAAGGCTTATCGGTATGATGCCATGGACACGGGAGTTCCAGCGATTCGCGACAAGCTTCTAGCGAACATGATGGCACCAAAAGCGCTGGAATTGAAGGTCGGTGCTCAGGTTATGCTCATCAAGAATCTGGACGAGTCGCTCGTGAATGGCTCTCTGGGGAAAGTTATTGCCTTTTCTGACGAGGGCACGTTCGACATGGACAGGCCTGACATGTTCAACGACTCGATGGACGATTCCATGGCGAAAGCCAAACGGAAGTTGGCAGCATTCAGCCGAAACGCTCAAAACGATTCACCTTCTCGCAAATATCCTGTAGTTCAGTTCATCTCCTCAGGAGGCATGCCGCGGGTTCTTCTTTGCCAACCCGAAGAGTGGAAAGTGGAATTGCCTGATGGTGAAGTTCAGGCAAAGCGTACCCAACTACCCCTGATCTTGGCTTGGGCGCTGTCCATCCACAAGGCCCAAGGCCAAACATTGGAACGCGTCACAGTCAACTTGGGCAGAGTTTTCGAGAAGGGCCAGGCATACGTTGCTCTCAGTCGAGCTACGACACAACAAGGTCTTCGCGTGCTAGGATTTGATAAGTCCAAAGTCATGGCCCACCCAAAAGTAGTGGACTTCTACGGGAGATTATACTCGGTTGAAGCTGCCAAGGCAAAACCGGTAACTGGATTTTTTTCGGCAAAAAGTCACCAAAGAGGTATGTCGTCGGCCCACTAGCCGGAGACGATGTGCACTATTAGCACGGACCGAATTCATGGCAGCCTGTGGCTATGGATACGATGCATTACAGAATAGAGACTGGCCTGGCCAACTAGCAAGGTCGGGTGTATCATCAAAGGGATGCCCGGCCGTGATATTCCGCAGGGGAGTGACTTTTTTTATTTTGGACTGGCGCTTTGGAAGAATCTGATATTCAGCTTGTATGCGTACATGACGGTGAATTATAGAATGGGACTCAGTTGATCTGAGATCTACTTCAGCTAGTGAGCAATCTGCTCGGCCGGCAATGTGAATGACGTGAATGGGTTCATGGACCTCCAGGAATCACATACATACACGGTATGTACCACCCAAAGCAGAGCTTCAAAGTTCAGTTCAGCCTTGGGATGCCGATGGTGGCGGCCGCCACATATGTATGTACCTAGGTACCTACAGTGTCATCCGCTTATCGATAAGAACTATACCGCACTTCTGTTGCCCAACGTCAACCACAGCGACGTGCCCTCTCCAATTCTCGATTCCAGAGTGCTTCTTGTGCGCACACTATCTGGCTGTCCCGAACGAACTATCGCGGTTCATCAAAGTTTTTCCACGGCCTCTCTATTGCCCTTCCAGTTTCCGGTGTCTGGTGCGGATACGTTCATCGCCCAGTGAAGCAAGCAAGCAAGCCGTCCCGTATGTTGTGAACGAGCAGCTGAACGACGATCGCGCCACTACAAACACCACAAGCTTTGTCATCGGGGTGCAGCGACTCAGGCTCAAGACCGAAACGTCCCGGGAGCTACTCTCACCAAAATAACCAGGCGATCTGAAGTAGTTGCGAAAGCAGGCGGGCTGCACGCTCGAATGATATTCTTTCTCCTGCTGAGAATTCTCTGCTTGTAAAGACAAGGCCTGGGCAGCCATGGCCAGCCAATTCATTGGATTGCACATGAGAGTTGTGCTGCGTGAGCCTTCCGGATATCATCTTACGGGTATCGTGGGAGATGTTGAAGCAGGGAGTAGTCTCACTTTGAACAATGGTATGCCGTTTTCCCTTTCTCAGCTCATCTCGGGCTGGCGGTGCAGGCTCAACGAGGCCGGCTATGACCGATGTTACTGACGCCATGTACTATAGTGTACATTGCTGCGACACGGGAAAGGGCCGCACAGATGAAGATTGATGCCGCCAACATTGCCGACCTCTTCGAGATACCCTTAGAGCCAGCGACGCCAACGAAATATGCTTCCCCTGTCCCGGACGTTGCCCCCAAATATACTCAACCCCTAGTACAAGATGTACACCCGCAGACGCACGCGCAGCCGCTTGTTGATCCGGCCATTCTGAGTGTGGGCAGGCAGCCAAGCTCTAACACGCCTTCTGCTATCGCCGCTCGGTCTCATGAGCCGCCCGTACGTGCAGAGAATCACCCACTTACATTTGGTGGTGGCGGACCAGATCAACAAATTATAGACATGGTTCGAAGCATGAATATAAGCCTAGAGAGCCAGTCTGGTGACAAGATATCTACAGCAACAGAAAACCCATCGCAGAGGAAGAAGAAGGTCCGTACCAGAGCTCACAAAACGTCCAAAGTGAATAGCGCCGCGCCACCGCAGGCATCCGCAGGTAGCGAATCGAATATGAGCGGCCATGGCAAAGGTTGGCGGCAGACACCCATCTTACAGAGCACATCATCTTTCCAGCCTTTCAATTCCCTCAAGGATCGTGGAAATGGTAGTAAACGGGCTGCAGACAATGGTTGGGCATCCGAAGATGTCACGGAGGAAATGGGCGAATTTGATTTCGAGAACAATCTTGCCAAATTCGACAAGCGAACTATCTTCGACCAAATGCGAAGGGAAGACGAGGTTGATGAGTCAGAACGCCTGGTATCGCACAATCGTCGGCCAAAGCCCGGCACTAGTGGTGGCAAAAATTTCCATTACACAGAAATGGTTCTGGAGACTCCAGCTCCCCTGGGCGGACAGAGCGCCGATTTCTGGAATAGTGAAGCAGACGTCATGGTGAATGAGCCCGAGAAGCTGGGTGGCCGAGAAGCACGCGACGTGACTGGTAGCCAAGGGTTCAAACCTCGGGCTGAAAGCAAGTCTGGCATATCTCGACGCTCGCAATCTCGAAAGGCGAGCATCGCTGCGACTAGCCAACCGATTACCCGTGTGAACTCTTGTGTGCGTATTTTGGAGCCAAGCACGAGACCGTCCAGCTCGAAGCTGGGAGCTCGTGATGCTAATGAACACCATGTCCTACAGCAACGGACTGACCGACCGGGTCTATACCTCATTCCATCAAACCGCCGTCTCGAAGCCATATCCACACTTCAAATGCTGAACCTCGAGAATATTGCCGCCAACGAGCTTGGGTTTTCAGAAGCGCTCATGGCGGAAAACGCCGGCCGCGGCATAGCTGAAGTTGCAGTCACGGCACTCTCGTCGGATCCAGCTATCAAGGTGCGCTTTGAGCTGGCACATGCCGGTTCTTCAGGCGATGGTGCCTCCTCATCCTCACCAGGCGCTTCCACTATCGTGATTCTTGCCGGAAACAACAAGTCCGGTATCCGAGCCCTAGCGGCAGCGCGCCATCTGCGAAACAAGAACTTTGAAGTGCTGGTCTGTCTCGTTGGCCTCGAGCGAGAAAAGGACCTGTTGGAGGATCTGAGGAGGCAGATTCAGCTATATCGCGCGTTTGGCGGCAAGGTGCACAGCAAGAACGATTTCTTCCAGCACTTCCGAGCATCGTCCGCCTCGGGCACACCAGTATCTGTGTCTCTCATCATTGATGCACTGCTCGGCTTGACGATTTCGTTTGAGGAACTCCGCATCGGCGACCAAGCTACCGTGTACGAACTAATGGAGTGGGCCAACCGCAACGAGGCATTCGTCTTGTCGGTAGACGTCCCGACGGGAATTGACCCCACCTCTGGCAAGATTGCCGTTATTGACGGAGCACACTTGTACATCAAGCCCAGGTATGTCGTTGCCATAGGCGCGCCTAAAAAGGGTCTGCTCGAGGTCGTTGCACCGCGTCCGGATGGTGAGCCCAGGCTCGCTTCAAGCGGCACCGCGGCCGATGACGAGTGGCGGCTCTTTGTAGCAGATATGGGTCTCGGGAGTGCGGTGTGGAGGAAAGCAGGGGCAAAGATTCGCAAGGGCATCGACTTTGATGGTAAATGGGTGCTGGAGATGCGGTATCGTGGCGTGGATGCCGTCCATGCTGGGAACTGAAAAAGGATCGAGAAGGATTACCTACATAACGAGATGATGAGTGATGAGGATCGGACAGGCAGGGGGAGGGGAGGGGGGGGGGGCACGGAAGTGAGGCCGGCCCTGATTGCTTCAGCCTGGACCAGAACGGAACGGAAAACGGAACGAACGGAATAACAATGGGAACAATAATGGAATGACAACGGAACGGAAAATAAAATGGAACGGAATGGCTGCAAGCGATACATGTGTTGTATGAATCACTCTAATTTTCTCTCGGTGTTCTTGCACAATACAATGAAGTGAAACCCAGTTTCAGATTTCATGGCGCGTAGCAGGATGGAGAGAGTTGCGCAAATGCAATGGTGACCTTGTATTCTTGTTCCTATGGAGTACCTACAGTAGACTCAAGGTGTTTTTGAGTACACAATCGGCTGTCCAGGTCAGGTCACCCCAGTATGTATGAAGATATGCGGCGCGCGACGAAGAAGACGCAGGTTACAGGTATCGTGTGTACATTGTTGTACCTCGTAGGTGCTTGACTTCACCCAGGCTTGGAACGCACGCTGCCTGCCCCCTGACGTCAGAACATCATTCGCGTATGTACAGGTAGCATGAAAATACCTGCACAAACACGTGTGTGCGTCATGCGTCATCAATAATAATATTGGCAGTAAAGCGGAGCCGCTAAGCCTAAAAGATTTTTTGACGTAAAACTGGGGCCACTTCGCCCGCACTTTTCACCCGCACGTGACACCCATAACTACGCAAAAATCCCTTTTTCGACGCACACGTGACCCCGGAAAACTACGAACACGCCGACGCAGTCGTCCGCTATCCTGCGCTATCTGTCGTAATTGCAGAGTGCAGAGTGAGGCCATCGCCGCCGTCAATCCCGCAACTGCCTCTCGACAATGTGCTTTTTACACGCAAACGTGACGCCCAAACCCGAAAACGGTCGCCCGCCATCCCGCGTTGCCTGCTCAAGCACACTGCAACCTGATTGTTTACTTCAAGTTCTGTGCGAATAAATTTGCACAAAACTGTGTCCATTGCGGCGGCCGCGCTAACTGCCCGCGATTGAATTTGCCCGCTACATGGTTCGCCATCGCAGCAGGGCAAAACATCCCATTGCGGCGGCGAGCTGCCTGACAGTGCTGTGACCTCTGACGGGCCCTATAATCCCCCGGAAGGGCCCCCGGAGGGACATCGCAGATCTGCCACACATGCACCGCAAAACTCCCACATCGCAATCCTCACCTTTCCAGCCCCACGCTCTCCAACCCGAAGCGAAGCGAGGCCGAGTCTTCCTTCGCCCCGAAGCGCAGCGTAGGGCCGCGACGGAAGTTCTCGTTAGGTAGGTATTGGCGGTGCGACTCGCGGAAGCCTGTACACGCCGGCGGACCTGCCGCACGTAAGGTACATGTACACAAATATATGTACCTACGTACCTGACCATGGGTTCGGGACGAGACACGGAGATGAACATATGCATGGCGCACACGGCCGGTTTACACGTTACACCAGGCCTAGAGGCTAAGAACTTATTAATAAGTTTGTTGGATTGTAATTTGTGAGGCAACGCATTAAACGCACCGCACAGCCTCGGCGTTTTGCTTGGCTGGGCTTGGCTTTGAGCCTTTGTCAAATGATTTACGGGGTTTATCGCAGATTTCTGGCATGATGATTGGGGGCGCAATGTACGGAGTACCAGTGGACAGTGGACAGTGGACACTGGACAGTGGACACTGGTGGACAGTGCTCACTGCTGAGTCCTGACTCCTGAGTGGACACTGGATGGCAGTGGAGCCAGTCAAGAGGCGGGATTAGGGTTGTTAGATTTACGGTATGGAACGTTAAGGACGTACAACATGCTGTAATTCACCCCAAACGTTTGTGACTTGATCATGACAGTGTCATTAACCAGCGAGACCCGCTTATACACGTGATATCCACTTATGCACCAGATACTGGTCTCCTATTGGTGGAACGCATCTTGGGCGGCGCGACCGCCGATACTGGACAGCATCGCGAGTCTTCGGAGTCTTCACAACACCATGCATGAATGCAACATGATGCCAGATGATGGGCGTCTTCGCTACAAAGACGCGAGGGCTCGCGTTGTCCACGCGTAAGTTTGTGTTTGTGCGGGCGATGGGCATCCCAATTGACGCATGACCCAAAAAATTGAAAAAAGTGGGCCATATGGGCGATGTAATCTCAGTTAGAGACGTAATTCAGTCCGTAACTAAGGTTGCAAACTTCGTTAAGTACCATTACACCTAACAGCCCTAGGCGGGATTCGGGAATCAGGATGACGCTCCTGGCCCCACTTGCCGATTCTCCAGCGGCCCAAGAAGCAAGAGTCAAGAGTCGGAAAGACTGCCCACCAGATGCACTTGTTTCACAACCCACCTTTCGACGAACGAACGACGAACGACCGACGACCGACAACCGACGACGACAACGACGGCGAAACTCACCGTCGCGTGACGTCTATTCGACTCGACGTGCCTCCGCTGAATACACGACAGCTGTCCGAGCTGTCGCGTACTTGCGGCTTAATTCATTACCCTCGCCATCACGAATTTCATACCGAACTCGGCCGGGCTTATGCCTTTGGCTCTCTCGTCGATGGCTTCATTAATCTAAGCCAGATGTGTGCCTTTCCCTCTACACCTCACACACTGCGCCTCTGATCCACGCAACCGAATATTTCCCTCACGCCGACTCGACCTCCGCGCACGAGTCGGGGCAAATCAGAAAAGGGGGTTCCCCTCAGCCATGTCGACGAGCTCCGTCTCCTCGGGGACTGCTTCCTCCTCACTCGTCACGACGCTTGTGTCGACAACACTGGCCAAGACCTCGGCGGCAGCAGCGACGGCATCGGTCCATGCTGCGCTTACGAGCACCACGTTTGGCGATTCCAGCCTCAGTTCGCACGATGAGGCTAATCAGCCGCTGGTATCCAACTACCGCGACCCGTTCTACGCCTCCACCTTCCCGGTGTGCTATGCCCTCGCCGCGACGACCGTGACGGCGTACATGCTCCTGATTATGCTCTTCATGACGCCCAGGTCCTTCCTGGACGGCGGCGTGGTCTATCTCGGGCGCCGCTCCGGCTTCACACACAGTTCCTCGGGCGGCGAGAACATTGGCGGGCGGCCCTGGCTTCAGAAAGTAGCGGCGCTGACGGTGGCTGTTTCGCTTACAATTGCCACCTACGACACCTTCAAGCTCGCCGCGCTGCAGTACAGCTACGGAGTGCAGAATGCCGCCAGTATGCAGTCCGAGGTCATGGGCAGCATGGAGCTACGGGTCACGCGGCTCGTGTCCAACTTCTTCCTCTGGCTCGCGCAGGCCCAGACCCTGATTCGTTTGTTTCCGCGCCATCGAGAAAAAGTCATCATTAAATGGGTAGCCTTTTGTCTCATCACACTCGACCTCATCTTCTCGGCCATCAACAGCTTCAAGACGGGCGAGTCGGGCACGACGGGCCTCAACCCGGCCGCGGGCAGTTTTGACCATCCTATCCCGGCTTTGAGCTACATGTTTCAGCTGCTTCTCGGGGTCTTGTACGCAGCATGGGTCATTTACTACTCGCTTATGAAGAAGCGCTACGCGTTTTACCACCCGTTGATGAGGAATATGTGTGTCCTGGCCATGATTTCGCTGACCTCGATCCTCATTCCGGTCGTCTTCTTCATCCTGGACATCTCGCGGCCCAAGTTTGCCGGCTGGGGTGACTATGTGCGCTGGGTCGGCGCCGCCGCGGCGAGCGTCATTGTCTGGGAATGGGTCGAGCGCATCGAGGCCCTTGAGCGGGAGGAGAAGAAGGGTGGTATTCTCGGCCGAGAGGTCCTCGATGGAGACGATGCCGTGCTCGAGGTGAGCGCCTTGGACTACCCTTGGGATCGGAAACGGGGGCACAGAAGGCATGGCAACAATGGTAGTAACAACGGCGACAGCAACCGAAACATGCGCAATAATCGCAATATTCGCAGTAGCCGCAACATGCGCAACATGCGTAACATTCGCAATGCCCGCAATATCCGCAGCGGCAGGAACCGAGGCGACGACACTGACGCTTTGGGCTGTGTGGTATCACACCGAGACCGCGCCGATGATGCGCACTCGTACGTCTGGCCTGTGGCGTCAGGACTCACAAGCCGCCAGCGCGGGCATCACAGAAACGCGGCGCAGGACAGGACGACGGAAGAGCTTCCTCAGCGCTCCATGGCGGGCCTATTCCGACCCCCTTGGCCGGTACGTCCATCAACTGATCTGGGCTCCTTGAGCCGACCAGACACGCCCAGTGCCGCGAGCACGGTCTACGCTATCCGATATCCGCCTTGCTCGGAAATGACTGCGCGCACACCGGAACCTTTGGCGCGAACCTCTGAGTCGCCTTCGTCCCCTTCTCATGCCCCTGCTGCAGCTCCACTGTCTTCTTCCTCCTCTTCTTCTTCTGCGTCTGCGGCTGCTCGACATGTACAATCACACTCGCAGCAACTGCGCCAACGCCAGCCCCAACGTCCACCCCAATCCCCACAGCCTCCGATCCCATCTTCGTCATACTTGCCTCAACAGAGACGCAACAGCAGTGCAGTAGATGGTTGGTCCCATGATGCCCAATTGCCGCAAACGAGTCACGTACACACGGACAGCGCATTGCCCGGGCAGCACGAACACCACACGAGTCCTCCACGCACCACAACAAGCATCGGCCGCCCCTCCAACAGCACGGTTGATATGGAAGCCTCAACCCAAGCCCCAGCACCAACACGTGTCCGCCACTGGCAAGAGCTCATGCAAACGTCGTCTAGCCGGCCCTCGCCCGACGCCCCTCCACAGCCCACCGCCACGACAGACACCACAGGCGCGCAGGACGCCAACGCCGGCACCGACACGCGCGACGTATCCGCCAGCAGCCGCTGGGACATCAAGACCCGACTCGAAATGTTCGCCGCCACGCAGGCAGATCGGATGCGCGAGAAGCTACGCCCGACTACCGATACGGACAGCCTCCCCGTAACGTACATCCCCGCGCCAGCTCGCCATGATACAGCTCCTGGCCATGTCGCAGAAGATGAGGACGGCGACGACGACGACGAAGAAGCACCCCGATGCTCTACCGCGTATGACTCCGATGCGGGCTCTGACCAAGTTCGACGGCGGGAGCAGCAACAGCAACAGCGAGACATTGGCTTGGGCATAGGCATTGGAGTCGGTCCCGGGGGGGAGGAAGCTCTCTCGGGCCAACAGGCACACTCGTTGTCGTCTATGCTTCCACCGCTGTGGCCGGGCGTGCGACGACATACATTGTCGTATCCAGATGGGGATGACGAGGATGAGGATGAGGATGACGAGTCCTGCACGGGCGGCTCAGCAGATGAGTTTAGTTTTGAAGAGGGCCTTGAGGAGTCGAGGCGTGGGTACTCGGAAGATGATCCACGGTCTTTGGGTAGCACGGCGACTGAATCGCAGGGCTAGGCTAATTCGTGTTTCTTTTTTTCTTTTCTTTTCTTTTCTTTTCTTTTGGGGAGCGGGGGTAGGGGTGGTAGATTTTGTTTTATGTAGGGGGGTGCATGCATAGCATATCATGGCATTGTGCATTTTAAGCGAGGCGTTTGGATTTTTTAAAAAGCTAAAGAAGACTCCTGTCGTGACTCGTGACTCGAGAGACTAGGTGCTGGAATAGAGGATTTTATAATTCTATATACATGTACGGTTTTTCTGTACGCGCGTTGATCGCAGTGATGATCAGGGCGCGGAAATCGGAATATGGTTTTTATTCATACATCTCATCATGTCTCTCATTGTCCGGTTGTGCCGCTATTTCAGGAGAACAAGCCTTAGTACGGTTGTACCTCGTGAGCCTGCTTGCGCTGTCCGGATCGTTACGATGGTGAACATGGTGAACCGGGGATAGAGGAGGATATCAAGGGTATTATTGATGACTGGGTATCACCGGAGCTGAGGGATACTTGCGCTTGCGCCCAGCAAAGCAGAATACTTCTGTAGCGATGCGTTGTGATTCGTAGAATCTCGATTATGCGCTCATATTCAGAAAATGGGACAAGGCGACGACGAAGAAATTTGCTCGCGGGATTTATGTACTTATTACGGACCAAGACCAGGTCGAACTGGCCCAAATGATTCGCCCGAGAAGCCGTCAACTCAAAGCAATACTGGAAAATTTGGGGCGTGTTCAGCATAAGTGGCTTCTCGTGCACGTAAGAGACGGATTCTCCGTGTAATTAGGGAGTCGTCCGTTCCTGTTGCGCTGCAGCCGACGTCGTCTGGCCCATCATGCTGTTCGGGTGGTTCGAGACTGGCCCATACACGTCTCGTTCTTCATGCTTCTAATATGTAAAGAGAAAAGTAAAGTAAAGTAAAGCGGGATGTTTTGAAACGGGTTTAGAATGTTTCCCGACGAGTAGTCAAGGTTTTAGCTTCTTTGCCGAACTCAATAGACAAGACGCTGTCGGCAAACGTGGCGAAGGACTCAGTTGCCGCGACAGGAGAGGATTACTCCGTAGATCACGAAGAATACGTTTCGTATGTCAGCGTGCAGAAAGGTCGGCAGAAAGCCACAAGTCTTCAGAAGTGACAGTGTGACAGGTCGGCAGAGATGTCGATATGCTTTGAGTATCGGCGAGTAATAGTATCGTCTGAACATCTCGTGAGTTCATGCACCACAGTATTCGTTCTGCGGCACGACATGTCAATCCGCCGCGCTGCGAACCCCTATACATACAAACACGTCTCCCCATCTCCGTCCTCATCTTGTTCATAATCATCATAATCACATGAACGCCACGCTACACTCACCACCCAAGACATCCCGCGCCTTAATCATGCAAACGTGGCACAAGCCGAGCTATAACCCACGCGCCCAGCCCACGCAATGCAGTCTATCACTACCAAGCGCATACAGACCCAGATGAGCAGCTCTATTAAGCGAGGTACGTATAGCAGCTTTCTTCTCTCTCGATATAGTCTTTTTCGATCAAACTGTTTTGACCGTGTCCATGTGTCAGTAGAATCGCTCTTCCCTGGCATCGGTGGGGACCAGGAGGGGAAAAGGAGAAGACAATTGCTACAATGAAACCAGAATAGTAAAGAAGAAGGAAACGAGCAGAGAGGCAAAAAAATTGTGATACAACAAATGGCAAAAAGCAAGCAGCAAAAAAGTATAAATGAGAAGAAAAAAAAGTAAGGCATACCTCTCAATCTCCTTCTTGATCGCCACGGGCTCCACGCTCCCCCTTGACTTCGTCAGATTAATCACCTCAGCCACCAGCTCCGCATGCCCCATCGACTTGCGGCTCTTCATGATGCGCACAATAGCCGCCTGGGTCTCGAAGCGCCGATCCCTGACAATGCGCTCATGCGTGGCCTTGTTCTCCTCCCTCGTCTCCTTAAGCTGGATCTGGTTGATCTTGACGCGGTACTTGGGATCCGTGAAGGCCTTGTTGAAGGTAAAGGTGTCAGTGGGCTGGACATCCCGCCCTCGAGGGTGCTTCGTGAGCACGCGGTACTTGCCGCATGCGAGGGATTGCAGCGTGCGGTCGAGGTCGCCGCCTTGGAGGCCCGTGGCCGACGAGATTTGCTTGTAGGAATAAAAGTCGCCCTGTTGTGGCGGGGTTTGGTTGAAGAGCAGGAGAACGACGGCTTGGAAGGCCGAGACGAGGAGTTCACGCGTTCCCTTGGGGAAGTTGGCTTTGATGGCGCAGTGGGCTAGGGAGTGCTTCCATGTGAGGAGCCGTCCCGTGTGCTTACTCTTGTAGTACTGGTCGAAGCTCTCGACTTCCGTCGCCACTTCGTCGGGTAGGTTGACCCTTGTGTCTGGGTAGCTTGGCCACGCCGAGGCCGACAGAACCATGACAGACAGGTCCACACGCGACGCCTGTGGCCGCTTCTTTGCCTCGTTCGTCCGGCTCCAGGCTTCGTAGGCGTCCATCTCGTCCTTGGCAATCTCCTGGTCTTTGAACATCTGCTCCAGGTTGTGGGTAAAGTTGGAGCCACACTCGGCTCGGAGCTTGGTGAGCATGTTGCGCTCCGCATCCTTGCTTGCGCTGCGGCCCATCAGCAGACGGCGAGCAAGGTCTCTTTTATAGAAAGCTTCGAACGAGTCTTTGCCCTCGATAAACCGGAACAGCTCCAGTCCCTGATCAAGCTGTCTATCCAGCTCGGCATCCTCGTCGCCGGTGCTCGCTTGGCCCTCCTTCTCGGCAGCCGCTCGGTCCTGCACGTCCGACAAGAGTTCGGTCGGCAATGCCTTCAATCCGCCTCGAAGCAGCATGTCGATGTACTTGGCGGTCATTTCTCCTATCTTTGACGTTCCCGAATCCCAACACGATGCCGTTTTCCGATCGTTCATGAATTTGGCAAAAGCTTCTCGCATGCCCCACGAGAAATCTTCGTCTTTCCCAAATGCATCTCGAATCATGCGATCTAGCGAACGCCTGAGTTCCAGGAGGCGAAGAACCATCTCGTCACCCTTTGACTTATTCGAAATAATATCTGTCCCGGTCTGCCTAATGTATTCGGTCCACGGAGCCTTCAGCTGCTTCTGTATGCCTGAAAGTCGTAGCAGGTCGTAAAGCCCCTTCATTGACTTGACGTCCTTTTCTGATAACAGCTTGGACAGGCTACCCGATTCTAATAGCTTCTCCGCGTAACTTTTGATAAGCGTGTCGTGAGCATAAGCCATCAGCTGTTTCTCGGTAATACTGTCGAGATTGTACGCGATACATCGATGCGCCTCCTTTTCAAGCAGGGTCTCGCACGCTGAGATGTAGTCCTTAAGTGAGTGAGTACTCCAGCATTCGCCGAATTCCTCAAAGTACGCTCTTGACTTCTGCAGAAAGACGGAGTCGAATTGCTTGGCATAGACGCCAAGGACATAGAGCATGCGAATTGATTCATTTAGCAAGGTCGCATCCATTTCGTCGCCTCCCCGGCGGTCGTACTCGATCATAGCGCAGATACCACCAATCACCTGCTCTCCGGGGGAGCCGACGCTGGATTGACGACTCTGAGACTGCTGCTGTGCAAACACCATTCGTTTGAAGTAAGTAATGGTCATGTCATTGATGGACGGCAGAGATTCTCGCAAAAGATATGTCCGGTCCAGGTAACTAAAGACTGAGCGTAGCGTAATAGCTTGCGCGTTCCAAATCTTCCACTCTTCCCATACACACCTCAGCACGTCAATATCTGATTGCCCGTCGTTGCATCTGATTTTTGACAAGACAGTTGTTTGCAAATGGGTGTCCACCCTTTCCTTGAGCAAGCGATAGACCCTGTCGGCGTTGCCTCTGCGACACACGTCTTCTACGCCGCGATAGAGACGCTCCAGAGGGAGAGCTGGCCGTCGTTTGGCGAAAACGGCGCTCAAAGCTTCCTCCAGATCCTTTTCTGTCCGGACATAGTACTCTTCTATTTGTGATTCGCGATCCACAGGCGGACGTAGGTTCTTGATGAGAAGCTTCTTGGCTCCCGCGTGCGGCTGGAACGCCGATTGCGATGCCAAGACCGAGGCCCTTGGCCGCTGTGCGGTAAGGTCGATAATCTCGGGCAACTTCCCCCTCGCCGTGGCCGTAGCCATCGCGGGAATGGGCAAGTCGGCGTGTCGGGGACGTTTGGTGCTGGCCTTGGCTCTGGCGTTGGCCGAGTTTGATGATGACGTTGACGAGTTAGAGACACGCTGCCGGCGACGAGACGACCGGTCCGGCTCTGGTTGCTGGTTCATGGAATGACAGTAGAGGTGCGCGTCGCAAACGAGGTGCGGAAGAAAGAGAAAGGCAGAGCCCGCGTTTATTGTCTCGAGAGTTGGGGAGGAGGAGTAATGGGCGTGATGGGCTTCGCGGAGATGGATGGTGCAACGATGGGGCCCAAAAGTAGGGTTGTTACTTTCACGATTTCTTGAGATTCGGGTGAAAGTGAAGGTGTGAAAGTACCCACTTTCACATACTTTCACACGTGAGAGTATGCGGGGCCGGTTCGAGCGTAGCGAGAGGCCCGCCGCAGGCGGCCCCCGGCAGGGCCCCCCCGGAGGGGAAAAATTTTCTGCTGTTTCATCCCTTTATCAATGTTCAGTTAATCAGATTCGAGCATTTTGGGCTCAAGCAGCCAGTCCAAAGGGCCGGATGTTTTTTTCGCTCATGAGGACTTTCAGTCGGATGGCGAGATAACTGTGTGTCTAGCCGTATCACTTGGCGAAACCGTGGGCGATCTGGATGCTTGAACGAGCATTATGAAGTTGGGCTCTACAAACTACCAACGACTATTTTCATTTGCCTCATACATACTCCGTAGTTTGATCATATATAAACACATCTCTATATATAAAACTTCTCATTCCAGTGTCCTTGTCTCCTTGTTGCTCGTTCAATTGCAAAGCGTTTTGCCGTACGCCTGTCTTTAATCCTGACTCTCTAGTCAGTAGTCTCTACTTTGTTGTGCATGCGAGTTTGCTTGTGGCGAGGCAGAAGGTGTCGTAAGTTGCACTGCAACATAGAAGTTTGTGTTTGTCAAGACATATTTTTTAGCAGCTTAGCCTGCTGATATAATATCATGATGTGTACTTCTAACGTGTCATTGTTTATGAGCCAAATCACGAAAACAATCATTCAGATTCCAGAGTCGAACAAAACCTCTCGATCCTGTGTAGCCGGGCAGGCTGTGTTAAGTTGTTAGTTGTGTGCATTGTTAATTTGTTGCTATCTATGCTGGTCCAGGGTAGGCGAGTCGGAGTGACGAGGGGAGATTTTGGTGTAGGTACATTGTATACATCCGTTTTCAGCTTAGTCTGAATTATATATGGGGAAAAAGACCCACTTACTTTCACATCCTTCACAAAGGGGTCTCTGTGTGAAGGATGTGAAAGAGGGTACTTTCACACTTTCACTTTCACAGCGTGAAAGTGAAAATACAACCCTACCCAAAAGACAAAAACTAGGTAACCGAGGAACAATGAATGGCCACTAGGAGTAGCACGGAAAATCTAGAGCCCCAGAGGCAATACCGAAAGAAGAACGTGAGAAGTTGGGTAAGCAGTCCGATTTGTCGAAATCAAAGCCGAGATGGGAAGCTTGAAGCTTGTCATTAGAAAGATCACGGAACTTGGAAGTGCCAAGGCTAAGATCCAAGTGGGGCGCTGTGAGGCAGGCAGCCAATCCATCCGAGGCAGAGGTGGGTACATACATACCGGCATTTGACTTGGCGGTGCAATGCTATGTACCTAGGTACCTCCGCAACTTGAAGTTTGATCAGTCCGCGCTTCTTAACCTGCAACAGATTTTGCATTAAAGAGGCAATTCGCATCTCGTTTCCATCCTCTCTCTGTACATAGGCATATATCTACAGAACAAGCCTCTTTTGCAATTCAAATGGCTCGCGCGTACTTTTGATAACAAGTCTGACTTTCCACAAGGTTTGAAAACATACAGGAAAACTTGAAACATAATGATTGGACAGGAGACGTAAAGCCAAAAGAATCATGAAAGAAAAGAAAGATGAGATATCTGATGTATCAGGCATACGCTGCCCACCCTATCACAAACCTTGTCAGTTCCCAGTTCAATAGACTTGCAAGTGTGGTCAAAGAAGTGTGTAAGACGCAAGCAACTCTTACCAGAATATAAGACAGCCAGATTTCGTTCATCCGTAGCCATGTTAATTAGATCGTTGACCGTGGCTGTCACACTTAGTGTTTTCGACAGCTTCTTGCGCACCACCTCCAGGGCGCGATCCGCCTCCGACGGCTCATTCGTGCGACTGCTACTGTTCTTTTTGGCCTTTTTCGTCTCAGCCGCTTCACTGGGATCCGGACCGCGTGCTGCGCCAGTCTCGTCATCACGGGCTTTTTGTAGCTTGGCGAGTCGTAATGGTGAGATCGACCACGTGTACAATGGATCGTACCGCAACACGTCCAGGATCATCATGATGGAGTATTGTTCTTCGCGCAACGCGTCCAGAGTGAACTCGCAGCAGCGCCGGAATACGCCCTCGGTCTTGGTGATTCCCATGCCGTCTACAATGTCTCGGGTGAGTCGGAACGGCACGAGTTCGGGTACCGGGAGGATCCGTCCTGCTTCGAACGCGACCCCGAGATCAATGTGCACGGCCTCGCCCGTCTTTGTATCCAGCAGGATGTTGTGTCCGTGGCGGTCGCCGAGACCAAGCACGTGTCCGAGCATGGATATCGCGGCTGTGCTTCTGGTATACGCCAGCCGACGAGCATACCACTCATCCGGATCCACAAAGTACTCCATGAAGAAGTATCTCATTACGGGCTGGAACCGCTCGGTAACTTTCCGATACGTCGACACGCGAGTCTCTGTGGACCGGCTTTGCACATTGAAGATCTCCTTGCGGCACTGAGAGCCCTTGTAATCACGGGGGTGATATCTCTCATGAGCCGGCATAAGAAACTCGTGCAAAGGAATCGTGTTCGGCACAAATTCGATCAGGCCAGACGACGCCGTCAGAGGCAGCACCTTGTAGGTTCTGATGCCGAGATTGCGCTGTTGGGTACTCCTGTGTAATTTCAACACGGACGATACTGCAGCAAATACCTGTTCCATGATGGCATCCTGGCGCAGGTCATCGTGTCCGCCTTTGACAAGCTGCCTGTACTTGACTCCATTGCTTCCTACCGCCGTGATGATCTTCGGAGCACTAACGCCCGATGCAATCGTCATCGTGGGCTCTAACTTCGATATCGTAGGCACCCTGGAGTAGTCCCCGGTGGCGGAAACCTCGATGTGAAGCGTCGGAGGGGGAATCGGATACCGTGTGAGGCAATTTAACAGATACTGGCCAGCAGTAGATTCCTTGATAGGAATTTTAGCTCCAAGCTTGTACTTGCTCGAGCTCTTATCCATGGCAAGTCCATGATAGTACTTGCTGGTCTTGTCGATTGCCAGCCAGATATCGGCCACAGATTTGGTCGTGGCCAGCCGATGGGCCAGTTTCTCAGTGGCCCGGACACGTTGAACAGCCACTTCGTCCTTCTGCTGAGCTTTGGCCTTGGTTCCTGACCATATCTGGTACATCCCGTGGTACGGATGATCGACACAGATGTTGTACACCAGCTCAAATAAAAGCTTCTGGAACGTGGTGTCTTGGCTCTGCAAACGGGATGACAGCTGGTTCATCAGTGTCGCAAACTTTCTCGTCGGCACAAGCGACAAGCTCTTCATGACCGCCTTGTTCGTGACTTCGTCACCGGACCGCTCGAGCCACAGTGCTGTGAACCGCAGGGCGTCGTTATTAAAATCTTCGGACGAGATGAGTGATAGCAGATAGTTTTCTAAACTCAGGTGGACAAACTCGCTGCGTGTCTGCTCCACCCGTTTTAACTCCTTTTCGTCAAGTTCCAGCCATTGTTTCTCCTTGGCTAGGACGTGAGCGTATTTTGACTTGAGCTGCGAATCCCTGGTTGAGTCAATCAGGGCTTGCAGATCATTGACCTCGTCATCTTTTGCCTTTCTCAGGTTTCTCAATCTAGCCAAGTCTTCAAGTCCGTCTGGATCTTGGAGTTGCTCGTCACAAAAAGTAGCGAATTGATGATAGACTGCGCCCGCTTCGCTGCTCTTTTCACGTTTCAGCTCCGTTAAGGCCGGTCCAAGGTATGACTTCTGGATGTCATGGGGACTCTCTAATCGGGCTAGGGACACCTTGTGCCCAATCTTTGACAGCAAATCAGATCTACAGACATGGATGTTCTGTTTTGTAAGTGAGGAATCCCTGTCGATTGCTTGCAGCATTCGGATCGACGTTCCCATCTCCCCGTGATCCCACAGAGAGTTGGCGACTTCGATCTTGATAGCTGCATCAACGTGCAGACTCAGGTCCTTGCACGGCTGAATGAGTTCCGTCAGCACAGTCGCAATGTTCAGGCACTCTTGCGTGGCTTTATGGTGGCGATATAAGCCAGAAGACAAGATCATCGACTCAACCTGCATTTGTCGAAGTACATCCGCTGAAAGCGTTCCGTTTTTAACAGGATCGAGGTGCTGGCACAACATGCTTATACTGGTCTCTCGACACGAAAGGATGTGGCCAACATCGGCGTAACTACCAACAGTCAGTATCGGCTCGGCTTCATGTTCTCTTAGAGGCGTTGGGCGACTCACAGCCCACTACGCATCCACTCAGAACGAGATTCGAATCTTTTGAGCATGTTCGGAACCTCGGACTTTTCGGATATATTCAGCAGATCATCCAGCTCCGTCAAAGAGGCCAATGCCGCCAATCGGAGCCTCAATTCAGTCGCGTTCAAATTCGGCCGGGCAATACTTCGCATAATTTCACCAAAACCGTCATGTACGGCTTGCTGAACGACCGGAAGCTCCCTTGAATTGTGAATGCTTTGGTATGCTTGATACAGTATCACATCATGGTGATCACTCTTGCCAGGGGCTGGGAGGTTCCACATCTCCAATCGCCTCGCTGTGTTGAATGTGCCGTCTAAGGAAAGCCCATTAGCGGCAGAAAGCTCCTGAGTGTTGAGAACTGAGTGAGAGAGGCCTGACAGTCCAAGCGTCCCGAGGGCTTTGACGAGCGCCCGGCCATCAGCTCCAGCATCTTTTCGTCGCAGTCGAATATGAGTGTCGTATTGAGCTCCGCGAAATGCTAAGCTTTTGACTCCTTCATTCTCGTACTCAACACGCGCCAGCACCGTAGACAAGCTTGCGTCTTCAGGAAGTCCATAGTAAGCGTCTGGGTCATCAATATTCTCGAAAATGGTCAGTAGAGTGTCATTCATGTCATGTTCTCGGTGCGCTGATGATCGTCGAGACGACTGCGCCGTGGAGGAAAAGGTGAGTTCTGCGAACAAAAGAGCCGTCTTATGCATGCCGCATCGGCAAGCGGCCTTTGCGGCCACTGCATAATCGATGTCCAGCCACTGCATCCGGTCTGCTATAGACGATTCTTTTGGGTACTCTTGAGTTCTGAGATACAAGAAACTATTTATCAAGAGCTTCAAGTTTTGTACTGCTGATGTTTTTTCCTCCGTCAACCACTCTCTGAGGGAGGAAGGCATCTTTCTCTTTACATTCTGCTGATGGCCCAGCTGGAAGCTAAGAACCATATGGACGATGAAAGGAAAGGCTTTCTCCGCAAAACCAGGGACTTCAACAAGTATAGGCGACAAGACGGACAAAAGTATCGAGTCCGGTACGGCCGAAGCTAAGAGGATGCTGAATTTGGGAAGCCATTGCGAAGAGGCGATACTAGCATTCCAGACAGACTGCTCGTCGTCGAGTCTTGTGCCGCTTACTCTTTTCAGTGGCCGGGAGTAGAACTTCCCCCATTGAGAGGCCGCAAAAAGGCTCTCTGACAAACTCTTCTGACAAGCCACCATAAGAGGCTCATCCTCGACTTCAACGGCACGTGAGACGGCTGTACTTAGCGCAACCTCCGCGAGACCAGCCACAGTTGAGCTTTGATCGGATGCTAGATCTTGGAGAAGATGTAGTAGGCCCATCTCAGAGCTGTCAAATCCGGACGCAGCATGACTGTATAGACTAAGGTTTGTCTCTTTCAGTACACCCTGCGGGATGCCCCCGGACGCGGCGAATGATCGACCAACAACGCGCCCTGCCCAGGAAAGGTATGTTTTGCTTAGATCTTGTGCCTCACAGCTTTTCCAGACCAACGATGCTTGGTCGGTGGCGGCTTTGTCCGAATCAACAATGTCTGCCAAAGTTGAGTCCGGTATGGTAAACTCACCACACAGGAGTTTCAGGGCGAGTTCACGCGATGAGTCATTCAGGAGCCGCTTTCCTGTTGCACCGTCCTTAAGTATGTCTAGAAGGAGTTTACTCTCTGCAGTTCCCTTCTCAGCATTGCCGAAAGACCTAATGTGCACAGCAGAACATGTGATGGATTTGAAAAGTGACGACTGCCTCTCATCCTCAAACATGTCTGATGTGTAGTCCGCTAGGTATTTACTGAACCAGTCATGAAATTTCTGGGCTTTATTCATTGTCGCTTTGAACTGCCTTTCTTGAGTTGTACTGGATTGACTTGACTCAAGGAACACACGTAGAGAGGCAAGCGTTGATAACGCGTATCCCGCTAGAAATGATGGTTTTTGAGCGAGATATTGGCGACCCCCAGAGAGAAGATATTGAGTCAAGCCTAATGCATCGTCTGCACATTCGGAGTCTACTAGGAAACCTCGAATGGAGTTTAGGAGCATCTCAACACAATACGACTCTAATGCCACTGCGCCTGCCAAGCAAATCACCAGCCTGACTTTCCGTAGCACCGAACAAGCATGGAGTGAACCTAACGCTGAATGCACAGTATTAAACAGTTTTCGTGTTACCATTAGTACCAGCGCAGGTGTCCATATATCGTGGAACTCATACTCGGCGTTTTGGCAAAGTCCGAAAATGTCGTGGAGGACAAGCTTGGCTCGAAATAATGGTTGCTGATTAGGTGGAAGTTTGTTGAGTGAGTGAGAAATGCTTTTGATCATCTCCAAATTTTCCGAGGCATACGCCAAGGCTTCATTCTGGCTCAGAAACTTCTCCAATCGATCTTCTTGATCCAGAATATCGAAGAAACACGCAACAGTATCCACAAAATTGACGTGAATTGACTCCACGAATGCCTTGCGCCCAATTGCCTCCCTGATGTAATCTTCGCCTAGGCCATTGCCGAGATCTCCGTACATGTTGCCGAACGCCATGCTATATGACAAGGCTGTAGCGAAGTTGCTGCGTATGAGCTCGCTTTCTTTCACTGCAAGTGTATTAGCCAGGATGGCGATAGCTGGCTTTTGGACTCGCATTACTGCTAGTGCAATGGCATCTGCTTGAGCAGACTGAAGCAAATCGGGCAAGTCTTTGAAGCCGAATATTGAATAGGGAATTTCTTCAACATTATTGTGCTCCATCCACGTGTATAGCAACTGACGCGAGAACAGGCGAAAGAGATCCTTCGCCGACTTGAGCTTGAGCGTGCCCGCTACATCAGCGAGGCACCACCTCGCATATTCGACAGACCTGGCCACCTTCCCGGGAGTTTCGAAGATATGATAAATGCATCGACGAAGAAGATTTGGCCAGCAGCGAGCGAGCTTAGACAATGCAAGCAGCCTAAAGGCGATGCCTGATGTGTCATCAGGATCAGTCGGCAAACTAGCCAACACGTCCATGAAAACCTCATCGTGGAGCGTCAGGATGAAAAGCTCAAAGATACCCGCGATTCTCTCTGCAATGAAGCACTTCACCTGCATAACAGATGACTTCATAATACGAAGTAATGACGTACGACAAGAATCCAACCCAAGATCGGTGCCGTATGAAGGTTTGGCGCGTAGCAATGTGAAGAGCAATCGTGCCATGGATATCTCAGCTTTGGCTGAGAATAGATTCGACTTCAGACACAGTTTGACGAAGTAATTGTACAAGTCTCCAACGGCTTCGGCAAGCTCATGGCTATCGTTCAACCAAATGTTGTGGATGCCATCAAGGACGTCCAAGCATGTAGTAATTGCCACTTCACAGCATTGATACTCTGAGTCTTCCATCAAAGAACCAAGTCGTTGTATGATTTTGAAGGCATTCTCTGGTCCCACAACGAGATCCGAGCTCGATAGTTCAACAAACAGCGCCTGACAACATAGCAACTCGTCGTCGGCCATTGAGAGCAAGTTCTCGACCCATTGCGTTGGGAGAAGGCCAATTTGACTCGCGTCATCATGAATGACGCGGAGGAGCCGTAGTCGTTGCTGAGTCTCAAGATAAAATGCTCGAGGGCAAATACTCAACAGTACGTTTGATCGCGGCATGGGAGAAGTGTTTGAGTGTGAGGCGATTCTGCTGCTCTGGGAATCGAATTCGTCGTCTAGATCCATCAGATCTGAATCCGTACCCTGGAATGAACGCGAATGCCTACGTTCTATCACCTTAGCCATCGTGGACAGAGTGCGAAGCAAGGGGGCATGATGAGACTGTAATCGATGCAAATCAGCTGTGTTAAGGCCGGGTATACAAGATCTTATGATTCGTAGACTAGCATCGACAAACGAAGCTGGCTCAACCGAATCCATGGCTATGCGCAAACTCTCTTCTGCCAATTTCGTTATGGTTGACTCCGTAGAGGTCGCTTGAGAAGTGTTCAAATCAGCAAATTGGGGAATCAGAAGAGCGCCAATTATGCACGCAGAAACCAGGCTTTGAAACCGTTCCAGGGAGATTTGATTTCCACCGTCTTTGGGCTTCTTTGCCCATGTATTGCATAGCTCCACAAGATCATCTAACTTCGGAGAGAAAAGTTCATAAACCAGCTTTTTTGAGGGATAAAAGCTGTTGGAATCTGCTGCTGTTCGAGCATTTCGGTCCTTGTCTGACTTGTAGAAACATGTGTGCACTTCGGGCGAGGTCCTCTGTCGATTCAACAGCAGCAGGTACTCAGTGAATTGTGCCATTTCTTGCCTAGACCGCCATGCTGCCCCAATAGAGGTTCCTGAGCCAGCCGAAAAGGCGTTCCAAAACAGAGGTTCAAGGCCACAACACAGTCGGACAAGATTGACAATTTCTAGAGGTTGAATGTGAAGGGAAACCGCGGACGAAAATGACATTTCGCCTGAATTGTAGTTCGGTCAGCTTCCCGCCAGCTACACCCGCAGGCTGGATTAGATGCAGACTCACTAGGATTCCACCTGAGGAACACCCATCTGATAATATGACTTGACGTAGCTTGACTAGCACCGGGGACTCTGGTGTTTCGCAAATGGAACAAATGGAACATCAGTGCTAGTGACGTATCGGAAAGCAGGCCTGGTCCATTGACATCCGCGGTTGTCACGACACTATTGATGTCCTCAGAGATCAAATTATATGGCAGGATGTCGGCCTCTAGGATGCGATGCAGCAACAGACATGCAGCTCTGCTCGTCGATGGAACACTGATTGACCTGATCGCGTGATGCCACAACTGCTTCCATTGATCTAATTCGATGCCTCCGGCGGTCACGAGTGGCGCACAACTAACTTCTCGGTCAGTACAGTCTAGAAAGGAGCGCGTGGGTATCGCACCTTGAAGCCGCAGTAAAGGCCCAGGACGCTGTTACTTGGTTCTTGTCTGCTGCACATATCGCTAGATCTTCAATAATCAAATTGAGATTATCGACAGTGATTCCATGCCCATCTATGAGAAAGCATACCAGCTGAAGCGCAGTCATTTGTGTACCGCGGGACCTCGACCTGAGCTTAAGTCTGAGCCGATATTGAGCCTCATGGGTTCGCCGTCTCTTACTAGGCTGTTCAAGAGTTTCCGTGGAATACGTTGCAGCGTTTGAGCTGTTGTTTAGCAGGATGCTCTCCAATAAAGCTAGATTTTGGAGGACAGCCCAGTGGCTCTCCCCATCTGGATTATGGTTACGAACTCCAAACAAGTTTAGATGCATAGATTGATGCGGTATAGACGAAAGGCTGAATGTGAGGTCGTGCAACTGAAGCTGAGAATGGTCATTGCGTTTTGAATATTCCTGCCAGAGAGGTTCTGCGAGATTCTCGATCTCAGTTTGAATGTCAGTGTTCCATCCGCTACACAAACTCTCGAGATGGGTATGAGCGAGTAGAAGAGTCTTGGAAATCTCATTCCGCAAGCCTTTGATAAGTTCGTCTTGAGAGACCTTATCCGCACGCCACCAGTAGCCCATCAATGGTATCATGCCCTTGACCAGCTCGAGGCCATATTCGATGTCATCCGCTCGAATGCGAGTGAATATGGTGTTGCAAATAGAGAAACACATCGTTTGCATGGACCCAAGGCTCAAGTGTTTCATCTTCAAGACTTGGATGGCAATACTTGCTATCAGATTTCCACATCGTGCCACGGGCGCGTTGGAGCCTTCTACAAGGAACTGGAGATTCTGTAGAACGTCTTTGAGACAGTCGATATCCGTTGTACCGCCTCGCTTCTGGTTCTGGGTTGAGCTGCTGGTCTGCTGGTTCGGGCGAGAGGTCGCACTTCCCGGGGCAGGGGAGCTCCGCGCCACCAATATCAAGCTGGAGTGTGCCTCACTCGGAAGGATGTATGTGGCGGCATCAAGCAGGAAGTTAACACAAGTTTCCCAAGGTCTAGCATCCTTTCTAGCGAGGAACTCGACATGAGATTGACGCGACAGCACCTCCAATAGTGCCTTGATGTAGTCTTGCATCAAAGGAGTCACAAAATTATTGTCTGGACCAGGTAGTACCTGAGTGATATGATCTATCAATGCCAGCAAAGTTTTGCGCCCAATTTTTCGGGTCGCCCTAGCGGCTGTCATTCTGATCGCGGAGGCGCATTTTGCAAGTCTGGTGCCCGCGGCTTTTTGAACCGACTCCTTTTTCCTCTTGTCGTAGAAATTGGATTTCTCGAGTACGACGACGCTGAAGAGGCTTTCGAATATGTGATGGTAGCTCTTGTCGCCGAGATCAGTGCTACATACGGGTTATTAATTCAGCGTTACCAAACGAAAGCCGTCATTACATACATATTGACGCTTCGGTTGCGAGGATTGAGTAGTGTGATAAGCTCTGCCAACTGATTAGACAACCGCGTTTCAACTAGATATCCCACTTTCGTTTACCTTCTATGGCTTTGTCGCGATTTTTAATAGACCCGGACTTGACATCGCCTACGAAAATGGTCATCATCAAGAAATGCAAGGAGTATTAGACACGCTGTATTTACTAGCCAGGTTCATGACAGTGAACGTATGAGAGGAGGCCATCTTTCTTCAAGAAATGACTCGAAATATTTTTGTCTCACTCGACGTTGCGGGATCACGCAAAATTACCGAGCCCATGCCACGCGTACCAAACTCGCGGACTAACAGCGCGTAGCTACCAATGCAAATTGACGGCTCGGGAGAGAGACCAGTGGACAGGTTACGGCGAATATAGCCTCATGCTGAGCCCGTGACTGGATCGAGCCGGTCCAAATGCCCGACAACGAAGCTGTTTGAAATGACTGCGGTGAAATTGACTTCATCGAAGGCGTCGTAGCTCCCAGTGCCTTGCAATGAGTTGCTTTGACGTCTGATAGCGCTCAAAGTCCTTACCTTGACTGAAATATTCCAGAATATGGCGGGCAGAATCCACACCGCCTTCCCGTAATGCGACCTCGACCCGCTTGCGGAAGCTCGCCGTCCAATCGCAGGACAGGTTTGTTTATTGTTCAACTGGGGGATGGACGCAACGAGGTTGCCTGACATCGAACACGACTTGTCGTCAATCCCGTGCCTGGATCAGATCTGCGACGAACTGTGGTTGTTCAACAACCCAGTGTATAGCTACTTGAGTGGCTGAATTGCCTTGAACCTATTTGCGACTGGCGGGACTCCGACATGCGATAGTGTCAAACGACTACAATGGCCGAAATCACAGTTCTGGATGCGTTGCAAGCCTTCCATCGCGAACTGATCGCGCTGAACGCTGGTTTCGGAGATACCATCGAAAGCCTGGATAACGACATTATAAGGCAGATATTTGAAAAGGAGTTGAGCAAGTTACTTGACTGCCCGTCGAGAAACGATCAGAGTCGCAACACAATCAAATCTGGTGAGCCATTCCGTCGCCGATGAAACACTGAGGTGGGAAGTCACTAATTGCTAAGCAGGAAGATTGAGGTTTGAGGATACGGAGGTTTCAATAAACGAGAGATTTCAACAAGAGGCGCTGTTGCTGTCTGACGAACTCGATGTCGATGAAGTCGATGCCGCGAAATGCCTGTTCGAATCACAAGACGATCGCTCCGTCCTAGGCCGAAGTTTGTTAGAATGTGGTGTCATCCGGTTTCACCAGCAACGCAAATATGTACTGGACATTATGAGACTCCTTCTAGACCTCGATGTTGCCGAGGAGGATAATGAAGAGACGAGCGCTCTGGGAACGATCAAAGTGTTTGTGGCGACACGGCTCTTTCAGCCCGGACGTTCTGCAGCAAAGCGATATGTTCCAAGGTGCATGGCTGCCATGTCTAAAACTAAGAGCTGGCTGCAAAAGATGGCGGACAAAATCGCCGCCGCTCAAGCACTCAGCTCAGCGAGGCCCGGACAGCTCGCCGAAGACATGGAGGCCGTGGAATTTACACGAGTGAGCTTGATCCAGCAGCATGAGCTCTTAGGTGTCATTCTTTGTCGCTGCATAGAGAAAAGAGAAGCAGACATGCCAGACTTTATGGACTTTGTTTCAACACTCAAAAAAGTGGACAAGTACGACAATTTACTAGGTCAGCTCACTGTCCCGCCTTCAATTTTTGCTCTAGCTTCTTGAACGCTAACGTGGAGTAGCACATTTGATTCCTGCTATGGGAGCGTATATATCCCTCTTTGGCTCGGAGGAAGGCGGTTATGACTTGATCAGAGTGCGAGAACTGCATGGCAAACTGTTTCCAGCGGGCGACGACTCGACATGGCCACTACCACATCTCCATGCTGCATTTCGAGCTTGGTGGCTGGCCGAGTACAGCGGCTTCTATCTTGATGACCCACCGGAGTCGGCGATCCCCCCCGGCACCGACCTGGATGAAGAGGATCGCCAACGTTCGAATCAATTCCTTGATGCCCTCAAGGATGGTGCCTTCGACTTTTTGCTTTCCCTTGCAGGAGACGTGAAGCCCGCCGACTGGCACGATTCAGTTCGCGTAGGTATGCGCAACTGGCTCACCAGAAAATCATCCATTCTAGCAGCCGATTCTGTGCAATTCGCTGGCTTCTTTCAGTTGTGCCTTATGGCACAGATAGAGGTATTTATAGATGCGTTTATTTCTAACCTCCCGGACGTCTTAAGAAAACTACGAGTCGAGGAAGATGAACAACGCCAGCTCAGTCAGGCACACGAGCAGGATCTGGATCTGGAGAGGTTCCTCCTCGTCATAGCCTACGCTTATGAGGGTCGACCAGACGCGGCCTCCAATTTCTGGTCAGATCCTGAAAGCAATCTCGCGGGGTTCATGCACTGGGCGTCTAGGCGGGCATCGACCCCGCTTGTGACTGCGTTTTGTGAGATGCTTCAAGCTATCGCTGGAAATGATGAATGCGCCACAGCGGCTCATGAGTTCCTTCTGGATGATTGCCATCAGTCGTCAGGGAAAATGAGGAGATCGCAATCACTTACCTGGACACAAATCTTCAAAGAACTCGAGTTCTTCTCTGACAAGATCAGACAGAAGCCGGCAAGCGCTCAGCCTTCAAGATACCGAGGTGGGAAACCGCCTACAGATGTAGTCGAGACGGAACCAGAATCAGCCATGTTACTTGAGTGCTACCTCCGCCTTATGACCAAACTATCCACAGAGAGCGAAATCACGCGTCTGTTCTTACTGCAGAACCCCAACTACAACATGGTGGACATGCTTTACGAGCTTGCCAGCGGTCCTGTCCCCCCAAGGCTTCGAGGTTGCGTCTTCTTTGCCTTGAAAGCTCTCATGTCGAGGAAAACCACGCAAGAATGCTATGCTATGTGGGCTTGTTTGGAAAACTGGATGACCGGCAGTTACACTGGTTCCCCTGCCGGAGCCGCAAGACAAGCACAGCCCGCACCGCTCGTATCCATGGACCGAATTTTAGATGAAATGAGCGGCGGCTTTGAAGACGCAGAATCTCTTGTGCAGCTACTGTTTTCGCTGGTCTCGCCTGCAATTGACAGCAGCCCATTGAACGACTCTCTTCCGTTTCCTGACAACCTTGGGTCAAGCTCACGAAAACCGGGCATCGAAGTGTACGTTGACTTTGTCACGGGCATGGTGTTTTCCAACAAAGTCCAGGACTTACAGGACAAGCATCAACTTCGGGTGCTGCGGTTAAGCTGCCTCGACTTCATTCTGGCATGCCTGTCCACCTTCAACGAGGACTTGATCGTTGTTGCAAATGAGACCTCGATTAATATTGACTCCGTCATTGCCGCCACAGACCTTGCAACATATGTTCAAAAACACCCTTTCGCGAGAGTCATGGAGTGGATGTTCAACGACAAAGTCATGACCGCACTATTCAACACGATACATCAAGAGCCGGCAGATGTCGGCAATGCAGCTCCAGACTCGCCATTAATCCTCGGTATACTGAGAGCTGTTGAAGTCATTACCAAAGTTCTTGATCTGGAAGCCACTTACCTTGACCTGGTCAGGCCGCTCATCAAAGCGCAGTCTGGCGCTCGCCGCCTACGTTCCGTCGCCAACGCAACATACGCCTCGTTTCAAGACGGTCTCGTTACTCGACTGAACCTCGTTGTGGACTTGGGCAACTACTGCGGGATTGGGCATCCAGACCTGACATTAGCTTGTCTCAAACTCCTTGGAAAGATGTCATCATCGTCGAAAATTGCAGCAACGTGGTCGGGGTCCACCCGCCATTCTCATCGTAACAAGGCCATTGTAGCGATGGAAGCCAACGGTGAACACGAGTCAATATCCCGTTCATTCATATCTGACCTCATGACACCTCTTGAGGCTGGCCGTGAGGCCGAGTCACCCAGTTACATCACGAAAATTTACATCTTGGATTTTCTCCTCAGCTGCCTCAGCACAACCCCCAAAGAGCCAACGATTGCTCACTTGCTGCTCGGCTTTAAATGCGATGTAGCCTCCATTACGATTGAGAGCAACGGAGCATTCTCGAATCAAACATCCTTATTTCACACATTACTTCGACTGCTGATGGAGATCCCATCTGGAGATACTGAGGGCATGCGCCGATGGCTGGTTGCTATCAAAGCCAAGGTGATGCGCATTCTTCATATCCTCTGGAGTTCGCCCCTCTCGGCTTCTCTTGTAATTCGCGAATTGCGTGCGAACGAGTTCTTGTTCCACCTACTTATTCGCGAAACCGTCATTCAACCTGATCTTCTCTGGGAAGGACAGAATGTTGCACTCCCCCATTTCCCTGTGACCGACGGGGCTGCGACGCTAGTGGATTTCTTGACCTTGAGAAGCATTGCTCTCGAGTACATGGCTATGGAGCTGTGCATGATATCTCAAGGCAAGGTGCCGAGCATGAAACGACGCATATTTGATGCCCTGAATGGTCAGGTCATCGGGGATGGCAATCAACCCATCCAAACGCCGACTGTGTTTGATCTGTTCGATTTTCTTCTTCCAGAAGGCATTTGGGAAATACCGCCTCCGCCCCTCCAATTCTATCATGACCTGGACGTCAGTATCTGCCTGGAGAAAGATGCTGATGATAACGCCATTCACAACATAGATCGAGTACGAGAAATCTTACTGCTCAAACGCAGCGAAACTAACAGCCAGGGTGCCCTCATAATAGCTCATGATCTTGCTGCGATCGAACGAGAGGAGGCGATGATCCTTGAATACCTTCTCTTCGTCAACAGTCAAAGACAAATTGCTACCCAATGCGCCAAGGTGTTGAGGTCATGGACCAGGCTACTGCTTGTGATGATTGAGTGCAGTGATCATAAGGGCACGGCGCAAACATCCTTCTTCCTGCAAGCGCTGCAGGCGGTACTGCCAAGCCTTGAGGCCTTCGCATCAGATCGGCCAGGTGAGGCGCTTGAGCTGGCGACGATTGCGAGAGTCTTGTTGTCGAAGCTGGAGCTGGGCATGCAGAATGCGACCGACAGGCACGGCCAGTCGATTGGTAACCTCGTCAGCGACAAACTGTATCAGTTGTTCCAGATATGTCTGCAGGCTGTCGGGAAGTGGGCTGGTACTCCCGAGCTTCGATCAGTATACTATGAGATTTGCTATCGATATCTCACGGGCATGTCGGAGCAGGGAGTCTTGGATCCATCACGGCCCAAGGCAACCAAGACGATTGAAATCTACGGCGAAAGGCTGATTAATGTCATTTGTGATGACGCCTACTGTGGCGAACCCAGTTGCCAGTCTGCCGCTCTGGTGTTGCTTAACGCTTTTGTTCATGTCGGTCGTCAAGAAGATGACAGCCATGTCGTCGAGACGCTCAATCGACTCAACTTTATTGGTATCGTGGTCGATTCTCTCCGCAACGTCATGAACGAGTGGCACAACGCATATGCTTCTGGTACGAATTCCTTGCTTCCACCCCCTTGCAATGTACAATGAGTGTTCCCGAATTCTCACAGTAAACTCCCTTTCTCAACTACCACTAATGCTCCCTTCTTTTGCTCCAGACCACACAGATCAACAAAACTACCAGAACGCCCGTTTGGCCCTCCTCCTCCAAATAGCCCAGTCTCGCTCGGGCGCCAAATACATTCTCTACGCCAACCTCTTCCGCGCCATAGACGCATCCGGCCTCTTCACCGCCGACCCGGAACTCCAAAGCGATGCCCAAAACTCCGAAGCCCTGCAGCAACACTACGACCTGTTAGCCAAAGTCGTCCGCATCATCGGCGCCGCCCTCCTCAGCCGAGGCAGCCACAACATTGTCCAAGGGCGCAAATTCCTCACCGACCACCGCATGCTCGTGACGCATACCCTCAAGAGGAGCGCGGGCATCGGTGGCGACACATCCAACTCTGTCCTGGATGAGAAAATAGATGATCTCGCCGACGCACTCATGGTCATGATTGCGGCGACAAGGTTTCTTGATTATGAGACCGAAACGGCCGTGGACCCAGTTGGACCAACTCGTTCGCTGTTCCACTAAGCCAGGGTCCAAAAAGAATATGTAGGCGCGCGAACATACATTATGGCGTTGGGATGAAAGGAGGGATATTCACACATGTTGTTTGAGAAGGGCACCATATTCTGACAGGGCTCTGTTTTGATTTTTTTATTTTTTCCCTTGATGTTATTTCTCGCGGAGGACGACAGACTTAGTAAGCGCGCTGAGAGCCAGGACAATATACACACAAAACGCCGCATAGCGTGACGTGAAACTTTGGTTTATCTCCGCTTTGATGTACTCCCTTTTCTTTCTGCTTTAGAAAGGGGTGTGTTTTGTGATATGTACAAGAGTCCGCATCAGAAGTTGGAGATGTACTCCATCCTATTCATAGATTGAGCGCAGACTTCAGTCTTCTGAATGGGGGAATCGTTGTAATGCTCATTTGAAGAAAATGACAAATACAAAAATAGAACGCACACGCAGAGTGCATGTGTTTGGCATGCGACGCCGCGTAGACGCGGTGGTACAAGAGACGCCTTTTGGCTGTTAACCGACCTTTCCACGCACGTCGGAACCCTTGCTGACCATTTTCCGGCACGACCCAAAGTCGCCGCCGCCATATTGATGGTTCAGTCATAGACTCATACACACATATTTGCAGGCAGAGAATGCCTCCATCGGCATATTGTGCGTGAAAATCAAGTCGTGTCGTCGTCAAACATGTACCATTTTGCACATAACTCATGTTCTCGTGATGCGAGAGCTCCATCATCTGCGCTGCATGGCAGAGCGGAGCAATCTGTATTGAGGTAAGCTTTCGCTGGTGTGAGGTACACCCACTTACGCCTCCTCACGATATCTCCCCTGCCTTCCGCTTTCCTTTTTTCGCTGCTGTCATGAGTTTCAGCTCCAGGGGCCAGAACCCTTTTGTTTTGCTACTGTAGAGAGCTCTTTGTTTCACATCGATCTTTGCTCGACACATGGGACACTTGTTCTTGGTCGCTTCAGCGTACAGCGAGGAGTGTAGGCACTGGGCGCAGTATAAATGGCCTAATTGTTGAAGATTGTTGCATGTCAGTTTTTTTGGGCGAAGTGTTTGTATACATAATTCGAGGGAAATGAAAGTAGGGCAGATTTTGCCATTTTGTATCGCGAGAGCAACGTACCGCAGTGTGTCACTGTCAGAGTCGAGACATTGTCCATGCATATGACGCACTGAAACTTGGAGATCTTGATCATCTCTTGCACTTTGCGGGGCGGCTCCAGGGGTTTTGTCAGATGTTCAGGAACCTCTGTCGCCTCGGTCAAGTCCAACGTCGTCAAGTCTTCGTTGCCACAGACTGATTCTACATCTTGCGGCATGAAGCTATCCCCGAACAAGTCGTCATCCGACACCGGTATCACTTCCCACGGATCCATCATGGTATTATTGGGCATGCTCTCTGGTGCCACTGTCGGCTGCTGCTTCGCCGAAGGTGGGGTGCCCGTTCCGCTGTGCATGCGTCGTTGTCGGGGCGATGACGGCATCGTATCCGGAAGAGAGCCGTTCGATTGAGGCATCTGCTCATCACGGTCCTCATCGGAAAAGTAATTGGTAGCTTGCGATTCTCTGTCAGGCGAGGGACACAGCTGCGACCTTGTTGATGTCAAGGGCGCGGCAGATGAACGATCACAGGAGGGAGAACGGCGACGAGGGTCTCGTGGTAATGGCCTGTCCGCTGGTAGATCCGCTGTGAATGATGGATAACTCGACGGCGACGAGAATTCGTGGTCAGCAATGACGTTTAAGAGATCGTCGTCCAGATCCCCAGCGCCAAGATGCCTCGCGGTGTTACCGGTGGATGATGCGTGGTCGGCAATTGTGTCCTCGCCCCACTGAACGGGATCGATGGTGGCGGTCGTCGTGTGGATGTTTTCGCCGCGGCGGAGCGAAGGTGAGGATGAGGGCTTCGAGACAGCCGAGTTCTCAGCGCGTGTCGCACGTCGTCGGGTCGTGGGCGATAGAGACGGTGACTTCCGCAGATGGTGTCTGGATGGAGAGGATCGTGCCCCGGGCGAGTAGTCGGAGGACAGCGTCGGCCTGGACAGAGATGGAGGACTTTGGAGGGGCATTGGGTATCACGGCAGGTGCAGGAGGCGAGGACACGTCGATAGTCTGAGTCGTGAAGCATACCAGACGCAGATGAACAGAAGCGATAGAATGGGCGGCGATTCGTGCCTTGTGTGCTTCGCTAGGTACTGTACCCGTTCAGACTCCAGGAGTCCAGAGGCATTTTCGGGCGGTGGCAACGCCCGTGGCGTTTGAGTGGTGTTTGGAAAGTGGGGATGGCTCTGAGTGAAGTCTCTGGCCAGTCACCAGTGACGCCTTCAATTCCATGCGACCCGCATTGAATGCATTGGTGATTGGGAGTCTGGGACTCGGACGGGTGGCGCAGCAACAAATCCGCCATGTAGGTATCTCCGAGCAGGCCACGGATATGAACCGAGCAGAGCCACGATATCGGGAGGAAGTTGCTCCATGACGTTGACAATACTTACATACCTATTGGTAAGCTCGAGTCGACTGGTAATCTGGAGTACTATCGAGAGTCGAGACTAAGGAGCCCGGCGAGAATCAGAGAGGGCAACAAAGATACACCTGTGTGCTGAGGTGCTTGTATGTACATACATACCGTTTTTCATTCAGACATGATAACTCATATAGGGCGCATCAGTACGGAAAGTGGCTACATGATGAGGCTACGCTGCTATTTTACGCGACAATATTCCAGTCCCTCGGGATTACATTTGTTGACATCCTTCATCCATTTGTTCTTCCACTGCGGGATACAAACCCCATATATATTAGCAACAACAGCAAAATCGACAATAACAACGACTGTGCTAACTAGAAAAGACTCCTACTCCTTCAGCCATGGCATTGGTTCAAAACGGGTTTCGCCCGTGCCCGTGTTCAAGAGTAAAAACTGGGGTTCAAGCGTGTCCACAAAGTCGGCCAGTTTATTTGCCCTTCCTCTCCTGGTGAACTACTTCAATGATCGTCTGCACGATGCTCGGATCAGACAGCTAGACGCAAGTATTAGTATTCAGCCTCAGAACCGGGGCTCTGCATCCAAAAATGAGAGCTATCATTAGCGCAAAACTCACTGTAGAAATATCACCGAGCTGATCTTCCTCCCCAGCGAGAATCTTTCTCAAGATCCTTCGCATAATCTTGCCGCTCCGCGTCTTGGGCAGATCGGGAACCACGTGAATGGCCTTGGGCGCGGCAAAGGGGCCGATGCTTTTTCGGACCTGCACGATGAACTCCTTGCGGAGAGCATCACTGACCTCGATATCATCCTTCACGGAGACAAAGGCATTGACGGCTTGGCCTGTGAGTTCGTCTGCGACACCGACGACGGCAGCTTCGGCAATGGCGTCGTGCTCGATGAGGGCGGCTTCGATTTCGGCTGTGGAGAGGCGATGGCCGGAGACGTTGACGACGTCGTCTACGCGGCCTCGGATCCAGTAGAAGCCTTCGTGATCACGACCAGCTCCATCACCGGTGAACTGAAGTTTTTTTAGTGCTCGTTCCTCGGGGGGCATATACGGACATATGGAGGGAGATAGCGGGACAAAAGATGAGTAAGAGAGAGAACTTACGTAGTATCCCTTGTACACGTTGAGATATGTGTCCATGTATCGCTTGTGAGCGCCATACACAGTTCGTGTCATGCTCGGCCATGGCTGCTTAAACGCAAGCACACCCTCGACGTCGTTTCCGTGAATCTCTTCGCCAGATATAGGATCGATGATGGCAGGCTCAATGCCAAAGAAGGGGAACGAGGCGCTCCCCGGTTTCGTGGGCGTGATGCCAGCAAGAGGCGTGATCACGTTGGAGCCAGTCTCTGTCTGCCAATATGTCTGTATAAAGCAAGTCAGCGAAAATCCAAATGAGTTTTCAAACGGATTGACCTCGTCACATACATCGACGACCTGCGCCTCTTCCTTGCCCACCACTTCGAAGTACCACTTCCAAATCTCAGCGGCGATCGGCTCACCGACGGAGCCCAGCACACGCAGATACTTCATGTCACCTTTGACATGTTCATCGCCAGCACGCTTCAGTAGTCGAAGCGCGGTGGGGGCTACATAAAATTGCGTGATCTTGTGCTTCTCAATGATCTCCCAGTATCGCGAAAAGTTGGGGTAGGCAGGGGTGCCCTCAAACACGACAGTGGTCACACCGAGGAGGAGAGGAGCGTAGACGACATAGGTGTGACCCGTGATCCAGCCAACATCGCCACCGCAAAAATATCGATCTCCATCGTGAATGTCAAAGACATACTTGCCGGTCAGGGCAGCGCCGAGCAGGTAGCCGGCCGTGGTGTGCATCACACCCTTGGGCTTGCCGGTCGAGCCAGAGGTGTAGAGCAGAAAGAGAGGGTCTTCCGAGTTCATGACTTCAGGGGCGATGTAATTTGGCCACTTTTCAAGCTCCTCGTGCCACCAGACGTCGCGGCCTTCTTGCATGGGGACGTCAGCGCCGGTGCGCTTAAAGACAAGGACATTGGTGACATCGGGACACTGCTTCAGCGCATCGTCGACAATCTTCTTGGTGCCAATATTTTTGCCGCCACGCTTTCCCTCGTCGGTTGTGATCACAACGCGCGAGCGAGCATCGAGGACACGATCTCTCAAAGAATCGGCCGAAAAGCCGGCAAAGACGATGGAATGAACAGCACCGATGCGGACGCAGGCGAGAATGGCGACTACGGCCTCGGGTATCATGGGCAGGTAGATGGCGACTGTGTCGCCCTTACGCACACCCATTTGTTTCAGCGTCCACGCCGCCTTGGAGACTTCGCGCAACAGCTCGCCATATGTGACATTGCGGCCATCGCGGGGCTCGTCGGCCTCGTAGATGATGGCGACGCGGTCGGGGTCTTTCAGGGCATGGCGATCAACCAGATTGTACGAGGCATTGAGCTGGCCTTCATTGAACCACGTGACGTTACCGTCCGTCAATGTGCCACTACTAACAGTGTCAAAGTCGCGGTACCATGAGAGCAGCTCGCGCGCTCGCTCAGCCCAGAACTTGTTTGGGTTTTTGATAGACTCTTGGTAGAGTTCTTGGTATTCCTCGAAGCCTAGTTTTTGAAAGAAATTCAAGCGACTCGTTAGCAGGCATGACACCAGACTCGACGCTCTTCGACCGCCTTCCAGCTGCAACTATGCGGAAGCGGCGCACGCCAGCCTTGGAGCAACTTACTGGCAAGGTGGGGTTTGCTCGGATGCTCTGGTGAAGAAAATCGTCAGCTCGCGATTTGATCCTTTGACTCTCTCTCCGTCGCTTGAAGGCTACTTCGCGAGTCTCGGCCGATACTCGGCGGGAGTGGAATGCTCAAGCACAGCTGACGCGAAGGGGAATTCTGCATAAGCAAGACATACTGGCGAGCATCTTCTCGGGGGGGTCTGCGAAGGAAGCAATAATACTGGGTCAGCTTTGGATGCCAATTGGGGCGAGTGGGGGTGGCGTGCGCCACGTACGGAAAGTATCGACATTGTGCGCCTCGGCAACGACCCGCGGCACATTTGACTCCTGGGCCATTGTGTGCAGATTGCGGATTGCTTGTAGCTATCGAGAGCTGTCAAGGATTGTCGGAGGACCTCAGAGGCGTGCCAGATGGGTTCGAGCGCGCGACGAGAGAGGAGGTCGAGCGTTTATCCAGACGAGACACCGGCTCCAGCACGAGCTCAGAGGTAGCTCGGACAAGGCGGCGCGGGGTTGCTCTGCTAGCTTCAGATTGCGCCAAGGAGGACCAGAAGGAATCGATCAGACGGAAACAACCAGGCTCTCTTCCCGGTGCTCGTTCCCGTTTATGCCGTGGCAGTTGCGAGGATTTCTTCAAGCTGAACTTGTTCTGATCGCGGAGGACGTCTGTGCAGAATGCGTGTTGTTCGACGTTTGTCTTCTAAACGTCTTCTTGACGTTGTTGCTAGACGATGGGATCGGATGTGCTTCGTGGGTCAGAGAGTCGGAGAGGGCAAGAAGACAGAGGATAAAGAATATGCAAGAAAGGAGAAGCCACGATCATGGAGGTATGCAAAAGGACGCGAACCGAGAGCGTGCCCTGTCGGGGGAACGGGATTCTTTAAACGCCAGATTCGGCACGGATTCGGTTCAAAGCGCAGGGCTGGAGGTCCCGAGTTGCCCCCCGTCCATAGGTTGTCCAGTGCTTCAACTTGGTTTGTCGATGCTGCCCCGTCCTGTACGGAGTACGAGAACCGACCCCTTCCTTTCCCCCGATCATTCAAGAGGAGACACAAAGGCAAAGGGAGACGAACCAGCCCCGCACCAGTGACCACGCCGATACCCGACGACTAAAATCGGATCGGATCCTCTTTTTCCATCCGTGCACCAATGGTGTCAATGGTGCTCCACCATGTCGCGTGCAATCACGTTGCACCGCCGGACGGACGGACAAAACTGATGGCGTTGGCGATGCGACGTGACGTGACCTGACGCGTGACATGGGAGTGATTGCGCATCATGCTGCATGCACGGCTAGCCCTAGGCTAAAGAGAAAAGTAGGTACATGTAGGTATGTACATAGCCAAAAAGGGGAAGAAAGACGAAAAAGAAACAAAACATCTAAAAAAGAAGGCAAAGCCGCTGATAATAAGACAAGGCCAGATTGCTCGATGTGTACGGAGTACGATCATGTACAAGTTACAACTATGTACATACATACATACGGACTGATATAGGTACAACATAATTTCCCGCATTTGCATCAGATCTCCTCTCTTGGCCAAGGTACCTAGCCACTCCCGTCCGGGCTAAACCAAAGGAAGGAACGACATCGGCTTACAAGTCACAACGTACAAGTCACAACGCCCCTCGTTGTACATGGAGAAACCCGAAAGACGCGCCACGAGAACTTGTTTTCGGCGTTGCTTTTCTCCCGGTCCCTAGCAGAAAATCGGTCGGATCGTTTCACGGAGCTGGCTTTTGTGCCGGCATCTGCGCCACCAAGAGAAGAAAGAAAGCACGTGAGCGAGACTGCCGCAACTTGCAAGGCGGATATGTATGTACAGAGTAGAGTATGTACTCTTCATAATGACAGAGACTCACTCATTGGGAGATTTGTGCGAGAAGTCGTACAATCCCTGCGGGGAAGAGAATGACAGCCTTTTCCGGTTAATCAACCAGTTTCTGCAGGTTACTCACTGTGGGCATGTCCGAAGTAAGCATGTTTTGTGTGTGTGTTGATTCACCTCCCCTCCCTCTTTTTTTGGGAGGAGTTTGCTGTGAGTGAGCTGCTTGAATTGGCCGTGTCTAGCCAACAAAACAAGTGCCGAGTTGTTGGCTGAGCCCTCCATGCAAAGGCCATTTTCAGTAGCTCTGTAGCATGACAGGCTCATAAGTCCCCGTTGTCGCAATTCCAGTCCGTTCCAAGTCATGCCGCCAGGTTGTATACCCGCATTCTTTCCAAGTTTGCTCTTCGAACCCAATTCCTATCGCTACGCCTTAAACGCCAGGGAGGCCATCAACATCCTTCCTCTACCACTACATTTCCATGCTCATGAGATACATCTCAAAGATGCGCATAAATTTGGCCACAAAAGCCTCTAAATGAAAAATGACCTTGCTACCCGTCTTGATCCGGTGTTCGTAAAAGGCAGACCACTGGATGACCTCGCCTTTCAGGCCGTCATCGATAAGAGCAAGCAGCTTAAAGGTCAAGGTCTTGAGAATGGTAGTGGGCGGGATACAGTGCGTAAGGAGGTCGTACAGCTTCGAGCGAACCTGTAAAATCCTCGCGGGACTGTGCTCGTCCATAATTTCCCTGGCAATCTGGCTAATCAAGGCCTCCCAATCAGCCGGTGGAATGGGTGTACTCTCCGTGATTTTCTCGCTGGAGGGCAGAAAAGAATAACCCGCTAGTCAGTGAACTGCCATCGAACCATTTGTGTGATTGTCACCCAAGGAGAAGAACGGGCAGACCTACTTTTGTGCATGAACAGCCTCGTACATGAGGAGTGCCCTTCGAAGATTCCTCCCACTTTCCACAGCTATTCTCTGATGCAGGCCCTCCACCACCTCCCAGCCCTCCTTCTTGGCCGATAAAGCCAACACATGACAGATTTCCTCGTGAGTAGGTGCTGCCACACGAACTAGGAGGGTTCTGGACCGGATGGGTGCAATAATGTTGGCGGTCGAGTTTGCCAAGAGAATCAAGCGCAGATTGGGCGAGTATTTCTCCATGGTTCGACGCAACGCCGCCTGGGCATCTCGGGAAAGCTGGTCGGCCTCATTGATCACCACCACCTTAAAACGCTGCTTGGCCGATTGGTCCACCTGCTGCGTTTGCGCGACTTCCTTGAGAAGATCTTGAACGACCACTCTGTCGTAGTTTCCCACGTCAGAGGGTGTGATTTCAAGATGATAGACGGATGCGACAATGTTGAACTCGAGTTTTCGGTTGCTCGTTGTCTGGAACACACGTGAATCAATCTTGATCTTCTCCACGCCCGGTCCGTACAGCTCCTTGAGCGTGGCGACGATTCTCGTCTTCTTCCCTGCGCCGGAGGGGCCGTAGACGAGTAAATGTGGGAAGTCACCGCTCTGGGCCTGCGTTCACGAGCTAAGTTAGAGGAAGACAATGCGATCCGGGAGGGAATTCTGGGGTGATAACTCAAGCAATTTCTTACCAGTGCCTGTAATCGATCCGACAGTTCTGGGTGATATGATAGAGCGTCTAGAGACCGTGGCCGATGTTTGTCGACAATGAGAGCCATTTTTGGCTGTGGACGAGCGAGTATGCCGACTTTGAAGGTTGGAGCGTGCTTTCAAACGGCCCAAGGTGCTTTGCAAGTTGGAGAGACGCGTCAGTGCGCGTTAAGTGCAAGGCTTCGCTGCAGCAAAAGTGGGTCATGTCGAGTTTCTCTCCAGAAGTTCCATGAGGTACCTATCATCTATGTATCTATATACATAGGTACATAGGTACTTTGTACACACAGACGGCGGAGTGCTGGCAAATTGTGGCAATAGGCTGTGAATGAAAGTCGAACACAACAGGCGGCCTTTCGGAGTTCAGTTCAATTCAGACTTCATCAGTGCTCAAATTGACCCGCTGTCCCTCATTCCATCGTCATCATTCACTAGGTACATTCTCAATGCTCAATGCCTTGAACTCCCGATTTGCCGAGGCCCAGTTTATATATGTATTGCTATTCTTTCTCGATTGTATTCCACGCTATGTCCATATTATACAAGTGCACCTAGTTGCATGCCAAAGATCACGGCGAAGGAGAAGTCTTGGAAGTAGTGCCAGCATCTGTGACAGCCGTCGAAGAAGAATCAGCCTCTAGTCCAGCAGGGGCAATCTTCTTCCACGGCCGCTTCAAATCGTTCAATGTGATTCCTCCCTCGAGCTTGGTAATTCCAACGACTGGGGCATCAGCCTTTGTAATGACATTCCATTGACCTGCATGCTGTTAGTCAATGTTCGCGCCCTCACCAAAGTTCTCTGCTCAACTCACCCGGTAGCTTGTTTCCAGCTAGACGGAAAGCATCTCGCACAACCTGGTCGTGCAGATTTCCCTTTATTTCAAACAGCACCTGGTTCACGGCCACTCTCGTAGCCCAGTGATCGAAAGAGCCTTTTCCTTTACCCATACGGATCTAGAAAACGACAAATGTTAGAACATGCGAAAGCCGCGACGCCCCCTCCACAACCTTCAAAATGACCCGCAAAGTAACTGCTCACATCGTTACCGCTAACGTAGACGCCAACGTTGCAGCACTTCCTCTTGTACAATATATATTTCTCGCCACGCAGACGGGACTTGATTGTGTCCTCGGCCGTCTTCAGCTGCCTGGCGCTGATTCTTCGGTGGTAATCGACCATGCGCAGGCCATAGTCCCCCCAAACGACTGTCGTCCCTTTCGTTGAACCCCCCGTGGGAACACGTGGCCGGCCTCTCGCCATCTTCCTCGTTCGATCTATATCCGGCTCTAGCCAGTTGCCCCAGGCAGAGGATGTGGTCGAAAAGGGTCGAACATTTTGCAGCTGTCGAGCAGCGTCGAGCGGAATAGATGGTCGCAATAACGGGGCGCGAATGTGTCTTAATGAAGTCGACGCGCAAAGGCTCAGGCCTTGAAAGGCACTGAGAAAGGATGACGAGCCGGCAGACGCCATTGTGTCGGATTTCGGCGAGATGGGCGAAGCTGTTTGGCAACGCACTTGTCCCCAGCGTCGACTTGGCGATGCCCCAGAAAAGGCTTTGTGACGCCAGACCAGACATAGGTAGATTTGCGGCCAGAAAGTTAAGGCTCAATTGCGATACGACCCACTTTCGCCTTGCCTGCCCGGCTTGATTAGCGCGCGGAAGCGATTAAACCTCGCGTCAGCTTCGCGTGAGGATCTGACTGGTACCTGCCTTGGAGCACGTCACTTCCCGTCGATGATTTCTTGGCCGGCTCTTGGGATCTTTGATCTGGACATCGACTACGAGCACGCAGTCCCAGACGCCATTCGTCACAGGCCGCGAGGAGGCACTGTGCTGTTGCAACTGAAAGTTCACCTGCCACTGCCCAAAACCTCCAAGCCTCGATCCCATCCGCGCAATGCCTGACATCCGGTCGTTTTTTGCCCCCAAGGGTGGTGCACCTCCGAAACCCGCTCCCGCCAAGAGCGAAGACGCGCCCAAAACACAACGAGCCAGTAAGTTACTGTTCATCAGTTACTTATAGAAGGCTCACGAAACTAATTACACGATAGAGAACCGCAAAGTCGTCCAAGACAGTGATGAAGACGAAGATGCGTGAGTCTAGACTGATGGGTATCGCGACAGCTTAGTCGCACACACTGACCGACTGAGAACAGAGCCCCTAGACCAATCGCCAAAGTGCCGGCAAAGAGAAAAAAGGCGTATGTGAAAGGAAGCTCCACCACGTCCATACCTGGCATTGCTAAATACAATATAGAGATTTGCAGCCACGCGGAGTAGTCACAACTGCAGACGCCTACTTCGCCTCCAGCGGAACAGGCACGAATTCAACGCAAGTCACGCCCAGCACGCCCAAGAAAGCGCCACAGAAAGCCAGCTCCAAGGTAAAAGTCGAAGAGGAACGTGTTTTGAGATCGAGTCCGCGAAACAGAAAGCCGGCTGTCAAGGCAGATCCACCGAGCCAGAATAGCTCATTAGCCACCAAGAAAAAGCCCACAACTGCACACCATCCTCCTGTAGTCGAGGATGACGAGGATGCCTATGTGGATGATGCTGCGGAAGATGCAGACGATATATTTGCGGCTGATAACAAGGGGCGAAGCAAACGTAAGAATGACGATTATGAAGAAGAAGAGTCGGACGAAGAGCTGTTGCCCAAAGCCAAGAGAGTTGCAACTCGCGGTCGAGCCCCCCAGAAAGCAGCAGGCAACGGGCCTGCTTCTTCTTCTGCCACCACCACCACCACCACCACCACCACCACCACCACCAGGAAACGAAAGTCTCCCGTGCCTGAATCAGAAGACGAGGAAGAAGAGGAGCTGCCTCGAAAGAAGCCTGCCGCGAAGCCCCGAGCTCCGCGGACAGCCAAAAAGGTTAATGAGCCTGAGGATGCGCAGATTCGAGATATTCTTGACAGCGTGGCAACTGTGCGCCCGCCGACACCGCCTCCCAAGGATCCCAACGTGAAGTTTGATTGGCGAAAGTCTACTGCTGGAGGCGGAAACGCATCTGTTCAGCCCATGGCCGACGTGGAATTGCCTGAAGGCCAAGAAGAATGTCTGTCAGGACTGTCGTTTGTTTTTACGGGTGTGCTACAGACAATTGGTCGCGATGAAGCACAGACACTGGTCAAACGATATGGCGGCAAGGTGACGGGACAGCCCAGTAGCAAAACAAGTTTCGTCGTTCTGGGCGACGATGCCGGTCCGAGCAAGCTGGCCAAGATCAAGTCTCACGGCATCAAGACGATTGATGAAAATGGGCTCTTTGATCTCATTCGAAAACTGCCAGCGTACGGTGGATCTGGAAAGGGGGCCCAGAAGGCCCAAGAGAAGAAGAAAGCCGACGAGAACAAAATAAAGCAACAAATTGCCGAGATGGAAGCTGAAGAGGAGAAGAAGAAGGCCGAGGCTGCCAAGGCTGCACAGCGATCAGCTGTATCACGAGGAGGTTCAGCTCCTTTGTCCCAGTCATTGCAGTCTCAACCTCCGGTGCAGCTACTCACCAGTAAATATGCGCCAACGCAACTGAACCACATCTGCGGCAACAAAGCACAAGTGGAGAAGATACAGAAGTGGCTTCGAAACTGGCCCACGGCCAAGAAGCAAAATTTCCAGCGTCGTGGTGCTGATGGCCTTGGCGGGGAGAGAGCCATCATCATATCCGGGCCACCCGGCATTGGCAAAACCACAGCGGCCCATCTAGCTGCCAAACTGGAGGGATACGATGTATTGGAGAGCAATGCAAGCGATACGAGAAGCAAGAGGCTGGTAGAAGCTGGCTTAACCGAGTCGATGAACAACACGTCTCTGTTGGGATTCTTTGCTGGCGATGGGAAGAAAATCGACATCGCCAAGAAACACACGGTTCTCATCATGGACGAGGTGGATGGCATGTCTGCTGGTGATCGCGGCGGCGTGGGGGCGCTCGCCAAGTTTTGCAAGAAGACGGAGGTGCCGTTGATTCTGATTTGCAACGAACGCCGACTGCCAAAGATGAAGCCCTTTGACCATGCGGCCTTTGACATCAGATTCAACCGTCCCTCGGTTGACCAAGTTCGATCTCGAATCATGACCATCTGCCACCGTGAGGGCCTCAAGCTTCCTCCACCGGTGGTGGATGCTTTGATCGAGGGGAGCAACAAGGACATACGGCAAATTATCAACATGATCTCAACCGCCAAGCTCGATCAGAAGACGATGAGTTACGACCAAGGAAAGGCCATGACCAAGGCATGGGAGAAGCACGTTGTGTTGAAGCCATGGGATATTTGTCAGAAAATGCTCGGGGGAGGGCTCTTTGCGCCTACGAGCAAAGCAACCCTGAATGACAAGATTGAACTCTATTTCAACGACCACGAGTTCAGCTACCTCATGATTCAGGAGAACTACCTGCGGTCGAAACCGATGGCCTTGAATGGCAAGGGCTACACGATGCGGGAGGAAAGATTGAAGGCCCTCGAACTGTTCGACCGAGCTGCGGAAAGCATCAGTGACGGTGACCTCGTTGACCGCATGATCCATGGTCCTCAGCAACAATGGAGCCTCATGCCTACGCATGCCATTTTCAGCACGGTGCGACCATCCAGCTTTATTGCAGGGCAGCTCATGGGATCCGGCTTCACGTCTTGGCTGGGCAACTACAGCAAGCAAGGAAAGCTGGGCAGGTTTATTCGGGAGATCCACTCACATATGCGTCTCCGATCGTCGGGTGATCATAACGAGATCCGACAACAGTACTTTCCCATTCTTTGGAAACAGCTTGTCGATCGGCTACAGAACGAGGGCACAGATGCTGTGCCCGAAGTGATTGAGCTCATGGACAGCTATTACCTTACGAGAGAGGATTTTGACGCAATTCAGGAACTCGGTGTTGGGCCCATGATTGACGAGGACGTCAAGATTGAGACCAAGACTAAAGCAGCTTTCACCAGAACGTACGTTGACCTTCCTTCTTCCGTAACTCATGCCCCAACAATATCAATTCTAGTTTTTCCCTCTGTTTTTCTTATTCCTTCTTATTAACCCTCACCCAGGTACAACGCAATGAGTCATCCCGTTCCATTTATGAAGGCCAGCAATATCGTTGTGCCGAACAAAAAGGCCAAGGAAGCACCCGATCTGGAAGAAGCGATTGAAGAGGAAGACGAAGCTGAAGTAGTCGAAGCAGTGGAGCCAGATGACGACGAAATCGACTTCAAAAAGGACAAGTACATCAAGCAGCCCAAGAAGAAGCCTGCTGCCAAGAAAGCCGCCAAAGCCGCCAAGGGTGACGATGATGAAGTCGAGAAGCCAAAGAAGCGAGGGAAAGCAAAGGCCAAGGCGGGCAAGTAACACGATTGATTGTACAACACGAAGTGCTGTGAGCCGGCTGAAACGCACCGGCACTGAATCTGTAACGGCTGTAACTGGGACATCGGCGCATACCACAGGACATCTATACTATGTTGGAATTTTTAGAACTCAAACTTGAATGCCTATGCAAGTTGACCAATATCAACTCTGCGGATACTAAGTGTGGCACGATGGTCATTAAAAATTATTGATGAGGCGTCAGCAGTTGTGTCTGGACGCGTTAGTATCTGAGTACAAAGTTGGTGCCAATGCGTAGGTAGCCAAATCCCGTTCCAATGTCTTGGTTATATCTCAGCCCCAGCGCATTTTTGACGCTGCTAGTGACACACATGTTGATGAGTCGCGAAAACCCCCTCCCCGCCCCTTATGCGAGATTCCCAAACGAAGTCAGTCTCGTCTCGTCTCGTTGCGAAAATCTAATCAATGGTCGACAATGTCCAATGAGATGCACACGGCACAGGCCCGACGAACAGTTGGCAGTGAGCACTTCAACAGCTGCCAGCTGTCATCTGTCGACACATCGGCTGTTGCCGCGTGAACTACACCATCATCCCAACTTTCCCCCAAGTCACATCCATGTTGTTTCGCCGCCTCTCAAACCCTCACGCAAGTCTCCGTTGTGAAGAAAGTAGCTCACCTCGCACACATACATCCCGTCACGAATCACCGAGCATTCTCCCCCATCGGCAGCAGCACAGCCCCTTTATCTACATACTCCATTACCCCAAAGCATGCTCTCCAACTCCTTCAGCGCTGCCCGCACCGCAGTCCGAGACCTATTCTGGAGCACAGACGGACGTCGCAACAGAGACCATTGTTGGGCTGAGCCACCGGATGAATGGGGGGTTAACACAGCTGGAGTCGCGAGTTCGACGGGGGACTATTCCGAGAAATGGGCTGCGAAAGATGGTGTGTTTTGCTACGACTCCATCAAGAAGAAAACGGAGCTATCAATGGGAATCTTGTTGGCAATTTGCTGATGAGTTAGTTAGTTTGCCGCGTAGCATCGGACGAGACGTTCTTTACGTCAAAGTCGTGGCAGAGTAACTTGTCGGGTATCTGCGAGGATTGTAAGTCTTGGGGTGGGTGCCGGGGGCGCTATGTTTTCTGGCTGGATGGTTTTTTTTTGTTTTTTTTTTTTCGGCTGACGCGGTTCTCTTGTAGATGGACATGGTCCTGAGGTGTCCATTGATAATGTGGTTATTCAGGAGGGGCCGAGGCGGAATGTGCGGCATGTGAGGAGTAGTCCGGCTGTGGAGGAGAGGTATCTGATTCTAGGTTCGTGTAGGAGATCGGACGCCTTCCCTTTGGAATACATGATCTAACAATCTGTGACAGAACGTGTGCCCGCCCCTGTGGAAAAGGACGATGAGCTCGTAGAAGCAAGGCATGACGCTGCGCAAATGGGTTGCTCGCCCCCAGGGAGTCCCGCTGCCGAAGATGGGAAAGGGGATCCCTGCGATGAACAGACAAGAAGTGCTACTGCCGGTGCGACATGTCGACGCAGCGGCATCACAGCATCGACGCTCTTCGCGTACAGGGCCATGAATGGGCGTAAGCAGGGACAAGCGTTCGCGCAGATCCCACATCGAGGGGTCGCATACGCAGAGTGCGAGCCTCCAGAGAAAGACGCCTTCTTGCAAGATTGTGTCCCCCCGAGCGTCAAAACAGCGACGGAAGACTGCTTCTCGACGACTGCCGTCGCATATCGTCACGATAGCTTGTATACATACCCCATGGAGATCCAACCTATGATAACAGAGACTTCATCAGATTTTGCGCGTACGTCTGTCCAAAGTGACAAAGTCCCCTCTTTCGTGTTGACATCACTGACGTTCCCAGATGACTACGATATATCCGACTCTGAGGGATCCTCCTCGGGGTGTATATCCCCCCGTACTTTCCGCGTCTGGGCAACAGGATGCTCGCAGCAGCCAGGGCAACCCGAGCGCGAAGATTTAAATCTATCCGCTTGTGGGAGATCCGATAGTAGTGCTGCGTCGGACGTACGGCCTGGGATTACGGATGGAGCGTCGGGGTGGTCATCTAGTGAGGAATCACAGCGTGCGTATATCATCTCCTGGCGCTCCAACTTGTAAGTTGTATGTCAAGGACATACAGTACTGACGAGACAATTAGCATGCTGGAAACGAAACCGCATTCTAGAACGGCACGATAGAATGCCTGATCCGCAACCGAAGCATCCCTCGTTGCGGCCCCTCCCACCTGGCCAAGTCATCAATCTCACAAACGTAAAATACCCTCCTCTTCTGTCCTTGACCATCTCAAATGTATTCCGTATCTTTTTGAGTCCAGCTCTTCGAAAAACGTAACCGCTGACAGATAACTAACTAACTCCTTGTTCCTACACCAGCCCACCATTCTCTCCGCACTTTCCCATCCCTCCGCACCCTCCCACCTCGCCGACGTGCCCGTCGCCTACATTCCTTCGGCCCTCCACCACCGATACCAACTCCTCCACTCTTCCCGCCATGCGGAAGCGCATCTCACGCGCCTCAGGGATGATGCCCAGGCGCGTATTCACTACCTCCTCACTACGCGCAGCATGGCAGAGACCTCGCCGTCAACGATTGACAATGAGGAGAAGGAGAGCCCCACGGGGAGGGAGGATCCCGAGGAGAAGCAGCGCAGGGAGGAGATTTATCGTCATGTAGAGGGCCAGTTGCAGGATGTGGCGGGTTTGTGTGAGGATAGTCAGGGGAGGGTGAGGGCTTTGACGGTTGAGGTGGAGTGGTTGATGGGGAGGGAGAGGATGTTGAGCGGATGTTGAGCGGATGTCGAGCAGATATCGAGCAGATGCTGAGCAGTGAGGGGAAGTAACGGGATGAAAGCGTTGGACATCTTTTGTATGGCACTCACTACCTTGAAAAGTGCTTGGGCCACTTTGTGGGAGTAGACACACGCGTCATGTAAGGCAATGTATCTCATGCATCTCTGGACGCGCTTTTTTTCCTTTGTATTTTTTTCTTTCTTTTTTCTCATCCTTCGTGGATGATTGTGGTTCACGTGTCCATGAACCTCTACATTGTAGCATACATTCCGGCAACTTGCCATCTACCTATACCTACATGGTCCTATTCTTTTCGTTGCTCCACACTCCCCGAAGCCGACTTGTCTCACCAGATCGAATGAGCAGCTTTCTCCCGGGTAGTCCTTTTGAACGTGTGTGTGTGTGCAAAGTCAGCCCCCAGTTCATCCAGCCAGCTCTGCCAGATAGAGTTCCTTTAAGAGGCACCTATATGTGCTATCTTGCCTCGTCTATTGTCTCAAAAGATAATAAGAGGAAGAACAGCTGCACGTATAATCTGCCCGTCTCGTCCGCATTCCAAGCAATAATGTGAAAGAAGAAACAGACATGAGGTCATATGGCCATTCTGCTCTACGTTATCTGAAAGATGTAAGAATAAGAATAAGGGAAACCAGATGGACTCGTCTACACGCCTCACTTTCATCCCAACATATAACAAAAAAAAAACTGATATCAAAGTAGTCAAGTTTCTAGCTTACTACCTCTCCATGTATAGCAACGCCACCCAAATCATCCTTAACTCCCCTATCCTCTCCAACCAAGCCTCATTTCCCCTTGCTACCCTTCACCACGTTGAAAAAAAAAGCACGAGTTCGTTCAATTCGCTTTCGTAAGTCCTCTCAAAACGCCACCTTGCTCTGCGTATACAAAATTTTGAAGCTCATGCTGTCTTTCTGCTTTCTTGCGTGGATGCTTGTTTCATTGGTGATCGTTTTGCGAACCCTTCCACCGTTCCGTCCTTTGTCCTTAATTTCTTGCCTTTTACAGGTTGTGCTGAATCTCGACTCTTGACATCTGATTCTTGACTCTTGAGTTTTGAGTTTTGAGTTTTGATTTTGACTTTTTGACTTTTTGACTCCTTGACTCCTTGACTCTTGATTTGACTCTCGACTCGACTCGCTTCTCGCTCCACGCTTCTCGACGCTCAACACTCGACTCTTCCTCGACTTTTGTTTCATGCTCCCTGCTCTTAAATCTCAGCTCTCTCAGCCCTAGCAGCACACGCCCAGCACCCACCCATTAACCCCTCCCATATCTCTCATGTCTCTCTCTCTCATACTCCCTAGGATGCATCCCCCTCGCCATCATCTCCCTCGCATCTCTCCCATCTCTCGGATCTCTCGGATCTCTCACTTCCCTCCCCTCTCTCATTTGCACCTCCCTCGGATCTGTCGCCGGATACCCCGCCGGACCCCGCCCATCATAAACTGGCGTATAGCTCCTTGGTGGTTCTCTCGGATCACGAGCCGGTGGCCCCGGAGTAGCCGCGTACCGTGGGTAGCCCGGCGTAGGGGACGGCACGGGCTCAGGCCGCGACCCCGGTGCAGGATACCGACTCTGCATGGCGTGTTGTTGCTGAGCATTCTGGTACACAGGCCCACCGCGTTCGTCTCTCATGCCCACGTGTTGAGGCGGAGGAGCCGATGACCAGCCTGGGGCGGGCGTGGACGGTTTTGACGCGGATGACGGGTGAGGGGGTGGGCCTGCGGCCGCCCACGACTGTTGCGGAGGGACTTGAGATGGTTTGGGAGGCTGAGAAGGCCAGCCTCCTGGCGTGGAGGGCTGTTGCTGTTGCTGCGGCCAGGCGCTATCTCGTGCTGGCGGGCCATCACGACTTCTCGAGGCTGGCCTGTGTCCTCTATACTGCTGGTTTGCTTGCGGTGGCTGTTGAAGCTGCTTCGCGTGCTGTTGATTTTGTAGATGTTGGTGTTGTTGATACTGCTGCTGCTGCTGATGTTGCTGTGGCGGCGGCGGCGGCGGCGACGCTACATGTGGCTGAGGTTGCCCATAGGATACTGTAGGATATCCGCTTTGAGGGGCAAATTGACTCTGGCCCGGTCCTGGCCCTGGCAACCCTTGGCTTTGTTGAGCTGGCGAAAACCGATGAGACATTGGCGGAGAGTTGTTGCCGTTTTGGTGTCCAACCTGATACCCGGGATGCGATCTGTAGTAGGAGTCTCGCTCTGACGCCACAGAGTCTGTAGCCGGCCTGGGTACTCTCAAGGAGGGTGGCTGATTCGGCGAGCCTCCGTAGGCTGACTTGTGAGAAGGCATACCACCACCGCCGCCGCCGTCACCACCACGTGATGCCCTTCCGTACGGTGAAAACTGTGGCTCGGGGTCCCGTCGCATCTGCGAAGGGGGAGGAGCCGATCCGAGGGCTGATCGGTCCATATTTTGCGGTGGAGGTGTTCTCGATGGCCCTGGAGGTACGCTAGCAACCTCAGCGACGCGTTTTGACGCTGCCGGGGGAGGGTCATCGTTCAGCAGTGACATGATGTTGGACGTCTTGCGGGGCTCGGAAGATCGGCTCGATGAGCTTGGGACTAGCGAGGATGATGCAGCCGGCGGGGGTAATCCATACAGGTCTTGAACTTGGCTAGGGGGCCGTTGCTGCATAGGCGACGACATGGGACGCGAAGAGGGAGTAGCGTGAGCGGGGTGAGCACCGTGAGCAGGGTGAGAATTGTAGGAAGGTGATCGTTGGTGATGCTGTTGACGGTGCTGTTGCGGTTGCGGTTGTGGTTGCGGTTGCTGTTGCTGTTGACGTTGATGCTGCTGTTGATGCTGTTGCGGATGCTGAGATGGATTCTGAGATGGATTCTGAGGCTGTAGCTGATGTTGATGCTGTTGCTGTTGCTGTTGCTGTTGCTGCAGCTGACGCTGATGCTGTTTTTGTTGTTGTTGCTGCAATATTAGGAGGTTCCGTTGATGCTCCTGCTCCCGGTGATGTTGCTGCTGCTGCTGTTGCTGCTGTTGTTGCTGCTGCTGTTGTTGCTGCTGCTGCTGTTGTTGCTGCTGCTGTTGCTGCTGTTGCTGCTGCTGCTGTTGTTGCTGCTGCTGTCGCTGCTGCTGTTTCTGTTGCTGCTGCTGCTGCTCTGTCTGAAAATGATGCACCGACGGCGAATATTGCTGTCTAGGAGCATTCCCGACCGCTCTCGAAGGATCTTGCGACGGAGTCCGTGACAAAGCCAACGAATCCGCTGCGATGTGGCCCTGGCCGATACTGGCATGATGACGATGGCCGTAGTGCTGCTCATAATGACGCTGGGGACCCAGCTCTGGGTCGGGCTTCATCCGCATGGAATGTCGTTCTCTTTGCCTGGTGAGTTCGTGCTCACGATGTTCAGAGAAATGTTCGCGCTGCTCACGCTCCCTTTCTCTGTGCTGTCTCTCGAGCATGCTATCGGGATGGCCGGATTGTATGGACTGGGCGGCGGTCAAGGGTCTTTGATCTCGAAGCTCGGCGGCGACTTGACGGGAATTGCCTTTGGAAGGAAGCGGCACTCGTTGCTGCTGCGGGGGGTCCGCTTGTACAGCAGTCTCGCGCTCTCTTTGCTGCTGTCGCTGTTGAGCTTGCTGCTGGGCTTGCTGCTGGGCTTGCTGCTGGGCTTGCTGCTGGGCTTGCTGCTGAGCTTGCTGTTGGGCTTGCTGCTGAGCTGGCTGCTGAGCTTGCTGCTGAGCCTGCTGCTGAGCCTGCTGCTGAGCCTGCTGCTGAGCCTGCTGCTGAGCCTGCTGCTGAGCCTGCTGCTGAGCCTGCTGCTGAGCCTGCTGCTGAGCTTGCTGCTGAGCCTGCTGCTGAGCTTGCTGCTGAGCTTGCTGCTGGGCCTGCTGCTGGGCCTGCTGTTGCTCGAGAAATCCAAAGGCTGGACCCGAGGCGCGCAGTAGACGTGTTCCGGGGGATATGGACTGGGAGGCAGGTTGGGGCATGGCGTGTTGCTGTGCCATGGGCAGATGTTGCTGCTGCCTAGAAACTTGCCCGAGAGGTAGCGGCGGCGGCGGCGGCGGCTGTTGCTGCTGCTGCTGCTGCTGCGACGGAGCCTGGGCCACGGGCATACCATATGGAGACGGAGCGTAGGATTGGGGTCGAGGTTGACCCGGCTGTGCTGGCTGAGCTGACTGGCCTGATGGCTCCATGTTGGGCATCACCGGCTCCCCGAACATGTCCATACCTGGTGCCACGGCCAATGGCCGCGTCAAGCCGACCACAGATGGGTTGTCATACCTCCGTCCTCTGCTAATCATGATGGGTAGAGGTGCATCCGGCCGCGGCTCGCCTCTGGCTCGCAAGGCATCTGCTTCTTGCACAATTGCACTCCACTCCATCTTGCCGTGATCCTTTTGACGGACAAAGTAGTTCTTAACCTGTTGTGGGTGGTGGGCCCCAATGGATTAGTTATCATTGATTTTTTTTTTGGGTTGTGTGTTTTTCCTCCGATTTCTTGACCCCCCTCAGGTGTCTTAGGTTCTTTTATCCGCGTCCCTAGTATGACATGACATGCAGCCATTGACGTAGAGTGGGTGGGGTGGGGGATGGGGGGGTAAGAACAAGCAAGAGTCTTGTCATGAGTGTTGGACGACTGAGACAAAACGGGCACACCAAGGAAGGGAGCAAAAAAGAAGGTCAAGTGTAAGAAAAAAAGACAACAGGAAAATGTAAAATGAGAACAAAAAAATCGCACCCCCGATGAAAGTGAGAAAAGAGAAAAGAAGCGAGGCCTAGAAACCCCTCACACGCCAAAACTTACCATTACGGCCGTCTTGGAACCCATGTGAGCTGCGATAGCCGTCCAATCAGAACCATAAGCCCGGAGCAAAAGTGGGAAGTCGTTGGCCTCCGAAACACTCCAGTAGCTCGAGGCCTGCGTAGGAGCTTTTCGATCTCCTGGAAGCTGAAGATTGAACAAGGTCAGTGCGGAATGATGCGGTGGTGGCGGCTCGGAATGTAGCGATGGTGCGGCCATGACATCTGCCATGGACGATGACGGGGCCAGTAGTAAGTTATCGCCATCTAGACCGTGCATAGCTGCTTGTTGCCGCCACTGTTGTTGCTGCTGTTGGTAATGCTTTTGTTGCTGTTGCTGCTGCTGCTGTTGTAGTTGCTGTGGCTGCTGTTGCTGCTGTGAAAACGACGGATGATAAACGCCATGAGGCATGGCTTGCTGTTGCTCAAATCCCGGAGCTCCACCCGTCGCAGGAGCCGTAGGAAAGGTCCGGCCGACCTCCGACGCGCCGTAAACAGGAGGCGCCTCAGACGGTACTCGGGAGCTCGAACGAGACCTTCCCTTGACTGATCCCCCTCCGGGCCCGGCAGACAGAGCGGACCCTGCTTTGGAAATCTGTCCGTCTCTGTCCTTGGTCTTGTCCTTGGCCCGACGACGTCCTCTTCTTCCATCCACCTTCTCGCCCTGTTCACTACCCCGAGTAATCGAAGATGGACCGCGCCGTCCTCCCGGTGTTCCAGCAGGAGTGGCATTTTCGCTGTCCGTAACTGGTTGCTCAAACCCCCACGTCGGAGCAGCAGCTCGGCGCGGCCTTCGTCGTTCTCCATTTTCACCCGTCTCTTGGTTCTCGTCATTGTCGTCGCCGTTTCTGAGTTCCGAAACTAGTGCGCTGGACCTCTGTTTCCCGCGTCCGCCCTTCTTGCGCCGCTTAGGCTGCTTCTTGAGCTTCTCTTTCAGGCTGAGGTTCTTCTTCATAAGATAGTAGTACTGTATACACGTGCCAAAGTCGCGTTTCGGTATGGCTTCGGCAACCCTGCCCCACTGCTTAGGATGCTCAAGGTAGCGCTTTTCAAATACCTCGCTCTCTTCAGGCGTAAAGTTGTCAATCGGGGGCAGCACTTGCCATGCGGTTACAAGGCGATCCTCAGGTGTGTAGCCGGAACGATCGACATATTGAGCCAGAGCGCGTTGCTCCGCATCGCCGTACATGGCAGGAATGATCGCTTCCTTATCGCTGCGAAATTTTTCCTTCTGAGCCCTTTGTTCACGTTCTTTTCGCTCCTCATCCTCGCGCATGGACGCTTGTAGAACGCGTTCCAGGTCGCGCTCCGAAGCAAATCTTCTTCCGGAAGTACGCCCTTCTGGCTTCGGTTCTGGAGTGACCGTCCCGGTAGGTTCAACCATGGGCACGGCCACAGAGAACTTATCCCTACTCTTGACAGCGGCTGGATCATTGGAGAGGGTGAAGTTCAGGTAGCGCATGTAGCTGTCAGTATATTTGTTCTGTCCCTGCTTTTGTCGTTCCGTTTTCTCGAGGTGAATGTTTTCCAAATGCTTCGTCACGAAATCGTTCATGACGGACTCCATGTTGTCGAACGAAGCAAAATAGTCTGCGTCTTCTGTCCAACGCTCGCAACTATAGTTGGGCAGTTCGTCAACTGGGGGCGTACTCATGAACCGACGCACGGGTTTCTCATCCACAAATCTCTCATCCTCAGAATCTGTCCCGTCATTATCTTGCGCTGCAACATCTTCCGTTTCTTTATCGTCCTTCCTACCCTCATCTTCATCTGCTTTCTCTTGCGAAGGAGAGCACGGCGGAATCGAGGCAGTTTCAGCAACTTCCGCAACTTCCGCAACAGCGTCACGAGGTTGTGGTGACGCCATCTCCTCCAGGAGAGCCTCTTTGGCTGCAGAAAACTGAGCGCCCAGATCTGGCACATTGGACCTCGACACCGGCTCAGACGGAGGTACGCCTGCAGTGCCACTGTCGCCCAGTACACAGGGCTCAGTAGCTGGGTGCGATATCGCTTGCGGACCGTCCGTCTCCCTTTTCGCTTCGTTCTTCGTGACTGTCTCCACAGGCAAGACCTCAGGGCGTGCCGCATGCTCTTCCTCTTCTGGCTCTTTGTCTGTTATCATCCCCGGTGCTGGGATTTCCTCCTCGGCCTCGCCCGACTCCTTGGCCTCCCCAACTGCCTCTTCCATCAACTGCTCGTCCTGGTGTGTGGGAGAAGTCGTACTGTTCTCTGTTTCCACCGGAAAATTTGCGTCCAGATGCTCGGGATCCAGTGCCAGACTTTCGGCTAGGCCATCAGAGTAGCTCAAGATGCGCGCCATTGACCCGTGAGATAGGGCAGCATACCGCGCCACAACTTCCACTGGGAGACCGGATTGCGGCAACTTGCTGAGCTCTGCTTCCGTCTTGTCTATCTCCATATTAAAGTAATCAGCCATGTCCTCGTCGTCATCTGACTCTGAATCTTTGTCCAGCGCCGTAGCTCTGGGCAGAACAGAGAATCGTGCGACTCCAACAGGGGGTCGTTTGCGGCGCCCTTTGCATTTATATTTCTGGCGTGAAAAAGAGCCTCTATTGTTTGTATCACCACTGATGTTGTCCTTCGTGACTTGTGCGACGGCTGAGGCAGACTTTGTGGAGACCCTGTAGGGCTTGGCTGATTCGTGCTTCACGACGATTTCGCCTGGCTCTTCGCTGTGATTGCATCGCGCCCGGGGGTTGTCTATGCCAGTTGGTGATGTAGATGAAGTTGGGAATTTGGAACTTGGAGTCTTCTCCACGTCACTATTGCGTGGCTGCCTCGAATCGTAGGGCTGCTCTCCTTCCCGACCGTCACGCCGCGGTATACGTGCAGATTGTGGACTGCTGAACGTGTGCATACGCATCATTTTGGGGGACGAGGGTGGCGGCTTCTTGAAGTCAGGATTGATCCATTGTTTGCTGGACGGGCGTTGCGACTGCGACTGCGACTGCTGCGCTCGAGGCCCGAGCGGGATCGCTGAGCTATCATGGTTCTCCGCTCTCGCGGATCCCCGAAACTGAGCCGAAGGCTCGTTGGTGTTCGTATGACTAGCAGAGCCAGATCGGTCTGTGAGAGCGCGCGGGGCTGTCGGAGGGTGTTTCCCATAATGAAAGGTTGCAGGTGGGGTCATCGTCGTCGCCGCTGTCAATATTGATGATGGGCCGCCCTCAGCGTTGCGACTAGGTATTGATCCAAAAGCAGGGGCAGATGGTGCCACAGGAGGCGGCGACACGTCTCTCGCTGGATGAAAACTCTCTTGAGAAATAGATGGTCGGGCCTCTTTTTTGTGACGTATCAGGTCTCGTTCCATCCTGTCGCGTTCATCCCGAGGATCGCGCCGGATGTCTGCTTCTGGCGGTGGATACCTGTCGCCGCGGTCACGTTCTTCTCGTTCTCTCGCCCAGCGTGCCTCTTGGGACCGACTTCGGATATAGCGGTCGCTGCCGCGATCATCGTACACCGCTCGTCCTCGACCTCCGCGATCCGACGACCAATCAGCCCGAGCACCTCTTCCCCGACCTCGAAAGAAGCCACCGCCCCGTGGGAAGGGCGACAGACCAAATGCAGGATCGGAATTCGAGGACCCGGCCGAAGGAGGTCCTGCGTCTCGAGATCCGCGACGTGATCTCTCAGTATCTGTTAGAAGACCATCTCTACTGTCACGAAAGTCCCGCGGCGATGTTCTGCCCCTGCCTGGCGGCGATGGTCGACGAGGTCGAAAGTCTCGCACATCCCTCCAGTCTCGATCTCGATCTCGATCACGGTCTCGGTCGCGGTCGCGCTCACGGCTTCGTTCCTCCCGGAATCGTTCTCTGTACTCCATGTCGCGATCCCGGCCGCGGTCTCTACTTTCGTCTCGAACAGGCCACGGCCTGCCCCCGCCACCTCCACCACTACCACCTCCTCCTCGTCCACGACCACGGCCGCGAAAGTCGCCTCCGAAGCCGCCTCGAGGACCGCTTGGTGCCTCGACCAGAGCCTTGGGGCCTCGCGGAGGTTCTCTTCGCAGCGAATCTCCAAACCCATCGCGATTTAGTGGAAAGCCTGACATGTTAGCCCTCGCTTCGGTAGACAAGCGACGACGATCATTGCCTGTGTATTGCGAGCTTCTGTCGAAACGGTCTTGAGACCTATCTCGTGGCGACCGAGACCGACGATCCGGATCATATCGGTATCGAGATGCCCTGTGCAAGAAAAAAAAGAAGTTCAGGTCAGGCAAATTCAAGACAAAATAAAATCCAATAAAAAGTGAATATAATCTAACAGCGTGTTATGATGCCTCGCAGAAGACAAAGACAGTCTACGGACCCACAGGCCGTGGCGCAATTAGATTTCGAAAGGGCATGAATGGAGGACATTAGCCGGGTGGCTGACATCAACACAAACAAACGAGACAACGTACATCAAATCGCGTAATTATAGGGCACCAGTCCAAAGAAGTTGGTGCGCAAGCAGTCAGGGTCTCATTCGCGGCCGTCCAAGTTATGCGTGAGAGAGGTGGTGCTGCTAGGACTGCTGACAGGCAAAAGGCACCGCAGCCAGCCAGCCAGCCGTTTGAAGGTGCAAAGTCGCCCTCACAGCGTCGTGACGACCGGACCGGAAAGGGGTGGGCGTCGTAAGATGCGTCGGCCATGCGTCTGCGTTGACGGCAGAGGGATGCATATGACGCTCGACGCGGTGTCGTGGCAATGGCGATGACGCGCCCACCAACTTGGGGCAGTGGAGGGCAGCTGAGGGCAAGTCGAGAGCAGTCGTGAGCAAGTCGTGCGCAAGCCCAAGGCAGTCGTGGGGTGTCAGATCCCAGATGCTATGGCGAGGAAGCCGAATTGAGATCACGACGCGTGGTGTGGTTGGATTAGGTATGGTCCGTATGGATATCGAAGGGTTGAAGTCTGAAGATGTTCGGCCCCCGGCCCCGGACTTTCGTATGACTTGGAGCCGGGCAGGAAAGCCCACCAGTTTCCATGTTCCCATGTCCGGACTTGGTCGCAGACTTGCAGAAACTCGGCAGCGCAAGTCCAAAAGTGCCCAAAGCGCCCAATGGGCAGCCGAAGCCCCACTAGCCAACTGTCCGGCCCGCAAGCTCACAGCTGGCCACCTATGTATGTACTCCGGAGTCCGTACTCCGTAGGTAGGTACCTAAGGCTACACTGTACAGGCTTGTACAGCCTACACCCAAGCGGCCGTTGCGCACTAGGTAGGTACTTTCTTCGGACTAGCGTGGCGAGAGGATCCTCGTCTCGTCGTTGACTCGTTTGTGTGACTGTTTTCGATGTTTTCGATGGCTGTTGCATAATGCCGATGAAGCAGTTCATGCAGCCAACTCATGTGATAGGTCAAGTCCTTCCGCTTAGTACTTTCCAGGTATTGTGCTGTAGCTTCAGACGGTGCACTGAGTGCCGATATACTTTGTGTGACAAGTGAGCAATGCCCACCCCTGCCGGCAGATGCTTCAACTCACGTTCATGATGATTCACTTGACGTATTTTTCATTCACGATCCGTCTCGGCATCATCGTGCTGTGTTTCTCGACACCAGACGTTACCTCTCCGTATATACACGCCTGCACTCGAAGCTCTGGTCGGCGAAATGATAAATCTCTAGGTATTCTCCGTAGAGTCCACCCCTTTCCAAAAGCTCGGGCCAGAAAATCACCAACTTCCAGCCAACTTCTCGTCCCGACTCCAAGGGTGTGGGTGGAGCAGCCCGTCACAAAAACAAATCCACCCTCGGGTTCCCGCTCAACCAATCTTTGCACTCGCGCCGCGCTCAATTTGGGACGCGTTCTTCAACAGCCCGCACCAACCTGAGGTCGTGCTGCGTGAGCTATAAACACGATATTCCCGTGCCTCTTTGCATCGTTCTGGAAGCTCGCACTCTTCGTGATACTCAATCCCCGGTCAGCATGTCCACACACCACGATGCTGCCCCCTCGGCCGCCACCGAGGCGGTACTCGTGAAATCCGAAGCCATGCCCGCCGACGCCCAGCCCGTCGAGGAGCTCGACTTCAACAAGCTCAAGGGCCCCATTACTGCACAGGATCTCTATCTTGGCATGCGACACATGGGCTTCCAAGCGAGCTCTACCGCGGAAGCCATTCGCATTATCAATGATATGGTAAGTGTTCACCACACACGCGCGCGGGGTACAAATGACAGAAAAATCACCAATTATCACACAAAACCACCCAAGACGTTGTACAACATGACATATCCCTCTAATGCTTAATTTCTCGGCAACGCAGCGCGACTGGAAGGACCCCGAAACCGGTGACAAGACAACCATCTTCCTGGGCTACACCTCGAACCTCATCTCATCCGGCCTCCGCGGCACCCTCCGCTGGCTCACCGAACACAAGCACATCTCCGCCATTGTCACCACCGCAGGCGGCATCGAAGAAGATTTCATAAAGTGCCTCGGCACAACCTACATGTCTTCCTTTAGCGCCGACGGTGCCGACCTGCGCAAGAGGGGCCTCAATCGGATCGGGAACCTCGTCGTGCCCAACGCCAATTACTGCGCCTTTGAGGACTGGGTGGTCCCCATCCTGGACAAGATGCTGGAGGAGCAGGAAGCTAGTAAGGGTACCGAAGACGAGATCATCTGGACGCCGTCCAAGGTCATTCACCGACTGGGCAAGGAGATCAATGACGAGAGATCTGTGTACTACTGGGCGTGGAAGAATGATATTCCCGTGTTTTGCCCGGCCTTGACGGATGGGAGTCTGGGCGATATGCTGTATTTCCATACGTTCAAGTCGTCGCCGCAGCAGCTCAAGATTGATATCGTGCAGGATATCCGCAAGATTAATACGATTTCCGTCAGGGCCAAGAGGGCTGGCATGATTATCTTGGGGGGCGGAATTGTCAAGCATCACATTGCTAATGCGTGCTTGATGAGAAATGGGGCCGAGTCTGCTGTCTACATCAACACTGCGCAGGAGTTTGACGGTAGTGACGCTGGCGCGCGGCCTGATGAAGCGGTCTCGTGGGGCAAGATCAAGATGGGCGCCGATCACGTCAAGGTGAGTCGCAATGTCAATTTTCACGGTGCAGCTTGGAACAGAACCCTCGCACTACTCTCCATTATACGTTTCTTATATGAAGCTTATGGGCAACATGATGATGACGATAATGATTATTTTTAATCCTGAGAAGACGCTAACTATCATGCAGGTTTACATGGAGGCAACCGCTTGTTTTCCGTTCATTGTTGCCAACACCTTTGCCAAGGACATTTAAACCGAACTCGCTCGGTCCGATGCAAAGGACAATTACGATCCAAAAGCCACGCGGTCTCGCACTCATGATTCTGCAGTAAACATATTCGAACCGAAACTCGCTCGCGCCGACACAAGGAACAACCCTGATCCAACAGCCATGCGATTTCGTACCATGGTTCTGCGATCAAACAGTATCCAAAGACACGCTCCCCCGATCAAGAGCAATACCCCTCGGCCGTCACGATTTAGTAGCGACGCGAACACATGGCCACGATCCGTTCTGTCAGGAGAGACAGCTAGGTGCGGCAGAAACACCAACGAAGAAAAAAAGTCAGTCTGGCGGAACACTAGTCGAACATACTCGGCTTTTCCGACCCTGAATGCAATCATCGTCTCGGGACGGACCATTCTCCCTGATCCGTCCGTACTTGCGCTTCATGGCAAGCCGCCTTTTCTCCTTCTCCTCCCTCTCGACCTCTTCTCTCTCCCGACGCTCTCTCAAATCCCCCAAATCGAGGCTTTCCTTGCGCATGTCCTCGATGGTCCTTCTACCGTCGTCGAGCTCTGGCCAGCATGGCGCTCCCAGTGTGCTATTCGCCCAGAACAACTGCGCCATTTGCAAGGGGCATACCTTTCCCGAGTTATCACAGAGTGCATGTGCTTCGCGGCGCAACCTGTCTTGGGTAGACTGTTCCAGCTCGTGGGCGAACGGACCCAAAATATCGCCAGAAGCTGAGGAGGCCTCGCCGCTATTCTTCTTCCTCCCGTCAATCTTCACAGCTGGTTTCCTGATCGTCTTGTTCTTCGGTTGGGCCGTAGATGGAGCGCTCGTGGATTTGCTGGGCGAAACGTTGATCCGAGCTTCTGGCCCATCATCAGCGAGAGGAGGCGTGGCAGCGTCGGGTCTGTGGCACTTGATAACGGGCAAAGGCGATGACCTCGTCGGCTTGACGGAAGACGGAGGCGTGTCGAGGCTATGAATCGACTCCAAAGAAGAAAGGATGCTGTCTCTATCAGAGAGCTCGTCACCGGGTTTCTCTGGCTGGACTGCAGGAAGAGATTTCACACCCTCCGATTCGTAGGCGTCCATTTGTAACAACAGTTTGCGAAGATCTAGGCAGGTTGCAACCCTTAGTCAATCGAGAGAACTGAATAAAGCCCAGGAAAGAAGGTCAAACATACTGCCCCGTGTCTCATGAGTGTGCTGGACGGTCTGGACGTCATTGTTGTCCATTGTGGATACTTGGGCACTGCTCTCGATTATCCGCCCAATCCTTGTGGTACCCAAAGCTCGTCTTATTTCTCATTCACGTGAACAAAAACAAGGGTTGGAAGGGTGGCCGCGCGGCTTTGTTCAGAACGTGACGTCAGTAACGATGATATTCCGAGCTTGGGATGAGGAATAATTCGCTGAAAGATAACAGCACTTTTTTGCTTCATTCGGCCACAGACATGATTTTACTTCGCGCGTGGTGAAAGACAAAACGAAAAAGGCGTCCGGCGTATGATGAAGGGTAAGTAAGAGGTAGAGAGCGAATACGACGAATATGGGCTTGCTTTTGGTATCGGCGGCTGTCATGCATGTGGAATAGTATGTCATCGAGGCAACACGTTGTACAATCATTAGGGTAAATTTTCTGCGTTGAAGCTCCTTCCTAGAATTGATTTGACGCCTGCCTAAGCAAAAAAATGTGATTGATGCGTGGCCATTTCGTTCGGGCTGGCGCCTCGCGCCGCCACGTCATGAGAGCCAACCTAAAAAAAATATTGAAAAACGGAAAGAGAAAAAAAAGGGGGGGGGAGGGGTGGATAAAGATAGGCAAAAGAAGAAGAGAGAATAATGCAAAATTGGCATATTGTTTGTGCGAGTCTGTCTTCGTCAGCTCAGCATGACATGATTCTTATTCCTCATGCGTCCCCGTCATCACTTATCCCCAATGATCTCCTTAAACGCCGTCAGCGCGGCCTCCCAATCATCCCTGCCTTCCCTCTCAGCCCATACACCAATCTTTTCGAGGCCTTCCAAATCCTGCTCCATGTGCGCTAGATTTGACGTGCCGTCTAGCACGGACATAGATCCCAAGGCGATGACCAGCGTGTAGTAGGCGGCCACGGGATCGACCTCTGCCTTTTTCGCGACCGACTTGACGGGCTCACATCTGAGGAGATCGGCATTGGAGGAGAGGGTCCAGAAGGACTGGAAGACGAGGTGCTTTTCGCGACAGTAGGCGCGGATGCGGTGTTCAAAGTCTGAGCCGTCGTAGAACCGGTTCTGTACTATGACTGGTCTGACGGCCATGTTGTGGTAGAGCGCCTCTACGATGGAGAGGGTGGTGTTGGAGACGCCGAGGTTAACGATCTTGTGGGGGGTGTAGGATTCGAGGACCCTCCAGACGGTTAGGGTCTCGTGGAGAGTGTCCATGGGCGCGTGGAGGACCACACAGTCGAGGTAGGGATCTTGGCCATCGCCGAGGGTGAAGTTATCGAGAGAGGACTGGATGGATTGGTGGACTTTTTCGATTAGGGGGGCGTTGATGTCGTAGGGGGTTATGTGGTTCTGGCCAGCGGGCGCAGTAAACTTGGTTTGGATCTGGACGACGGCTTGTTAGGAAACGGTCCACGTTGGGTGTTGATGTTGGTGGTGAAGGGGAAATGTGAATATCTGTGAACATCGGGGTGGGTTTTGCTGCACCGTACAAATAGGTCTTGGCGTTTAACGATGCCTTCGTCTACAGCCCGCTTGACACCGGCGGCCACACCCTCCTCATTGTAATGCTTTGGCTGTGCTGCGGTATCGACGGCGCGGAACCCGGTCTTCAGGGCAGCGTACACCAGATCTGCAGTCTTTTCCTTCTTCCAGGCTGTGCCGTAGACCAGTTTCGGCATCTTGGACCGTGTTGGATACGGCAGGGTCAGGTCCCTGGAGAGGCGCGATGTCTGCGACTGCACGTATTTCGTCCCCATGATGAACACGAGATCCCAACGATGCAAGCGTATATTTGTGTTTTGTGTCCCGTCTTCTTCTTCCCCTTTCAGGAAGCTAGTGTACTAGGCAGGGGCACAAGGAACAGTCGATCGAAACAGGGCAGGGCAGAGCTGGAGAGGAGATGGGTGAGACCCGAGGAATATGAAGGGAACGACCGCGGTTTCGACGCGAGACGGTGGTTCGGTGGTTCACAACGACAGAGATGATTGGGCAAGGCGATTGAGAGGCATTTGCTTCTGCAATGCAGCGCCGATCTGCATGGGGACGCACGCAAAACGCAAAGCGGCCAGCGTCTTAGGTTGCGGAGCGTAAGCTGAAGCAGCGGATGCGATCTGGCGATGCGGGGAAGAGCTTCGGATGGCGGGGCGTGACTCGTGAGTCGTGAGGGAGATCGGTTGGGAATTTTGGGACGCCTTGAAGTTGCTTTGTTTGATTTCGGCAGCCAGTAAGGAGGACATACATTGGTAACCGGAGGGCGAGGATTATGTTTCTCGTCCTTGTTGTCAACTTGTCACAATCTACCTACCTAACGCGAAGCGACACGACATGACGTGACGTGTGGAGCGAGGTGAAGATGAGGTGACGTGAGGTGAGGTGAGCTGACGGCCCACGATGATATCATACCTACAATGGCAACGAGGTGACACCAAGACTGTGCGCCCCAACGGTCTTCCAAGTTCCAAGCCGCATTTTGCGGCGTAATACTGTGCTCTGGGCACTGTCGCGGACACTGTGCATTGCCTCCCTCTCCCCCCGGTTCATGCCAGATTCGCCCGAACTTGTGACAACGGCATATCGGTTAGCAGACTGCAGTTGACACGGATTCACGATCGATACAAGAAGAGGCCAAGCCAACATGGCATCCTCCACCCCCTACACCCTGAAATGGGGCATCATGGCCACGGGCGGCATCGCAGAAAGTACGCCTCAGCCCTGCAATACCGTTCCTTGATGCGGCCTTCGTTCGTTCAACTCACACCTCCCTCCGTCCTCTTCAGCATTCTGCAAGGATCTCCTCACCGATCCAAAGGTCCGCGATGTCCACGATGTGGCCCACCAGATCGTCGCCGTCGCCTCTTCCACGTCCTCCGACCGCGCTGCCGCCTTCATCACCAAGATTGATGGCCCCGCCTCCGCAAAAGCATACGGCTCGTACGCGGATTTGGTCGCCAACCCGAATGTGAACATCGTATACGTCGCCACGCCTCACAGCCACCACTTCCAGAATGCGATGCTGGCGCTCAAGGCGGGCAAGCACGTCTTGTGCGAGAAGCCGCTGACCGTGACGGCCGGCCAGGCCGCCAAGTTGGTGGACATGGCGCGAGCCAAGAAGGTGTTCTTCATGGAGGCCGTGTGGACGAGGTTCTTCCCCTTGAGTATCAGCGTGCGCGAGCTGATTGCCTCCGGGGAGATTGGAACGGTATACAGAACCATGGGTAGGTACTTCCAGCTCAAGATGTAGAAGTTTGAAGAGGTGCTTTTTGAGATTTAGCGTCGACAGGACTTTTGACTAACAAACGGAACTACCTGCCCTGCCTGTCTGCCCGTGGTGTAATAGCTGATCTCTCCCTTAACGAAAACACCGATCAGGATGACGGCAAACTCTCGTTTCCCGACTCCCATCGCATGGTCAGCAAGGACCTCGCGGGCGGAGCGCTCCTCGATCTAGGCATCTACCCTCTCACATGGGTCTTTCAGACGCTCTATCATCTGCAGCCCTCGTCATCTTCGTCGTCGTCGTCCCCCAAGGAGCCGCCCACTGTGCTGGCCGCCATGAACAAGTACCACACGGGCGCCGACGAGAACACCAGCGTCATCTGCCAATTTCCACGCACCAAGGCCATTGGCATAGCTACCGCGTCTCTCCGCGTGGGCACCTCCCCGCACGGACAGAAGACGGCCGCGCCCGCGATCCGTATTCAGGGCTCGCGGGGCGAGATCCAGGTCGCCCATCCGGCGTACCGGCCTACTTCGTACCGCGTTATCAAGAAGGATGCCGACGGCGACGGCGAGGTGATCGAGTGCCCGATCCCCGTGGACTCCAACAGGAGCTCCTGGGGTCAAGGCATGTTCTGGGAGGCGGATGAATGCGCGAGGTGTATCCGCGATGGGCGAACCCAGAGCGCCGGCATGCCGTGGGAGGAGAGCATGGCGATGATGCAGGTCATGGAGGAGGCGTTGCGTCAGGGCGGCATTGAGTATCCCGAGCTGATTACGTCGGACGGCTTTGATGCGGAGAGTTCGCTGAACACGGGGAAAAGGTCATGAAAGCAGAGTCTGCGACAGGAGTCTAGGTCAGCAAACTGTCAAGGAGGTTCTGTTCCTGTCGTGCTCACGATTTCTGTCTGGCATGATGGCTCTGAAGTGACGCAGTATGTATCCTTGTGGTCCTCCCGCAAGGCTTCTTTTCCAAACCGGTATGTATGCCTGAGATGAACAACAAGAGCCGCTGTACTCCGTATGGCATTTTCTGATGCAGTGATCGCAGAGTCGGGTCCTAAGAGATAGTTGTCGATTGTCGAAATACTACGGCGTATTCTCGGGTTGTGTTGTGTTGGTCGCGTTGTGCCTCGTTGTGTTACGTTATGGTATGCCATATTCTCTGTTTATGTTATGCTATGCTATGCCAACTCAAGTTGTGTTCTGTTTTCTGTGTTGCACTACCTATGTACCATGTTGCGTCAACTACTTTGTACGGAGTTATGCCATGTTATATCGTGCGGCCCGTGCCTCGGCATCTGTTCGCATTCTCGCAACAGCCTTCGCAGCATCGTAGATCACGGAGTTATGCCGATTTGCAGCTTCATGAAAGCATACACGCATCGACATACGGAGTAGGTAGGTATGTACATAATACTCCGTAGTACTGCGGCTTTACTCCGTACACACAGACATCATCGGGGGCCCCTCCCCCTTGAGAAAAAGCACATATGTACACCCGTTCTCCCTTTGCTTCGCAATCTCACCAAAGAAAACAAATAGCACCACTTTCATACTAGAAAATTCGCCGTGATAAGAACAACAGTCGATTCGTAGGTACGGAGGATGCAGAGACGAAAATCCCTCCCCCACCAGCCAAATAAAGTCTATTTCTGCACAGCCCCCGCTTTCGTGTCACGCGCGTAGCCAGCGTTGCTTATGGAGTAGGTAGATACTGGCGGCGGTACGTTGTCATGATTGTTGTGCGGTGCCGCCGGTGCGCTACGTACTGCGCATCATGGCGAAAGGGGGTGTTGAATCTAATTGGCGAATAGAAGAATCTTGTTACATATCAGGACAGGAAGCCTCATGATCGAACTAAGTACATACATACATACCTATCTTGACCATCCAAGAATGGATCTCCAACACCATATACACAGGGAATCTTATAGGAAATCCGATATAGAGAATCTTGCAGGGACCACCCGCACAAAACAGGGTGCTTACCTATCCGTTCGTGTGTACATATGTACATACATAGGTACTCGGACTCCGTAGACATGAACTTGACTCTGGCAATGACAAAGGAAACCCGGAATAAACACAGCAAATATGTAACTTGCTCAGCAGGGAGCAAAGCAGGGGGGATGTGTTTGTTCCTGATGGAGCGGGGGACGTGACTTCCGGGCCGGTAGCCGATATTAGATGATGAGCATGAACGTGAAGATGAACTGTTCTTGCGTCCCTGGTGCGTATGAGCCTATGAGGATGCTATAGGATGGGATTGGGGGGGGTCTTGGAGCGCGAGGGTGTGAGGTCACTTGAGCTGAGCGACGGATTTCTCCCGGAGACGAAATTCAAAGTCTTCCTTTTCCCTTGCATCGTCCGTGTCGTTATGTCCTGCGCCCCCGGGTTGGTGTCCTTTTTCCATGCGTGGAACGATCATCTTCAGTGTTCACACCCCCCGCGGCGCAGATATGTAGGTAGGTAGCAGCGGATTTGCTTCATTACGCATGAACATGATTCAATTTACCATCCGTGCGCCGTCCACCGTCCACGCATGATTGTGTTGTTCTCTGTGTGGAAGAGACCGCTTTTCCATGATTCCTTCCATGGGGGGGGTTCTCGTCTGCAGCATCGTTGCAGAAAAGACGCTGTTTTTTCTTCCGTCGCACGGCCACAACATGGTGCAACGTCTTGATAGCGCGCACGCACGGCACTTGCATTATGCAGTAAAGAGACAAGAGGGACACAAGAAAAAAGAAACAGAGAGTAAAGGGCATCGTCAGGCCGGGCAACTCGGAAGGCGAAGCGAGGCGAGGCGGACCAGAGGACCACATCATCCCTGGCTGAAAAGATGCATAATTGACAAAGCAAACCTATAGCAATTAGCGAAATGGTTCGTTCTCTACATTTCCGTTATTCGTATTTTCGCATCTTTTACCAGAAAGGATTCCCAACATCAGGGGAAAATATACGGAGTAAAAAATAATAATGGTAACATACTCCGTATACATACTCCGTACGTAAGACTCGTACGAAAAGTATCCGTACTACGCCAGGGTTAGCAAAGGTCAAGGGTTACATGAACATGCAACCAAGCTCATATGACATCTTGCCGCAGGATCCTGTCGTACAGAGGACGCCTGCAGAAACTATAGTTTGTATCTGATTCATGCGTGGGCTGAAAGAGGACGAACATGGCAAAGGTAAAGAATGTTCAGTGTCCTTTGCGGAGGTGGCTTGAGAAGCACGTGATGAGGAGATGGGGGTACCTGGTACATAGGTAATCTGGCCGAGAACTTCTCAGTTTGTGGTTTGGCGTTTTTGTCCAGCAAAGTAAAAACAACTGCCTACGGTGGTTGTAGAATTCGAATACGTACGATAGCATACAGGATGGAAAACGCCATGATTAACAAGAAATGCATATTGTATCTTGACCCATCAATGCGCCACAGCAACACAGCAAAGACATGCCAATTGCATACAACCATGTCCACCCACAGTGCCATTCCTCATCTCGCACGTGCAAAAACTAACCGCCAAAACCTTCTCATCGCGCATCTCATTCATCCTATCACCGATCTCATCGCAACGCCCTCGCCCTCACCCTCGCGCGCATACACCCCGCAAATACCACATACCCTCCTTGCAAGCAGTCAAGTAAGATAGAGGGAAACGAGGGCTAGTACCCCGCAAACAAACAAAGAGAGGCCAAAATTGATGAGAACGCGAAATGTCCTCCTACGAAGACACCCACGTCCACGCCGTGTACGAAGCCATCGCCCCCCATTTCAGCGCAACGCGCCACTCGCCCTGGCCCTTTGTCAAGAGCTTCCTGCTCGCCCAGCCACCAGCCTCCATAGGCCTAGACATCGGATGCGGCAACGGCAAGTACCTGGCCGTGAATCCGGCACTGCATATCCTCGCTTCGGATCGGTCTCCGTCGCTAGTAGCCCTTGCGAAGCAGCAACACGGCGCAAGAGAGCACAAAGATAGGCCTCAGAAACGGACGGACGAAACGTCCAGCGGCATCACCAATGGCGCCACCGCCGCTCTCCTCACCGCCGACTCCCTCTCTCTGCCCTTCCGCCCTCACAGCGCCGACTTCATCATCTGCATCGCCGTCATTCACCACTTCTCCAGCGTGGAGCGTCGCAGGGCCGCCATAGAAGCCATATTGGGGTGCTTGCGGCGGGAGACTGGCCGCGCGCTGATTTATGTTTGGGCGCTGGAGCAAGGGACCAGTAGGCGTGGCTGGCACGAGGGGTGCGAGCAGGACACATTGGTGCCGTGGGTGATGAAGCGCAAGAAGAACAAGGCCAACCCACCGGCTGCTCAAAAGGCCGGCAAGAAGGGCAGTAACGGCGCAAATGAGACCATCGCCGCTGATGAGCCGCCCCCGCCTCCGGCCCCGGAGGATGACCAGGACCAGCAGGCTGAGCAGACCTACCACCGCTACTATCACCTCTATCGACAAGGCGAGTTGGAAGAAGATGCAAGGCACGCAGGCGGCGAGGTTTGCGAAAGCGGCTACGAGCGGGACAATTGGTGGGTTATTCTCAAGACCGGAGGCGGAGGCGGAGGCGGCGGCGGCGGCGGCGGGCAGGCAGACCGGCAGGACAAGGACCGGCAGGGCGAGTTGAACTGATTGACCTGAACCCCGGAGTCCCCGACTCGTGAGTCGTGACGAGGTTCGGCCCTTGGTTAGGGTGAAGGAGCAGATGAAGATAGAAAAAGGAAAAAAAAAGTTCATACCCCGAATGCACATGCACATAAATACATACATACATAAATACACAAATGCCAAGCAACACGCTAATGTAGGTATAAATATCCCACAAAGTAAAACAACAGGAATAAGAGTAACCTAAGTTTGACTTCTCCGTAATAAAAAAACAAATCACTTACAAAAAAAAAGAAACAAATCACCTTATAGGTATGTATCTACGGAGTAGGTACAGAGTACCTACTACACAACTCTGTAACGTATGTACATACTTGGAAGTTGTCCCTCGTGACCCGAGGCCCAAAACCGGACCAGCTCGCTCCTACACCCTACATACATCCATGATCCCGTCGTCCGAGTCAGGAAATAATAGCAACCCCCCTTCTCCCGGGCTCCCAATTCCCCATGGGCCATCCTTGATGAACCACGGGGCAACCAACCCCCCTTCTCCCCATGTACCTAGGTAGGTTAGGTATGTACATAGTCGTACGTAATCACAAATGGTACATACATACCTACCTACTCGGTCCGTACAGTTAACCTTGGTCTTGGCGCAAAGAGAACAAACCCCGCGCCCTGCACAGACGGGCCAGAATAGCAAAAACCCTCTACATGCTCCGTAGGTATGTGCATTACCACGGTGTACGCCCCCCCCCCCCCCCCCGATCCCATACCCCCCAACTCGGCCGAAAATGAAACCCCAGCCAATCCCGGATCAGACCCTGACAGGAAACGGGAACCGGGAGAAGTAGTTCGTCGAATTGGGGGGTTCAGAACGGTGGGCTCGTGCTATGAATTTGATGCATACGTACCTACCTACATACCAGGTACCCATGCAGTACCTAAAAAAGACTCGTTGCTTTTGAGGGTGGATGGATGCTTGGCTATACAGTTAGGTAATACGAAATAGGTAATTTATAGGCTTGGGGGGAACTCTACCAGGGGCACTCTTTGGAAGTGTTCACTGTTGGTGTTATTGTTGCTTTTTCTTGTTGTGTCGAAACGATATTTATGGACGGGCAGGGTGTTTCGTTCGCCTTGTGATCTATTTTGGCTAGTTTGGTACTCTGAACAGTCTGGCCTGATCTACTGTAGATAGTCTAGTGTGCCCCAACTCGGTACATCTCCGTGTTGTCATCATCATAATCATCCATCATCATGAAAGTAAATATCCACCATCTTCTTCTTCGTCGCAATCGTTAATGGCTCGTCAACATCGTCGAATCTTCCTTGAATCACCCGCTCGAGGGAGCTACCCATCCGTGTTATTACAAAACTGCTTCTCTTTCCCATTAAGACCGCCGCGAATGACATGGCTAGTTCAAACGAAACGTGTTGTGAATAGTAAACGCCCATTATGATATCACCGTTCGCTCCCAAGACTCAAGAAATAAAGACGTCTCTTTCCAGGAAAAATGACATAAAACGACTCCAAGAATCCACAAAATCGGGTTATAACCCCATTTGACCTCACTCCTTGCCTGCTTACCTATACATGGCGCCCAACACTTGTAGATTTCTCAGTTCTGCAACACTGCTGCAAGTCTATTCAATGATCTCTGCTTTACCCGCACAACATGCCTCAGCCCAGTCGACGTCGAATACTGCCTTCTCGCTGCAACACGTCCAAGCTGCGTCGCTTCGTGCTAGTTGAATCCACGTGCTGCTGATAGCCTGGCGAGAGTTGCAGAGACCAGGTGCTCCTATTCGTGTTTCTCGAAGGTGGACGATCAATGGCGCTCGAATATGGACTGACGCCTGTTGTGAGCTCCGCAAGACTTGGCAACGGCCCCGGATTTCGAGGCTGTTCTCGGAGCTGAATTGGTGCAAGATCGCGTCCGCCAGAGGCTGCAGTGTAAAAGAAATCTCCATGTTCCGTCAGTGATTCGTGCGTCGTGAGCCCTGATCCACCTTGGGACGGAGGAGGGGGAGGATAACGGGATGGTGGCTGTGGCTGTGACTGTTGGTGTTCTTGGCGCTGATACTGCTGATTCTGATGTTGATGTTGATGCTGGTGGTTCTGTTGCTGATGGTGGTGGTGCACCTGGACCTGTTGGTGGTGGATCTGTTGGTGGTGGTTCTGCTGGTGGTGGTTCTGCTGGTGGTGGTTCTGCTGGTGGTGGTTCTGCTGGTGGTGGTTCTGCTGGTGATGGTTCTGCTGGTGGTGGTGGTTCTGCTGGTGGTGATTTTGCTTCTGGGGGTGGCTCTGCTGCTGATGGTTCTGCTGGTTGTGTCTTTTTCGTTGTACCTCAGTAGTACCGACTCGGGGAGGCGGTTGACCAGGCATCGACGAGACAGAATGGTGTCGAGAGGAATGCATTGACCGAGGAGATGGCGGGGTGATGTTTCGACTCATGGGCTCATGGGTTTGGAACTGGAAGCTCGCCCGAGGCGTCGTCGGTGCTGCTCGAGGGCCACTTTCAAGGTTGACGGCGGCCAGGGCAAAGGGTATGACGCCGGCTCTTCTTGCCATATCTGCCTCTCCCAAGGCCCAGTGCATCGCCTCGGCTGCTCTCCACGGCACTGCCAGCTCCTCTGCAACCTTGGACCACATATCTGGCTTGAACCTGAGGCTTGTAAGCGTTGAGCGATGAGAAACGCGTCGGAGTTGTATATTATACACTCGTCTTGCTCGGCATATCGTGACTTACCTTTCATACAGTCTGGCTAGCTTATTCTTGCGCTCTTCGTCCCATTCGCTTCGTCTTTCGAGATAATTTTGATAATGGAGCCGGCAGCTGATGGCACTCCTCCCAGGCAAACGCTTCGAGACATCCTCCCACTTCATGCCAGCCCCTCTGAGTCCAATAATGATGGCATCTTCCTCTGCTGACCATTTACTTTGCTTCTTGACTCGTTGACTGCCTCTTGGAGACTGCATACTACGCCGGGAGTGAGCTGTGTTGGATACAGACGCTCCTAGCCGAGGCGATTCCAACGATACCGGGGGTGGCAATGGTGGCCCTCGAGTCGTAATCATTGTGATTGGGTGTTGCGGCAACAACAGATCGTGTGAGTATCGTGGAAGATGGCCCTGAGACTCGTGTGAGTCGGAAAAAGCCTAGAGAAGAAGCGATGTCCACAGTATTGATGGTGTTGCCGCTTATAGCACCACAGCGTCCGTTAAGAGGAGGAATACACGTATGCACCAATCTTGCCGCTATGAAAGCGAAAATGGATGGCTGCTCGTGGAAGATAGACCAATTATTGACTGTCGAAAGAGCACGTTTCCAAGCTGACAGCCCAAATTGTATGAACGTTGGGCTGAGACGGTCCGACTCCTGCTGGATGCCCCGGTGAATGTAAAAGGAAGATGGAGAATAGAAGATCCAGAGAAAATAATCGAATGGGATATCAAAGCGCAGTGTGTGAAGAGGAAGGCCAAGCAAAGAGGTCTGATACGGAAACCAAGCCCGTGTATAAACGAGGGTGAAGTGCCTAGAAGAGACTGAGGACCAGTCCCTTGAGGAGAATGAGAGCCAAGTTCCTCGACAATGAGGGGCGAATAGAACCAAGTCACTCAAACAATGCAGTGTACCAAGACACAAAGCAAGAAAGTCGAGTTGGCTCTTTGGCGTGTAGCAGTAATGTGCCGATACCCAGGCTGACGACAAGATTGGTCCAGCAGAAAGACTGACGAGACAGCACGATGTCTTGTTTGTGCGTATGAAAACGACCAATGCTTGCCGCTAGATGTCTGTCTGTATACCGCGAGCTCGTAGCATCAAGCCAATCCTACCGCGAAGAAGCTTGGCGTGAAGTCAGGACACACCCCCGGATGAGCTGTTTATATAGTAGTAATAGAAGTAGACAAGAGACAACAGTGACAAGGATATGGACTGAAGTCAAACGGAATACAACTCAGTCTTATTGAGCCGTTTGCCGCGGGATGTCGATAAAGACGAGGGGGGTGCTGCCAAGTCGGGACAGAACGTGAAGGGGGGGTGTTGGCGCAGGCTGCAAGTGGGATGCAAGGCAGACGTAGAGAAAAGAGAAGTAGGCTCTCAGAAGAGGTATGAACAGACTAGTAGACGTCTGAGGCTGCTCATGCATGCAAACGACTCCTGCTAATCGTCCTTGGACAGTGGCGTTTATGGTGGTGATTGGCTATTCTGGGGTCAAACATGCACCACGAAGATGATAGCCACGAGTGTAGGGAACCACGACGTCTCAAGAAGTGATGCAGTCAAGGCCTGACAGAATGGAGAGACTAGAGTTGGGCAAGACGTAGTAGCTTGGTGAACGGGTGGCCAGGACTGCGCAATGCTGAGCACCGGGATGAAACAGAGGAAGCGTGCTTGGCAACTAGGAATGGTCGGTTGGTGGTAGGTTGTTGTCGGTAGTTGATCAGTATAAGAAGTCGGTCAAAGGGAAAGGCAGCAAGCAATGACAAGTAGTCAGTCGAGACGGTGGTCAGTCTGGTTGTGATGGCGGTTGGCATAACTCGACGTACGTCCACAAGACCGAGGGAAGAGCTCTTTGAACTCCAGACCAAGACGGCCGGCAGGAAGTGGAAACCGAGCATTTTGAATAAGACCGTAGACGTCAGTCGCGGTCGCATGAGGCATCAACCATGACAGGGGGGCCTGCAGCCGGGAACTTGCTTGTTCGGTTTGTATGTGTGTTGTAACTTGTAATAGATGGAAGAACTGGTCCCCGAGAAGGGCCAGGATGGAGGAGCAGGGGTTCCAGGCAGCCTTGCCATTGCCACGATGATATGCCATGATGTACATGCCTATGTACATACATGATGTTCTTCGGAAAAGCAAAGCAGAGACGGACGGACGGACGGATGAAGAGCCATTCATTCAGCTGGCACTGGAGTGCTTTTGCTTTTGCTTCTGCTTTTTCTGTTGTCGCTATTGCTGCTGCTGCTGCTGTTGTTGTCATTGTCGTTGTTACATATTGCTGTTGTTGCTGCTCCTACTGCTGCGAGTGTGCGTCATGCGCGTGCATGGAGCACTGGAGTGGCCTTGAGGTGACTTTCTCTTGTCTCTCTGCGTTCATCCGGTCGTCTGGCCGTTTGAGGTTTGGCCGCTGTGTCGGTCTGCATCTTCTGATGTATAAAACCCGCGCGTGTCTGCTCATGACTGTGCCTGTCCTGTGCGTGTGCGCACAGCGTGCTCAAAGCAACGTGTGCATACGCATATGTGCGAGCGAAGCATTCGGCCTCTCGTGTGTGGTGGATAGAGCTAAGACAATCGGTCGATGAATCGATTGGGGGTTGGCGAAAGAAGTGCATCTTGCATAGGTCCAAGGTACATATGTATCTATCCAAGGGGGGGGGCGTGTGTAGACATTGCTGGCAATGCAGGCATACGATCCAGTCAAAGTCTACTGGAAAAAGCCCTGGCACTACTCTGTATGGTCCAGCAATTGCCAATCCGTCAATCGGTCACATCACATCAGACGGACCGTCGACTCCCAGGGCAGAATGGAAGGCGCGACTCGCGAGGGGCGAAAGAAGAGCTCCCAGGGGCCAGAAGGGACTACGGAGTAGACGCACGGCATTAAGACGACACCGACACTGGCATGAACGAACCGAGATCCGGTGGATATCCCGCAGACACCGATTGCTGCCAGTAATAAAGCAGATGAGGCAGCTTTGTGTCGGTGATCAAGATTCCGAGATTCCAAGTCGAACTCTGCCTCGTCGTCTGGGTCAATTCACGACGAGCGTTCCACCATCGCAAGAGTCGTGACTCGTCACTCAGACTTCAAAAGGGCCATCAACAAACAGAGGCACGGCAGAAACACCATGTGTGAACCACCAAGCATCCCGCCAAGTTCCCGGCATCCGTCAACCCTGTTTGCATCCTGTTAGTTTCGACCTCCTGGCCAGCCAAGCGACATAGGGCTGCCCAGACCAGTAGGTACGTTCCTACCATGAGAACTGTTTGGGTCCTCTTCGGTGGTCCATGACTCCATTGAAAGCAAAAGCCGTTCATCAGGGGGCCCGCGGGAGGGATGAGACAGGGTGTGCGCGTGTGCGTTCGTACCAGAACTTTGGTGATGAGGGGAACCCGCGAGATGCTGATTAAGAAAGGGGGGCTAAAAAATGCGATGAGGTCGTGGGGCTCGGGGGCGTACATGTAGCACCCGTCATTTTCTGCAGCGGGAACCCCCCTCCCTATAACGCCAAAGAGAAATGGGTGAGCTTGAAGAGGGAATTATAAGGCAATTGGATTATATGACTTGGGAAAAAGCAAAAGAAGAAAGAACAAGGCAAAAAGTTCCAAACGGTCCGTCCATCATCCATGACTCCATTGCCATCTGCCCCCCCGGTCGCAACACGACTCCGAGCCACGATGACTACACGATCGATGCTCATTTACTCTGTAGTCCCAAAAAGAAAGGAGTATTTACGTATACTCCGTAGATGCTCCCACCAAAAGAAAGCAGAAAGGCTTGAATAGATTGCGCTGAGGGGAGGTGGGTTCTCATGGACAACCGTACGTACATGGGTCCCGGTCTGGCGCGTGCATTGATGAATGACGGTATGCGAACGACGACAACGACAACGGGCAACGACAACGACAAAGAGGTTACGAACCATGGCGTACGAATACGTACATTTTTTTTACATACATACATACACATTTCCCTTTTCCTTTTCGGGACCACTTGCCCTCATCATCAATGTTCCTCGTGCCGGCCACAGCAATTCATGGTAATCATATGCGTGCGTGTGTGTGCGCATACTACCTTGTATTGTACCTACAATACTTGTGGCAGTGGGATGATGTACAGTACCTAAGGTAGGCAGCCAAGGCATACAAGTCGGTGAGAGAGAAAGATGCTCGACCCATTCATCGTGGCCTTGCTTTAACAGAACATAACGGCTTCACAGTCTTCAGACTGGTGGTAGCGTCGGCCTGGACCATGGCTAGCGCCCACGGCCACGGCAACCAAACCGGCTTCTCGTGGTGGGCGGTTGAGATTTTGTCGGGCCAGCCCTCCCTCTCGGGCCCAGGCAAACCCGGCTGTGGCGCTCTCTCCGTCGGCTCCATGGATGGACGCGCGCGTTCCCGACAGAACGCATGGGCACTGGGAAGCGGTTGGCTTGTGCTTGAGCCTGGGGTTGCTTGGGGACGGGGCCTCGGAGGGCGTTTATTATCGAACGAGGGAGGGTTCGGGCCATGGATGAATCATGAAGCCAAGACAAAAAATCCATTATTATTAGGTACAGTATGTGCATACCCACCGCACTCACACCGGTTCGCGAACCGAAAAAAAAAAGACGCTGCCCGAGCGGGACGCACGACGGACGCCCTTCCTCTACAGCAAGAAACGAATGAAGAGTTTCCTTGGGCGCGGAACCGTGAAGTGAATCCTCTCCATTGTTCATGCGCGTTCTCCTTCTTGTCCGCGCTCAATGCTTGTGTGGCCTTGCCAAGCTCAATGCCCCCCTTCACCTGCCCGAATTCAAGCAGCGACACTGTTCGAGAATTGGCCCCAAAGCAGCAGAAGAGAAGATGCAATTTGATACTGGCCTCGTCGCCGGCAGCAGTGAAAAGCCCCGCTTCGGCCTTGACTTGCTGCCGCCGCGAACTCGAGTCTCGGACTAAGAATTCGAAAATCCGGACGGAGCGGGCAACTACAGTATGGCCATTGGCAAGGGAACATCAACATCTCAACGAGGAAAAGGTGGCAAGTGATTGGGTTAGGTAGTTATCTGGAACGTACACACACGCGCGCAAAGAAAGCCATGCGAACCAAGATTCCCACGAACATGACGAGAATCTGCCTAACTAACACCCAGGTCCCGGCGTCACATCCCCAAGTTCCCAGGTTGCGGTACAATCCAGCACGATCATGAAAGCGGTCTGGCCCGTGTGAACCTTTCTCTCTCTCTCTCGCCGCCGGGCAGCAAGGACCAGCAAGCGACGGCTCGTCAATACCCGCCTTTGCCCAGACAATCTCGCGTCTGTGAACCTTCCTTCGCCCCTCCCATGCATTGCAACGCCATGAGCAAACACGCCCTAGGTACCTACTTCAGGAACTCCAAGCACTGGCCAAGCAGCACAGCTTAGACAATGGACGAACTGGCGCCCCTATGCGCATGTACGTACGAACATGTATGAGCTACCTAGGTATATATGTAATGTATCTATCACGATTCACACATACGGTAACAAATGTACCTCCTCTGAAACCGCACCCCGTTTTTTCTCCAAAGCCAGCCAACCCGCCTTGCCGTTTCTGCGCTGCGCGTCTGCAACGACGGCATCAGACATGCAATGCAGCCCGGGTCTTGATCGAAAATACCACCTTTTTTCCAGGTATGGATTGTCTCTGTTTGGTTGCTTCCGCCGTTTGTTGTCCATGTGGGATGGGTTCCCCGGACTGACTCAATTCATGCACCACCACCTCTCGTGACTGTGTTAGTGACGTTCCCTCAAGTTTTATCGTGACTTGGTAAGCAGCACATGTACTTCGTCTGCAGCATTGACAACGATGCTGCTCATCACCATCCGTCTATGCTGAGCCTTGGCATCACTACCTATGATTGTCCTGCCCCATGCCTTACCTTGGGCTCTCCGATAATGCAGTTGTCGCTATTGTTGTCAGATATGTAGATGAAGGGTAGGTTCGTGTTGCCCTTCCTACGATATCGGCTCGTGCAGTTATATAAGCTGATTGGATCGCCTTCACGGACCGTGGACCCATTAAGCCATGTTCCGGCGTTCAATTACACAAGTGACAACACGCCCCCCTCCATCAATGCGTTTCCGAAGCGTTTCCGAAGTGTCTGCGGAATTCCTCATCCATCCACCGCATCCACTTGTCCGCTTGCCTGCTGCTTGTACAGAGTACGGCGAACCTTCTTATAAAAGATGTGCTCGGTGTTGGCGTTTGCTGTTGCCTGAAACTGCAAATCGGTGACATCGTGGCGACGAATGCATGTATGTACAGAGTATTCGCATGCCAACACAGCATATAACGCAGACGCAGATTTCGTAGCCTGCCATCTGGCAACTCCTTGCCTTGCCAGCGCCCCCCCTCCCCCGCCGCTCGTCTCCCAAACAAGTTTACGAAGATGTCGCTTGCTTGGGATCTCCACGAGCAAACAGAACCACAGTGCCGGCGCCGGATATGTATGTATTGATTGGTTCATGGGGCGGCGCAGAGACGAGCCATGCGGGCGATTAGGAGGTGGGGGCCGTTCCCGGTTTCTAAGACTCCCTTGTTGATGGCTTTTCCCAGCCACATTTGTATCAACAGGCGCTCAAGACGTGAATCTACAATTTGGACAGAGCAAGTATGTACATACCCGGCCTCTTGCTCATTGACTTCCCGTTTGCTGTATTTCTGTATTCAAGGCCGCCTGCAGCATCTTCTGCATCAGATTCTGGTGCAATCACATCCTGTGGGCGCTTGAAAAAAAACATGCGATGCTCTTTTCAACGCAGAAGCGGCCCCAATTCAAGACTTTTTTGCGCAGGGGAACCTTCATATTCGCTTGTTGTCGATCCGACCCGCCTGCTGCAGCTACTGGCGTCTCGAGTGAATCCGATACATCGTTCTTCAGCCACGCGAGATGCATGCCATCTATGATCTACCACGTCTTGGCTCCTCGTCCTACCTACCTACCTGTATGTACGAGACGGCATCTGGCATGGGGAACGAACGGCAGTAGGGGCCAATTCATCTGCGCATATGTACACTCACTGCCATCACGAGAGAACCGGCCAGGCAAAGTCTGTACTACACAGTACACTACACTACCTGGCTGTCCTCGTTGGAATCCTCGTCCTTCTTTATTCACCACCATCAATGAAAACCTAAAAGGTACCTTATTACTCCGTAGAGGCAACTTTAGACGCCAAACTTCAAACTCCACTTTCCAATTCTGGCCGCCCAGACCAATTACTGGCACAATTTGCTCGTCATCTCCTCCCTCTCTCAACTTCCTTCTCTGCACATACATACTCCGTACCAACACCCAAGATTGATCTGCCTCTGCTATTGTTTCAAGGATCCAGAGGCCCGACCCGAAAGGCCCCTTCCTCCAAAAAGAAGGTTATGCCGAACAACGATGACGAACGTCCCCCCCCCCCCCTCCGCGGCTCCGCCTCAACTCGTTTGACGCTGCATTACGGCTTTGCGTCTCCGGAAGCATCCCCGACTTGCCGCAAAGACCTGCCGCACGACCCTGTCGCAACTAGAGAAAGAAACTGGCGGTCAGCGTTGAAGCAAGGCTTCGGCTTCCACCAACAACCCAACCACACCAAGGCCGATGGAGAAAGAAGTGGCCGTTTGGTTGGTGTATCGCGTGTCCACGTAAAAAAACCGGACCAATGACAACATAATAAAGGTACAGAGTACTGTACCTTTACTCCGTATTGTTATTGTTATGTATTCACTTGATCCATTCATGTGGCATTCATGTGGGAGGGAGGCTGCGAGACGACGATCTGCTCGTTCGTCACATCATTGCCCCAAGCCACCAAAACCATGTTCTTTCGCACTGGCACTGCGTCGTATGTACATTGTATGTACATACATACACATACAAACACCCAATTGAGGCCTGATCTTCGTCTTTAAGTGGCCCCATTGGGACGGGTCTTCATTGGGTGCACACTAGGTACTTCCCTCAACTTACATTAGGTATGTACCTACCTAAAGCATGATATCCGAGATCTGAAAGCCGTGAAGGCGATTTGTGTGACCGATTTTGACATGGGAAGGGGGAGTCAGGTCAATATGCTCCGACGAACCTCTCCTGCGCTACCTACATATCGTGATATCACTCCAGTCTCCGCCTCCGATATGTCGTTTGTTTTTTTTTCGCATCTTTGTGCTCTTCTTGGCGGAGAGATGCCTGCCTGATACATATGTATATCAAAAGTGACTTAAATACATACCGAAAAGGCTCGCTACCCTTGGTGAAAAAGAGTCTGGTCGCATATAAGCACGCTGTTCCCGTGCCATTGCCGCCTGGCCAATTTTCTTTCCACGGCGACCCCCCCCCCCTTGTTAGAGGCCTCCCTCCGCGGGGTCTAGGGGTCCGCGGCTGCACGGTAAAGACAAGCAAGGATGCATGAATAAGAGTTGTAACCTGTAGGCTGTGAGAGAGCTGTGGTGTTGTGTCAATGGGGAGCAAACAGGAACGCTGAAGTGCTATTGTTCTCGCTTCAACGTCCTTGTTTGTTTGCCTGTAAGCCAGCCACGGCATGCTAGACCGGGCCAAACAGGCCAGGTTCGTTCAGAGGAAAGAAGCTGTCGTGCTTGAGTGGGCTGAGACAGTGTTTTGGATTCTACATCTCCTCTGCACCCACTGCATCGTGCGATGGCATGAAGGATTCTAGTATGCAATGCACTTTCTATGCGCTTATGTAGAGATAGTAAGAGCTCGGCTTCTGTTTATACGCACGCAAGAATCTCATGTATGGATTTACTACAGAATGTGAACAGTGAAGCCCGCAGCCGAGAAACCTTGACCCTCTTTGCGCCAAACCACGCCATCACCAACCGGCGCATTCGCTACAGGAACCTCATGAAATACATCCTACTCCGTATAAAAAGTAGTTATAGTACAAGGTTCCTGCCCTCGGTCTCTTACCATTCTTTATCAAAGCCGAGTGAGTCACTGGGCGTTGATCAGCATGGAGCGCTCACTAGATGCATGCACATTCGCAGCAAGTCAAATGATTCAAGGTGGCATCGCAAGGGAGTTAGGAGTAGCTTTTGATAAGCCATTCTTCCACCTCCACGTCACCTCTCTTCCAAATCTCAGGTTCGTGGCTCACAAATCAGCCGATAAGACAGCGTTCATAGCGAATGGGCATGGATGTTCTGCAGCAGACGTCACTCCATATACGAACATCATGAATAGGCATGCGTCCTCTTTGTCTGAGAATTCCTCCTGCGCCACCTAGACAGTAAGATGGCAAAGCAACGACCTTCAAGATCAGTTCACCCGTACCTAGACAACATCACCTGTGAACATCTTGGGGAAGGCCTGAGCGGCGACTTGTTTCAGAACAACCCACGCAGGCTTTGACAAAAGAAAGGAAAAAGAAAAACAAGATGCGACTTCACCTTGAATATCGAAAGAGAGAGGATACTCCGTAGATGGGCTGTGCCTTTGAAGTTTGAACTGCGGCCCTGGCATATGTATGTACATACCAGGGTTCGGGTATTCATAATTCAGGACAATATGGGGTACCTATCGCAAGATTAGTCAACTGTCACTGAGGTTTGTGGCCTTGTAACGTATGACGTTGGGAGCCTGGAAAACAAAAGCAAACCAACAAAAGATGGACCGAGAAAAAGAAAAGATGCAGTAAAGAAAACAGGCGATCACTCTTTTCTTCTTCATGTTCAAGGCTGCTGATGCTTGTTTCCCAGTCGTCCAATGGAAGCAGGGCGGACCAACTCCGTGAGTTTGACCCCTAGCCGACCCATCTCATACCCGTGAGTTCTCCTCTTCACGACAAAAGTAAGTATGTATCCGCATGTGTACACCACCATCTACACATATTCAGCGCGCTCGGTCTTGACGGATATCGCAGACGGGGCCTATTCGTTGCCTACGTTCTTGCCATGGGTACCTACATACCCGCTCGCCCACTATACATGCATACTCCGGGGAAGCGTTCGAGCGAGACCCGTTACCAGGGAGCCGGACTTCTGCGGGCGTCATGGTCCCGTGGAGTCAGTGGAACGAGAGGCGCCTGGCTGAGGCTGGACGTCCCATCTCGTATCGGTGCATCGAAGCCAGAAACGAGTCTCGACTCTCAATCAACTCTGGGGCCCCAGGGGCGAAGAGAAACCCCCTCCTCCCTTTCAATCTCGATTGAAGGGTTGACGTTGATCGATGCGCTACGCAGCGGCATGAACCCATCAGGTGGGCTAGAGCATCCGTGTGAATGTAATTGATGTTCGCAGAATCTAAGTCTGAACTTCACAGATGGTCATGGAGCATCCATTAAGCGGTTGTTCCAAAGCGCTTAATGTTCATGACTCCATGTGCCTCTGTGAAGCTGTCATTCCTGAAACCCATCGTTTGAGCCGTCTTGGACAAGAAAGCGATACTTCAGCTGCATGCTTATTGGGAATTCACCCACGATGTTAAGCATGCCGTCAGGCTCATGCGTAGACAAGTAGTTGAATGAATGCATGACAAACCAGAGACACTCGACGACTTCCATGATGGCGCAGTGCTAGCCCTGCCGGCTTCTGGGCGATTGTGCGAATCCAAAGAGCCGAGGGATGTCGTCGGCATTGGAGGGGCAATTGCCGACAAGGCGCATGCGCATACCTAGGAGGTATGTACCTACCTACATGGTTGTGACCCTGCATATCCAGGCTCGCTTGTTGACAGGCGCGCTTACGACCCGCGCGAGAATCTTTGCCCACGAGAGCGATTCAACTCCGCGTCGTAATATGACCCCCCTGCGTACATTGCCCATCTGCAGACTGCATCACAGCGTGACCCAGTTTTGCGGATCCTGGTGGTCTATCCAGCAAAAGGCACGAACCATTGGGATGGACAGCCGGTGCCATCGGTTCGGGCCATGTGGCATTACATATCGTTGATCTTCCTTCATTCTTGTTCCCTGCTCCGAGCCCCTGTTGAACTTGAGATCCAGGTCCGGCCTCGGTGAAGAGTGCAGCGATCGATTACGTATGTAAACGCCATACGGAGTACGGAGTAAGTTGTGCGTTGAAAGCTTTCGGCGATGCAGAGCCAACCGGAGCTCATTTCCGACATCCTAGGTAATAGCATTCTGTATTTTTTTTTTTACATGTATCCATTATCAATGTTGGTTGTCGCGCATTCGCTTCTTGACAACATCTTCTCCCGACGCCTTCGTGACGGGAAGGTGAGAAGGCAGTTCACGTCGGCCTATGCTGTAACTTGTGAGCATTCGTATCTGGTCTGAAGCAGATCCAAGCCATCCAAGACCATCTTGGCATTGAGAGCATGGGCAAAAAGCAAGCATCTCAAGTTTCGAAGCCATACATGCTACATACAGATAGGTGTGTACTCTCTCGAAAAGGCACGGCTCGAATTGTGACGACGAGTGCCTCGCGTTCGACTATCCGGCAGCAGTGTCAGGGAAGGCAGAGGGAGGACAAGGCGTGGCTGGACTACCTACCTAGATATGTAGGACTAAGCCATGAAAAGTCCAGAAAAGGACAAGATTTGGAAGCGTGGCCGAGAGACGTGCACATAAGAAGTCTAGACCTCGCTACGTTCATAAAAATTGCGTATTGTACCTACATAACCAGGTACCTGATTATCTCATACATACCTCGTACCTAACCTAAGGTACCTCTAAGGTACCAGGTACCTCTCTCCATCCGTGAATGACGGCCCCACCCGCTGAGACAAACCGCCTTCCTCTGTGCGCCAAGCATTTACATAGCGGATTCGCATGCACAAGGTTGTCACCACACGATTCGATTTCTACGCCTTATCTCGGTCTTGGCAGAGCATCCTTCCACGTAGCTTTCCAAAGCTCTCGAGTCTCAATAAGCCGACCGACCTCTGCAGAATTTCCACCAACACGCTCAAGCCTGTGATTTAATACATATCCCGGCTCGGAGATCAGCTTCACAACGCAAAACCAGCGCGCCATCTCCACCTTGTCTCTGCAAACATGGCCACGGCCGATGTTCCTCTGCAGGTGATTTCAGAAAACTCGGTGTCCGAGCGGCGCATCACACCGTCCTGGTCTATCAGCACTCTCAAAACAAAGCTTGAGCCTATAACGGGCATCCCTCCTTTCGCCCAGAGACTCAGTCTCAAGGCATCAGCGGGCTCGGAAGCCATCCCGGTCCAGGCGGCAGACGAGGACGAGACCCAGTTGTTCAGCTATCCCCTGACACCCTACGCAGAGCTGCATGTAAGTTTTGGATAGAGTGTTTATTCTTTTCTTTTTCCGAGACATTCCGGTGACGGCTTGGGCCGCCACTCGAGCGCGCGTGAGGCGTGGGGTTGGACAGACAAGTCATCCGTCCGGTCTGTCTGCATCCTTTGTGATGACGAAGTTTTAGTCTATCAGGCCTGTAGGGTATTTCTCAAGTTCATTGTCCACCGCAAAGCAACGCCAGGTTCTGTGCTTGATAGCTGGAGGATCAATCGGTCTGCCATTCATCTAAGTAGATCAGCCAAAGCTACTTGCATTATGGGAGACCAGTTCACCCACTTCATACTTGGGAAGCACACCGACTTTCACTTTCTCAATCCAGCTTGCCCGTCTACTTTGTCTTCTTTATTTGTAGGCGTCAATCTACGTGTGTCATTCCCAAGCCTCTTGGACCAGGATATAACAGAATGGACTGCACGCACGGTGACACACTAAAAGAGAGAAACGTCATAAGAAAACCACCACACGAAGTTGCTCGCTGACACAACCCGTTCCTGTAACTAGGTGGCGGATACACGGCCTCCTTCGGCACGGCCCAACTACACCGACACATCTGCCGTGGACAAGTATGTGATGCCCGAGCAGGAATATGAGAAAAAGTCGGACTCAGTCCTAGCGTGGAAGAAGGCGCAAAAACTTGGCCGGTTCGATCCCAACGCCCCAAACCAAGAGAAAGCCAGATTGGACGCTTTGGAAGAAGAGGTGCGCCAGCGGGGCATCCAAACCGGCAAGCGTTGCCGTGTTGGCGGTGAGGATACCAGACGTGGGGTCGTGAAATACGTTGGCGAGGTCTCCGAGATTCCCAACGGCCTGGGGCAATGGGTGGGAGTTCAGCTCGATGAGCCGGTTGGCAAGAACGACGGCAGCATTAATGGCAACAGATACTGGGGGGAGCCCTCTTCCATGAAGCACGGTGTCTTTGTGCGACCAGAACGGGTGGAAATTGGTGAATTTCCTCCCATGGATGACCTGGAGGATATGGAGGAGATATAGGGAATGGACATTACATGAGCAAGTGGACTGTCTGATCACAGCCTGTTGGACGTCTGCATTCGTCGCGTGGTCTCCGGACTGTATAAATACATATAGCTACTACATAGACTAATGTCATCAATTCCGGAATGGATGCGTGATGAGCCATAGTTCAACCTGCCTGAACCACAATAATGGCATGTAAGTTATAACACCTGCCAGTTGCAGTTTTTGCTCTGGCATACGACTGCGATGATCTGTCACATCTTGAAGAAAATGCGCCATATGGGTGTTCATGATTTGCCTTGATGAGCGGGTGCCCGAGAAGATAGAGACAAGAAAGAACTCTATGATAGGGAGATCCAAATGAAAGCCGCGGTCCAAATAGATGGATCGACTCCATCAAGCCGGATGCATAGATAGAATGAGCCTGCAACAAGATGCCACAACCTCCTCGGGACTTTCACGGGAATCTTCCCTGACGCTCCAGCGAGGAAAGCCCACAAGCTCGGAGGGGTTTGTTTACTTCAAACACACAGGGATAGGTAGTTCCGATAGGCATGACCTCCATTATCTCTGCCTCTAATCCACGTAGAAAAGCCCTGAGACTCACCTCGAATTTGGGGTGATATGGGCTGTTCAAATTGCAAGCTGTAGTGATTTTGGCGGGGAGGGAATCTTAACCAGCACAGCTTAGGGAAATGGACACAAAGAACGGATCAGAGGCGCCTCTCATCATCATGATTCATCTATTTGAGCGAATGACCTTGGACCCTCATCCGAGAGGCAAGTACACGCGGCTTGTGGGTTCCGACGCCGGCCACGTCATTAGGCAGCTCGATATCAGAAAAGAAAAGCCGGTGGCTGGTGTTTGGCCTGTCCTGTGATACCAAGCATTTGAAGCAGGCCAAAATAAGCCTCTTGTAGTTTCGTCGGCGATTTGGGCGGCGTGGACGGGATGAGTCGGAGAGATGACTTTGCCAAAGCACCTCCGTCTAGAGGATCGGATGGGAATTTCGGGACGCAGAAATACACGAGTGAGGATCCCAGAAAAGCATCAATGTATGACAAGCTGGAGATGACTAGTGGTTGAACGAGAGCTCAGATTGAGACAATTTGAGTTTGGGTTTAAAGTCTTAGTCTTTAGACCTATCACATCTACCTAAATCTGCAGCGCCCTATCGCCGCCACCAGAGGTACATACCTACAGTGGCCTGTACTACCTATACCAGGTAGGTACCCAGTGCCGACAACCATTAGGAGGTACCTAGGTACAGTAACCGAACTCCGCCGCCGCCACCGGTTCCACGACTCCCGAGTCCCAACGTCCGCGACTTTTGCCTCGTTATTTCTACTTTCCGGCTTCCCTCTGCATATATTTATCTTTCCACTTCTGACCTCCACTCATTGTCTTCTCGTCTGCGCCTCAGCGCGTCTCGTTTGCATCTGCGTTTGTCTGCCCTCCGTCCAGCGCAATCATACGCCACTGTTGATGGTGGCTGCGACGACCCGTCGCGCCGTTGCAAATGTCTCTCCCATCTATTTGATTCGCAACCCAGGCAAATGACCGGTCGTTGCACAGATCGAAGCTCACCCGATCGGCCTATCACGTCGAAATATTTGCTCACCTCCCGTGCAGTCGACAGTACAGCCGTGCTCGTTCAAGTCCCACCGGGACGCGCGAAACCAGACAACCGAGGTGTATAATTTACAAACATGGTTATCGGCGTTAGGCTTTGGTCCGTCTTGTTGATTCTGGCACTTGCGTTTGTGCTGGCTCTTGGCCAGGATGATTCCATCACTGTCTTCACCTCTGCCCATCAGGATGCTCCGAGTTGGGCCGCGCCGAGTTCCTTGAATTTGCATTTGACGACACAGCCTGGAGGACCAGTGGGAGTGCAATTCACGGTCATACCCCTGACTGCGAATATCGGATTGAACGGATCAGTCCCTCTTCGTGGGGTAAGATTACCATGCGAATATGGTAGCAACGAGATCCTTCAAATCCCTGATTGCTGTACTGACATCATGGCAGTCTGTTCACATCGTGGGTGCGCTCAAGGCCGCGAATACTTCCACGTATAACGACCTCAGAGGAAACAGCACCATCGCCTTTCTGTCATGTGACGGCTCTTCATCCGATGGTAACATCACGGCAGATAAGATGTTAGCCAGACTGATGCATGCCTCGCCTTTACTGACTGCCATTATCCTCTATTCGACCGACAAGAACATATGCCTTATAAACGATGACGGCCCTCTACCCTACTCGAGTATTTTGACCATGGCTGACGCGGGAGAGGCGGGTAGAGTCTTGACGTATCTCAACGGCACGCAGATCGTCAACTCGGTGGATGCTGAGATTACTGGCAACACGGATCACAAATCGGACTCGGGACCAGCCGACGGTGGCGGCAGCAGCAACTCGGCTGTTGCTATGAGCATATTATACAGTATCACGGGCTTAATAACTCTACTGTTCCTGGTCATAATCGCCACTGGAGCTGTTCGCGCCCATCGATACCCCGAAAGGTACGGACCGAGGGGAGGATCTGGAGGACGGCCACGGCAAAGTCGTGCCAAGGGCCTGGCGCGCGCTGTGCTTGAAACCATACCTATCGTCAAGTTTGGAAATCAAGAACCCGCAAAACCTGATCCAGAACTTGAACTCGATGCTGTTACCACGACGGACGGGCAGAACGCTCCGACGGCCGAGGATATCTCCGCCGCGCCTGCGGCTTCAGTAGCTCAATCTGCTGAGGCGAAGACGGCTGCTGCGGCGAGAACAGCGATGGCTACTGCGAGGACCAGTGATGATCACATTTCATCGAAGCGGGAGTCGCGCGTGGACGGTGCCGACGGCCCAGCGGATGAGCATTCTGAGAACGAGGCTTACCTGGGATGTTCCATCTGCACTGAAGATTTCAAAGTTGGCGAAGATGTGCGGGTCTTGCCATGCAATCACCAGTTCCATCCCCATTGCGTGGATCCATGGCTCACCAATGTCTCCGGAACATGTCCTCTCTGGTAGGTTTTGTCCATGTGGAATTCCTTTGATCGTTTTCGGGGGTTGAAATCGAAAGTATTGACATTCTTGACAGCCGCCTTGACCTTCGACCTGGTCGCACCACGCACGAAGAATCTTCCGAGTACACTGTGAACTTGGCTCCGCCGCTTGCGCTGGAGGAAGAAGATCCTGAAAGCCCACATGCACAGCATGGGAATCGTTTGAGTCGCTTCTTTGACGTTAATCGTTTGCGACATGCTCCAGTTGAAGAAAGAATCGAAGCACTTCGCCAGATGCGCGCCCAGACACAGCACCAGGATACGAGTGCTCAGGAAGCGACAGCTGCAGACAGACCACAAGCCGCCAAATTGACGGACAAGTTGAAGGACAAGTTTAGAATTCGGACCAGACCTCAGGCCGCCAGATGAGCGTTGTGCGGCTATGGACGGATTGAAGTCAATAACAGGCGTACACTAGGGGCAGTAGATTGGCAAAAAGCATCGCGAAGATCTGCTCGCGCGGCGCGGCGCGGCGTGGCGTGGCGTTTAAAGACGTAATTTTATAGGCACGAGTTGAGAGCACTGTGCATGGCACTTCGGGAATCATATCGCATAGCAAACTATATTCAATCCAAACACCCCAATCTATTACACAATATTGGGTGGCCTTGTCCATGTCGCATACTACATACCTGGCGCAAACTCACATGCTGAAGAACGTCTTCACAACGTCACTCATGCGGCTACCTACCCAAATAGGTAGGTAGTTAGCTAGAGCGCCCAGTCAAGATCACCTGCCTACCTGCACACCATCTACTCCTTCCCTTCGATCACAGCTTTGGAAGTAACTTGACAAAATTGGGGTTTCATTGTCCCAATGCCTGTCCATTCGGATGACAAGAACCAATGATGCCTGGTAAACGGTCTGCAGATTCCAAGTTCTCCGTCTTGTCACATCCTGTCACATCTCGCCGATGAAAACGACACATCGATCTCGGCGCGCATATGTGCCGCTCCCGAGCGGCCGCTTAACCTGGTATCTCATTGCTGCCGCTGCGCTCTTTCTCAGCATTTCCACGTCTTCCCTATAATCCTAATACTTCTTATTCATTTACTCTTTGCCTTTCCCTTCCAACGGCGCGACCCTTTATATCACGAGAGCCAAAGACAATATACCTATAGATTCCATCATGAATGAGTCCGAGAAGTCGACGGTTCCCCTGGCGGGGAAAACGATTGGCATTATTGTGTCGCTTTTGTCAACTACCGCTCTGACCGTATTCCTGAGTACGCGCTTCGATTGGTGCGAATCGTGTTTTCGGCGGTTGCTGCAGCAAATGCGGGCTCGAATCTTCTAACAACTGCGCAGCGCAAAGATGCCTAGCGATTCGATACTGGACCCGGGTTCCTATAGTAGTGTGGTGTTCGTTAAAGTCCTTGTCCTGCGCTTCGTTTACACCGAAGGACAGCAAGTAGCTGACTTATCTTGTGTCTTTCTCCTAGTGGTCTTTGCGATATACACCGACTCCTATCTCTTCGTCATTGCTTCTGCGTTGCTCCAGAACACTGTGGGCGTAAACCACAGCATGAGAGCGTGCGACGGCGCCATTTTGATATGTCTTGCATGTTATATCACCACCAAGGTGGGTTTCACCTCGAGGCGATGGCTTGGGAATGACTTTGTGTGATTTCCGGTCGCTAATGTACGCAAACCAGATTGTGGGCCTTTCCCCCAACTCTCATGTCATCACTATATGCTTGGCAATAGTGTCCAATGATGGAAACTAACATGGAGAAAAGTTTATATATCTTTTCTTGGTGGAAAAAGCGGTATGTTCGGCCTCTAAATATAAAGGGTATTCGCTGGACTTTTGCTCATCTTTACAGCATATCATTCGCGGCACCAGCAAGAAAAGAAGCCAGTCGAAGCTCTACCTGTTCAACTCAGTGGGTATGCTGGGAGTATTTGCCATTGTGGTGATTCTAAACTTTGTGTTGTATGGCGTCCCTCCCTCGCAACTACGTTGGGCCCAAGCTTACACCGAATGACTAGTCGTATCGCGAAGCTGGTGAATGGGGAGTGTATAATCGGCATGCAGAGCTTAGCCATGATACCGTTGATCTCGTTCGACACGGTGGTGAATATGTACTTGACAGTCATTTTCATCATTCCTCTACGGCGTAGGTCCTAAGCTTCAGGCTTAACTTTGCATTGCATAGAAAGTATGGCTAATTCTGTGACAGAACTCTACTCGTATAGGAATATGCCGCGTACGCTGGCCAACGCGAGGGTCCGATCGGTCGCAATACGAACTTTTGGAGGTGCTGTCTGTGCCTTGATAAGCAGTATAACGTATGTCGACGTACATTGCAGATACACATTTGCGCATGGAATCCCAAGAGATAATAACAAGAACGACAGGAACCTGTCCGTCCTGATGACACTTAGGGGTGAGCCAGGATGGGTGTGTCTGATGTGTTGCAACTGCGATAGTGAGTGCTGCCTCGAATCGGGTTCTTCGGAGCGAGCGTTCGGATAGAACGGTCTCGGCATGATTTGACTAATGGGAAATTTTCAAGTCTTATTTTGCGCCATTGTCATTCAGTTGGTAACGTCCAAAGACAATGCAGGCTCGTCTGACGTCCCTTCACCTACGCGTGCCCAGAGCCAACGAGAAACCCAAAGCCGCAGCTCGACCAGCACCCTTCGTCCTTTTGCGCGAACGTTGGCAGCATCTTCAACATCGAGAGGTTCCGTCTTAGCGACTTCCGCCAGATTATCGAGACCGGAGGACATGTTGACCCATGTGCAGGACCGTCGTGGTGGCGTCATGGTGACGACAACAATTGAGAGCGAGACCACGCCAGCGTCCACGGCACAGCTTGCCCAGATTTACCGGGAAGAAGATAATTATTCAAAGGCCGAGGAGGGCGGTATTGACCTGGAAATGTCTGTCAAAGAAGATGTCGGTGGTTCGAGGACGAGCATCTCTGCTGGGAACGTTGCTGAACCTTTGAGTCCACTCAAGGTATGTTTTGTGCTGCATGAGGTAATACATTAGATTAGGGAGCTAAGAAGACTCTGTTCACGTTGATTACTATTCAATTCTTCCATCTTGTGGCTACTAGTGCAGTGTTTCCAATGAGACTTGATAATTTTGTTGACAATGCAGCAGACAGGAAATGCATTGAGCTTGTCGAACAATGAAGTCATGACTTGATGGGATCTTCGCACAAGTCCTTGTAACCGGAAAACTGCAAAATACAGCAAACGGGCACAGAAACCAGGCTAGGCAGTCTTGAGCAACTTGTCCATGGTTCATGGTCCATGGATTTCACTTGAGTCTTGATGAGCCAAACACCTGCAGTTCCATGATCCATTGTAGAGAAGCGAAATTTCCGCGTCATCCCGCACCCGGACACCGTACATGATACATCATACAAGTGAGACATGGGCCAAGACGAACCAGACGGAACGATCGGGCAAACTGGCTTGACTCGGATGCGAAGGCAGCAGGCGTCAAACATGACTCCGACGGTATCTTACCCGTTTCCTTACGCCCGTCGTTACGTAAGTATGTGGCAGCCATGTCAGGTAGGTCATAGCCTTCATAGGTATGTATCACGCTGCAATGCCTGCCATGTATGTAGGTATGTATATGAAAATGGTATGGTCTGGTACATACATACATACCTGGAAAGCACATTTTGAACAACTTGCCTCGCTCGCTCGTTGCCGCAATCCAGCAATCTATCTATCACTGGAAAGTACAAAAAAAGAGTAGAGAGAGAAAAGGAAAAAGGGAAGGAAGCGAGAGAGCAGAGAGGAGAGGTTGCATAGGCGGTGTAGTGTGGCTTCAAGCTCCAATTCAATGGGCTGCGTCATTGTGTGGTGAAACCTGGAAGATATGTCACATATGTATGTATTGCGGCTTGTAAGTTGTACCCCGCGGCCCGCCCGGCGGCGATTCGTGTTACAGGCATCTACCTGTATGTACCGTGTGACTACCTATTATCAAGTTGGTGTGATGAGGTGTCGTTCTGGCGATCGCTCTTGTTTCTGTGCTGATTACATGGGTACAGTATGTACACATGGTAGTACAATAGAAGTTGTGCGTGTGGCCATATAGGCAACTCATGCTCTGTTTTACCGCCTAGCAATCTACGGAGTACATGCATACCTACATAGGCCCACTCAGCACCCCTATAGAAAGAAAGATATTGGAGGAAAAGGAATGAGTTTGGTAACTTGGTAATGGCTTGACTCTGCGGTGCTGTCATCGTGAAATATATAAAGATCGTATTGTGAGCCCGGAAACCTGTCCCCGATTAGAATTCAGCGGTTTTTCTGTTGTGATGCGGTCCGGCTCGAAGCTGTGGAAGTCAATCGCCAGTCTCTCTCCTAGCCCCTCATCATATCATTGAAGCGAGGTGCGCGAACGACGTATTTGACGTCTGGCGTGGCACTGCACTGTACTGTGCTGTGCTGTGCTGATGCGCACCATATAATTGTGTTCCAAAGCCCATTGCCCATGGCTCCCAGTAATTCTACTGACGATGGTTCTATCCGGCCTCCTTCACATGGTAGGATCATTTTGCGTTTCCCACCAGAGTTCTGCTTCATGGGGGTATGTACATAGTCGCAAAGACAGTACCTTGCAGAGGAAGTCTGGGCAGATGGCCACAGCATGAAGGGTTATCTTGTTCGCGCTTCCTCCGTTCTTCAAGCGTAACTCAATCGAGACGTACCTGGACAGGCAAATTTGGGTGTTCCCGGTCATACGAAATCATCCTGTGCGGGTGGTCTGAAATGGCGGGTACTAGATAGTGTTCGTTATGTGACACGTTGACCCTGGATCGAGAGTCAAGGAGCGCGTCAATGGATAGTCATTAAGGGCACTGACCTGAAAATATACGTAGAGTGCAGCGTGATTCTGATAACTTTCTGGCCTTAAGTCAAGCATCGTATGTATTTATCGATGACCTATGTTGATTATCTGCCTTGTGGAATCGTGGATTGCAGTGTTCGTTTTTCAATAGCATCGTCGTACTGTTGCCGATGCTCGATGAGTGATTTTATTTCTTCGACTGGGCGATCCCATGCATGAGCTTGATCTTCGTGCATAGCATATACGAACAGTTGTTGATGCCATTTCTGTCCAGCTTTCAGCCTTTCGCGGGAGTGAGCTACAAGCGGGACCCATGTATAGCCATGCTCAAGAGTCAAGGGCCTTGGCTGCTGGCTGCGGGAATGGTGGTGTTGAGTTGAAATGCTTGGATTGAAATGCCAATGCTCTCGGAGCATTGAATCCAAACTCCCATTCCTTCATGCAGCCTCGGCCCCGGCATGCGACGAGGATCCGGAAACATGCAGGCTGCCTTTTCTACGCTTTAGTGGAATGTTCAACACCGTCCAAGACTCTCCGTCAGGCCATCTTGAGTTTCCTTATGGCGGAGCGAGTTCGATTTTCCCACTCAGATATCTCTTCCCCGCTTGCTGCATTGTCGAGACCTGGCATTGGATAATCTATCAAGCACAATGCCTTCTTCGACCTTCTCCTTCATTCCTGCGGCGCATTATGTTCGTGCTGGGCAAGTCGAGGGCAATGATGAGGCCAAGCAGCGCAGCGGAATTAGACAGCGTCAACAGCGCCGTCGCATCCAAGGAAGCTCTGGCGACATCTGGTCATAAATACCGAGGCAATTCCTCTACTTGTGGCGGACCAGAATCGTCTCTAGCAGCGCCTCTCTGACACGAGCTTTCTCTCACCCGGTGAAGCTTTCGACAAGATTTCATCGGCCATCATGTTGTTTGCTGTGTTTCTACTCCCCTTAGGCATCGCCTCTGCGTACGTTATCCCCCTTTCTGTTCCCCCTCCTCGGGTTCATCTGAACGTGCCTGGTGTCCCCCGGACCCTGGTCCCCGGTACAGTACTGTTCAAGTACACAAGAATAAAGCTAACATGGGATTCCAATGACTTGATTCTCGAACAGGCAACAGCGCGCAGAAAACCCGTCGTGCGTCCATACCGCCACCTGCAACTGGGACTCGCGCAGGCTATGGGGCCAGTATTCACCCTACTCACCCGCTCCGCCTGCCTTGATCAACAAAGATGTGCCGCCGGGGTGCAAGGTCACGTTTGCTTCCATTCTTTCTCGACATGGCTCTCACCTACCTACAGAGGAGAAGACGCAGGCCTACCGCGAGCTGCTTGAGAGAATCCAGACAGATGTCCGAATGTATGGCAGAGGTTACGCATTTCTCAAGACTTACGATTTCAAGCTTGGTCAAAATGATCTCACCGTAGCTGGCAAAAACGAACTGGCCAATTCGGGCATCCAGTTTTTCAAGCGCTACGAAAAGCTGGCCTGGAGCGCCTTCAACCCTTTTGTTCGGGCCTCTGGATCCGACGCAGTGGTCAACTCGGCACAGGCTTTCGTTCGCGGATTCTTCATGGCAAAGCGCAAGAATGCCCGCCCGCACCTGCGTGGAATCGTCACTATTTCGGAAGAGCAGGATGTCGGGAACCCACTGAAGCTTGGAGCTTGCACTAGCTTCGAAGCTGGACTGGATGCCGAGCCTTTTGCTGAACAGAAGAACACTTGGCTGAAGACTTGGGCTACCCCAATCATGAAGCGCCTCAACATGAAATTGCCAGGTGCCAAGCTCACTCTCGAGGAAACCGTGCAAATGATGGATCTGTGTCCATTGACCACTGCGGCATCGACCAAGAGGGAACTCAACTATTTCTGTCGACTATTCTCCAGGGAAGAGTGGCTGGCGTATAACTATCACCAGACCCTGACCCACTGGTACGCGTACGGACCCGGAAACCCCATGGCGTCCACTCAAGGTGTGGGATACGTCAACGAGCTCATCGCCCGTCTGACGGGGGACCCTGTCCAGGACAACACCTCGACAGACCCGAATCTTGACAACGACTCGGATACGTTCCCTCTGGACCGCAGCATATACGCCGACTTCGCCTATGACTCCACCCTCATGACCGTGTATGGTGCCCTTGGCCTATGGACCAACGAGACCGTGGTTCTCCCTAGCAACCGCATGGTCTCTGCCATCAAGGCAGACGGCTATTCTGCAACGTGGCTAGTCCCCTTCGGTGCGCGAATGTACGTGGAGAAGATGGACTGCGACAAGGATGGCAAAGACCTTGTTCGAGTCCTCGTCAACGACAGAGTGGTCGTGCCCAAGGGATGCAAGGCCGATGCTCTTGGGCGGTGCAAGCTCAAGGACTTTGTCGACGGCTTGCAGTTTGCCAGGGAGGGTGGGCACTGGAACCAGTGCTAGCGGGTTGTCCACGACAAAAAAGCAGCCGATTTCCGAGGCTGTCATCGTGGGTGTTGCCGTCGCACACGACACGGAAGACAGCCACCACTTCAAGCCGAGCCCGCTGAAGCGCCGATCCAAAACAAGCTGCCGAGCGTAGCTCACTTAGATAGAATGCTGACCTGAATACACTCTTTTTCCATCGTTTTTTATATCGGATGAACTTAGAGTGATTACTGTGAACCTTTGTAATGGATTGCGATTCACGATTCACTGGCTATTAGGTCGACGAGACGAGATGATGACTACCATAAATGAGCGTTAGGAAAAGAGAAAGATGCTCTGAATTCGGGGCAACAAGGTAAATGTGTGCGTGCGAAGGCCGAGATTCTACGCAAGTTTGAAGGATGAGAGCAGCTTTGCCCACACGGAAACCCCACGGTACGCGGAGGCTCATCCGGCCCGGGCCTCTGAGAGGGCGCCGCGATTTGTGCCGCTACACGCCAAGCTCTCATCATCGGATCCGACAAGCGTCTAGGCAGCAAACCGAGTATGCCGGTTCCGTATCATCTATGACGCTGCTGAAATGTTCGAGACCGAGCCGTATTACGAAGCTCTGAGCCCGTCATTTTTTCTTAACTGTTGGCAGCTTGGACACATTGCGACCAGTTATACGGCGGTCGCGCACTACGGGCGCTGCTCCGCCGGCAAAGTCCGAGAAAATGAACAGACGTGCCCTGTACTTCACGAAGAATCTCACGAGAAAAGAACCGAATCGTTCCAGAGCCCTTTCGGGGTGGTCTCGACATCGTGAGTGGCGAACGCGCAGTGGAAACAAGCAGAAGCCGCTGAACCCATGCTGTCCAGCCACCTTCGCAGAACCTGTGATCTTGGAAGTCACCAGATTCCCTGCTGGCAAAGACAGACACCAAGAGGCTGAATACTCTTCCACGAGGTATCGCCACGGACGCAAGTCGGGGAAGCCCCGGGGGGGTCGCAACGAGGCAGTCGATCATTCTCGAGCCATCGTGCCTGGAGGAACTCTGGCGGACTTTTATGGCCCGCTCATGTTACCCAGGCCCCCACGCCGCAGGCTCTCCTCAATATGTACTTGTTTCCCACTGCGCGTTCACCAGACCGCCCTGGAAAGATTCGGGTATTTCTCGCGAGATTCTTCGTGAAGTGCTGGGCACCTTTGCTCTCCTCTGTGTGTGCGATCCGAGCAGCGCGCGCAGCACGGGCCCGCCGTGCAAGAGGCTGCGATGTGTCCAAGCTACAAACAGTTGAAGCACAGTCGCGTTGCGGTACCAGAGCTTCGTTGCGTTGTCCGGTCTCGAAAATCAGCTCTCAAGGTACACCGGATCGACTGATACTCAAGAGTCAACTGTCGGCGGTGATGATGAGGGGCGAGCGCGTCGCGTAGGATGTGGCAAGCTGCAACACTATCCAAGTCACTCCCGTTCGTGGCTTCGAGCTTGCGTAGGAATTTGGCCCTCTCCTGGTTCTGCGTGCAGCGTGAGTCGGACTGGAAACATAAACAAGAGCGCTTAATACACTCGCCTATTCAAGGCCGCCTGTTTGCTGGGCGCGTTGGTGACTCACGAATCAAGTCAGAAGAGACTCGCGTCTCCTCTGAATATGGCGAGCTGCTACCGCGGCGTTTCCCTGAGGGCGCGATGATTGCCACCAGACTGATGGGTCAATCCCGTACAGAGTAAGAGGATGTAACGAGCAGCCAGCGTGCTACCTCTTCTCTTTCGATCCCTCCTCGCGCGTGCCTCGTAGACAGCTGACCACAGATCGGCGTGAGATCATCTCAGGAATTCCTGCACTCCTCAGCGGTCAACTTCCCTGCAAAGTATCCCCAAAGGATGCCAAAAGGACGAGATAGCGCATGTGCAGAGATCTTTTTCTTGAGTCCTGCACTCCTGTAACTGTTGGGTGGTTCCCAAGAGGAGAATGAAGAGAAGAGCGAGGGAGTCCATATATGTAAAAACCTGCGGGCCCACGGGGTTTGTGGGAAAACAGCGCACGCGTATCACGTGCACCCCTCGAGAGTCGATAGTACGTGAAGACGCGCGTCGTCCAAACGCAGTCGAGTCATCAAAGATCGGAGGGTCGATATGTCAGATCATGGTGTTGTTCTGGAAGCGCATCTCATAAAGAGCAATCTCTTTCGCACCAGGCTGCGTTGCGGCGCGCATTTGTAGGTTGTAGCACAAGTCGCCTAGGTATCGTAGAGGCAGACCACATCGCAGCCACCATACATTCCAAGTTTCCTTCATAACTATACCGCCTCTCCATTACACCATTACACCATTTCATCATACTCTCATGATCGGCCCTTTTCGGTAGGTACGCAGGCGGACATGCTACGCCTTTTCCAAGTCTCGACCGCTTAATGGGATCCCTCCCAGCATTAATGAATGATGGATGCGTAATAGAAATACGTTGGCAGTAGCATGTCCTGACACCGGCCGGGAGCGTAAGCTCCATGTACTTACTCCGTACAGCGACTAGGTATCTCTAGCTCCAGATATCGCTTCTAAGTTCTGCAGGAGTAGACGTGAAATGAGGATATCAAGCGTTTTGAGTCTTGCCCAAGACATTCCTCCATATGCCCATTGAAAGAAAAATTGTGTCTGAATAAAAACAGACCATGGAACTAGAAACTACGCACAGTAAGTAAAAAAGTCGAGCACAAGCAAGACCAAAAAAAAAAAAACGCCATTACATGCGTCTCAAAGCTCCTGTCCAAGCAACCCAAGCACAAACCCACAAGACCACAAGACCACGCAAAACTTTACGCAAAAAATCCTACCCTACTTTCCTCAGCAAGCCCAGTCCAACCGCACCCAAATCATATCTCATTTCCCCCATACCCTCGTAAATTCATCCACATCCACATCCACATCACCAACCTCCTTCGGACTTCCTGCCTCTACTCAACAGGCAACCCCTCCAAAACATTCATAGCTCGCGTCCCCTCTCTCTCAAACCTCATCACAAGCGCCTCGCACTCATTCTTGAGCTTCTTCTCCGCCTCCTCCGCATTAAACTGTATCCATTCCTCCACCGTCATCTCCCTTTCCGGACTAGTCAGCTCCGGGCCCTGCCTCAGAAGGCTACTGATCACGTTTTCTTTGTCTGTCAGCCGTAACCCCGGCGTAGCCGTCACGGCGTCCAAGTTGATAGCCGTCCAAGGGTTGTGGCTGTGCAAGCCGGCGCCCAGTACGTTGCGCCTTGTGGGGGAGTTGTGCACAGGTGTGGTGACGATGGGGGCGAGTACGGCTCGTCCCGGATTGGTGCTAGCGGGGACGGACGACGGCGGTTGGTTCTCGGCATCGGAGGATTGGGGAGATTGGGAGGGCGAGAGGACGGGTTGACGGGCTGAAGGGGCAGGAGATATGGTATGGGCGGGGGTGGACGGCGGTTCGGCCGACGGTCGCGATCTTGATACCCGTGGTGCTGGCGAGGTGGAGTGTCGAGCAGCGGCAGGTGGAGAGCGCCTGTGGTCAGGAGTTGTGCCCAGGTCGATTTCCTCTCCTTGTACGTCTATCTCGGACTCGAGCTCATCAAGCTGCTCCGACACGGGCGCGGGGGAATCCAACGGCGGAGAGGAACGGGCCACTGGTACCTTTGGCGGTCGGCCGCGACCCGTTTGGGCGCGTCCATCAGCCAAATTGCTGGTGTTCGAGGCCGACGACTTGGCAGGCCTGCCGCGAGGCTTTTTCGCCGGGGGCGATGGTGTAGTCTCTCTAGTCTTGGTTGCCACGCGGGCGCTGCCAACGGGACTTTGATCTTGCTCTTCGTCAATTAGAGACTGCCCCATCTCAGATTCAGGCTCTGATTCCGGCTCTGGCTCCGGATCCAAGTCTGGGGGCGGTGATGATGAGGGTGATGGCGAAAGTGATGGCGACGGCGACGGCGATGGTGAGGGTGATGGAGCTTTCGTTTTTCCTTTCGCTTTCGTTGGCACTTTCGCGCCAGTTGCCTTCGTCTGCTTCGACACCTTGCGTGTTGTTCCTGTTTTGCGCCCCTTCTTGGGCACTTGAAGTTCCTGCTGTGGCTCGCTGATCTCCATCTCCGCCTGTAGTTGTCGAAGGTCTTCATCCAACGCTTCATCATCTACTTCTACTTCCTCCGGATCAAGCATGGTGTAATCTTGGGACTTGGAAACAACTGACTTCGCCTTATCAGACTTGTACTCTCTTGCCCGGCGCTCTGATTCTGAGTCATGGGTGATCTCGTCATCAGTAGTGAATCTGTCCAGGTCGGCCTCAAGCTGGCGGTCAATTTCGTCATCGTCCGCGAAATACTCAGGCGCTGCACGTAACGAAGCCAAAGATGCTGATGACTTGAGACTTGACTTGGCGCTTGAGCCCCCTCTGGTGCGACCTGTAGCTTTGGGATTAATGATCGCTCTGTTATCTTCGGGGGACATTGTAGAGCTGTCCATCTGGATAGTATCATTAGAAGCAGCAGCTCGCCGTTTGGAGGCGGGAGCCTCGGACAAGAAGACAACCGAGTCTTCCACGGCATCACTTGCTCGCTTCTTCCCCCGCGCAGCTCGCGCTGGCTTTGGCTGGACAGGAAGTTCTCCATCTGCCTCATCGTCTCCCCCTCGGTCTTCCTCTGGATCTATTTCCTCCCTTTCCTCATCAGCCTGTGACTTCTTCGACGTCTTGCTCCCTATCTTCTTCGTTGCTGCCTTCTTCTTTCTGCCGACGGGCTTTTTGACTCCCCGGCTCATGACCGATGTTGTCGTGAGGATGCTGTCTTCGGCCTCTTCAGTAGTATCGGCAGCGGAAGCAATGTCGGAGGCTGCGGTGGCGACTGACTGGGTCGACAGTCGCGACGCTTTGGATCCTCTCGCTGCTTTCCCACGGGTACTTTTCTTATTCACGCCGCCGAATTGCTTGAGCAGCGCAAAGAAGCTGCAGTTGGGTGAGCGGCTGTAGTGTTCGTCGCTATCTGAGTGTAAGCCGCAAAACACATCCCACAACTGGTGTTCAGATTGACCTACTATGGCTTGTCGCTGGGTTCCCATCCGTCCAGGCCCAGCTGGCAGTATGCACAGGTGGCCATGTCATCCGACTCCTCCGTAGGCGTATAAACCCATCCAGCTTCCACAAGCTAAGAGTTTCCGGCAGTTGGCAAGACGCTCGATTCGATGGGATGCGATTTCACTCACCTGCTTCGTCTTGCATTTCCAGCCTTTCCTTCCCTCGTGAGGCCATTTACCGGCAAATGTTGCCTTTCGGCCCTCAACCATATGAGGTAAGCTTGGGTCCTCTTGCGTATACTCGTCGATATCTGCCTCTATAGCGGCGTAAATTGCCCAGCCACAGGTAGGAGAATGTTTCAGATGCTCCTGAAGCGGGTCGTCGCCTTCCTCCCACCCATCCATGCCTTTGCCACAGAGAAAGCATGCACAGTTATCGGGGTTCTCGATGTACGGTTCGAAGTAGAAGCCTGCTCTCGCCAGCTGTGTATCAAAAGTCAGTACTACTTCAGTCGTCTGGTCCCCAATTATCGCTCTGGCGCAACGTACACTGGCTGGCGCAATCTGCTTGTGCGGCCAGCTGAGAGTTTTGCCACGTCCGCCGGCGGTCGATGCCCTCTTTTTGTAAGTCTTTTGGAAAGAGGCGAGCCGCGACTCGTATGTCACATATTGGTCCATGACGGCGCGTGATTCTCCACGTGCGCTGTCTAGTCTGTTGTCGGAGTCGGCGTTGGGTCGAATTCTCGTGTCTGGCGACTCGTGGGATCCAGCTATTGCGGCTACCGGTGGTGGTGGTGTGCCGCTGAGAAGACAATTGAGCAGGCTCGGAGGGTGTTATTTCATGTCCGTGATCAAGTCGCGTTGATTGTGCAGGAAGCGTTTCCTCCGGTTATGTGAGGATAAAGCCGAATCAATCCGTACGAATGGCTATTGGGATGACTTCAAGATACATTAAGGTTCAACAAAGTCGTGGCTAGGCGTAGCGCACCGCGTTTGTTTACTCTGGCTTGGGGTGGGTCACGGCTTCAGCCAATCGCCTTGTAGCACGCTATGCACAAATGCTGCGTCGTTACCTCGGGAGTCGGGAGTCGGCCGCATTTTCCTTGGTATGTACATTGACAACGAGGCGCAACGGGTTCGCAATGGAATGACATTTTGACGGCGATGAGCCAACTCGAAGGGCAATGAACATGAATATTTCCTACGGTCGCCTCCAAATGCGCCTACACCGTACACTAGAAAGCTACAGCCTCTCCGCATCCTTCATGGCCTTTTCGCCATCCACCAAAACACACCAACCCTCATGGCCTCGGCCGCCACGTCCATAAACAACAGACTTAAAGGCATCCTGCTCCAGCGCCCGCTCCAGCACCTCGTCGTCAAATGTACCAGGCTGCAGCCACACAGCCGGGATCCCTAGTTTTCTTGCCTCCTCCAAAACCTTGAGCGTAACTGGCGGCGCCGTGATGATGGACACTGATGTCTCTTTGGGATTTGGCAGCGAGGACAAATCGGGCACCGTACGATGGTCTTGGCCCGAGACTGTCACGGCTGCTGACCCTGGGTTGACGGGGGTGACGTTTAGTCCGTGATGCAAGTACCAAGCGTGGACTGCAACTTGCAAGGCACTTCAAAGTCAGCCAAGCTGCTGCTTACGGTAGGTAGGGCATTATCGAGATCGAATCATCCTGACACGCAAGGGAAAAAGAAGAGCCGGAGGAGAAACGGGAGTACATAACGCGCCTTTGTGGCCGAACTTGGCTGGGTTGGAGCTTGCGCCCACGACGGCGAAAAAGGGAGAGGCAAAGAAGGTGCGCGCGGCGGTTTCGGTGGCCATTGTGCTGCTCGCGTTGCGTGTTGCTCTTTTTTGCTTGTAATTATCCGCACCAGGCTTTCAGTTGCGGCTTGCAGAGAGCAGTGTTGGTGATGAATTGTGAATTGATCCATGACGAACAACTGGGCGTCGGGCGTTGCGGGGCCTTCCGAGTTCCAATCGAGTCGCGACTCGCGACATTCGCACGCCTCACTGCTCAGTGCTCACACTCGCGAGTCTCATAATCTCATTACACTCTCTCATCATTCAATACGCTGCATCAAGGCTCACTACTGTTCTGAGCGACGACGAGTCTAATGAGCCCCATGAACCAATCTGTAATTTCTTAGCTTGTGATTGTTGCCTACCATGTCCTTATTCGCGTATGTCGCCGCCCCTACAATACATAGGCATTTGCTGATTATGGTCATGGAGTCGTGCTACACTTGGAAATATAGGACAGCAACATTCTCGGCTGCACGTTATGCCGCAGCCAGGCCTTCATATCCCGCCAGCTTGTTCAAGACGGTGTTAGCCTACCACAATGCGCAATCCGCGTCCGGAGTCTTGCTGGACATTGGCTGTGGACACGGACTGATCGCGAGGGCCATGAGCCCCCATTTTGGTCGTGTTGTTGCCATCGACACCAGCCCTGGCATGATCAAGCAAGCCTCCTCCTCGACACAAGATGCCAAGATTACGTTTCACCAAGCAGGCGTCGAAGATTTGTCCTTTCTTGCCGATGAATCTATAGACATGATTGTGGCTGGGCAGTCGGCTCACTGGTTCGACTACGATAAGGCGTGGCCAGAATTGTGCCGGGTTTTGAAACCAAAGGGTTCGCTTGCCTTCTGGGGCTACAAGGACAATGTTCTCGTCGGACATGAACAGGCCAACCGGATCATCGACAAGTTTTGCTATGCAGATGGCGAGGTTGAGCGCGAATTCCAGGGCATGAATGCCTATTGGGAGCAGCCGGGACGGAACAGGCTGCGAACTCTTCTACGAGACGTGCAACCTCCAGAAAAGAACTGGGAGAATATCCGCCGCATCGTGTATGATGTTACGCCTGACTGTGCTGAGATGCCGCACCCTGAAAAGGCATGGATGCAAAAGAGGATCAATCTAGGTCAGTTGGAGGCATATGTCCGCACATTCAGCGCATTTCAAGGCTGGCGTGATGCTCATCCGGATATCAAAAGCCGAGCAGAGGGAGGCGAGGGGGACCTGGCGGACTTCATGATGCTTCGAATCGTGGACTCGGAGCCGACGTGGAACAAACTGGGTCGTGACTGGAGGAACGCGGAGGCTGACACGGTTTGGGGAACATTCATCCTCTTGGCGAAGAAACGGTGAGCTGCAGCCTGCGTAACTATGTATGTAGTCGATGATGTTATTTGCCTCGTTCCCTTTATTCGTATACTGCAGTGTCACTGCACCTTGACAGAAATAGATTTACCTTTAGCATCGTAGAGCCATCTCCGCGCAAGCAAGACTTTGCTATGGCGAGTTCAGTCCGTTGATAGCCCTCGGCTTTACGGTTCGGTTGCCCTGTCAATCGAACCTCTCTGTTCAGCGTTGAGTCGTTGAGTCTTGACTCTTGACCCATGTGGCCGATCATCCTATTGACCCTTGTAAGAATGGCAAAGGAAGAAGTCCGGGCGTGGGGCTCTGCTCTGTCAGGAGAACTAGCAATCTCTCTCGCGGCCCGACGCTCGTTGTCTTTTGAACTCCTCCAACTCTTTACATACGCAGACGCAAGAAGACGACTTCACGAACGAACGAATTGCTGTCCTCCCAAAAGCTGCAGCTGCACAGTTTCGTTGTGCCACAACAAGCAAGTTCCCGTGCTCGACGAGACGGCCCGCCCCTCCGTTACACAACCAGATCATGGTGAGTTGCCCCAGCACCCAGCCATCCCTTTTGTAAACAAACGCATTCGAGGAGGAGCCCCGCGACCAGCGAATGTGGCAACATGATTCGTCGACTGCCTCCCGCCAATGCGCCATCGCCTCTTTCCAGTTTCATGCGCAAAGCAGCAGCAGTGAGCACCAGCGCCGAAAATTGTACCGCCTCAGCCTATTCGCTGGTCGCGCAGACTGCCTCTTTCGAACCTGTTTCCTCGCGCGCGACACAAGCAAACACACAAACAAAAAACACACATCCTTCGCAGCTTTCATTCATCGCTACAAGACAACATTGACAGCCATGGCCTCTAACCATTACGATTCGCAGGCTTCCACCAACTACAAGGAGGCATTTGCCCTCTTCGATAAGCGCGGCAATGGCCGCGTCACTGTGGACAGCTTGGGCGATTTGCTTCGCGCCTGTGGCCAGAACCCCACGCTGGCGGAGATCAAAGACCTCGAGAAGGGGGCCGGTAGCGACTGTACGAAGCTCCAAACTATACCACCTCGCAGTAATTATTCGTCCAAGACAGTGAACTAATTGAAATCGTGCATGACAGTCGATTTCGAGTCGTTTCAGCGCATTCTGAACCGACCTGGTGGTTTCCGTGACCCTGGCGAACCCGAGGAATACTGTCGAGGCTTCCAGGTGTTTGATAAGGATATGACGGGCTACATTGGCGTGGGCCAGCTGAAATACATCCTGACAAATCTGGGCGAGAAAATGACCGAGGAAGAAGTGGACGAACTGCTCAAGGCTGTAGACACCAGCTCTGGCCAGGTCAACTATACAGGTAAAGTTTCATCATGGGCTCAGGCGACTCACCAGTTACCACAACATTTGCGTCTACGGGCTTTGGGGCTAATCAACGAATAAATACAGACCTTGTTCGAACGATACTTGCCAACTAGGCAGGCAGACGGTCGCATATTCTTTCACACGAGACGACTCCTTGGTTTAATTTGCATCTGCGGACAGATTGGCGTACTATTGCATGCATTGATACTTTTTTTGCCTTTGTTTTTGTCCCTTATTCTGGTGTGGTGGAAGGCACGCGGCGGGATATGAATTTGAGTGGCTGCCTTGGGCAAGCACAGGTGTCTGCCGAGACTTTTGCTCGGGTATGAATATATAAACTTTTATGGTAGATACTTGCAGTTGGGTCAATGAGCGAATAAAGTTGCCCACGGAGTAATGCTGCTCGCGCAGTGCAGTGACGAATCGACATGAGCTTCCGCTGGTAGGACTCAAACACAGAGTACCTAAGTAATCCAACATGGTCAAATACGTCAGTAACCACAACGACCAACTTGAAAGTTGACACTGACCAGCTTGACCAAGGCCGCCGCAGTTGGGGCCCGGGGGCGTCGCGAGCAACAATACTTACTGAAATGAACAATGCTGTCGTGTTGCTGTTATCATCTGTCACCTCTCCACTAATGCCGCCACCTTCCCTGCCAGTCTGGGGAAGCTACCTAGACAGCCAAACAGGGGAAAAGTCACGGTGATCGACGTGATAAGAAGACGATGGATAATGGACAGAATGCCGATGGATCCGGATCCCTGCGTCTACGGTCTACGGACTCACGGAGTAAATAGGATAGGTAGATCACCATCACCACCAACCGTTGTTGTTTCCCGAGTCCTATCCGTGCTCAATCGTGCTCGACTTGCCTACCCACGGATCATTGTAATACATAAACACGGGCATCTGATTGTACTTCCGAGGTCAACCTGTTTTCACTTCTTCCTAGCGTGGCTCCAACTTGCCCAAGTTGCCCCCACTCAAGCCACAAGACCTCCATCCAGGCCATTCAACAGGTAGAGGACGTCTTAACATCGCAAGCCTCGAAATCCTCAGCTTCGTGTTGGCCGGACTACCTACGGCTACATCACCCGCATTGTTGCTCTCGCCGTCAGTCACACTGGATCGCCGTCGCCCCTATAAGCTGTCCCTCCCCCTCGTGGCTATCACGGCTCTCGTCCTCATCATCGCCATCGCCGCCGCCAACCTGGCTTCTTCACGAGCGTCGTTCCGTATTACGGCTCTTGTCAACCAAGTTCGCTCGCGAGTTGGGATAGCTTCGCAATCGCAGTTCAGATCTCGGCTCTTCACCACTTCCAACGCAATGACTGGAGACAAGTACCGGAATCCGCCTCAGGCGCCGCCCCTGTTCACGCATACTCCCGAGTCGATTTTGCAGGTTGTCAACAGCAACAATGCACGAACCAAGGCAGTGTTGGACCAGGTCGTGGCAGACATCAAGCCAGAGAATGCCACATTCGCCAATGTTCTGGAGCCTAATCTGCTGAGCGACAACGTTCTGCAAGTGAGCAACAATATCGTCATGTTCTACCAGTATGTGTCTGGAAGCAAAGAGCTGCGCGAAGCTTCCACCAAGGCCCAAGGGATTTCAGACGATTTCTTCATCGAGCTCAAGCTGCGTGAAGATGTGTTCAAGCTGGTCGATGCGGCCTATGCGACTCGTGAGACGCAGAACTTGCAAGCCGAGCAGTTGCACCTCATTGACAAGGAACGTCAGCAATACATTCGCAACGGGCTCTTGCTGCCTGCGGGGCCGCAGAGGGATCGCTTTAAGGACGTCCAGAAGCGTCTGAGCCAATTGTGTCTCCAGTGCTCAAAGAATATGAATGATGAGATGGGCGGTGTCTGGTTCACCCCGGACGAGCTGGAGGGTGTACCCTCGGACGAGCTGGACATTAGCCAGCTCGAGAAGGGCACGGGCGAGAACGAGGGCAAGGTCAAGGTCTCTTTCAAGTATACTCACCTGTTTCCCATGAGTAAATATGCTGCCCGAGAGGATACCCGACGAATCTACACGTCTGCCGAGGCGAACAAGATGAGCAACAATGTCCCGCTGTTCCGCGAGATTATTGCGCTCCGAGACGAAGCCGCTCGTCTGATTGGCTACCCGGACCATGCAAGCCTCATCATTTCGGAAAAGATGGCCAAGTCGCCCGAGCGAGTGAACGAGTTTCTCGGCGATCTGCGCAAGCGCCTGGCCCCCGGGGGAGTCAAGGAATCCGAACACCTCCTGGAATACAAGAAGAAGTTTTGCCAGGAGCGAGGCGCGCCCTTTGACGGCAATCTGAATCTGTGGGACGTTTCCTTCTACTCTCGAATCATGAAGGAGACAGAGTACAGCATCGATGAAAACGAGGTCTCGCAGTACTTCCCCGTACAGTCCACCTACCAGGGCATGATCAAGATCTTTGAGCAAATCTTTGGCTTCGTCTTCGTCGAGCTAAGCAAAGAGGATCGAAGCCGGCTGAGCTCCACGGGCAAGTCGGAAGACATTGCCTGGCACGAAGACGTCATCATCTACTCTGTCTGGGATGACGAAGCCGCTGGGTCCGGCTTCGTCGGCTACCTATACCTCGATCTGCACCCCCGCGACAACAAGTACGGCCACAATGCCAACTTCAACATCGAGCCCGGCTACATCCGGCAAGACGGCTCCCGCAACTACTGCGCCACCGCCCTCGTCTGCAACTTCAGCAAGCCCAGCGCCAACCGTCCCGGCCTGCTAAAACACCACGAAGTCGTCACGCTGTTCCATGAACTCGGCCACGGGATTCACAATCTAGCTTCGCGGACCCGCTACAGCTACTTCCACGGCACGAGCGTCTCGCGTGATTTTGTGGAAGCGCCCTCCCAGATGCTCGAGAACTGGTGCTGGCATCCCAGCGTTCTCAAATTCCTGTCCCGGAAGTGGGACTCTGGCGAAACGATTCCCGATGACATGGTCGAGAAGCTCATCAAGACGAAGCACTTTAACTCGGCGTCGGCGAATCTGCGTCAGCTGCTGTATGGGATCTTTGACATGACGATCCATACGCCCAAGTCGCATCAGGAGGCGGAGGATATGCCGATTGCGAAAATCTGGAACGATCTGCGTCGTGAGATTACGGGGCTGAAGGGCTTGGAGGAGCGTGGCGAGAAGAGGTACGCACCTCTTCCCTTTACTTTTTTTTTTATCACTCCAATTGCCCCCCCCCCCCCCCCCCTTCTCCCCCCCTTGGGCTGATTCCAATAAGACGTCCATTGCCCTTCCTTGTTACCCTCCAGACCTCCCTTGATTTTACTTTCCACAAGAGAGAGAGAGAGAGAGAGCCGCCATTACTATCGCAAATAGCAAGTCACAACCAGAAACTCTTCATTGATAGCATGGCTAACCCACGTAATTTCCTTCTTACAACAAAAACACAGTGACCACGACCACCGCTACGCTGGCGTAGGCCACTTCGTAGGTGGCTACGACGCCGGCTACTACGGCTACCTGTACTCCGAAGTCTTCTCCCTAGACATGTTTCATTCGTTTTTCCAAAAGGATCCCATGAATGCAAAGGAGGGCCGTCGGTATCGCGAGTTGGTTCTGCAGCGGGGCGGGAGCCAGCCGGAACTGCAGACGCTGAGGGACTTTTTGGGGAGAGATCCCAGTTCGGAGTCATTCTATAGGGAGTTGGGGGTGAATTGAAATGGAGGTCTACAAGGGATTGGAGGGGATATTGGGGAGTGTGGATTGGGGCTTGGGGCTTCAATCTTGATGGGTGATGAAGGGATCTTCAGTGGGGTCTGTTTTGGGTATCTGTCGATCAAATAGTTTTGGGAATACAACAATACATTGCTGTTTTCAAGCATCTGGAGTTTGTGGGGCTACGATGTCGGTTTCTGTATTCAGTACGCTGTAGAACGATGGGATGTAGGACAAGAGAACGTGGCGTGTCGTCGTGTCACAAGTTCTGATCTGTATGATATATCGCAGGGCGGATTGAGCGGGAGTACAAAGAATGCAGGCCAGGTATATTGTGATTGGTCGTGGATAAAAGGGTATCATATCCCCTCGATGCAGAAAAAGACCTGATTCCTCTTCTTTGGTTGCTTACAATTTACACATCGTTCGTCATACATCACACCGCATGTGACATCACTGCCATGTACCACCAGGAACACAACATTGCGGCAAACGTGTCCTTCCATTAATCCATATGTATGTCTATCTGCTTTCATTTCTCATCACCAGCATCCATTTGTCCCTCCCTAAAGCCCTGGCCCTTCCCATCCCACATAACCCAACCCCAAACCGTAATCATCACAATCGTAACAGCTTAATCATATTCCTCGAACGCTTTCCCGTTAGTACTCAGAGCAGCGTGAACATCAAAGTAGCCACCGTTGCGCACACCGCCAGTCGGGCGAGAGTTCCCGGCGCCTGGAATTGGTTCGCGGCCGCCGTGACATGGGCCACAGGATCAGGCACAGGCGTCTCATCAGCGGGGATGGACGGCGAGGTCGTGATGCTGGAGTCTGTGTCGTGGGTTTGACCCCCCGCGTTGGCGGACTGCGTGGTCGATTGCGTAGCAGGTGCGGAGGCAGCACCCTCATGGGACGTGGTAGGCTGGCTATCGGATATATATTGTTTCGCATTCGGTGCATCGCCGGTAGCTTGAGGTTTGTCTGAGGACTGCACGGCAGTGTTTGCGTTGTAAGCGCGCCCTTGAGACGGGGTAGGATTGGTGACGGCATTTTCAGGATCTGCACTCGGACCAGAACCAGTAGGTTGAGCCTTCTTCGAGGTCTGTCCAGTAGCAGGGCCGACTTTGAGACGGCCGTCTGAGGGCATGTTAGTATTGGGTTTGGCGTGCTGTGGTTCCGCACTTGATCCAATGTCGGTAGCTTGGGCGTTTTCCGAGGACTGTCGAGTAGAAGGCCTGTCTTTGTAACCACCATCCTGAGATGAGGTAAACTTGTTGTCGATAACCTTTGGCTCAGCGATTGGTTCGCCGGTAGCTTGAGATTTCTCAGAGGACCTCTCGGTAGAAGTACTGGCTTGGAAAGCAACACCTTTCTTCGGCGAGGTGGGGGTTTCATCGTCACCCGCCGGCGACGACGGTAAGGGTATTCTGTCGCTGGAAGACGCACGGACGAGCTTTGAAGTTATCGTACTTGGACTAGAGCTTGATGAAGTCGAACTCGAAGACGAATAGGAGGTCGTAGTGACAGGGCGTGACGAGGGAGTAGCGGAGTGTGGCGCCGGCTGTTGTGTACTCGTGCTTGTTGGCTCCACGGGCGTGAACCCAGGCTTACTCGTGTCGGCTTGCAAGCTGGTTGCCACACTGGGCTTCTGGGAGACCATAGATTGAAGTTGATCCGGTACCTGTGTCAGCGTGCCGGACTTTAACTTGTCGCAATACTCTAGGAATTGGTCGAATTTATGCTCAACATAGAGTTGTATCACCTTGAATTGTGCCATCTTGGACATGGTGGTTTGGCTATTGGCCTTCATGCAACGCTGATATCGGTCGAACCCCTGCTCGAAGTCTGAGTCTTCATCACATAGAGCGGGTTTCTTGCCCATTAATTGTGCTGAATTGTAGGCGTGGTCGCTCTCATCGTAGCAACTATCTGATACGGTATCTCTCTTGTTGCCGCGCTTCCTGCTCTCACTCGCCTTTTTCTCTTGACGGCTTGAGGTTGGATAGGAATCACTTGTGCTGTGGCTTACTTTGTGCGAGACAGGAGGAGTCTGTTGGGATGATGTATCCTTTGTGTTGTGGACATCCTCGACAAACTGACGCGGCTTCGCAAAGATATTGTAAGACAGGCCAAAGGGTACTGGGTCAAGATTGAAGTATCCGTACGAGGGCGGGTAGTATTCGCCATCACCCCTCGTCGGCTTATTTAAAGGCGGTGCTGGAATGCAGTCTTTCTTATCGCAGAGGAAATCGTCCGCAGGAGGTCCGGGCCACAAGTTGCATCCGTTCGGCTTCGGTGGATTGCACACGTAACCTGGCTTGCAGCCAAAAGTGAGATCTGAAGTCGGTGATAACGGCGCTGTCGATCCTGTGGGTGTTGGACAGAGAGTAATGTTGTAGATCGCTGTTTCGGTGACGGTTTTGGCAGGCTCCGTAATAAGAGACGGTGGTAGAGTTTGCGTCAGGCTCTCAGTCACAGTGGCATTTGGTTCAACGACGGTCTTGGAGGTCTGGCTTCGTGTTACCTCGTCAGTTGACGCTGACTGCGTTGTGGTGCGAGATGACACCAAGGTCGACCCGATGACGGCTTGTGATTGAGCAGATGGACGAGTGACGGTGATAGACTGCGTGGAAGGCAAAACAGTGGTTCCAGGCTGTTCAGTGCCAGACTGCGCTGGCAAGGTATCACCTTGACCTGACGTTGTTCTGGAAGCCGTGGGCTTCAAAGCTATGGTCGATGCTCCTGGAGCTGTCACAGTTTTGGTCAGTGACTCCGTGATGTACGAGACAACAGGATAACTAGTCGCCACCGTGGATACAATGGTCGTGTAGACGGTTGTGGACTTGGTGACGTGAATCGTGTTATCCACGGTACGTGTTACAGGATGCTCGCTGATGATGGTAGTGTTGCGAACATAGGTCGTCGGCACCCAAATAGTGGTGGATCCGACTATAGTCGTCTCGTCGCAAATGGTGGTTGGTTCAGGCACCATCACCGTCACCGGTAGAGTTTGGGTTCTGGTGACTATCTCGATTCCTGTGACAAGTTGGGTGGCAGTGGTTGTTACCCAGTCGGTCACTGTAGTCGTGCGACAGCCATGGTGAGTTCGGCCCTCAAGCTGTTGCATTTCTGCTTCATCTTCCTCGCCATCAGAAGGAGTAGAGCGCCCATATACGTGGCCGTCACAACTACGTTAAAATATCGAATTAGCGCATTTCGTCTCAATCAGAATGGCTTCGTCTCCTCGAATTACACTGCCTGGCACTCACCCGATTGATTTGGTAACGGTCACAGGATATGACTATTCGATTTTTTTTCTTGTTAGTATTGTTCCGGACACTATGCTTTCTTTTCAACGTACCGATGCGTAGGTTATTGTGGCAGTTGTCGTGACGAATTGTGTCTCCAGCTTGGTCGTCACATCGTGCTCTGTTTCCGTGACATATTCCTAGCAGCGTGTGTCAATAGTTGGAACTTGGCAGTCCATATCCGAAGTCCTCCAAATACTTACTCTTCCATCCATAATTATTGTCGTACTAAGTTGCTATATTAGAAAATGACGCCGATGGACAATTTTGGGCCTGAAAACTTACTAGATGGTACTTAAAACTGTTCTGAACACTGTAGGACAGCAAACATCACATTCTGGTTTGTAGATTTCGTCTGGAAAATGTTCCTGATCGATTCTGAGAAGGGCAGGCTGAGTTTCCAAAGCCGCAGCTAAGACCAAGGAACCTGCCAGGATCCTGGCTGAGGATCCGATGCGCATGTTTTCCCTCTTTTTTATTAAGGTCCAATATTAGTATCACAAAACTGGTTTCCAAGTTAAAAAAAAAAACGAGAGTATGTGTGTGTCAAGCGAGTGGATATCTCTTGGTGCGTTGAAGAAATTGTCCCGCTTGAGGATGAAGAGCAATGAGTGAACTTCTAACGAAGGAACATGAGTGTAAATTCCAACCAACTTGACTGCGTCTGTGGCTTCACTGCATCACACGAGAAAGAGGGGGGGGCTGTTGTAAATCATTGCGGCCTTGGAATTAGATATCTGTGGATATGGACTATGGTTGCCGAGCACCGGCGAATCAAAATGCGATGTACATGTTGCTTGATAGCGCTCCGTTTCATACTACATACGAATGACATACTTTGATGTCGGCAAAGCTCGAGAAGTGTAAGACTCTGCAGGGGTACACAGGGCAGGCCGCAGCAGAACCGTACAAGATGATGGAGAACCCCGAGCGGCGATGGCACGAAAACAACGACACAACAATGCAATCAGTGCCTATAGCCGGGGTCAGTTGATCTCATAAAGTCAAACAATCAGTGGAAAACTCTGCATGATGGCCGCGGAAAGAGGGTTCACCATGGTTCATCTGAAGACGACAGACCAGGGCGACCTCCAGCTCCCTTCGCAACGGCAAAAACTGCCGCGTTGAGCCAACAGCCGCCTACGAATATACATGACGATAATGTATGTATTCGAGGTTGGTACGGAGCCACAGATTGTCCCAGCCTGAGTTTTATTCAAAAGACAAGGCTTGCACGGGCCACTTCAACGACATGCTCTCTGGAAAAAGAAGTCAGCACCGCCTGTTGCGGTACGTCCACTAACACCAACGTTTGACACAAGTACCTACCTACTTACGCTTCTGCTCATAAAAACCTCTGCTCGGAATCTCTCGGAATCTCGCGCAGTTTCAGAACAACTCGGGCGGGCGGATGGGGCCCTCTCGAGTCTCAGATTCTTAACCCATCTGGCCGTAACTTGAGCTTGCAGCGCTAGGACGAAGGCCGAAGTGAAGTGCAGCAAGTGCTGCAAGCCCAGGCTCGTTGCAGCATGAGGGTCTCGAGTCTCGACTCTCTGAATCAAGGCTGGCCCCTGGGAGCGGTAAGCCTCGAATTGCAGCCTGCCTCCTCGAGCAGACCCAAGTGCCGTACTACCATGCCGCCGCAGCTTGTCTCGGACCGAAGCAGCGGCGTGACGTGAAGGAATTTGCGCTTGGCTGGGTTTGCATGAATGGCGGTGTTGGTGATTCTGCGCAGAGTGTCGGATTACTGCGCGCGCGGATCAACGACCAACAACAGAACCCATGTCCCATGTCGGGCTGTCGGCAGCATGCGGCCGGCATGGCATGGTGGAGATAGCATGGGAATCCTTCAAAAGTTCAAAACAGCACAAAACAGAGGGGAAGACGATGTAGTGGACTGTGGAACAGCGAGCAAGCGGGGTTTGGCCGAAGCCGCAAGGCAGGCACGTTGCACGTTGCGCATGGACCATGGTTGCTTTATTAGTGGGGCAGCCACGCGCATCGGCTCGTCACGTTTCCCCGCTCCTTCTCCGTCTCGTCTCCTGCTGCAACTCGCTCCGGTGGCACCATCTCCCTCATCATGCGAAACACCTGCGAAATACTCACGACTCACGAGTATGTGTCTTATAAGTTGTCCGGCTTTGTCCAAAACGGGTTCGGGAATTGAAGAGCTCGTGTCCTCGAGCCTCGATCTCTTACGCCACCCAATGACGGCTCTCTGATGTCCCGACCCGAAGCTAGCCCGGACAAGTCTTCTGGCTTGCGCGACTGGACCAGCTGTTGGTCTGCCTCGCGGCCCTCGCCTTCTACGCGGCCGCGGCGGCCCTAATAAGTTCTGGGGCCGTATCGCGGCCTCAGTCAAGCAGGCAGCCAAGCCAAGTTGAAGCAGCTAATAAGCAGCATATCATACGAATATTCATGGCATGTTATCCCCTCAACCCCCGCTCTGCTCCACCTGCGAGCGTCTTTGCAACCAGCCCAGTTCAGATGTCTCGGGGGGCTGGAAATGGGTCAATTCAAGTCCTGCCAACCATCTCCGTTGCCCGTTGGGTGTCGACGTGTCGTAGAATCACGCACCGTCTGTATCTAGATTCTACCTACTCCGCACATGCAGAGTCCAGACACACATGATCCATACGGAGTATGTACTCCGTATATCAGCACTTAGGCTATTCGCCATTTGAGTTTGAGTCTCGAGATACTTACTTAGTGCGCCCCGATTCGGAAAACGAAGAGCGCAATGGACAATGCGGTGCATGCGGGCTGGCCCATGTTTGTTCCAATGGCCAGGTCCTTCATCAGCTTATGGGGCACTGAGTACAGAGAGGAGGCAAAGGAGGGGATATGGTCGAGGGTGAGATGGTCTGGCCCGTCTGGTGTCCTTACCTCAGTCACAACGAATCCTCTCTGACTTTGAAGCAACAGCCTTGCTCTCGTCGTGGAGTTACCTAGTTGTGTTCTCCTCACAGCGGCCTTTTGTCTTCATCGGACTGTGTTCTGTGTTGTACTCTGTACTCGTCACTGCAGAAAAGGTCGTTTCGTAAATCAACCGTGTCATTGCACATTCGTACGTGAATTACAGAGCCATCAACTCACTCATCTCTTCAGTTGCGTTGTCACGAGCGCAATCCTCGAGGAGGCAACAAGACACAGCCCATGGTTGGTGCCGGGATACGTTGATACCAGTATGCACGCAGGTGCTTCTTACCATTCTTTCCGATGAACATACGAGATTGAATTCTTTTCTGGTTCCTCTTTGACCCTTCAGGTCATCGCATCTGCCTGATCCCACAATCTTAGAGCGAGGTGATTGACGTTTCTCGGAATCTTTGCTCTCTGCCAAGCCACCAGGCTCATTTCGTGATAAGTACATACCGACTGCGGCTAGGGTGTGAGAAATCATGAGACTCAGCGCGCAACTCATCTTGGGTATCTGTCTAGCTTCGCTTCCGACAGTCAAGTGCCAATTCAACAACTGGCAGGACTCACAAGTGAATACAAGCATATGTTTTTGGCTTCAGCCTAGAGGTACGCAAACTACTTGAAATCATCATTTCGGACTGCATGTTGACTGTGGTCCAGCCGCACTGGTGCGCGACACTATATATCTCGATGGCGGAAGCATATGGTGGTCTCCTGGCCTAGCCGACGGAAGCGTTGGACAGCCTGTGAACAACGGTAAAGCTTCTGTGTAATTTGCAATGTATACCGAACACATCTCTGACACTGACTGTCCTTGACAGGGAACTTCCAGGGCTATATATTAACCTTCAACTTATCCGAATCGTTCTCAACGGACACCAATGTTACCGGTATCATGGTAAAAAACTTGATGTCCAAGGCGAGAGGAGGCTTCGCGAGCGGCATCAGTACGGAACCGAACTACTACGACGGAGGTATGCTGGCAAACGATGCCGAATTCTTCCTCTACGGCGGTACGCTCTTTGAAGCCAAAGAATTATACGATGCGCCCGGCGGCGACGCAGTACTCGGATACCGGCGGTATGCGTACGGCCCCGAGAAGCCTCTTTGGCAGAAAGGCTTCACTGGTGGTCATCTTGACGGCGGCGTAAATCGCTACGTTGCTTACGGCGCTGCAGTAAACGCGCCCTCTGAAAACAAAGCGTGGTACTTTTCCGGTCTGACGTCTCCAACTCGAGGGCCCATCGTAGAAAACAGTGCCAAGGAAGCAGTGATGGCGGCCACTGTCTCCGACACGCTCATAGGCTTGGACATGTCGATACAGCTTGAAGAGAAGTGGTCAAACATGACATTACCCCCAAAGATCAAGGGCCGGTCCAACGCAGAAGTTGTTTGGGTACCGGTTGGGAAACAGGGCATTCTCGTGGTTCTGGGCGGAGTGCTGTATCCAGAGTGGGCAACAGTTGGCCACAAGTCAGCAAATGAGACGGCCAGTGTATGTTTCCTGAGTTTTGGCGTATGTCCCTCCGGTTTTTGAGCGAATAGCTAACGAATACACGATAGACGCTTGAAAGCCCAGAGTTCATGCGTGTCATCGATATCTACGACGTGGCGAGCAAGGAATGGTATCAGCAGCCGACACAAGGAGGCCCTGGGGCAATGGCAAGAGGCTGTGCCGTTGTAGCTCCGGCATCTGACTTTTCCAGTTTTAACATATACTACTACGGGGGTTTTGATGGAATCCATCGGTCCAAAAACTATTCGGACCAAGTTTGGGTTCTCTCTCTGCCTTCCTTCACATGGACTTTGATCAACGAAGGCAGGCCCGAACATGCGCGTTCCGGCCACAAATGCTTCATGCCCTACCCCGATCAGATGATGGCCTTTGGTGGCTATACTTCTATCAACGGCACCAACCTCGCCTGCCTGGATCAGGGTCCCGTTGTGAACTTCAATCTCACTAGCGGCCAATGGATGGACTCGTACGCACCGTCTCGATTTGCTCCTTACGGTGTCCATAGCTCTGTCGTCCGAGTCGTGGGAGGCGATTCTTCGGGGGGCGCAAAAGTCACCAGCCCTTTGCCATCAGGGTGGTCCTCCAAAGAACTGGGAGACATCTTCGCCACTCCCTACGACAAAACTAAGCTCACGCACCATTGGCCGTACCCGACGACTCCTTCGCCCCCAGCCTCGCCCACGCCGAGTGCCGTTACCGTGGAGCCCAGCACTTCGCCGTCGCTACGCGCTGCGCTTCCACTCATCATTGTCCCATTGGTGTTCGTTGCTGGGCTCGCGGTCGCGTTATGGTACATGTGCGTCAGGAGAAAAAGACGCGGGCCGTACTCGGCATCTGACTCCACGGCGGTGGATAGCAGCAGAAATGTCATCATGTGGCTCAGAGGACAGAGGTGGTCCAAGCAGCTCACTGTCTCCGAATCTCATGTGACCAGTAATGAACTGGAAGGGTCGCGAGGAGAACCTGATACGACGCCTGAAATACGTTATGAGATGCCAGACAATCAAGTCTCTGAGCTTAGTGGTATGATGACACTCTCTTGTTTCTGCTTCATTTTTCGGTCCCTTAATCTTTCCTCCACTTCTCATTGTCTTTCCTGATATCTATATTTTCAAACCTTGCCCTATCATTTCTAACCTTCGTCTTACTCTTCTTCCCCTAAATCAGGTAATCCACCTCTAGCGGAACTTCATGCTACTGGGTTTGTACCCATCAGCACAACAAACCGACGACCCAGTTACTTGGCATCTGAAGTTTCGTATGCTTCCGAAAAGTCGCAGCAAATCCGCTGGGCGACGGAAGAGAAACTTAGTCTAGGATCGAATGAGACTCACAATCCCCCTGTAAGTCGACCCCTCGGCGTCTCCAACGAGCGGCGCGGGTCCTTTAGCAGAACCTCTTTGCTAACATGTCCGACGCCATTTAGAAAATAAGCACAGGAACCAAGGCCGGTCTCCGGGAGTTTCAACAGGCCATTGCCGAGGAAGCGAACATGAAAACCCCAGTATCACCTTCTATCGCTGGTGACAGACTTTATGGTGACGTGATGTCTCCGAGCAGTATGATAAGCCCGATGCAAACAATTGTTTCAGGAGAAGCGGGCGATACGGCAAAGGAAAAGCTAGTCAAAATATAGGCTGGCCGAAAAGGTAAAGGTTTTACGATTGACGAGTACATAATGGGTTGTTACAGAACATTTTTTGATACCTAACTTGACGTGTTTATTTTGATGTACTCAATTTCTGTGTTGTAGATAAAAAAAAGCCCACCAGTGCCTACGTCAACCCGTCGTAAATACAACCTGCGCCACAGACATTCCTTCTACAGTGTAGCCCCAAATCCAAATGTGATTGCATCCTGAACACATACCTCTACATGTGATTCGACTAAACCTCGATGATTTCATCTTCCTCGTCAATCTCTTGGACCCTGCACATTTCTCCCTCCTTGTCCTCCCCCTCCCCCTCTTCATCTCTCATCAAAACCTGCACTAATCGATCACACGCCTCCCTGACACCCTCATCATCCACTCGCAAATGGTTTTCCCGAATAATAGGATACACCTTAACTCTGCGCATCAAGTCCCTCCCCTCTCTCGTGGTCGTCAACAGCGTCAGCGTCTCGATATGTGTCTGCACATTATTGTTATCTGGATCACGCTGCTTATCGGCCGACAAGAGCTGCAGATCAGGGAGCATCTCCATCGTATCCTCCACGTCGTATTCCTCATTGCCCGTGATGGGAAGCAACACATAAGGCAGCACATTGATGCCCTCATCCGACAAGAGTTCCGGATGTGAGTTTATATCGAAGGCTACGTTTTTAATGGTGCTGGCGACGCCTTTTCGTCTCACGTCGGATTTATGCTCTGTGAAGACGCGGATCTTGCTTAGGGGGATAACGCCATCGTATTTCTGCTCCGTCACGAAGTACTGTCTGATCTCGACGTGTTTGGCCAGATCAGCAAACACGTAAGCGAGATAGTCGTAGTCAGCCTTCTTGTTGTATGCGCCGTCTTGGCCCTTGACGAAGAGATCCATCAGCTGGTTGAGAATGGACTCGTCGGATCCGAGAGCATCAGGTGGTGTCTGTTTTCGCTCCGAAACGCTCTTGAAGCTGTCGTCCTTCGAGAGGTTGGCTAGCAGCATAGCTAGGAGGTTGGCGTTGGGTTCTTTTTGAGCCTGGTAATAGCTACAATTAGCAGAGTCGAAGTAGAAAGAATCGTTGTTTTGGGTCAGAGAAACGGGCGGCCACGGGAAGACAAGTACTCACCACGATGTGGTCCAGAATCACGCCGATGAATGCGGCATCGTTTACCAAGTCCTTCAGCACATCAGGATCTCCAGATAAGTTTATGAGTATTGTCAACACATGTTCCGCGATTTTCTGCCGCGTCTGGTCAGCGCGTTCTTCCGGGACGATACGATCGTTTCCAGTATTTCGCTTTCTACTTGGACACTCCTTGTCTTGAGCGCCTTCTCAGCGACTTACGGGATGATCGCGGACTAAGAGTTTCAAGTGTTTTATAGGCTTCAAGTCATTCGCTTTGAAGATGGCCGGCTCGGCAGTCGAGAAGGGGACCAGGTTCTCGGTCGCCGCCAACCGAATCTGGGGGTTGGGGTGCGCAATGAAGCCGACGAGCTGAGGAAAAACATGTCAGAACAGTCTCGCTTCACTGACCAAGAAATCTTGGAGGACATGTTTCGTGTCTGTTTTCTATATCGTTTACCTCCTCTAGCTCGGTTGGCATCTTGAATTCTCGTAGGACGGGCGCGAGTGAAGCTTGTCACAGAGAAATGGCTGGGGCCTGGAGGGGCATTTTTTGATGGTGGGGGTTTCCGAAGCCATCTCAAAACTTTCTGCCACGAGTGACGACGAGCGTCATCGCCAGGGGTCGAGTCTCGCGAATCGCGACCCACTGGCACTTGTGTGTCCTTGAGAAAACAAATCGCCTGCGGCAGTTGATACAGGGACGTGTACCACAAGGAGTACATATGCGATCACATTGGAAGATTCTCAGGTGCATCTCAGTAGGTACTGTAGTTTGGGCCTGGATTGACTTCTAGCGCGATGCGGTGAGCCGTAGTATGGCTGAGATCGAGCGAAATAGTACATAGAGACTCAAAGAGAGGAAAACAATAGAAGACCTTGATGGCCCCCCTGGCCCATCCAAACGATCGCGTGACCTTAAGTGTTCAATGTCAATATCGGGTTTGACAGACGTGCCAACCAGGTACCTACAATACATTAGGTATACCTTCTTTTTGTGATGATGGCATGAATGGACAGCAGAATGCAACGCCAGAGAGGCTGATTTTCCATTGGGAAAGCGGTGAGCGGCGGGGAGGGCAGCAGTACAACGCTAAGCCCAATCAACGCTGGGGAGCGGCAGATATGAATCGATAACGACAAGATTGAGAATTTTTTGGAATTCTCCATCCCACCGCCCGCCCACTGCCTAAGGTACCCGCAGCAAACCAAGTCAATTTTCGAGGCTATCTTCACGGTTTCCTGTTGCTGTCGGTATAGCGGACAAAGGCAAATATACTGCAACATGCCCAAAGCTATAGCGCCTAAGGCTGAAAGGCCAGCTCGACGACACAACCCCCTCGAGAACGATATTCTCGCTACAGGGCTACTGCGCAACAAACCCACAAAAAGCAAGTCCAAGACTTCTGCAGAGACCGATGAAAGCTTCATAGATTCCAAGGCATCCAAGAACATTCTACGGATTGGCCGTCAGCTCGCAGAAGAAGAAAGTGCAGAAAGCGCCGCTCTGGTACCCGAACCTATCGTCGATTCTTTCGGCTACGATGTTCGATTCGACGACGGTCAAGCAGCTGAGGAAACTCACGGTCACGAGGAGGACGAGGCTTGGGGCGATGATGACGAAGACGTTGTAGAGGAGATCGAGGTGGATCCCGAGGACCTTGACATGTACAAAAAATTCTTGCCCGATGAGGACGACGACCTATTGAAGCATGGTTGGGACCTCAAGCCTTCTGGCGACGCTCAAGGGGACAATGAGAGCCGTAATTTGGCAGATATCATCATGCAAAAAATTGCTGCACACGAAGCGTCTGCAGCACGTAAAGACGCTGGTGTTCCGGAGGATGATTATGAAATGCCCCCCAAGGTTGTTGAGGTGTATACCAAGTGCGTTCCACTCCTGCCGGATAACATAGCTTCGTTCCGACTGACTAACATGCCCCTAGGGTCGGACAAATTCTCTCTCGTTACAAGTCAGGCCCGTTACCGAAACCTTTCAAGATCCTTCCGACCATTCCCCGATGGGAGGACATTCTCGACATCACCAGGCCAGAAAAATGGACACCGAATGCCGTCTTCCAAGCCACCCGAATTTTTGTTTCACACAAGCCACACATCGTACAGAGATTCTTGGAAATGGTTGTGCTGGAGAGGGTTCGCGAGGATATCTATGATAACAAGAAGCTCAACGTCCACCTTTTCAACTCTCTCAAGAAAGGTCTCTATAAGCCTGCCGCCTTTTTCAAGGGCTTTCTCTTCCCTCTGATCGGCAGTGGCAGCTGCACTCTGCGAGAAGCACACATTATTTCTGCGGTTCTGGCTCGCATCTCTATCCCTGTTCTTCACTCTGCTGCAGCTCTCAAGGGCTTGTGTGATATCGCTGCTCAAGAGGTCTCCCAGGGCAGTGAAGGCGGGGGCGCCACCAACATTTTCATCAGAACGTTGCTGGAGAAGAAGTACGCGCTCCCGTACCAGGTTATTGATGCGCTTGTATTTCACTTTCTCCGCTTCCGAAGCGAAGACCCTGCCAGCGTTCAGATGGGCGATACGATGGTTGGCGTTGAGGGAGATGTGAAGACTAAGTTGCCTGTCATTTGGCACCAAAGTCTACTGGCTTTCGCTCAAAGATACAAGGGTGATATTACTGAAGACCAGCGAGAAGCTTTGCTTGATCTGTTACTCAGCCACGGTCATTCGGCCATTGGCCCTGAAGTTCGGCGGGAATTGTTGGCGGGAAGAGGCCGTGGAGTTCCTCTGGAGACTCAGGCAGTCGCACTTGATGGCGATGATACAATGATGATCGATTGATGATGGGGTGAGGGAGGATGGGACTCGGGAGCACAGAAGGGAAAACTGGAGCGAGATGCGACGTTCATCATGGCTTCAAGGGACTCTTGCATGGCGTTTTGGAGTTACGAATGGGCAGATCTATACCTACGAGATTTCAGATGAGCAGAATGAAGTATATACGGAGTACGATTCCAAAGCGATGTTTGGTCAGTGGCTTGTGTTCCATTGTGAGGGTGGCGCAATACGCAAAGGCGCAAAGTGCATGTATAACATGTCGCCTCGAGATGGCACCTTCCTAACACGATTGAGCACGTTAAGCCGCCCGCTCTCTCATTCAGCATGTTTCTTTCGAGCATTTACGATCCTCTTCTAAATCAGAGTGACTCCAACAAAGCCTTACCGAACCTAAGTACCTAAATTATAATTTATCACTACAATCGCCAAAACGTCTGGGGATCTCCTGAAGTATTTCGACATGTGCTTGCCTGAGCCTCGTCACCCGCATCACATCCTTCGGTTCCCAGTTTCTCCTAAATATTAACATACCCACAAAACTCGGCCTTTATCTCTTCTGAAGCAGTACGCCATCGCCTCAGTAGTTTGCGTTCTTCAAAGACTCCATGTCGGAGACCAGAGTTTCTCGTGAAGCGGAGGTGCTCAGCCCGGTTGTGCCGTTCCGCGACGAGGCAGCGTACGTTAATACCAAACGACCAAACTTACCAGGCTTTTTTATTAGATACATCCATGAAGTGAACGTTCGCTAATCCTTTCCTTGTCTCTAGCTATTTTAACCTGCCAAAAAATGCATTCATGAAACCTCCTCTTCTCCTTTTCCATCCTCCAACGCCCTCTGTTTCCGAGAATCGCAACTTTGAAGACTTTAATTTGAGCATGAGGGTGCCGCACGGTAGGGCCCCGCCAGGATCATTGAACTTTAATTCCTTGCTCGCATCGCGCCCAGTCTCAAGGAGCAGTATTTCGCTTCGTTCGGCTTCCCCTTTCTTTAGTGTAGACCCCCCACGTCCAGCTCGCGAGGGTTACGAATGGGTCTGGTTCGTGGAGGGATATTGGGCTGAAAGACAGCCGATACCTACACGAAGGGCAAAAAGCGGTACTAGCTCGCGATTCTGGAAATGGAAACTCCGTTACTGTCGGAGGTCAACTAGCGACGCCCAATACCAGGCATCGCCCACGGCTTCGGAGACGATCCCCAATTCCACTTTCGGGATCGTCCGTGCTACCAAAGCAAGTCCTTATCTATCAGAGTCGGCTCATGTAAAGTCCTTGCAGAATCCAGAAGGGGGCGTTGACCTCCTGCTAGATGCAGGCGAACGCGACTCCGTATTGCCTAACCCCCAGGAGGGCAAGTCACGCCCGCATACAACTTCGACTGAAAGAAGACTCAGTGTTCAGCGACCAAAATCACGTCCCAGGGCTCGTTACGTTCGCACTAGAACGAATGGCTCCAAGTATTCCATCTTTTCTGCATTGAATGAACGTTTGGTCATTCCACCTGGCATGAGCCCTCGTCGAAATCGCTCCGAGCAGAGTAAGGTGATTGGAACTGATACAGGTCTTCTATCAACAGCCTTTATTAGCGGAGTCCAAATATCAGAAGAGTTGGATGCTGGCAGTCTTCCCGTCAAGACCATCCCACGGCGATCATGTCGGTCAGATAGCTTATTGAAAAGCACATCACGTGTACAATGTCAACTAAAACGGTTGAAAGCTATTCGAAAACTCCTCACGCGGCTTCATTCTCAGTATTGGTCGCCGGTCAGATCATTACGCTACATGCAAAAAGAAGGACACAGTCCAGAGGGCGCCATGTTGACTCCGCCTAACACACCTCATGCCACCAGTGAGTTTCTTGCATCGATCGACGATGACCTGCTGTTGGAGTAAAGTTTCTAGAGCTAAATCTGTTTGGCCTTTCTCGAGACACTTTACGGGCTGTCATCAGTGACTTCCCGGGCAATGTGAGTCACCCCGTAATCTTCGCGAATCGTGATACCTTATCGGGCCTTGGATTGTTAACTAGCACCAGGAGGCCAGGCGAGTCAGTACGCCTTCATCGGACGAGGACACAGCGGCTGGCACGCCGAGGGACTTCTCCTCATCATTCACGCCTCCAGCGACGACGCTGGACGGTGTTCCCCCGAGCACAATGGCAAATGCATTCACGCATAAAACTGCATCATCGATCGATGATATCAGCGAAGCGGTGTTTCTTCCCCGCCACGTGAATGGCGAGATCTGATGCCAGCGCCACGCATGCGAAAACAGCAGCCGCCGTTGCATTGGGATTTCGAGCTCGGTTTCCCTGGGCATTTGCCGAGCAGCCCTCTTTGTCCAGCTAACACTCGTCACAAAAGTGGTGGCGCAGAGCTGTGTGTCTATCACGGAAGAAGAAGAATTTCGTCCAGCCCAAGGGATGCAGATCTGAGATATGTAAGAAGCCGGCCCACAACTGGTTAGCGGATGGATTGAAATAAGAGCTTAAGATGTTGGCCGCTGTGAACGAAAATACCTTTAGTCTAGTGTCTCGTGCTTTTTTGCTCTTATCCTTGCCCCTATCCAATTGGAATCGGAAATCTATCTTCATTTTATATGATGCTGCATCCCCAGATGATATAAACTTTTTAAGCAAACGAGCCACAGATATATAGATTCTTTGGCAAGTTTGACATTCCAATGGTGCAAGATTCGAGGATTTCGGGATTTCGGGAACCAAAAGCGAAGGTGCTTAAAAAAAAAAGACACAACCTCCAAGAATAGAGCACGCTGCTTGATTTTGGGCAGAGAATTGGCGCTGCTCAATAGGACCGCTAACCTCAACAGGTCTCTTGAGGCCTCTGCCCTCACTTCTCCTCCTGGGGCAATGCTCATTGCCATCCGCAACAAAGGGGGTCAAAGGCGGGGGAATCGGACTGATCCTGCTACTAGCTACCTAAGTAATGATGTATACAGAACGTCGCCGCTTTCATTCCTGCCGGCCGGCAGAGGTTCATTCCGACTGCTGGCATGGTCCTAGAGTCGGCCAAATCTTTATTTGTACAAGTCAGGCTCGTTGACGAAACCTCAAACCTTTTATCCCTGAATTCAGAATATCTTCAGTGAACAGTCAGCTGCGCCAACCTTTTTGCATAACATCTTCCAAGACCCTCTCAACCATTCGCCTGTGATTGCAAATCTCATCAGACCACAAGATTGGACGCCAATGTCGTCCTCCAAGCCACTCGAGAATCGGATCTTCGTTTCCCACGAGCCAATCATCGTGCCGATAGTTTTGGAAACGGTGGTGCTGGAAAGGTCCGCGAGGGTGCTAAGTGCTTATGATGATGAGTTGTGTTTCGTTATGTGGGGTGGCGGAAAGAGCAAAGGTGTGAATATACCATCGACTCGAGATCGTGCCTTCCCAAAACGATGGAGCATGTTAAGCCGCTTGCTTTCTTGAAGTTTCAGCACACTCACTCCTCTTTCGAGGTTTGACGATTCCCACTCTAGATATAGATTTATCCTAACAGCTTTTCTCCGATCCTATAAAATTCTCGATACGGTCCTCCAAACGACTGTGCATTTTGCGATATCAGCCTGACTGTTGATATTTTACTTGCCCTTTGATCCCCTATCTTGTTCTCTGGCCCTACTCATACATCGATTGGTATAAAAGATACATATAATTCTTGATCTCTTCTGAAGCGGTACGCTATCGACTAGTAGCGTGCGTGATTCGAAGACTTCATGCCGGAGACCCCGTCAACCCGCAAGACGATGCCGTCGAGCCCGCTAGCAGTATCACCCAACGAGGCAAGGTACGTAAACAATAATCAATACTCGAACTTCTCATTTTCTGCTTCTTACTTTTGTGCATATACTAATGCGCTCCAGCTATAGCTACTTCAACCTACCATCGACTGCCCTTGTCACGCCGCCACTATGTCTCAATTACTCGAATCCGTCTGCCTCCGACATTCGTGATTTTGAAGCATTAGGATGGAGCAGAAATATGCCTCAAGATAGAGCGCCAATGGAATCATCGAGTTTTAATTCCATTTTCACATCTCGCCGAACATCGAGGAGCAGGTTTTCCCAACGTCCCACTGGCCCTCTTTTCGGTGTAGACCCCCCACGTCCACCTCGCGAGGGTTACGAATGGGTCTGGTTCGTGGAGGGCTATTGGGCAGAAAGACAGCCAATACCTAGACGGAAGGCAAAAAGCGGTACTAGGTCGCGATTCTGGAAATGGAAACCCCGTTATTGTCGGAAGTCAACTAGCGACGCCCAATACCAGGCATCGCCCACGGTTTTGGAGACGATCCCCTTTTCCGATTTCGGTATCGTCCGTGCTACCAAAGCAAGTCCATATCTATCAGAGTCGGCCCATGTATTGTCCTTGCAGAATCCAGAAGGGAGCGTTGACCTGCAAGGTGCAGGCGAACGCGACTCCGTATTGCCTAACCCCCAGGAGCGCAAGTCACGCCCGCGTACAACTTCGACTGAAAGAAAACTCAGTGTTCAGCGACCAAAATCACGTCCCAGGGCTCGTTACGTTCGCACTAGAGCGAATGGCTCCAAGTATTCCATCTTTTCTGTATTAAATGAACGTCTGGTCATTCCACCTTGCGTCAGCCCTCGAAATCGCTCCGAGCAGGGTCAGGCGATTGAAGCTGATACGGGTCTTCTCTCAACGGATGTTGTTAGCGGAGTCCGAAAATCAGAAGAGGTGGATGCTGGCAGTCTTCCCGTCAAGACCATCCCAAGGCGATCATGTTGGTCAGATGGCTTCCAGATAAGCGCATCACGAGTTAATTCTCAACTAAAGCGGTCGAAAGCTATTCGCAAACTCCTCATGCGGCTTCGTTCTCAGTATTGGTCGCCGTTCAGATCATTATGCTACATGCAAAACGCAGGACACAGTCCTGAGGGCACCAGGTTGACTCCGCCTAACACGCCCCATGCCACCAGTGAGTTTCTTGCATAAATGACCTGCTGTTGGAGTAAAGTTTCTGGAGCTAAATCTGTTCTGCCTTTCTCGAGACACTTTACGGGCTGTCGTCAGTGACTTCCCGGGCAATGTGAGTCACCCCGTGATCTTCGCGATACCTTGTCGGGCCTTGGATGTTAACTAGCACCAGGAGGCCAGGCGAGTCAGAACGCCTTCATTGGACGAGGGCACAGCGGCTGGCACGCCGAGGGGCTTCTTCTCGTCATTCACGCCTCCAGCGACGACGCTGGACGGTGTTCCTCCGAGCACAATGGCAAATGTACTCACGCACAAAACTACATCATCGATCGACGATATCAGCGAGCGGTGTTTCTTCCACGCCACGTGAATGGTGGGATCTGATGCCAGCGCCACGCATGCGAAAACAGCAGCCGCCGTTGCCTCGGGATTTCGAGCTCGGTATCTCTGGGAATTTGCTGAGCAGTCCTCTAGGCTCTTTGTCCTGCTAACATTCGTCATAAAAGTGGCAGCGCAGAGCTGTGTGTCTATCACGGAAGAAGAAGAGTTCCGTCCAGCCCAAGGTATGTAGGTATGTCACATGTGAGGAGCCGGGCCACAACTGGTTAGCGGATGGATTGAAATAAGAGCTTAAGATGTTGGCCGCTGTGAACGAAAATACCTTTAGTCAGTGCTTTTTTGCTCTTATCCTTGCCCCTATCCAATTGGCGTCGGAAATCGATCTTCATTTATATGATGCTGCATCCCCAGATGATATAAATTTTTTAAGCAAACGAGCCACAGATATATAGATTCTTTGGCAAGTTTGGCGTTTCAATGGTGCAAAATTCGAGGATTCGGGATTCGGGATTTCGGGAACCAAAAGCGAAGGTGTTTCGAAAAAAACACAAACCTCCAAGAATAGAGCACGCTGCTTGATGTTTGACGAAGCGAGGCTCTCAAATTTCTATGGCTTAGTCATGAAAGCTTGGCGAAATGATTGGCTGTCGTGTGCTCTCGTGAGCCCGAGACAGCTCAGCTGGGCTTCTGATTGGCCAAGAGCCGTCATCAACAAGGATTTGAACCTCCAGCTTCGACCCTTCGCCCATGGCGTCACCATTTGCTTCTACAGGCTTCAGAAACGTCTGAAAGTCTTTGCCTACGGCCGCGGCGATAGACCGATCCGCGGAAGGTGTCAGCCGAACGCGGTGGCAGGCTTTCACCTTCCGGCAGTAGAACAGGTGGTCGGGCGATTTCCGCCTCCCGCCAGAGCAGAGCAGGACGGCGTGGTAAGCCGCGAAGTCTCCGTGGCCCGTCCTGGCAGCAAGGAGACGGGCGTAAGTGCTTATGACGATGAGTTGGCAACAGGTACACAGGTGTGGGGTGCAACTTGCAAGAGGTAGGTACCTACCTCCTATGTAATAATGTATACCATCGCCTCGAGATTCGTGCCTTCCCAAAACGATGGAGCATGCATGTTAAGCCGCTTACTTTCAGCACACTTATCTTTCGAGGTTTGAAGATTCTTACTCTAGAGATAGGTTTATTCTAACAGCTTTCCTCCGATCCTATAAAATTATCGGTACGGTCCTCCACCAAACAACTATGCATTTTGCCATATCAGCCTGACTGTTGACATTTTGCTTGCCCTTTTATCCCCTATCTTGTTCTCTTGTCCTATCCCTACATCGATTGGTATAACAATACATAAAATTCTTGACCTCTTCTGAAGCGGTATGCTATCGACTTAGTAGCGTGCGTGTTTCGAAGACTTCATTCCAGAGACCCTATCAACTCGCAAAGCAATGCCGTCGAGCCCGCTTGCAGCATCACCCAACGAGGCAAAGTACGTAAACAAGAATCAACACTTGAACTTTTCATTTGCTGCTCCTTCTAAACCTTACTTTTGTGCGTATACTAATGCGCTCCAGCTATAGCTATTTCAACCTACCATCGACTGCTCTTGTCACGCCGCCACTTCTATTTCTCAATTTCTCAAATCCGTCTGCTTCCGATAATCGTGATTTTGAAGCATTGGGATGGAGAAGAAATATGCCTCAAGATAGAGCGCTAACGGAATCATCGAATTCTCATTCCATTTTCACATCTCGCCGAGCATCGAGGAGCAGGTTTTCCCAACGTCCCACTGGCCCTCTTTTCGGTGTAGACCCCCCACGTCCACCTCGCGAGGGATACGAATAGGTATGGTTCCCAGAGGGTTATTGGGCAGAAAGACAGCCTGTAGTATCTACGCCGAGGGCGCGAAGCAGTGTCAGCTCACGATTCTGGAGATGGAAAACTCGTTGTTCTCTGAGTCTGAGATCAAATGGCGATGCTGGAGGGCCGGATTTGTGCCAACCATCGCCAACGGCGTCAAAATCATCACCCTTGGCCAACTTCCAAACTCCCAATACTCCAAATGTGGCCTGTCCTTATCTTTCAGAGTCGGCTCATGTGTTGTCACTGCAGTGTCCAGTGAGCAACGTTGAATCTCTTCATTCGGGAGAAAGCGGCGCCGATACGCCAAAGTCAAAGAAAGATACAATTAAGACAGGCGAGTATACCAATATGATTCAGAGGGGAATTGATGCTCTGCCAACACTACAGCCGAATGCTCGTTCTGTCCACACCAGAAGTGGTTCCGAAGAAGTTGGCCTCAAAGACCTTAACTCCAAGGAGACTGGCGCCAGACACATCGGAAGAGAAATTGGCTCCAACGACACTAGCTTCCAATACGTTTGCGAGGGTATTGGCTTCAAAGAAACTGGCTCTAAATGCATTGTGTCCACAGATGTGGTCTCCGGAGATCCTAGCCCGCAAGACAAGAACTTCAAAGAGACTGGCGCCAATTATATTGTCTACCAAGACGCCGCTCCCAAAAATTCCGTCTTATCTATGGTAAATGAAAGCTTTCCCATTCCACCCTGCATCGGCTCTCAAATTCCTCATGAACATGAGAAGGTAAAAGATCACAGTTCACTATGTAATCCTTCTTTCAACACGGTGCTGAGTATTGACAACTGGGCAGAAAACCGCGGTAGCATATGATAGTGCAGTGCAATTTTCGGAAGACTTAGACGTCGGCTGTGGTCCCACCAGGACCAAAACGTTGGGATCATTCTGGCCAAATGGCTTTCTGAAAAAGGCGTCACGATTGAAACCCCAAAAGCAACGGTCCAAGTGGCCTCAATTTCGAACTAGGGCCCGACGCAGATCGACAAGCTCCATGACAAAATCAATACGCAGTTCAGGAGGCACCAATAGACCAACTCTGCCGAACACACCTCATGGCACAAACAGATTGGCCACTCTGCCGTCGCTGCGACTGAACACAGCCCAGAGTACCAATAGTGAGTAAAGTTGCTTGCATCCATAGCCTGTTGTCGGAAAACGTTCTTTTGCTGAGTCTGCTTCCCTTTCCCGAGACAGGACTGTCGTGAATAACTTCCCAGGCAATGTGAGTTAAGCCATCATATTCTCCATACTAAATCGACCCTTGATCATTGACCAGAACCAGGAGGCGGTGCGCATCAGTACGCCTCCAATGGACGAGGACACAGCCGACGGCAAGCCGAGGGGTTTCTTCTCGTCAATGACGCCTCCGGTGAGCACGCTGGACAGTGCTCCCCCCTGCACACCGGCTTCATACCGTATACGCACAAAACCGAATCATGGGTATCATCGAAGCAGTGTTTCTTCTCAGCCACGTGAATGGTGGGATCCAATGCCAGTGCCACGCACACGAAGAAGCCAGCCACCAACGCCTCGGTGTTTCGAGTTTCACGTGGCCGAGCATCTGCCGACCAGCCCTCTTTGTCCAGCCAACAGTCGTCACAAAAGTGGTGGCAGAGGAATGTGTGTCTATCATGGAAGAAGGAGAATCCTACCCAGCCCGAGGGGACCCGGTATGTGGGATGTCGAGCCAGAACTAGTTGGCGGGTTGTATCAAGAATCCTAGGTACCTATTGGTGTTGGCTATGAGGCATGGACGAAAGGTGCCTGCTTAAGTTTGACATTTTGTGGCTCTCCGTATTCCTCCTACTTAGCCTGAACACTGTCTGCTTACATGGCGCTGCATCAGTGCATAATGCATCCACGGTTCCTATAGTTAGCCTTTTTGGTCTCTGGCAGACGAGCCAGAAACAAATAAACAGATTCTATCATCACAATTTCAAACAGGATTCAAAGCAAAAGAATGCCGATGTTCACGAGGTCTCTCTCCTCATGATTTAGGCTTTTCCTATGCTCCAAAAAGGAGGGAAACAAAGACTCAAGAGAAAGAATCACTGCATGATCAGGATTATACAGAAATAAGAAAGATAAAATAAGGATACTCCTCGATGTTCGCGCGCTTAAGAGGCATCACAACCTTCCCCCTAGTACCTCTTCTTTAAGTTCTCTTTAAGTTCTCAGGCTTTTCATTCTATGCCACCATCCACGGCAGCTCCATCTGCGCCAGGAGCAGCAGAAGCGATTTGATTCTGCTAGTGATAATTGGCAAGGTCATGGCTATTACTTGATTCATCTTCTCTGCAGTCAATGCTCGACGTCAATGGCATAGAGACAGAGTTGTAAGAAGGCTTCTTCTCTCGCGAGCCCAACGTGTCCGATGGCCTGGTGGGGTCTTTGGCGACAACATCTCCGATATGAGTCAGGATAAGCACAATAGTGTAGACGACGAATATAGTGAGAAGGACCCATGGTGTCCCGAGATACTGCAAGCACCTATCCACCACATCGGAATCGTTCTGGGCTTCTTCAGCGGTCGGTCCAGAGAACCAGAGCAAGGAGACTAGGCCGGTACCGATGGCTAATAGAACGAGTATGACGAGGCGAATGACCGGCCAGGGTTTCCACCGCGTCATGCGAGTGACTATGGAGAGGGCGACCATGAGCAGAAGACAGCATCCTGCGGCGATGTAGCCATAGGCGAACTGATGCAAAAGCTTTGTCAGCAACCAAAAATAAAAGAACATAGGCCCATGGGACAGAGATATTGTGGCATTGCGGGATTAGAGCTTACTACTAGACGGTATCGTCGCCACGTTTTATGATCGACTTTGGTTTGAAGAATCCCAGTGTTGATGTCTCCTTCATTAGGCCCCTTGCCAGACCCGATGACATCCTTTGCGACGTCGATGCCAAACACTTGAAATAGATTGTTCGTCAACGAGAGAATGATGTTTTGAAACGAGTACGCAACGGTGGAGAAGTTGTCCATGTTTTCGCTCGAGATGGCAGAGGCGTTCCCAGTCTTGTCCGCAGCTACGATCTGCGGCCACAGACTATCTGGCACGAGCGAGATATTCCGGATGGCCACGTTGACCGTGCTGGTTATCAGGGTAGATTTCGCAGGGTACTGTGAGAAATAATCGTCCACCGCCCGCTGCACATCCTTGACCATGTCCGCGGAAGTCATGTTGGTGATCTCGGCACCGGCGGAGTCGCCGTCGAAGGGGAATATGTCGGCGTTCATGCGTTTGAGAATTCCCATGACTTTGCCCCACAGGATGTATTTCGTGAATGCTTGTAGGAATAAGACGAGAGACAGATGGAAAGGGAGGTGGAGGCCGGTCCAGATGATTTGTCGCAAAGGTGGGAGGTAGAATGAGGAGCGAAGCCAATCGAAATATATCAGGAAAACGAAGTAAATGGTCGCCACGCCAGCGGTGATAAGTCCAATTGTACGTGAGTCTGCAATGCTCGTTAGCTTCGGCCGTGTCTTGACGTTGCCCTCTGCCCTCTGCTCTCTGCTCGAGAAGTTGCGGAGCCGGATTGTTATGGAGATAAACAGACGTACCCCATGCATCTGGTGCCTGGACAATTGTCACGACTTCTTTGGCGATATTGATGAGGCCGTCTCCGAGCATCATGACTGTCAGCAAGGTCAATCGCTTGATGAAGTGGGTTCCAGAGAAGTCCATCACCGGCCACACGTAGGAAATGACGAGTGTGGCTATGCCTTCGGCTCCGCTGATGCAATACCATGTGATGTACACTCGGCTGTTCTTGTCTTGCTGAAAGCTAAACGTAACCCCCAAGTATATAAACATAGCAACCGCGTTGACTGCGATGCTTACATAGAGCGGGATTCGAGATTTCTCATATCGTCTCACGTGCCATAAGGTAGTCGCGTATTCTACCACGAGTATAGCTCGGGAGAACATGAGAATCAAGGCTGTAAATAATTTAATCATCGGGTCAGGACTGACATGGCCAGATGAACAAACGCCGTGTTGAAGCGTAAAGAGAGGAAAACGTACACATTGTCCGCATCACTTTGGCCTCCTGTTTTCCCGGATCGAAATTGGGCGCGACAATGGCGAAGCCGACCAACACGCCGAGCGAGACTGCCCTGGCCGTCCTCTCTAGAAGTTTGTATGAGCGAATTGTCCAGGAAATGCCAAAATAATGTCGTCTTTTGATGTGAGTCGCGCCACTCACCGAAGATACTATCGGTCACGAACCGGACATCATAGGAAGCCGTCAAGAACCACGTTATCCAGAGAAGACTGCCGTGTCATTGAAACAGTTAGTTGATGAACGACGTCCAGATGAAGATAACTAGAGTCTCACCAGAAGTAGCCAATATAGGCCTTGAAATTGTCATGGTTGGTGACTTCTCTATTTTCAGAGAAGACGGTATAGTTTGCTGCAAAGAACAGATCATAGAAAATCTCCAAAAGCGTCGGTTCTTCATACTGATTGGAATCCCTCGTTAGAAGCCAGATATGCTGATGTGTGCTACACGTGAAGCCGGTCCGAAAGGACGTGAACGCCGGAAGCGGAAACAATGGAATTTGTCAGGTACTTACCCGCTTCAGAATGGGAATCCTCTGCTCGTCGTTGCCCGAATCAACCTGGTGTTTCCCATCGTGAGTTTCATCACTGCCATCGTTCAAGTGGCCAGCCACGGGACTCTTGAAAAGGTTGAGCCTGTCGCGAGCGCCATGCCGGTGGTGGTGGTGGTGACGAAGCTCGTGAGCCTCCATTGCATCAATCAGTGAATGCAAAAGCTCGCCCAGCGTGCGACACTGGCAATGGAGGATGGTGTTTTGTTCATGTTTCTCGCACGAGAATTTGTCTCACGGTTTCCTTTTCAGGAACAAGCCTCAATTCGCAATGGCCCACTGGAAAGGTCCTCTTCAGGTCTCACGTCATCGGCTAAGGTTAAGCCATTTTCCAACACGCCGATAACGCGTTTCCTACAAGATTGTAGGAACATTCTTGGCCGGCTGACTGCGCCCACGTGCGCTAACTGGACTCTAGTTGGTCCGTTTCTGCTCTTCCCGGGGAAATCCCCGCCGGTGGATGGTTTCGCGGGGTTTCGCGCCGCCAGCTCGCAGCATCTTAGATAGGGAATTCGTATGTAGATGCAGCAGGAGTCATCGTCGTCGATACGCCATCTCGGCACAGCGTCTTGCAAAGCAGAGGCATGCGCATAAGACGGATGAGATCATGAGACGCCCAGAGCAAAGAAGCTCCCTTTTCGAAGCCCCTCGATGGAGTTCCTGCGCCTCATGTGGTTGCAACTTGCGATTCAGACTCTGAGTCTGAGCGATGGTCCTTGCGCTTCCTACACGACAAGGGTCAGGGGTGCATCCAAGACGAGTGATATCTACCTACGATCGTGATGCATTCGTGATTGCCTCAACTGAGAAGCACGGAAAGCATACCTATGTACCTAGCATCAATCGAGAATGGTCTTGTATCACGCCTCATGAAAGGAGATCTACGAAATTTGTATGTGCCTAGGTACATAGGTGGGTATCTACATTCCATGGCGGGTTACACGGTATGTACACCTTCCGATGCAGTAAGCTGCCACGATCAGTGGTCAATCAAATGCGGCAACTCGCACTGGACATGATGCAACGCACACAACAAGCATACCACCTTCTAGGCTAATAAGTCACAAACGGTGTGGTTATTAGGCTCAAACCTCGGGGGAATAGAGATGCGCAAGAGCTTGCAAGCTCTAACGTTGCGGTGAGGGCTCATTTGCCGTTTTGCCACCGCGCTTCCGACGCGTCTACCTGTCCAATCGCCGCGTCGTGTTTGACGCCGTAGGTACTCAAGCACAGCACAAGCCACGGCCACAGAGCTGATGACTCCAAACCCACACACACGAGAGCAGTGAACCTCGCCTCGGACCTTCGAGCTGGCAATGGACCAGAATACAGCACCGAAACGTCGAAAGCGATCGCTAGACAACACGTTGCACGATGCCAGTCAGGCACAGACGCCTTTGTCGATCAAACGCCAACGGCTAGACCAAACGGCTGCCGCATCCTCTTCGACACCAGGGGCTCTCTCGGCTATAGCTTCTGCCATTTCTGGCATTTTCAGTCATGGCCGTCAGTCAAACCCACAGGATGACACGGCTTCTGTCCCTGCTCCTGCGCCTGCGCCTGCTGCCTCTGTGCCGACCGCCGCTCCAAAGCTACCCATCAGCACCAGCACAAATGGGTTCCTGAACAGACCCGCCAACAACGGACTGTCGCCGATTAAGACTCGGCCATCCATCAAGTTGGCTGCACTGAAGGGCACGATATGGGATAATGGTGACCTCCCGCCTACAAAAACGAGCACTGTGCCCAAGAATCGTCCAGGACGGCCGCCAGCCAAGCCAACGGCAGCAAAGGCCAAGGCCAAGGCCGCCAAACAAGCCAAAGAAAGCGAGGCCACCGCGTCATCTTCGAAGAATGGCACAGCGCCATCGGCACCCAAGGGAATCCTCACCCCAAGCAAAAAAAGAGGTCGACCGCGAAAAAACGTCACATTCCATCGAGGCCTCGACGGTGAAGTGTTCTTCGAAGACCTGCCCAAAATACCAAGCGCGAAGAAACGGGCAGCGAAGACGCCCCGCTTGACGAAAGCACAAAAGGAGCAGAAGAAATACGACGAAATCGTATGCGAGATTTGTTCCAAGCCCGACTCTGAGGCACCCAATGAGATCATCCTGTGCGATAATTGCGATTTCGCTGTGCACCAGCGGTGCTACGACATTGCCGAGATCCCCGAAGGTGACTGGCTGTGCAAATCTTGCTCTCAGGAAGATGTGCTTGCAACCCCGAGCAAGCCTTTGCAGCCGGGAGCCAAGACGGTAGAAGCTGCACGGGCGGTGGAAGCGGCGCCAGAGATTCCGAATCTGGATCTGCATTTGCGGGCATTGCAGCGCGTTCTTTTGGATCGGTGCTCCGGACGGCGAAGGATACGGATATATGGACAGGAGGAGTCGTATGAGAAGGCGAGACAGTTGGTGGAGCAGACAGTTCTTGCAGGCGAGGGCAATTCTATGTTGATAATTGGGCCGAGAGGCTGCGGGAAAACAATCGTAAGTACAGTCCACGGCCAATTCTGCTTGAGCCGCTTTGTTTCATTTTCACTTTGTCTGGCTCCAATTACTTTCAATGCCGAGGACTTCTTGCTGACCAAAAAAACGTTTTCATGCGCAGCTAGTCGAAGAAGTCATTTTGGATCTTTCCACAGAGCACCGGCATGATTTCCACGTAGTTCACCTGAACGGCTTCATCCACACCGATGACAAGCTCGCTCTCAAGGAAATTTGGCGCCAGCTAGGCAAAGAAATGGAAGTGGAAGATGATATGCTGCATCGAGTACGCACCGCTGTGTTCATTACATGCCATTCTCATCGTCACGAAGGGCTTCGTTGCTGACTCTCAGGACTTATTAGACCAACTACGCGGACACAATGGCCTCATTACTCGCCCTTCTATCACATCCATCCGAAATCATGGGCACAGACGAAGGCATCACCTCCCAGTCAGTCGTGTTCATCATTGACGAATTCGACATGTTCGCTGCACATCCCCGGCAAACCCTCCTGTACAATCTGTTTGACATTGCCCAGTCTCGCAAAGCGCCCATTGCGATCCTTGGCTGCACCACGCGTCTCGACGTGGTGGAAATGCTCGAAAAGAGAGTCAAGAGCCGCTTCAGCCACCGATACGTCTATCTTGCGCCACCGCGCTCATTGCCAGCGTACTGGCAAATCTGCCGACAGGGCCTTGTGCTGGACCAGGAGGACGCGGCTGCAGAGGGCATCGATGTACGCCTGGAGGGCTACCCCGAGTTTCAGGAATACTGGACGCACAAGATCGAGGAGCTCTACAAGCAGCGACCGTTCCAACACCTCCTCCAGTACCACTTCTTCACTACCAAATCTGTTGCCGCGTTCTTGACGGAGTGGATCCTACCCCTGTCGGCTCTCTCGCCGAGAGACATGACGCTGGTCAGTCCAACGGCCATGACGGAGGCGACGTCGCTTTCTCCGCCTGACTCGCGGCTGCAGCTTCTCTCCACGCTGTCGGATCTGGATCTTGCCATGCTCATCTCCGCGGCAAGGCTGGACATTGTGGCCCATACGGACACGGTCAATTTTGCCATGGCGTATGACGAGTACAGCTCTCTCATGGCCAAGCAGCGCGTGCAGTCCTCTACAGCGGGAATGATGGCTCTAGGGGGTCTGGCTCGGGTATGGAGTCGTGGTGTGGCGGGCATCGCTTGGGAGCGGCTCATCACCCTGGGACTCCTCGTGCCGGCTGGGATTGGGGGCGGCAGTCGAAGCACAGGACACGGAGGCCTGGACGGCAAGATGTGGAAGGTTGATGTGGTGCTGGAAGAGCTGCCGACGGCAGTCAAGCTCGGTCCTGTCTTGGCTCGATGGTGTCGGGAGGTTTGTGTTCTCCCGTGATGATGACTTATAAGGGCCTGATCCTACGAAACTGTGTATAATCTTCTTGCTTTAGCACGACGTGTGGCGCGGGGCATCTTCTCTTCTCTTAGACGAACTACCCGGGTCGGTGTGATATCATCATCCAGAACGGAAACAACGATCACGTATCAGCGTTGGCACGACTTCAAAAAGGTCTGTACGTCTATAAACCAGGGGTTCGATTATAAAAGATACAGATTCAACAATAGCTAAAAAAGGAATGAAGAACGCGAGGGAAGCGAGTATACATGTAATTGATGCTAGGTCGGTTTAGGGGCCCGCGCGCTTCCTTGACACGCACATTTTCCACATGTGAGTCCAAGACTATCAAAGGAGTTTAATAAGGGGCTTTCATGCAATGAGGAAGGTGAACATGTTTATATCTGCCTATTGTCGTCTTACAATACCCTCTGTGAGAGACGAAGAGATAGAGGAAAAGGGGTGAAGGTACGAAAGAGTCATCGCGGCTGCGGCCAATGAGTGTGCCTTGCGTGTCAGCAGAAGCCAATCACAATAGGTACAATCTTGTTTCTCGATACGGAGAACTCCCCCATTCACTATTTCTCTCACTACCTACCTCCTATTGTTCTTTCCTTGGAGTTTCACACGTCTATTCACCGCAACACTGGAGGAGCCGCCGTGTCGCCGCCCAGGCAAATCATAAATGAAGGTATGTACATACATGCCTCCGAGCCACAATCTCAATAGCACGCCACGATAAGCCTCGCGACCGCTTCGCTCCAGGACGAATGGCTGATATGTAGCCTGCAAAACGCCATGCATGACTTTGTACATAACTGCGCGGGGACACACAATTTCACACATAATAGGCCTGCGCTGTACTCGGTAGATCTCTCAAGTTCTATGCACGGTGAACGTGCCATATCGTTCGTGCAACCGTACTCAAGTGCTGCGCAGCCTTCTTGTGGTCAGTGACTTTCGTGCAGTGCAACCGTCAACGACACATCGTCACCATAAGTGTGAGGAGTCGGATATCCCTACCGACCCGACCAAAAGGTCAGAACACTAAGCTGATGAGAACCAGCTTAGTGCGGGATATATAGGTACATGCAAACGACGGACAGAGCAGTTACGGGTAACCGTCACAATAAGAACCAGAACAGGATCCAAAACATTCGCCCCCAAGGACAATGAGTAGCAATCTCCGTGGCAATTCACAATCAAGAATCATCAATCATGAACCCCCATTCACAAAATGTAACAATCACCCGACGAACCGAATAAACAAGCACAAGCACAAGCACAAGCCCGCTGCCCAACCCTGAAACCAGCAAAAAGCAACACACTAATCCAACCCCCCACGAATAGGTAGTAACCACAATAATAATATACCCCCTCGTCTAGTATACCTACCTACGTAGGAAGTGTATGCAGCAACAACAACTCTAAAAAATCTCCTCAAAAAGGTACATATGTACATACATAGAACCACTTCCCCCTTGCCCTTCCTTGGACCTTATCGTCCCCGGGAACCCAAAAACAGATAAACCCCCGCAAGTGGGCACTGGGGCAGGATTCCCCCGCGTGGCTGCGTGCCGGTGCGGCAAAGGCTTGTGGCAGATCAAGATGGAGATGTGTTCTGTACCTACATTATGTACCGTAACCCAACTACATACATACATACTTGTTCCGTACATACGGAGTACCTACATCTGAATGAACGATAGTATGGTATATTGCTGCAACATGTAGCACGACTCGTGCGTATTAGATAAACAGGTCTCTACGGAGGGCGGTCGCAAATGAACGGGCCTCACAGAGCTTATCAATGTGCGCTAAGATAAGGACCCCTGTCAACAGTAAATCCTAGTGTACTACGTAGGTACATAGCTGTGTGGCGACTCTGGCGAGGGTCGTTCTTTGCAGCTTGATACTGGTGTGCTTCCAATTCGAAAATCACAATAAAAGACTCTGTCTCTCTTAGAATCTGATTCCTTAGTAGCCTGAGTTCTTATTTAATTCCACAAGGACCTCTGACAGACATATTTGAGGCACAAAGATGTGCCTCATCGCAACTTCTGCTAACTACCTATGTACCTAACATGTCCAACGTGCATCATGCCCTGTCTTCTTTGTACTCGTTACCGCAGCCTGATTCGTCAAGCACGACATCTCCGTTATAATATACCAGGGGTACTCTATAATACATACCCAATTCGGCTCACCCCTGCTTCTTGGTGAGGCCCGTTCATTTACGACCGCCCTCCGTACTCTCCTCTCTACTACATATGTGTAGGTAGGTAGTATCGGGCTCTCGAGGGGAGGCGCTTTCTCAGCAGTCAGGGCAGCTATCGAGACCTCGTAGGCTGTAGCACAAAACACGAGCGGGCGAGCCTGTCACGGTCGTTGAACGTTGAACGTTGAACATTTCAAGGGCCGTCTAAACAACAAAAAAACTCATCTCTGGGTCCTATAGTACATATCGAAGCACATCTATGATATGTAATTTACCGACTCTGTATGTCTACCCTCTTTGCCCCTTCAGCCGTCCCCACGAGGTACGTAGGTATCGTCGTATGAATGTACCTTAGGTACGTCCAGCGGTGAACCCCCAGGGCCCCCTCGTTGCATTCCCTCCCTTCCTCCACCATCCATGCGTCCATGCGTCCATGTGCCGCCCGGCTGTCCATGCGCACTGCGGTCTGGGGGTCCTTCCCGGCAGTCTTCAATCTTGACCCTTCAGACTTCACCTGCTTCTTATCAGAGGCTGCGATATTGCCTTTGAAGGGTTGTCCGTGAGTGGCCCGGTGCCCTGGTTGCATGGGTAGACCGATGGATGGCCCCGAGGCACAAGACGGGGGAGGGCATGGCTATAGTGTGGCGCGAATTGGATGGCTCGGAGAGGGGGCTGACGCAAATGCACGTATGTAGGCAAAGGGACACGAGATAAGATGCACGATGCAGTCAGATATCTGGGCAGGCAAGCAGGCGGCAAGTCGGCGGCAAGTAAGTAGGTAGCTTGTTAGACGCTATATATACCGTGGGCGACTTTTCCTCCCCCAAACGCCTTCATTCTCTTTTCCATCCATCCATCCATCCACTCCAACACGATGAATATACTTGTGCGTCACCTCGGCCCGCATCATGTTCCATGCCCTCCACAGGAGGTAGCAACGCAGACATGTGAGAAATTATATGTAAAAAAGGGAGAGAGAGAGGGGGGCGACGAGAGGATAAAGGCTCTGCTTCACCCAGCCAGTTGAACCAAACCCATCTTCTTTACAACCTTTGGTACCCTGAGCACCCCTACTGGAGCAACGCTGTTCATTTCGTACATGCTGCTGGGTCTTCGTTCCGTGGTGAATGCAGCGATAAAGACGCAAGGAAAAGGAAAAAAAGAAAAGGGAAGATTGAACATCTCGGAAATGACGCAATAACACCGGGTTCATGCAGAGGTATAGAATCTCAAATCTAAAAACGTCCCGTAGTGCAAAATACATAGATGGACCGCATGGGACCGGGAGAAAAGGGGGAAGAGAGAAGAAATGTGAAACATGGCAGCCGAGTCATCCGGGGTGGAGAAGACTGCGAGCAGCCGTCAGCGGGTAAAAAAAAAAGAGCTGTCATCGTTGGCGTCATGACTCGTGCGACTGCCTAATTGGAAAAAAGGTCTATTTTTTTTTAAGTTGGCCGAACAGATGTCGAGTCGCTCGCTCGCTGGTATGCACACGAGTGCAGACAGAAAGTGAATGTCGTCTTTTCCTTTTTCAAAAGGGAAATGTTCCGTTAATTGGAATTAGTGCGGGTCTGGCTTCGCTCGGGTACGCGAGCCGACATTTCGAGATCGTAGTTCCGTAATTGCTGCTCGTACTTGCCGTTGCGAAGAAATTTCGGCACCGAGTCCTGTAAAACCGGGTGAGACATGGTTCATTTGTACGTGTGTGCGTGTGAGACAGATACAGAAAGCAAGACATAGAAATAGGGAGGAGACAAGGCAAACGTACGCTAGCCATAAGCTTAAACACGGCATTTTGTGCGTCCTCGAAAAGAGACGTCACTTCCTGGAGCGTCTCAATCATGGTGTGGTCCTGACCCACAGCTTTGGTCATCCGTGTAGCCAGATTGTTGCGCAGCTGGTGGTCAATGTTGAGCTCACATGGCGATCCCGGGGCCAGAAAGCCGTTGTAGATGCCGTATGCCTGTGCCATTATTTCCTTGATGGTGTCCATGGAGCCATTATTGGGAGTCATCTGGACTTCGCATATGGCTGATTTGCAGCTCCTGACAAACTCGCCCACGTCCTTGTAAAAGGAGAGGTTCTCTTCGCAGTGCGTGTCCCGCAAATTCTCGCGAAACAGAAGACGCAGCGCAGGGTCGTTGAGAATCTTCTCCAGCCTCTGCGTGTTGGAATCTCTCGTGATGATGTTTCGCTGAGAGCCTGTGCCATTTTCACTTTCGGATGCGCGTCCCCGAGAGCCGCTTCCGGATATTAGATTCTTACCCCGAGTCGTCAGCTGATAGATGGCATGTTTGGTAGGCTGGAATAGTGTGTAGCCTGAATTCTGTAGCATGAACGCGCGGTCCTGCACAACGGGTTCCATCAGGTCATACTCGACAAACAGGGACGCAATCTCAAAGATTTCGCGGCGGTCGACAATCGTCGAGCAGTCCATCAACCAGTCTGTGGTGGCTTTTCCGGTAAACGTGTCCTTGTATGTCCTGCCGTTGATTTTGCGTTCTGCAGCCATCTTGACGCCAGTGAGACCGTCCTTGTAGTCATGTAGAGAATCTGAGTCGGCAGTCGCGGCCGTCGGCTTGATGTTTCGGCCGTCCGTACCAATGAAGCGGCGAAAGATGACTTCGACGGTGCCCCAGTCGCGGAGAAGCTTATCTGATTCCTGGTCACGCTCCAAGATGACGAGGTGAGCAGAGTTCATGCTAGCCAGCTCAGCCACCTGTTTCTGTTGGATGCCATTCCGACTACAAAATCGATCCAGTACGGTGACACCTTTGGGAGTCAACTGCCACACGGACCCCTTCATGTTGTATACCTGCTGGTACTTGCCGTCGGCTGACTCAATGAAGCGGGCCTCGACAAATCGCTGGCAGATGGATCGTGCCATATCCCTGGCCATGGAGAAAGTGGTCGTTGTTGTGGTGGTGACTATTCTTGAAGGATCTTTAGGGTCGGGCATTCTGTTGGATTGGGAGAACTTCAATGATCCCAGGTTGTTGATGGCGTCTTCGGAAAGGAAAGTATATTCTACTTTCGATAACCGTACGCGATGCGCAGAGAGAGGCAGCAGACTAACAATCAAAGTTGCAAACAAGTCTTTGAAATCCTTCAACACCCAACCATCATGTGTGTAAGCGCCTGGCTTGCCGAGTTTGAAACAAGAGTTGTTGTGAGGGAGAGAATTGGACAGGTGCGGGATATAAAGATGAAAAAGAACGCAAAAATGAAAAGAATGAGCAACTCAAAAAGCTCAAGTCATTCTCATGTTGACGGCCAAAAAAAGACATACCCTTGTAAAAGGCCGTTCATCGTCAGTCATGCGCAACAAGCGCGAAGAAGTCTGATGCATTTTCTTATCAATGCCCGGCGTCCTAGTCGGCGCAGGATGTCTTGAGACAGTCTCCGAGTAAGGCTGCGACGGCAAATGCGTAGCCTCTGGTTTTCTCACTCCAATGTCGACCTTGGAGGTGGCACCCCGACGAGAGGAAGATTTGGTGGCCGCGTGCCTCGAGCCAGTGGGTTTGCTGTTAGTCGGGCCAGACGACAGTGGCAGGTCTGTGGAGCGGTGTTGATGATGATGGTTCGAGGTAGCAGACGTAGCAGCCGCGATAGACAAGCGGGCGAGTGCCAAGCTCGACTGACGCGAACGAACAACGGGCTCGGAAATGGAGGCGGCAAAGGCGGAGTGGGTTCTGTCCAAAGCTGCAGCGGCCCGGTTGAAAAGACTACCGCTGTTGCTGGAGCGCTGAGAGGATTTGGCGACGGACGGGGTAGATTGAGAGCCGGAGTACCGGTGTCGCTGGGCGTCCGATGCGGCGGCGGACAAGGCGAGATCGGTCGACGAGCCGTCCGATGTAGTAGAGGACGGGGGCGAAGTCGAGTACAGCTTCGAGGCAGGCGAGGCAGTACAACAGCTCTGGCTCTGATGTTGATGCGCCTGGGGTGCTTGGGTGAGGAAATTGACGTCGTGCGAGTGACGATGCGACAGGGCGGCCATCTGACGGGAACACGGGGTCAGGGAGGAGAAGAGGTCCAGAAGGCGCGGCGATAGGCGATGGGATGGTTGAAATAAAAAGGCAAGACGGACGGCGACGTGGGACGAGCACAAGATGGTCAGGGCCTAGTTGGTTGTCTTCTCCGTCTAACGTCTGGGAGTCTAGCGCCTGGGTTGTATCTTCTAGCGCCCAGCCTCTCGCTCGTTGAGAACCGGTCTCACGTTCTTTTCCTTCTGGTTGGGGAGGGGAAGGGAGGATGGAAGGGGGGGGGCGTGCAGAGTGGGGGGGTGTGGAGAGGGGTCATTCAGGGCAGGACAGGGCTCAGGGAGCATTGACAGCATGACCGCATGGCGACATGGCAGCAAGGCAACGTGGAAACATGGGCAGGAAGGCATGCAGGAAGGCGGAAGGCGGAATGCAGAAAGCAGGAGCAAGGAAGGCAGGAAGGCAGGAAGAGGGGTAGGTAAGAGGCAGGAGGCAGGAATTAGGAGCCACCGCCCTGAGCCAGGTTGTAGCTGGTGCATGGGGGGTTTGTGCTCGCTCAACCCGCCATACAGTTGCCAGTCAGTGCCAGTGAGTGCCAGTTGGCAGTGAATGCCAGTGAGTGCCAGTGAGTGCCAGTCAGTGCCAGTCAGTGCCAGTCAGTGCCAGCAAGTGCCAGCAAGTGCCAGGCCCGAGGCTTCCCGAGGCGCCTGAATAGACCGGCCCGGGAGACGGAAGCGACGGGGTGAGTCGTGACGCACACAGCCGATAAACCACAAGACAATGGATGGCACAATGGCTGCAAAGGCCACGAGCCAGTGCATGGCATTGAATGCAATGCAGCTGCACGCGTCGTCGGTCTCCCAGCTCCAGCCCGCCACGCATCTTTGTTTGTACTTACCTACCTAATAACTTATTTCAAAGCTCGCGGCCGTTTCGACAAAAGCCACGACGCGACTTATGCCGGGGACCACCCATACGCCACATGGCCCGACATGTGCGTCCGGCTTGCCAAAACCTACCAACGTTGGACAAAAAAAGCCCGCGTTTGGCCACCTTGCACGTTGCCGAGGACCCCGTCAGAAGCCACCCAGGGTGAAGCCGAAACCAGCACGCCCCAATAGTCTTTACGACGGACGACGGGCCCGACAGCCGTGCGTGGCACTGGCGCCGCTCAGAGTCCAGATAGGTATTATGTACCTACGTCGGCGACATAGCCGTCGCCGTCCGCTGTCCACGCCTGCATCCGCCATCCGCATCCGCATCTGCATCTACATGCATACATATACCGCATCCCGCATCCCGCATACAATACCACGTATGTACTCCGTACTCCGTACATGCTGCATTGCTGCACGGCTCCGTAACCTTCTGCTGGGGTTTCTGGCGCTCCTTGGGCTGCTTTCCCGCTGTTCGAGAGCGGGAAGTTTTGGTTTGGGCAGTCAGCTCCGCCTGAGCTTTGGCCCGGTTGCCTTTTCTTAGGCGGGGAATTCTTTTTTCTGCGCAGGACGCTTGCTGCCAGCCGGGGGGGCAAGCAGCAAGTTGCGCCGAAAGCCGACCCGCGAGGTGCTAGGTAGGTACCTATGTACATACGTCAAGTCAGTGGTGCGGCGTGCCAGAGGGGAAGTTGACTCGGGAAGGCACTGCACAACCGAAAACTCCGCCATTGCAGTCACTCACTTTCATTCACTCACTTTCATTCACCCACTTTCATTCACCCACTCTCACTCACTCACTCACTGACTCACTCACTCACTCGCCCATTCACGCACACATACCTACCTTTGTCAGACACGAGACAATACATGACTACAGCACATACGCACACATTCCGTACCTGCGCACAGAGCTGGTGGTGCCACCAAATCGTGGCTGTGGGGACTCGCAGTTTGACTTGCCATGAATCGCATCGGCAAAGTCGCATCACGACATGTAAAGCTGGACCTGGTTCCCACGTTCGTTCGCCTGCAAGTAGCCGGTGTCCCGTAGCCGTAGCAAACACTGCATCTGGAAACTATAGTCCGGCAGTGGTCCCTATATGCCGAGAGGCGAGAGCTTTCATCGCCAATGTTTGTCTTGTCCTACCGCCGATGTCCGAAATCGTGCGCACGCCTCTTACATGGTGGCGGCCACGTGAGTTTCATACAGAGTACAGATTCCAGGGACACAATCGTCAAGCCAAGATCTTTGCAGCTGAAGCCTGAAACTGTCTCCCCACACTTGTGGCTTGACTGGTCGCATAACGCCATCGACAGAAGAATCACGGCTAGCCGGTTGAAGCGCGCTTGCCAACTCCTGCGGCCGCTTTGAAGCAAACGAAGAAACTGTTTTGGCTTTATCACGAAGTACAGAGTATCCCACCCGCTGCACTACCTAGAGTACGCTGCCCGTGACCTGTGACTGTTCAAACTTCAACACCAGCATGTCGGAGGTTGGGTGCACGTTTCACAAGGGCACACAAACTAGAGTCTCATCGTCGATTTGTACTCCTGTGTGGTCTGTGTGGTCTGTACGTCCACGTGGTAAAAGCACGTACGGAGTACCTACCGGTCTTCAAAGAAGGGCACGGAAAAGAGACCCCTCTCCCCCTTTTTCCTTCTGGCCGAGAGGCGCGCCCGGGCTGGCGCGTGGCTTCAGGGTTCTACCTCCACCGGACTGTGCTTCTTCAGGGTTCGCCCATCTCCTTGGTACAGTCTATGTATGTACTCCGCACGAAGCTCTCACCCGAGCCGAGGGCATCGTGGAAAATTGCAACCCAGCCTGTTGGAACTTGGAACTTGGATGGAGTCTACCTAGGCGTCCGTCACGACTCACGAGTACATAGGTTGTAGGTACCCCGTACATATGCGCCAATGCCGGTCGGGTTCAACGCGATTCGAACCCATTGAGCTGTGCTCTGTTGGAATTTGGGGGTTTAAGTCGAAAGGACGCTGATTCGTGACAAGCTTCAGGAATCAGACTGTACAACATCAAGCCTTGCTCCTCGCGAATCATTCCACGCCAACCTACATATGTATGCATGACCACTGACACATGTTGTTGTACGCTGTGTCACTGTCTCGATTAACACGTCGAGTAGGGATTTCACCGAACGGATAGGTGACTATTTTCAATTTTTCATGAATCAAGGGAACCGAGTATTGGACGTAGATATGCATTGCATGTATAAACATATGTACTCTGTAATATCCATGTAGATCACGATGTCCTGAGTGTTGTTATAAGTATGTACGTTCAACGTCGTATGAGCGCCTAGCGCTTGCGAACTAAAACAGCAACTTCCAACGAGACCAGTCAGTCATTGTCGTTGCAAAAAAGTACTGCTGCCTGCATATATGTATGTATGTAGAAGTTTGATCAGAAGCTTATTCGATGATGGCGGGAGAGGAGCAGCATGTCCGCCATGCTTAACCGTCTAAGGTCTTCAAGCCGCGTGGTCTGATACATATTTCATTCGTGATCCGGCATGACGAAATTCTGCTCAATTTGACGAGATCTGGAGTCCGTGATTAAAACCGGCTGGGTTTATGCCGCCTGTTTCACGTTAGCCACTCTTCCGAGCTACGCCCCCTCTCGTCGTGATCAGCTAGCCTACGTACGGAGTATGTAGATGTACGCAACACATTGAGCAAACATCCGCATTTTTGCCAGCTGAGTAGGTACCTAGGTACGTACATGTACGGACACTACAGAGTATGTAGGTACCTAGGTATGAACCATGATACCTACATAGAAGTTAGAACATGCTCCTCACTGTTCGGTTGGTTGCAGACGTGTTCTAGAAGTCGGGTGTCTGCGGGTTCCCATTCCTGCCCGTCTCTCGCCAGGGGCTGCAATGGCTTGAAATCCTCTATGTGGTTAGCCCTTTTTTGTGGGCGACTACCTATGTACATGCTTCGTAATGGTAATGGAGCAAAGATTTGCACCAGCGTGCGAAATGGATGTGTGGGATCTACATACTCCGTATTGTTGTCGGTAAGGCACCTGGCATGGAGCACGTAGTGCAATCTGGTCTCGACTTGAAACTCGGGCGAGCATGACGAGTTGATTGGGGAGCGGGCAGTTCTCCGCTGCCAAACGCTTACACCATGTGAATGGACTGACAGGCCTGCGGCATCACTCGATGCGACACTAGGTTACTGGTTTTGGTGTTTGTTACATACTCTGTCTTGATTTCTGAAAGAGCGAGAACACGATGGCAGCCGCAACATGTGTGGGCTCGTGATAATCAGACCATCTCGTCAAAATGCTGGAGGGGAGGGGAAAGTTCAAAGGGGGGTGGAGGGGGGGTGGAGGGGGTGTGAAGGGGGGGTGACGGATGGCCGGTGTGGCTGGAACCAGCTCCGCTGCGCTAAGCCCTATCGAGACAAGTCGGGAATTGCGTTGTGCGACGTGACACGAGTGCCACCAACAGGATTCTGTCGGTCATTAAGCGTTGCATGTGGATCTTTTTCGGCGGCGATTTGCCACATGGCAACCCGTGGGCTTTATGTAGCACTGACTGGCACTAGTCTTGACGCGGCGAGCTTTCACTCCGCTTTTGTGATGAAGAACACCCACGTAATCAGTACGTGACAAGGTCTCCAGGATCTCACGAGTCACGACTCACACCAAAGGCCGAGCGCCTCGAAGAATACCTACGAGACAGACGACTACTCTGTATTTTTCGCAACAGAACAGTGAGTCGTCTCACTGCAGGCTGACAGGCTAAAGTCCGTTTCTGTGTCGAACATGAAGTACCTAGGGCTGGCATCAGCATGGCTCGTTACAAACGACGAAATGACGGATTTGAGAGACGACCAGCCTGTGCCATGGGTGCCTGTTCGTGTGAATGCGGACCGACGACTACCTAGAGAGTGCCGGATATCACACAATCAAAAGGTTAGGGATGTTGCTGTTACCAGTCGTTCAACCAGAATCAAGCATGACGCTTGTCTGACCCAAAGGACCGAAGCCAAGGCGGTCCGTTACGGAGAAGATAAACTCATCATGCGAGCCGGCTGTTTGGTTACTGTTACGCCTCTCATGCCAATTTCTATTCAGCCGGCCGCTGGCCAAGACTTCACTCGGCCGAAGCACCGATCGCGCTAATCAGATCTCGGCACACCGTCAATTGAAAACAACACGACGTGCAGACTGTACGATATGGTGCCATGTCGAGAACTGTGGATCAAACCCACGACCAGTTGGCTGTCGCTTACGGCTTCTTTGCCCATGGGGAATCTTGCATGGCGAGAGGGCAAATTCCGGTTTCCGTATCGCACCAGTCACCAGTGTTTGATGACATGTTCTGAGTCCTGACCTGTGGCGCCTCTTCGTGGGCACTCAAACGGCGGTAAATCCCCTATACGGAGTCACTGCATCTTTGGAAGTCTAAATATGACGTGGTGAACCTCGTCACGCTGTTGAAGAATTGTATCAGTACAGAATGCATCATTTGCTTTCGTTCCTTCGATGTATTCGGTCGGTCAAACAGAATACGAGCTTCAGTGAGAGGCATTTGGGGTGGTAGAAAGGACGTTATCTGGATGATGATCTGATTAGACGCAGCGCATTTCCTCTTTTACAAGGATTTGTAGTGTTTCATGCGACGGTAAAACTTTTGATCCGATGTCTGGCTCTATCTCCTCCTTGCTTCTGCTCATACTGACGTATGTACAGAATATGAAGAATTTCAAGAGGCTCTCGAGTTGAGGCCGGTGATCCGGTTGCGTGTATTCTTTTGTGAGAGCAAACCGAAAAGTAATGCACCTCAAATATCCGATATGTATCAGACACTTCTCTGGGTGACCAGTGACCACTGACCCGCCATCGTGAACACTATAGCGAGGGTTATCGCTATGATTCCCTAGCAAAAAAAAGAAAAAGAAATCTTCAAACCATCGGATGAGCGAGGATATCGTGATTCGTTACATTGATGATTGAAGACCAGATAAAAGAGCTCCGACTGTACAAGTTGCCCGCATCGAACAAGTTGCACGGCAGAATGAGTAACGAATGGGCAAGTGAAAGGCTCGGACAAAGCACGTGCAAATGATAACCTGCTTGCATACAGTTGCCGTAGGTATTCCGTCAGTCGCGGCGCAGCACAGAGAGGGAGTCGGTCCTCGTGTAATAAGATTGCATCCACGTGTCTCTAGGCTGACGATTCGACGTCGAACCACGCCGACTGTTGACATCAATTTTGGTCTCGGTCCCATGCTGCATGTTGTGGTACAGTTCACAACACCAAAAGAACACAACGACATGTTGGGAAGTTGTCAGTCGTGACTCGTGAAAAACGTGGGAAGATTGGTTTGAAAGGTGTACCTCGGTACCTACCTATGTACATACAATACTCCGTACTCCATGTGTGGGGACTTGCAAACTTGCGCGGCGCCGGCCCCCAGGCCATAGACCCACTTGGGGCTTTGTACCGTGCTGCGCTAAAGCACCCCAACCGCCCAGACGGAAAGAATGCCACGTGGAAGAGCAGGCGGTCTGCTGCTGTGGCACAGTCTCTAACTGCTGGCTTTGCAACTCGAAGACATTCTGGCTCACAGAGTACTTTGTACATATTCTGATACAGTACTCCGTACATACCGAATGTACCAAATAAGTACCTTAGGTAGTTCCATGTGGTCGCTCAGACTCAGACTGCCAGCTGGCATGGTTGACGGTGGGCCATCACAAGAAACAACAAGACGACGACGCACACACACACTGTCTGCATACAAGCACACGACCTAAATGCTGCTGTCCATGAAAGCTGGCTTTTTTAATCACGGCACCTGGACACCCGTGGTCGGTGGTCATGGTTCGGCCAGCCTCCGAGCCGAGTTTCCGCATTCGCCCAAGTTTCTTGCTTCGGCACACAGGGACTCAGAATTCTACTCTGTAGGCTCATGGTAATGACTCATTGTGGAAACTAATAACTAGACACATACCTCCTACATTACTCCGTACGGATGACATACATACATACATACTTGCCTCACGTCCTGAAAACCTCGTCTAGGTAGTGCTGACTCTCTGACGAATGCCACCGACCACCTGGTTCGAGAAGCTCGGGAATCATTACAAGGATGCCCTTGCCCTAGAACCGTACGGAGTACCGGTAACCTGTGATGGGTCCGTCGAAGGGCTGCACAAACGAACATGCATCATCCCTCGCTGACAATTACTATATGGAGGGGAGTTCAGTTCGTTCCAGCTTCCAGGTCCCTGGAAAATTTGACTTTGACGGAAACTGTTTAACTGTATCTCCCTGCACTTGTTTGCCTGCGAATTTTCGTACGTCAGACATGTATACATACTCTTTATGCTATGTACCAGCAACTGGGTGCTGTACCATCGGGCCTGCCGCCTCGAGACAAACTCTTGTCAATCGGGGTTCGGATTAGGTACTGTATCACAGGCTATAGCGCGTCATTATCAGGAGTCAGTGAGTCACGCTAAACCCGACACGTGAGAAAATCGTGGATGAACGCAAATACCAGCTGGGGGCGCTTGTCTGCAGTGTACACATATATTCGGAGATTTGACTGAGATAGGAACCGTTTGATGCCCCGGGCCCCAACGCCGCGTCTAACCGCCCCTGTGTCAACGAGGCATGCGGACAATGTTTCACGGATTCTCTTTCGGAGGGGCTGACACCGGACGGGCGGCCGCCTTGTTGAAACGATTACCTGGTTTGTCTTCAACGAAGCCAATGTCATAATCCGACAAGAAAGTATCATAACGTATACTTGGGTTGGTGGTCATCGGGTACACTGGGCTCGCCAAGTCATGCGAACCCAACCTTTGACCTAGGTAGGTATCTCTAGACTCTGGCTATGGATTATGCTCATACGTACCCATTTTATCACATCCTCTTGTTCATATTTCCTTCCCTCAGCACTGAGCAGCATCGTCCAAGAATCGGGGATCATAGCCTTCTGGAATCTGTCCATTGCCAGGAAATTGGAATCCGAACTCTCGTGTCGTGGTTAATACCGCAGCAACACACGAAGTCGATACTCCAGGTTTCAGACAGAAACCCATACAGATAGGTAGACTGACCAACGCGCAACAAGGCGATATGGCGCCAAGACCTCACCATTTCCCAAAGCGAACAAGATCTATGAGTCACATGAAGGTCATCTTTGAGACCACTGCTCAATTCATGCTGTGCCGATCTTGGCCTCACTCACGTTGATAACGAGCATCACTTGCTCATGCGGCAGTCCGACCACGACGACTTATACTAGGTATCCTTCTGGATAGTTAAGCTACCTACGGAGTACCACGGTGCCACGTTGTCACACCCCTGGACTTGAGATGGGCAAGAACGGAATGACCAGCCGAGTGAGAAAACTTAAAAGAGGGGGCTTCAGTTCCCGGTCCGATCCGTTAAAAGCTCCCAACTCAGTCCAGATGGAGAAACGAATTCTTATCGGGCTTGTTCGTCGTAGGTATGTACGTACATGGTACCTGTGAGCGTGTGCACGCCGTGTAATCTTGACCAAGTCTCTGGGCCCTAGCATTGACATCCATGTTGAGGCTCTGTGCTCATGGACGAGGAAATCATCTGTCACGTCCGAGCACGCTCGACACGACTCTACAATCTGGATGAGAGTTTGGGACTTTTGAGTACTCCGTGTAAGAATCGTCGAGGCGCACAGATACGCTCACACGATTGCAGGGATCACGCGTCCCCCTTGTGCGGAGTACGGAGACATACGGAGTAAGACCTCATATGTATGTATATATGTACGGAGTCTACGGAGTAGGTACCTATGTGTACACGATACCACATCCATGTACTCCGTACACATGGCACTCGTTGCCTTGGCTAAGACGGAAACGTGGCACTGGCGGCATGCACGCGTGGTTCGGGTCTTCGGGACCGTGCAAACAGGGACTTCGGAAGAGAACAGGTCGAAAACAACAGTCTACCTACCTATTCGTACGCACGGCCACTTACCGAGGCAACGCCCTTATCTTCAACTCCCTATCCAGTGCCGAATGATCCAAACCTCGCCAGTAGGTGCTTGGGCACCTGCGAACAATAAAGAAAGGCACCTTTGTCGTCTCGGACTGGACAACAACACTGCACAAAACAGCAACCCTGATGTGACGACGCGCCGGGTCCACCAGTTTGTTTGGGCCCCCCTGCCGGCATTCGAAAAGCAATGGCAAACAATTCTCTGCAATTGGGTACATGTGTACCTACTCCATGGGTAGCGCCCGCCATTGCCGACGAATCCTTGCTGTCGTTCGCGATTTCTCACAAGTCTCAAGTTTGAAGGGATAGCTTTGAATGCGACTGGAGCTGCGAATCCGCGAGTGAGAAGGGACTGCTAAGTTCTGAGGCTTGAAGTAAGCTGCAAGCAAGGCGCGCGGTCAGCCTCGCCAGCGATAGACGAAAACGGCCGATAGACGGATATATTTGCGCCGCGTGCAGATAGCATCATGCAACATTCGAATTTCGAGCACAGGACTTGGACCCTTGGAGAGGCAAGGCAAACTCGGACTTGCCTTGACTCTCGAGTCTCGACAGTCGACACCCTTTGTCCCCAGTTGACGGTGAATGTAGTAGATATGCTACTTTGCAGCAGGCGATGCGGTCAGTATGTACAGCGGCCAGTACAGTATGTACGGAGTAGGTATTATGTACATATGGTAAAACAGCCTGCACACCCCAATACCGTATACGCATTGTGGTCTGGTGTCCTGATCTCTGCATCAGCATGCAGGAACAAAGGATTTGCCCAAGACCCTGTTCGGCTCCGCATGTCACAATCCTAATGGGGCCGGGTCTGCTTCTAGCCTTCTTCCTTTGTTCTTCGTCTCCCGGGCCGGACCATGACGGTTGGCCACGAGTGCAAAGGAAGTCTTTTAGAAGGAAAAGAAGGAAAAGAAGCAAGGAAGAAGAAAAGGAAGAAAAGGAAGGAAAGGAAGGAAAGGAAGGAAAGGAAGGAAAGAACGCAAGTCAGAAACTAGCAAGCCGTTAGTGTTTAAGCTAGTCAGCCTTGACTTCAGAACACCACGTGCGGTTTCATCTCTTCTTTTCCTGCCGCTACCTACATTACGTATGTGTAGGTACGGCTTTGCTGCAGTTCTCGCCATTCTCGGCCGGCAGTATTTCCAAAAGCAATGAAGCGGCGACGCAGCAAACACCGAGAGGTCCAGTGGCAAGAAGGCTCATCAAACAACGGCGAATGAATTGGAGATCGGGACCAGTCCAGCAAATTGCTAGGTACTCCGCACATATACTGCATACATAGGTACCTACCTATCCAGCTCCAGCCTCCCACACAATTTGACTTCTCCTCGGACCTCCCCTCTCCTCAGTGCTCACCAAATCGTATCCGGATTCCGACAATCCAACCAGCGCCGCCAAGATCTTCACTCGCTCTTTGGAAAACCGAGATCCCGTTCCATGTCCGAAGACCCCCTGTTTTGAATGGTCCCAGCCCCAGTCTCAGCCCCCATTCTTTTTTTTACATCTGGTGCGATTTTCCAACAAGTCCCCCCACTGCACCCCGGCGATGCCGTCGCGTGCGAATTTTCCAGAACGGAAAAAGAAAAAAAAAAGTTTTCCTTTCTTTGTTCTTTCTTCAGCTTGTCTTATCATTAGCCGAGTTTTTGATAAGGGATGGGGTGTGGCCAGCCTACGGAGTATGTATGTAGGGTCCAGGGGGGCGTGATCATTGAAGTGAACTGACCTTGTAGTATGTACCCTCCTGAAGAGAGTACTATATACATACCTAGGTAGGTGTGCACCTGTGTACACCTATACGTACTCCGTACTCTCAGCTTGTAGCTTGGAGTTGTAGGTACTTACCATGTAGCGGAGCACTAGGAAAGCTGTTTTCTGGGGGAAGAGGCAAATCATTCTCTTTTGGACAAATGTGTGACGAACACGATACAATCGATCCGTCGCATATCGCGACCTGTCCCAAGAAAGCAATGAGGGCAAGCCCGATGCGGACCATTCTCCTCGTATTTACGGTGAAGGATGCGAGAAAAGCGAGGCGGGGGCTGAGCACTGACGACATATGTATATACATACATACGTACCTACATTCACAAATGGCAAATCGTTTGCTTGCTGAAACGGTGCCTCCGTTTGCTGATCTGAAGAGACTCTAATTATCCGTAGGTACCTAATGGGATCGTACCGAATGATGAGAATTGGAGTAAGTACAGATCGCGGGGAATTAATCTTCCTTCTACGTGCGTTCGTGTATGGTTCTTCTTATGTGAATAGAGACTCTTTTTAAGCAGGGAACAGGGAAGAGAATTGGACACGAAGGAGGGTGAGAGAGGAAACACCAGGGCTGAGAGTCTGAGACATGCGGTGATGGCGAGATGCCAGCTTCTGCAGAATGGTCAATACTATTTCTGGAGAGGCAGCGTAGGCCGTGTCAGCGTGTCTAGAGATACTGAGTAGTTCATGGTCGTTTGAGAGACATGGCTAATGCCGTTAACAAGTTTGTACAAGTAAGACGACTTTGTGCTAATTCTCGAGATAGCTAAAGGCAGCGATTGACATTGCTAGAGATACTAGCTCGTGCTGTGCTATTTCAAGAGATGTCAGCTAGGCCAGCTACTGGGTGTTCGGAGATGCCAGTTCGTGTCATTTTTTTGACAATGTTGATCAGTTCATACCAAGTCTGAAGATGTGAACTGTTGTCGTTTCTTCAAGATGGCAGCTTTTACTACATACTCCAATCGGTATGAGTCTTGGTATTTGTAGAGATGATAACATGTAAAATCTATCTGAAGAAGTCGGCTCATGACAATCCTACATTTAGTGACTCATGCCAGTTGAAGGCACACCAGCTTGTATCCTGTCTAGAACGACCTGCTCATTCTGTTCCTAGAAACACCAGCCTGAGCAATTCTACGAGAAGCCAGTCAACGCCCATTCTATTAAAGTCAGCCTAATGTCAGCTACTGCCAATCCTAGGTATGTATACCATCTCATGCCATGGCCCCCATTACGAACACGGGCCTGGAAACTCCAGAAAAATCCATTTGGCAGACGCGGCTTGACCCTCCCTTCCCACCGGTACACCATCTATCAGTCTTTCCGCACTTCGTAGTGGCCTAGAAAGAAATATGGAAAACCAAGATCCCAAACGCCGACGCTCGTTTCCTTTTTCCTGGTTACTTTTTCCTGTTTTCTTCGATGATCGATCTGCTCCATCTTCATCTTCTTATCTTCGTCTTCTTCATCTCCTCTCCTTCGTCATCATCATCCTCCATCATCATCTCGTCTCTTCCCCTTCGAGAATCGAAGCTAGTTTCCCTTCCATCATGGACCATCACCCACCCTGCTCTTGCACGGCTTCAAGCCCGCCCAAGAAGGAAAGGCGGCCTAGCGATAAGGCAGTCTGTTGAGTGGAATGAACTCGGAGGGTACAAATATATCCGGCGGCCAAGACAATCCGTAGAAACTGCCAGAAAAGCGATCCGTACAAGAAGAAGATTTGTGAAACAAACAGCACCAACTCTTGGGGGCAAAGCACACGTAGTGCACTCGCATCCTAGCACACCGATCTTCATATCGACACAGGAGCCGCATCGATTCGCCAGCCCTTAGTCCGCATGTTCATCTCAACAGCCTTCCAAATCTGCTCCACAACCTCCTTGTCCCTAAACCGAGACGCATCTGCTACGCCGCCACCACCGCTCCCACCACGCCATCGATCCACGCCCGTAGAAAGCACCTTGTGACCCCAGTTTCGAATACTGTCGGGGACTTGATCACCTCGCCACCCGACATACACACCCAGGGTATGCTTGAAAAGCTCATTAGGGCTGCTCCATTTATAATTCTTGAACTGCCATGTCTGGCCCGTCGTGAAGACAGCCACCACGCGGTTCCAGTACTCGGGCTTGAACTGCTCAGACCCTTCGACGAGGATGAACCGCATAGGTCGGTTCGGGTCAATGGCGCGCATGAGGCGCTGGACATGGAGCATACTGGCCGTGGAGCCACTCGCATCGGCAGGCACATACATGCCGTCTTCGAGAAACGATCGCGCATTCGTCATGCGTAGGAGAGATGAGGCCGATGGCGACAGGAGAATGATGGGATCTGGTCGCCTCGTGGGAGCCTTCTGGTTGAGTGATAACGAAGATGTTGGCCCGGGACCCGGCAGAGCGTGGGACTTCTTCTTAATGAACGGAGCGGCAAGCTTGCGCACGTGTGAGAAGTCCTGTTGTTATTGTTGTTGATTTGATTTTTTTTTCTGCAATCAGCATATTGGCCAGGATGGACATGAATGATACAAGGAGAGACGTCGGCAACAGACGATCCAGTCTATCTAGGTCAACCCAGTGAATAGAGAAAACATACCGTAGGCTTCACGCCCCTGAGGATTGTATTCCTATCGCCCATCTTCCGCTCCCCATCATACACGCTCGCCAGCCTCGGATCCAGGAGCCCCTTGCCCGATCTCGCCCTCGCGGCCGCGGCCGCAGCTCCAGGCTTCGATGTCTCTGTGGCAGCCGCGCCGGTAGCATCAGCCTCTCCCACCACCGGCTTGATGTATTCGCTCTCCTCGCTCGCGCCCTCTAGCCAGGTAATCAGGTCGAGGCGCTCAATGAAGCCCAAGTTCTGCACCCTGCCTGGGGACCCCGCCGCGGCGAGCTGGTCGTTAAGCATCGTGGCGGCGGCATTGTATTCGGGGATGGCGAGCTCGCGGTTCAGCCAGGCAAAGTAGATGCTGCGTAGGTCGACCGGCCGATCACTGGAGATGAAGCGCGTGGGGGCGTCGAGGGAGAGGCCAATGTCTTGGCTCGTGAATTGCAGGTGTGTCGCTTGGGCGAGGGGTACATCGTGGACAGCGCTGGTATCCGCAGATGAGCTCGGCACAAAGGGCTGGCTGCTGGAGATGGCGGTGCGGAGAAGGAGAAGAGGATCGTGGTCGGGGCTGGCCATGGTGAAGCTTGATGAGGGTGGCAGCTGCACTGCCAGGGAGGAAGGAGTAGGCAGGGCGAGAGGAGAGTCGATACGTTTGGGCCAGATGTAGATGGTCAGATGGATGAGCTGCGATAGTTGGTTAGTCTCGAGTGTAGAATTGATGCGATGCGATGCGTGGCCGTGGTGGTCGAGGTCGAGGTCGTGGCGCGGAAACGCAAATCGAGTTCTGAGTTCTGAGCTGCATCGTGTCTGTGCCTGGATCGGAATGGGGAGCTGTCCAGAGAGAGCTCAGCCAATCACACAGCAGGACAGTCAGATCCCGCCGTCGCCTCATCGCCGAGTGGGCCAAATGCCGTCACAATTCATTAAAGAATAGGAGGTACATACATAGGTAAACATTCACCCCTTCATCGCGGCCCATGGCTCTGCGACATGTAGCCTTTGGTCCATGCTGAGTTTTCAAGCCAAGGCTTGAAAGTAAGTCGTCGTGGAAGACTTATGGAAGAGTTATGGAACAGATGTTTGGGGAAGAACCAGGGCAAAAGCGGGCGGGGAGTGCAGCACTGCTTTCAACGTTTATTCAATCTATTTTGTATTGACTGGGCACTGTCTGCCAAACCGTCATGCACTAGTGCGGC